>CM040242.1:72166228-72639267 GCA_022545495.1 Chrysanthemum lavandulifolium
CTTTCTTTCACCTTTACCCTTTTGTCATCCCTATCTTTCTTCTTCTAATAAACTTTTTGAAATCTCTAATCTGTTTAGGAATTAGAAATTCCATGTATTAAAGAGTCGGTCACCTCGTATATGTAATCGTTAGAAAGCTCGAGACGTAGTTCATTTAAGTTAAGTAGTATTTAGTTTAGTAACACCGTGGAGGACTGGACGGGTCTTTACCCATCAGATGCCCGATCCACAACCCGCTTTGTATGCTTTTATTGTAAGACTATAAATACTCTCTACCTTCCAAGGTAGAGAGTTGGAGCTCATAATAAGAATTTTCTTTCTCTCACTAAAGTTCCCTAAACCTCTAACTTTTTCTCTAGAACTCATCTTGTACGCATACTTTGGTTATGGTTTGATGTGTATGTGAAATCCAATATCCAACAATTGGTATCAAGAGCCATGGTTAGATCATATCTTACATATCTTTGGATTTAGTGGTTTTAGGTGGTTTTGAGTTTGAAAAAGTTTAGTGGTTTTGCATCATTTGGTTGATTTCTAGTGTTAAAGTTTGGATTTTGATTGTACTTTTGTGTTTAGAATCATCTCAAGTGTTTAGGTTTTCATTTAGAAGGTTTGAATCATAGTGGTTGGGTTGTTTTGGACTGAAAAGTGGTGTTTATGTGTTTTCATGCTAGCGACTTGAGCCACGAAAAAGTTTTCTGGTAGCGACTTGCTTTACAATTTGGTAGCGAGTTGTAGTTGAAAGTCGTGAATGAGTTAGGGTTAGCGACTTGTCTAGTGAGACAGTTTCGACAAACAAGACAGCTTAGTGGATTCCCCACCACGAGTAGCGACTTGGTTTAAGTTAGCGACTTGTACTTTATATTTTTAGCGACTTGGTGTTAGCGAGTTGGTACCTAGCGAGTTGCTATTTAGCGACTTGAATATTTAGCGACTTGGTGCTTAGCTTAATTGTCGCCAAAATTTTGTTAACGACTTGGTTTGTAGCGAGTTGTTATATAGCGACTGGAACTCTAGCGACTTAGCACTTAGCGACTTGGTTCATCGCTTTGTCCTAGCGACTGGGTGATTTCCTTTGCATACGGTTTTCTCTTGATTCAAGAAAATCCGTGAAAGAATCTATTTCCGGTTTAATCATAGAGTTTTAAAATCCCGCTTAATCTGCTAACATGTCTTCCAACGCTCCTACAATCATTTCCACCGCTGTCGAGGACGCCTCAAGTCGGCTGGCTGATACTCGCCCACCGATGCTTGATAGAACCGACTACGACTCTTGGGCTCAACGAATCGATTGTACTGCCTTGGGAAAGAAAATGGAGTCAACATTCTCAAATCCATTGATGAAGGACCATATCGGGTCGAGACGACTAGAGACTTAATTGATACAAACAAGATGGAACAATGATCTATGGAATTGATGCACCAAAGACATATGATGAGCTCGATGATAAGGAGAAAAGAGATTCGATGTCGATATCGTGGCTTCTAACATCGCACTTCAAGGTCTTCCAAAAGATATCTACAAGCCGATCAATCACAACACCGAAGCAAAGGCGATGGGATAATGTCAAGATGCTTCTCTCGTGTTCAATTAACTATGGAAGATGAGAATCACAACTTTATGATGAATTTGAACACTTCAAGATGAAACCAGATGAGAGTGTTTATGAGTACTATGTGAGATTCCACAAGCTTGTTAATGATATGAGGAACATCGTAATGACTATGCCTAACATTCACCGAACTCAAAACTTGTGAACAATATGAATCCCGAATGACACAAGTTTCTCACTTCTGTGAAGCTCACTAAAGGATTGAAGAATACAAACTATGAGCAACTCTATGCCTTCCTTCTTCAAAATGAGAGACATGCCATGTTTGAAAAGAGGATTCTTGATCAGTTCAAAGCTCAGGTAAAAACAAGCTCATCAAATGATTCAACTAATGTTGGGATTACCACAAAAACTTCTCAAGTTGTACCCACGGGAGATGGTAATCACAAACTCATTCCTGATCCAAGGTTCAAGCAACCAGATGCTAATCTTTGTCATGGAACATTTCATCAATCAACTGACGCTCATGGTTAAAGAGAATCAGACACTTTCACCTCACACTAATGACTTCACACCAACAATGAGATCGAACCTCCAATCTTTACAATCATGCTTTGATCGAGATGGGAAAATTATGGGCAAGCGAGTTCAAGAAAGGCGCTTTGATCAAATAAAGGGTGGAGCAGTGGAGGTTATATTGCAAATCAAAATCGGGAAGGAATGGAAATCAAGGTCAAGCTGCCGATCAAATGCTATAACTGTGGTGGTGAGGGACATTGCAAGAAATCGCACATCTCCAAACGTCCATGCAATCGCCGAGTACTTGAGGATAAGATGTTGCTTGTGCAAGCTCGGATAATGGTGCAACTTTGGATGAAGAGGAATTGTTGTTCTTGGTCGAGGGAAATGCTAAGACATATGATGCGGATGTGGATGAGCAACCAATTCGTGAGATAGGGCATAATCATCGAATGCCTTTCAAGTAGCCGATTGTGATGCATACGACTGATGTTGATGAAGAACCCATCGCACAAACCATCTTCATGGCTAGCATTTCTCCAATGGTCTCCTAAAGTTTCTTCATTTCACAAGCTAGTCCATCCAAAGACAAACTCATTTCGAGGTATTAAAATTATACGATGAAGTTGATGAGCAAAGATACATAACGAAGCACAATCAATTGTAATTATTGAGTCGATATTGAAAATATGGGTAATATCAATGTTGTCCCATATGATCAATATGTGAAACAAAGTGAAAGTGAGATTGTACCAAGTAATGCATCTTCTCGTAGCCAACAATGATTATGTTTTGATGAATTTATCGCATGTGCCCCGATGATTCCGTAATTTCGAACTAAATGCCTATAAAGAACGTGTTGCTATTTATGAACAACGTGCAAAATTTGAGTTGACCACCCGTGAGCGTGAAATGGATGACCAAATGCGCATAACTATTAGAAAAGTAGGTTTAAAGAAGAAATATTAAAACAAGAGTTAAACTCCTTACAAGAGAAGCTTTCTAAACTCGCTAAGCAAAAACAAGAACTTCAAGAAAATGTTAAAATGCTTAAGCAAGATTTCAGTGCTAAGGAATCAAAACTTTGAATGATTTTTCTAATCTAAAACCTTGAAAAACAAGCTTGAAAATAAATTGTACGTACAAGGAAATACCATTCGATCGCTCACTTAATCACTAAGCATGTAGTCTTAAGCGATAAGCATAGCATTCCCTTGTTGAGAAACCAAATCCAGAGGTCATTAAAAGGCTAGAAATGCTCATAAGGTTCTTTATGATGGCATTGAAATCCTTAAACCCGTAAAGAAACCTAGTTGCGTTGAGTGCACCGAGGAAGATAAGAAATCGATGAAGTCACTAGGGAAAGATGAACAAGAAATTAGATGATCCTAAATGTAAAGAGAAGAAAATAAAGATCATACCCCATGATTACAAGAAGGAGAATTGATTTCCATGAACATGTTTAAGCCTCAGACGTTGTTAACACCGAACAAGTGTTCGGAAAAGGATTTAGATAAGAAAAAGCGAGAATCTTGTTGTAACGAACCTCCTTTAGGAAAATGCCTTCACGATCGTGTATCCTCCAAATACACCAATGCATTTAGTACCTAGGACTATTGCCACTAAAAGCAAGACCTTAATCACCAATATGTTATTTTTCAACTATTTTTGATTTTGAGAAAACTTGTAAGAAAAGGATCACACCCATCGTATAATCAAGGGGAAAGGGTTTGAGCAAACAAAAGAATGTTATTTAACTCAAGTCATGCCTTTCTTTAAACAACTAAAAGATCGGTTTGAAAGCCTCAAAAAGGAATGAACTTAGACATTAAAGAAATGGAAAAGGAGTTTGATGCTATGATTGTTGAGGTTAGTGACTAAGAGCGTGCACTAAAATATAATGAGATTGAGAGAAAGAACTTACATACATTAAATGAGACTCTTATTACTGAATGTGTTGCTCAAGATGTGTTTTTCACTGCTACAAATTGTTCTATTAATGCTTCCCAATTTCATGAATTATATGTTGCCCTGAAAGTCTCCCATGATCGTGTCATTGAGCTTGAAAAGACTAATTTAAACTAAATGAGAAAATTGAACTGGATGATCACGACAATTTGATTAAACATTTTTCTAAACTAGAGGTCGAGCATTTTAATTTACAACTAAAATATTAACATCTTAAAGAAAATGTCAAACTTCAAATATCAAGACATCCTCGATGCTCCGTAGTTTGATGCGCTTTTCAAATTAACAAACGTGATGAACATATTCAAGCTCATTGCAACACGATCGTAAAGTTGAAAGCCCAAATCTCTCAATTAAAGGGTCAAACGAACAATATGACAGCTCTCAAATGCCTCCTCCTATAGATTCTCGTAATTCACAAACGTGTCATCTTCAAAACTTGGTAAATGCATTACAAAAGGAAAACGAAAGTTTTCTAGAAGAAATGAAAAGGTTAAACGTCATTTCAATGAGTTATTTGAATCAATAAAGGTCACTCAGTAATAAAAATAACGAACAAATAGCTTCATTGCAAAAGGAAATTGAGAATCAAGAGTCGTAAAGGAAAATGCCAATGACCAATGGGGAGAATGGTGTATCAAAGGTTCACTTTGTAATAAATATGCTTTGTCTGTGAAATATGTCCCCTCATCTCGTGAATAACAAACTTGCTATTCAAACATATTTCTCATCCCTTAAGGATTGTCTAGAATGTCTACATGAGATTGTTGAAGAGGATAAATTAGAGAAACCACTGACAATGCAATTGGGCATGCATGCTTATATGCCAAACGATCTCAAGAAATTCTAGAATGCTTAATCACAATATGCCCAAAGTCCTTGGGTGAGAGAGTTAATCCTTTGATTCCATGTTCGATGCCTAGTGCCAAGTATGATATTCATTCTATGCCCAATGTTTTGAATGTGAACCTTAGTGTGCCTTTAAGCGCTCGATTCCAGATCGTCAATGCTAAGAAAGAGAACTCTAGTGTGCCTTCTAGAGTACAAATCCCAAAGACTTAGTGTTAAGAAAGTGAACCTTGTGTGCCGCATGTAATTGTGATCCCGAACATCTAAACAGAGATGCAAAGAGTAGCAAACCAACTAATGTTCCTATTCCTCTACAGAGTAATCGGTGACATTAAAGCAAGCAGTCAAAGTCTCAAGACAATACAAGGAAGGACACGACCGCAAGCTAAGAATGTGCATTGGAAGAGAGAAGACCAACCTAGGAACTTTAAGTTTGAGTCAATAAAACGAATCGTGTTGATTCTAGTATTAGCCATAGGCGCATCAGTAATTAATTCGAATTACGATACTATTTGCAAACCTTGTATTGATGTTCGCTGAATTATGTTTCTAATCATGAATGTGGTGTTAATGTTTTGCCTAATGATGTTAATTGTCCAGCTAATATTGTTAATGCTAAAAATCATGCTAAGAAGGCTAAAAGGCAAAACGAAGAAAGTTAGAAAAAAAGTGAAACCCACAGGAAGAACATTTAGTAAGATAGGCTATCATTGGATACCGTTGGTCATAAGACTAATCGCACAATGCCCACTAGAAAATGGATACCTACCGTAGAACTATTCCTTAAGAAGTGAGCACACTTTGAATAGGGCTAATACGTACACTAGTACCGCATCTATTCATAATGATTCCATTGCCTTAATTTCGATATGAATGCTTCTATTTCGATGCGGGTGTTCCAACCATTGTTACTAACCAAATGGAACCCATTCTTGCATGGGGATCCCAATTATCCGCTTATCCATTCTTTTCTCGTGTTCAACTCGCAGATCGCTCAAATCGCTCGTGGTACCGGACTCAGTCGCTCCAAGATATGATCGGGCGACCGGTCGCGGCTCTTGAACTTCGAGCAAATTCATCGGAGACAGTTAGATTCGGAATGATCATTTCGGTGCAATTATGGGTTATGGAGATTATGTTGTTGGCAAAAGTGTTATCTCCGTGGTTTACTATGTAGAAGGTCTTGGTCATAACTTGTTCTCTGTTGGTCAATTACGCGATTACGATCTAGAAGTAGCCTTCTAAAACACACTTGCTTCGTTAGAGAACTTGATGGTAAGGAGTTTTAAGAGGTTCACGTGGTTCAAATCTATACACCATCTCTATCAAAGATATGATGAAGTCTTCCAATTTGCTTGTTTGTCAAAGGCTTCTAAAACAAAGTCATGGTTATGGCATCATCGTCTCAATCACTTGAACTTCGCACCATCAATGATCTCTCCGTAAAGGACTTAGTTGTAGGTTTACCTAGACTCAAGTATGAAAAGGATCATCTTTGTTCAACATGTCAATTGGGAAAAACAAGAAGTATGCCCATAAACCCAAACCCACTAACTCGTCATGTAAGTTCTTCATACAATTCATATGGATTTATGTGGACCAATGAGAATGCGAATATCTTTGGGAAGAAATATGTGTTAGTTGTGGTTGATGATTACTCTAGATTCACCGGTCAAGTTCTTAGGACAAAGGATGAAACTCCCGATATCATCATCAAACTCATCAAACAAATGCAGTTCGACTTAACAAAACCGTCGAATTATCCGAACAGACAATGGAACCGAGTTTGTTAACAAACAACTTAGTGAATTTTATGAAAGCGTTGGAATCACCATCAAAGAAGTGTTCCACGAACTCCTCAATAGAACGGTGTAGTTGAAAGACTAAATCGAACTCTTGTAGAAGCCGCTAGAACAATGCCGATTTACTCAAAGGTTCCAATGTTTCTCGGGTGAAGCTATTGCCACCGCATGCTACACACAAAATCGTTCCTCGATTCACACTGCTCATGGAAAAACTCCATATGAACTTGTCCACAACGAAAACCTAATCTCTTTCCTTCGTGTTTGGTGCATTGTGTTATCCTACTAATGAGGGTCAAGACTTAGTGTCACACCGCCGGAGGCGAAACACGAGGTGTAACGGAAAGGAACATAAGCACAAGATAATAGAACATACCAACGTTAAGATTTAAAAGAAATAGTACACCATTACAATACCGCTTTAGCCGACAACGGCAAATATATTACAAAGTTTAGATCCCAAATATTGCGCTTATTACATAACGATTTGTAGTGACAAGTGAAAACTTCATTATGCAAGACTTGGTAGAAAAGCTTACTAACGATCACCGAAATGCATGAGAGAAAACGGGTCAACTATGAAAATAGTTGGTGAGTAAACACGTTTCGTAAAATAAGAAAAATCGTAAGAAAGAGTCAAAGGTTTCGGTCATCGGAGATAGTCCACAAAGCAAAGACATTGTAAATCCACTCAGTTCCAAGTTCCGCCCATACAAAACTTGCAACCTGTGTGTTCACAACCCATTGCACAAAATATAGCGTGTCAAGTAGTCAAGTATAAGTGGTCATAATAGTTCACAATATAGTACCACGTATATAATAATGTATGCCAGGCAAAGCCCCTAGAATAAATAATATGTGTCCCGTAACATGGTGGACGAGAGGTTGGCCGACCTCTAATAGCGCTATCTATACTACCTACTAATAGGAGACTAACAATGCGAATGTACGAACGGTACATCATACAAATACTATATACAATTAAGAACACTCCGAACAAGGGAGAATTTGCAAACTCCACCAATAAGGCGAGAATTTTGGGTCATAGTACGTACGGTTCAATAAGTTCAAATAAGGCATAATTTCGTAATTAAGTTCAAGGATTTGATTCGAGTTCACAACTTCTAGTCAAACAAGTTAATAAAAGTAGTAGTCAATTTAGCTCAAGAATGGTTCATGCATTTCGCCCCAAAAATATAGTAAAAACGGTAAAAAGGGGATGTGATTACTCACCTGCTGCAATAGTTATGATGACAGAGTGGATGCACAGAAATGAGACGCAACACTCTAACCGCGACCTATTATAAATGATATGCTCTAATATAAGTCATGAAACAATGTCGTGCATGCAAACTCATATGATATCCATACCACTTGTACACTTTTGAAAATAAAGTCTATCGTCGAAAAATAATCTTATAACGTCTTGACAATTTATAATTTACTTTACAAGTGTTTATGTTGAAACGATATTCTACGATAGTTATTTAGTGATTTATTGTGAAATTATAACTTTTCGTCGTAAAATAATGTCATTTGGCAATTTCATGAAAGTGACTAAACGGCCTCGAAAAGCTAGCCGTAAAATGATGCACGTCGAGCGTTAGAAAACGAACTCAACGGTTTTGGGAAGCTTGTATCATCATCTCAAAGTTTTAGCATTTAAGTTTTCATCCTAGAGGTCTCGATCATAGAGAAAAATATAGGTTAAGTATGGTACTTGTGTCCAAAATATCGTTTAAGGGTGGTTTTCGCTAAGTTTAAGTAACCATATTTTATTCATTACAACTCGCTTAACGAACGGTTGGACATTTTGGAAAATAGGCTAGGCGTACTCACTTTTACTAGAAGACATCATGTTATAAAAGTACTACATCCATGTTAAAAACGACCCTCAACATGGTCCTTCGTGGCGTAATATTTGTCTAATAGAAATATATTAGTTTTTCTTATATAATCTAGTTACGGCAACTTTGTATAAACGCGTGTAATTTAATCGTTACAAGTCCGCTTTTCACGTATTATATGTCCTTAGCTCGTATCAAAGTATACTAATATATTTTTGATAAATCGACACATTTCATAAAGCCTAAGCCTCATTTTTGACTCGTACAAATTGGACGTAACATGCTGAATTTTCAGGATTTTATAGTTTTCGTCGTCAAACTTGTAAAATTCATATCTTCTTCGTTATAACTCCGTTTTAACCCATTCAAGCGGCCACATTTTCGTTTTAAAGTATATTTTCCAAATATCTAGGCCAAAATTTTTTATCTACTGTCGAAAATTCCAGATTTCAAAAATAAGGACATACCCTTAAGTAAACTTGTCGAAATGAGTTTTTCTCGCGCCAAACCTATTCTAACCAATTCAAAACAACTCTGAAGCTATTCTAATCCTACCATACACCTTCTTAGTGTGTCATGGGTTCCTAGACATCACCAAAAGTGATATGTTTCAAGGAGTAATTATAGGATGATAAATATATACCTATAACTCTTAAAAACAACAAAAAATGGTATAAACATCAATATGACTTGCATGTTTTTATTAAATATGATGAAATGAATATAAAATGAATATGAAATATGAATATGAACATGAAGTGCTTACAAGTAACTTGATGAGGTTAAATGAACAAAGGATTAATCCTAAGCACCCTAGGTTTTTATTTCAAAACCTTGATTAAGAGTAATACTAGATTGTGATGAACTTGACTAGCAAAATTTTTATGATCTCCTTCTTGGTCCTTCAAGGTGGCCGGTTATGGTGCTAGAGGAAGAAGAGAGTGTTTTGATCTTTTACACTTTATGAAAATGAGTTGTATGTGTTGTTTGAATTAATAAATGAATACAAGTAATAATGTGTACAAGATATTTAGTATTACATGGGGTGAGTCATTCCCCTTGTCGACAAGGGGAATAAGTGAGCTAGTGTGTTCATTTTTTATTTTTTTTTAATGTGCAAGTGTTAAGTAGATGTAAAGTTAGTTAAGAATTATTTGTAACTTGTATATATTTTTAAGCATTTAGGGTAGCGTTAGCTAAAAATAAATTTTAAGGGATCAAAATAAATTATATTAAAGTCATAAAAATTATAAAAATACATTTCTTGCAAAATTTGAGTGAAATAATAATCATCGTGTGGTTTTTACGAAAACCGTCGTAATTGTATAAATATAACAATTTATATACAAAAATAAATTTAAAACACCGGGTAAACTCATAATATTATTTTTATAAACTTAATATGAGTATAAAAATATATCGGGATAATTTTTGGAAGTATCGGATCAATTGTTCAAAATAATTAATTACGCGATAACGTTTATTTAATAAGAATTTATGCGTTTAATGAAAAATGCGAAACCACGCATGAACTAATATGATGATAATGATGCTAATGATATGTAGACTAAACCTAGTCTATATGAAATGTATTTGATGACTGTTCATGAATTCGCAGTTAAACCATTAAGGTTACGCGAATTTGATACTCGTAAACCTAGTTTACGATAAACGATGAAATAGTAAATTTGAGAAATGACCAGAAATTGAGAATTGTGACATTCTTCCCAAGTCAGAGGAATCACGCCCTCGTGATTCAATTATTGATACTATAGTCCGAACCTCGACAAGAGTTCTAAAAGTTCATGCTCGTATGAACAATCTAAATGATCATATAAATGCTCATGTATGGTGTTCCCATTCAACTAAGTACGCGTCCGTGATTAGATTTGATAGGGCAAACTTACCCAATATCGAACGTAGCTCTCAAAAGACCTCTAGGTAGTCAATTCTAATTTAATCTCACAACTTATCAAACAAGAACATCATGAGATTAAACTAAACCGACTTGAGTAAACTTGTCTCTTAGCTTGATTTTCGCAACTCATCAAACAAGAACCGCTACTAGATCAAGCTAGAAACAAGTCTTTTGAATGAAGTCTTTTGAAAGATTCGCCGATATTGGAATTGCTTACACAAATCAAATCAAATCAACAAAATAAATTACAACTAAGGTCGATATCGTTAGGTCTCAAATTAATTCTTTGTCGTGAACGTGGTAAGAATTGGAAGCAAGTTATGCACTCAAAATCATGTTGTATGAAAGAAGGTGGTTGTTCAAAAGAATGTACCCGTTACGCGTTGGGCTTCCTCGATGCGTGATAGAATGCTCGTCCACGCATGGGAAACATCAATGTTCGGTTCGGTGGACCTTCTATTGCCAACGCCAGTTTGGATGATTTCCTCCTTGATTGGGAGTTCTTTTCAACTTTGGACGTGTATTCAAGGTGATCCGGACTTCCACACTCGTAACATGCTTTTCTTTTTCCTTGGTTCCCGATCTGTTTGAGCAATTTCGCAAGTGACCCGTCCGTCCACATTTGTTGCACTTTGGGCAATCTCGAGTGATGATAGTTACATCGAGTACACATAGGATGTGGACTCAGATATCCTCTCGCTCCCGAGTGGTCGCCCATAGTTCTTGGTTATTCGCCTCTTGTTTTGCCGGTCTGGTCTCGGCTTCGGCGATCCTCCCGCCGCCTCCGTCCCATTGTCGCTTGCTTTTGTTAGTTCTCCGCACCGATCACATCATTTGTCAAGCGATCGCCATACCCACGCGGCTTGCGGTGGTTGGTTTCGACGAGGTGACGTCCTCCCAATTTCCTGTATCAATCCCCATATATATCGGTCGATCAACTTCTCACGTTGGAAACCATGTGAGGAACCATCCTAGTTAACTCGTGGAAGCGGATCGTGTACTTGTCGACTTCTACACCTACCATTAAGTGGTTTCAAAATTCGCCCACCACGACTTCATCTTTCTGCAAGACTCATCACTTAGTAGTTTCTTAAATGCTTCCCAAGGTAACGATTTGCAGTCTCTTCCTCTAGTCTGCAGTTGGTTGTTCCACCGTGTCAATGCTCGACCCCGTAGTAGACCAATGAGAGAACTCAACCTTGTTTCCTTCATCACATTTCGTGATACTAAGTTTCGACTCAACATTCTCGAACCAGGTTAGCAGTCCAATGGCACCCTCAGTACCATAAAATTTCATTGGCTTGCATGTCATGAAAGTTTTGTAGTTGCATCCTTGACCATCGTTTGAAGTACCTTCTCCGACGTTGGTTCGTCTAGCATCAAGGTGCGTCATAATTTGGGTGAGTAGATCAGCTATTCCAGCCACGTTGTTGTTTGGATTGTCATTGTTGTTTGGGTTGGCATTGTTGTTGACTCCGAGCGCAGTGTTTACGCAGCCATGATCCCGCAATGGACCAAAATATCGGGTTGAGTAAATGACACTCGGACGAAGCGCGATGAGGTTTAGAACGGTGGTAATGTGTTATAGTGATCAAACATGACGAGAAGTAGACATGCTATGTCTAACAAGTCGAAAGATGGAAAAGAGAAGGTATAAACAAGGTACGGTAATGTAGACGCGAACGTAAAACATGCTATGCATACCACCGACCAATGCAATTTCGGTGACCGCACTCCAAAGACTCGACTAAACATGATTTAAAACTACCATTCTTATCATTGATGGTTCTTCATAAATTAGACATAGTTGATCGGTATGTATAATTTATGATTAACGATGCAACGATAGGACTAGTTGACCTCGATGATGTTCAATGTTTAATGAAATAAAAAAATTATTCGGTTATAGATGTGATTTTATTTTTGAAAATCGGCATTCTCTATAACCTTGGCTCGATACCAATCATCACACCGCCGGAGGCTGAAACACGAGGTGTAACGGAAAGGAACATAAGCACAAGATAATAGAACATACCAACGTTAAGATTTAAAAGAAATAGTACACCATTACAATACCAGTTTAGCCGACAACGGCAAATATATTACAAAGTTTAGATCCCAAAATATTGCGTTTTATTACATAACGATTTGTAGTGACAAGTGAAAACTTCATTATGCAAGACTTGGTAGAAAAGCTTACTAACGATCACCTGAAATGCATGAGAGAAAACGGGTCAACTATGAAAATAATTGGTGAGTAAACACGTTTAGAAATAAGAAAACTCGTGAAGAAAGAGTCAAAGTTTCGGTCATCTGAGATAGTCCACAAAGCAAAGGCATTGTAAATCCACTCGGCCCAAGTTCCGCCCATACAAAACTTGCAACCCGTGTGTTCACAACCCATTGCACAAAATATAGCGTGTCAAGTAGTCAAGTATAAGTGGTCATAATAGTTCACAATATAGTACCACGATATAATAATGTATGCCGGCAAAGCCCTAGAATAAATAATATGCGTCCGTAACATGGTGGACGAGAGGTTGGCCGACCTCTAATAGCGCTATCCATACTACCTACTAATAGGAGACTAACAATGCGAATGTACGAACGGTACATCATACAACTACTATATACATTAAGAACACTCCGAACAAGGAGAATTTGCACACTCCACCAATAAGGCGAGAATTTTGGGTCATAGTACGACGGTTCAATAAGTTCAAATAAGGCATAATTTCGTAATTAAGTTCAAGGATTTGATTCGAGTTCACAAGTTCTAGTCAAACAAGTTAATAAAAGTAGTAGTCAATTTAGCTCAAGAATGGTTCAAGCATTTGCCCCAAAATATAGTAAAAGCGGTAAAAGGGATGTGATTACTCACTGCCGCAATAGTTATGATGACAGAGTGGATGCACGTAAATGAGACGCAACACTCTAACCGCGACCTACTATAAATGATATGCTCTAATATAAGTCATGAAACAATGTCGCGCATGCAAACTCATATGATATCCATACCACTTGTACACTTTTGAAAATAAAGTCTATCGTCGAAAAATAATCTTATAACGTCTTGACAATTTATAATTTACTTTACAAGTGTTTATGTTGAAACGATATTCTACGATAGTTATTTAGTGATTTATTGTGAAATTATAACTTTTATTCAGTAAAATAATGTCATTTGGCAATTTCATGAAAGTGACTAAACGGCCTCGAAAAGCTAGTCAGTAATGATGCACGTCGAGCGTTAGAAAACGAACTCAACGGTTTTGGAAAGCTTGTATCATCATCTCAAAGTTTTAGCATTTAAGTTTTCATCTTAGAGGTCTCGATCATAGAGAAAAATATAGGTTAAGTATGGTACTTGTGTCCAAAATATCGTTTAAGGGTGGTTTTCGGCTAAGTTTAAGTAACCATATTTTATTCATTACAACTCCGCTTAACGAACGGTCGGACATTTTGGAAAATAGGCTAGGCGTACTCACTTTTACTAGAAGACATCATGTTATAAAAAGTATTACATCCATGTTAAAAACGACCCTCAACATGGTCCTTCGTGGCCGTAATATTTGACTAATAGAAATATATTAGTTTTTCTTATATAATCTAGTTACGGCAACTTTGTATAAACGCGTGTAATTTAATCGTTATAAGTCCGTTTTCTACGTATTATATGTCCTTAGCTTCGTATCAAAGTATACTAATATATTTTTGATAAATCGACACATTTCATAAAGCCTAAGCCTCATTTTGACTCGTACAAATTGGACGTAACATGCTGAATTTTCGTGATTTTATAGTTTTCACGTCAAACTTGTAAAATTCATATCTTCTTCGTTATAACTCCGTTTTAACCCATTCAAGCGCCACGTTTTGTTTAAAGTATATTTTCCAAATATCTAGGCCAAAATTTTTATCTACTGTCGAAAATTCTAGATTTCAAAAATAAGGACAGACCCTTAAGTAAACTTGTCGAAATGAGTTTTTCTCGCGCCAAACCTATTCTAACCAATTCAAAACAACTCTGAAGCTATTCTAATCCTACCATACACCTTCTTAGGGTGTCATGGGTTCCTAGACATCACCAAAAGTAATATGTTTCAAGGAGTAATTATAGGATGATAAATATATACTTATAACTCTTAAAAACAACAAAAAATGGTATAAACATCAATATGACTTGCATGTTTTTATTAAATATAATGAAATGAACATAAAATGAATATGGAATATGAATATGAACATGAAGTGCTTACAAGTAACTTGATGAGGTTAAATGAACAAAGGATTAATCCTAAGCACCCTAGGTTTTTATTTCAAAACCTTGATTAAGAGTAATACTAGATTGTGATGAACTTGACTAGCAAAATTTTTATGATCTCCTTCTTGGTCCTTCAAGGTGGCGGTTATGGTGCTAGAGGAAGAAGAGTGTTTTGATCTTTTACACTTTATGAAAATGAGTTGTATGTGTTGTTTGAATTAATAAATGAATACAAGTAATAATGTGTACAAGATATTTAGTATTACATGGTGAGTCATTCCCTTGTCGACAAGGGAATAAGTGAGCTAGTGTGTTCATTTTTTTTTTAATGTGCAAGTGTTAAGTAGATGTAAAGTTAGTTAATAATTATTTGTAACTTGTATATATTTTTAAGCATTTAGGGTAGCGTTAGCTAAAAATAAATTTTAACGGATCAAAATAAATTATATTAAAGTCATAAAAATTATAAAAATACATTTCTTGCAAAATTTGAGTGAAATAATAATCATCGTGTGGTTTTTACGAAAACCGTCGTAATTGTATAAATATAACAATTTATATACAAAAATAAATTTAAAACACCGGGTAAACTCATAATATTATTTTTATAAACTTAATATGAGTATAAAAATATATCGGGATAATTTTTGGAAGTATCGGATCAATTGTTCAAAATAATTAATTACGCGATAACGTTTATTTAATAAGAATTTATGCGTTTAATGAAAAATGCGAAACCACGCATGAACTAATATGATGATAATGATGCTAATGATATGTAGACTAAACCTAGTCTATATGAAATGTCTTTGATGACTGTTCATGAATTGCAGCTTAAACCATTAAGGTTACGCGAATTTGATACTCAGAAACCTAGTTTACGATAAACGATGAAATAGTAAATTTGAGAAATGACCGAAATTGAGAATTGTGACACTTAGGCACACTTAGAGCTAAAGCGAGACATTGGAGTATTTGTAGGGTATGCACCAAACAAAAGGGATACCGAATCTACAACAAAGGAACCCAAATATTATGGAAACAATTCACGTTACGTTTGATGAGTCGATCGGTCAAATGGCTCTGGACAATCCATTCGGGACCAAACACTTCAAAACAATCCCATTGGTTCATCCTTGTACCTAATTCTTCTCCAAGAATATGTACCTCCATCCGAAGATGATTTAAAGAAATTGTTTGATCCTATGTTTGATGAACTTTATGAGCCAAGTACTAATGAGGTGTCGATTCCTACAGCAGGTCGCTCATATTCACCGTGATTGAAGTCAATCCTTGATCCTCAATATCATTAAGTCAAGAAGCGCTGCTGCTTGATCCTTCGCCTCATCAACAAATCATCATTCTTCAAATGTACATCATGGAACTGCTTTCGCATCAATGATGAAGTTAATCCCTTTGCTACTCAAGATGCTCCATTTGAAAACATATTTGCTCACGAATCTTCATCGAACCATCTTCTTCAGGAGACATCGACTCTGCTACTTGGTCCCTCAACAACTACCACATGAACACCTCGAAAATGGACTCACGATCACCCATTAGACAACATCATTGGAAATCCTTCTCGTCGGTATCCACTGTAAATGACTTGCTCTCGATGCCTTATGGTGCTTCTTTAACTCAAGACTCTCAAAGATCGAACCTAAAGATGTTAAAATCGCTATGAATGAAGACACCGGTTCAATGCCATGCAAGATGAAATTCATGAGTTTGATCGATTAGATGTATGGGAATTAGTACCAGCTCAGATTGTGCTATGATCATTGCTCTTAAGTGGATCTTCAAAGTGAAGCTTGATGAGCATGGTGATGTTTTGAAAATAAGGCTAGGTTAGTGGCTAAAGGTTATCATCAAGAAGAAGGTATAGACTTTGAGGAATCTTTGCTCCAGTTGCTCGTGTCGAGGCGATCGTAATCTTCTTGGCTAATCTTTGCTAGCAAAAACATGGTTGTTTATCGGATGGACGTGAAAACCGCATTTCTTAATGGAGATCCGAAAGAAGTGGTTTACGCCGACCACCGGAGGGTTTTGTGAATCCAGAGCATCCTACTCATGTTTATCGCTTGAAAAAGGCCCTATATGGGTTGAAGCAAGCTCGAGGGCATGGTATGATACAATGTCAAAGTTTCTTCTATCTACCGGATTTAGCAAAGGAGTGTTGATCCTACTTTGTTCACCGTAAAGTCGTGCAAACACTTAATTCACGTTCAAATTTATGTTGATGATATTATTTTGCCTCGACCGACCCAATGGAATGTGATCGTTTTCTAATGAAATGGGTTCAAAATTTCAAATGTCAATGATGGGACAAATGTCATTTTCTTGGGATTACAAATTTCACAAAGTCCCTGAGGCATTTTCATAAATCAATCTAAATATGCAAATGAGATTTTAAAGAAATTTGGATTTGATTCTAGTGACCTGTTGACACTCCCATGATTGAACGAACCAAGCGGATGAGGACCACTCGGGGATCATGGTAGATCAAACGAAATATCGTAGTATGATTGGATCTCTAATGTACCTCACGGCTAGTAGACCGGACATTTTGTTCATTGTGTGCATGTGTGCTAGATATCGCCTAAGCCTACAAAAAGCACCTTGAAGCGGTTAAACGGGTCTTCGGTATCTCCAAGGAACCATCAATATGGGACTATGGTACCAAGGACACCGGTATGTCACTAACGGCCTATGCTGATCTTGATCATGCAAGTTGTCAAGATACACGTCGGGCACGTCTGGAGGTGCTCGAGTTTTGGGTGATAAGCTTGTGAGTGGTCTTCAAAGAAGCAAATGAGTACTTCTATTTCCTCTGAGGTGAATACATAGCCATGTCATCTTGTTGTGCTCAAATCTTATGGATGAGATCTCAATTATCGACTATGGCTTTGAATTCAACAAAATCCTTTGTACTTGTGATAATAAAAGTGTTATTGCTCTTTCATGCAATAACATTCAACACTCAAGAGCTAAGCATATCGACATTCGACATCATTTCATCGGGGAACAAGTGGAAAAGGTGTGGTGGAACTCTATTTTGTGAGGTCGAATATCGGTTAGCGAACATCTTCACCAAATCTCTTCCAAGAGAACGTTTGAGTTTATTCTTCCACGTCTTGGCTTGAAAAGCCTTCAACCGTAACACTCAAACGTCTTCGTGAGGAAGGCGAGAGTAAAGGTCTTTCCTTCATCTATCTCTTGTATATAAAAGGAGAAAAATGAGATATGGGAAGAGTCTTGGTGAGACAGCAGCAAGCATGGAATAAACCCAACAAGGTTCTTGCTATGAAGTCTTGGTAAGCATTGAAGGGGTTGAAGAATGAAAAGAATTGAATGAGAAAGGGTGAAAAGAAATAGCCTCCATTTCTTGAACCATAGGCGAAACCGGTACAATTCATATACTCTTGATGGTAACATCGGTATTGAAGACAAGACGTCATGGACCCAGTGGCGCTATGCACTACATCTTCCCAAACCACTCAAGTTCCTCTTAAAGGGCTTGTTTCATTCTCACGGGTTACCTACATTATCTATCGACTTTCTCTTAGAGATTGTTGATATTGAAGAAGGAGACCCTCCCTAGTCTCCGATCTGGGATCCAAATATGCACTAATTGAGTCTAGAGCCACGAGATCATCAATAAATCTCATTAGGACACTTTCAATGAAGACTCATGTTTCACGCAATGTGGAAGAGAGATTATATCTTGAGTCCCACGCATTATCCTTGTGGTATTGCGGAACATCCGAGTGATATGCAAACATATTCACAATGAAGATGTAAAGCCTTACGGAACCAACATCAAACAAGCTCACGGTGGGTGGCTTGTGAGATCTATTCAATAGATCAACCATGTGACAACCTAATGAAACAATGGGCGATTCAATCTTTTGAATCAATCTCGTTCAGTTATGGATTGACGGATACCTTTGAAAAATCGGTCATTGTGCTTAAAACTCTTTTCTTTAGCACGTCGACCGTGTATACGAATATTTCAAATCAAAAGGTGTTTTATGATTGATAATTGATTTTCATTAAAACCTTCGTTGTATTGTGATGAGTGTGTAAATACTCATCATTTTTGTAAATTAGATCGCAAAAACATCCGAAAACACTCGAAATACATCAAAATGATAAAAATATCACAAATAAGTGTTTTATGTGTTTTAAATGCAAAAATATCAAAATCGGTGAAAACGTATCAAGTTTGCATAATTGGCGCTTTAGTCCCCAGTTTCAAAAGTTGTCAAAAACAGTCCCGGTAAATCTAAATAAAGAAAAATATCATTTTAAGTCCTTAGGGATTCTTAAGTTGTTAAAATTGGTCCTTGAGATTTAAAATTACAAATTTACAACTTAGGTCCCTGAACTTTCAAAATTGTCAAGTTTGGTCCTTGGAAAAATTGAAAATGTCAAAACTGGTCCTTGTACTATTGAGACTTGTCAATATTGGTCCTTTGTAACAAGTTTGGAAAATTACAGGTTTGGTCCCTCTAATTTGGCAGATTTGCAATGTTAGTCCTTGTCATTATTATCCAAGACTTGTCAAAAATGAGTTGTGACCCCTGCCATTTCACCATTTGGACCCCCTGTCATTTCATTTTGAACCTTGGTCAAACCAAAGTCAAATAACCACTTGCCCGCCACCTCCTGCTTCTTCCCCATCTTGTTGCCTGCAACTCTCTACCCTCTCCCATCACCTTTTCTCCTCTCCACCACCTCCCCTCATCATCACAAACACTCCACATTAAATGCCACCCCCCTACTAGCTATCACAGGCAACAGTCAAATCCAAGCTTTCCCGCCAAATTGATAAAATGGCCTAGAATACTCAAAACTCAACCATTGGTCAAATTGAAAGGTGGGATCTGCTCAGAGGACACGTGGAGAGCCATTTGAAGTATAAAAGAGGAGGAAGACAGAGAAGCAAAGTAGTACTTAGTTTTTTTAAAATTCTTGTATGTCGTTTTACTTAACTTTTAATTTCAGATGTAATTTAAAGTTTCCAATTACCTTTTAAGCAATCTTAGTGTATTTTGAATCTTTTGAAGTAATCAATTTCAATTTTCGATTCGGTTTCATGTTATGCAAATTTTCCTAATTCAAAAAAATCTCAAGAATGTTTGAATGTTGTTAAGTAGTGTAATTATGGACTAATAAGAACATGTAAGCTCTATAAAGCTTATCCAAGCTTTTAGAAACTTTAAAAGTCGGTTTAGTAACAAAAGTAAGAATCACCAAAATACAAAAAAATTAGATAAAAATAAAAAAGGTTCCATGGAAGTGAAGCTTAAGCTGGAGCAGGGTATATAGTGGATGGCCTTGGTATAGAGCTTATTGGTAAGCTTTAGGAGGTGTTTACAAGTTCTTAGTTCTCAGTTTGTGCTTGGATCCAAAGTGTAAGCCTTTTAAGACATTTTGGCATTTTACTGTGTTGGTTGTTCATTAGCTCAAATTTCTGTTTATTTATGTTTATTAGTCATAGTTAATTACAATTAATCAATAAAATAGATAGTTTGTTCTTTTAAATTTGTATTTATCAAAAATCTCATTTTAGACAGTTAAATTAGTATAAGTGTAATTTGTTAGTTTTATGTTGTTATTGTTGTTAGTTAATGTTTCTTTAGTCTTATGTAATGATAATATAAGGACTGCAATCAGTTTTATGAATTTAATCTTTGAAATCCTTTGGAAATAGTTCAAAACAGTTTCAAAAGGGTGTTTGGATTTGGCATTTAATCTGTGTTACAGGCTTGTGCAGTGGGTAATTTTGTTGTTTGTTGCTTGTTTAGTTCTAGTACACTCATAACTGTCTCACTTTTGTGCCTGCATACTGTCTAAGTCAACATTTCATATCAACTGTCTTAATCTCTTGACTGTTGGAAATTTGTAAAACCAAAAGGCTAATTTGTGTTCAAAAATCATTAGCTTAGGTTGCAATAGTCTTGGTTTAACATAAAACATCAATATCAGTTAACAAATCAAGATCCAAGTTCAGTTTAGTCAAACTTTCATTTTAATCAAAAGTCAAAAGAGTGTCACGTACGCACGTTTGATATCTAGATTCAAAAGCCCTCACAAAGCTTATTAGTAAGTGTTAGCTTATATATTTAGCTTTTTAAGTAGCTCACCAAGCCATCTAAGAGTTCTAGCTTTCATTTTTCAATTTGTAGCTTATTAGATAAGCACGCTCATTGCTTTTATTTTTGTCCATTTTAGAACATCAATAACTCGGTGTTTGTAGAATTTTTCAAAAGCTTCTCACAAGCTCATTAGTGAACCAAACTTTGTAATTTAGCTTTTGGATAGCTTAAGCGGTCATCTAGCTTATCAAGCATTTGTTTTCAATTTATAGCTTATCTCGATGCTTAAAATTAAGCTCAAAGGTGCCTAGTGAATTATACAAGTGTCCTGTGCAAACGGTATACTTGTGCTTATTTGAGCTTATTTTGTGCTTATTTGTCAATCCTTAAGCTTAATCGGTTGTCATATTAGCTTATTACCATTATTTAGCTTATTTCCATTTTACATTTTGCTTTTTTTCTAGCTTATAAGCCAAATAGCTTAAACTTGTGCTTATTCTATATTTTAAAGCCAACCTTGAGATCTTTAGCTTATTTGAGAGCTTATTAGTACTTTTCATAAAAAGTCATAGTTAGAAAAAGTGCTTATTTCATTGTACTTAATAAGTTTGCAAAAGAAAATCAAAAAAAAAATGTTTTTCAAAAAGGGGGGAGGCGGGGCTCGAACCCGAGACCTCCCACCTTGTGAGCGTGTTAGAAGTGTACCGGATACCATTGCGCCTTGGGACTTTGTCTCGTTTTAACTTGCACAAACTAATCTCTTATATACGTTTTGTCATTTAAGCTTATTAGGTTTAGTTTAGCTTATTTCGAGCTTATTCAGTTTAGCTTTTTCCATTTTTCTAATTTTCATAAATTGGTATTAGTATAAAGTATTTTACAAAAGTTTGATTTTTCTCATTTGTTTTAGTATTTTTAAACATTTAATTAGTGTTTTTAGTAATTAATTCATAATAAAAATATAAAAGTCTAAAAATATAAATCTTTTTCTAAAATTTTCTTTTGTCATATAGTACGTAAAAAATTGATTTTACACTTGTAGGACTTTTATTTCACAAATTTTACGTTTTTGCTTGCGCTCCAGCGTAATTTTTAGACGTAACGCTCGTTTTCATTTTAAACCACGTTTTTAGATAATTTGAGTTTACGTTTTAGTTAAAATAGTTTATTTAAGATATTTTGTTTTATAAAATCATAAAAACATCATTGTAAAAATAGTGATAGCGTTTATTTAATATATTTTATCTTTTATTTCCTTTAATTTGCATTTAAGTCGCTTTAATTTACAAATCTTTTCTTTAGGTAATTATCCATCAAAATCCTTATTGACCACTATCCTTAGTGGTTATTCGACATCCGATTGTGTTAAACACCGGTCATCCTCCGTGGGACTTAACGACCGGGAATCCACTATATTCTCCGATCTAAATTGCATTTGGTGTTTGAGTGTTTTAAGTTTATTACGGTTGGTCATTCACAAGTGGCTAGCTCATGCGTGATAAAACTTGACGGTTTTGCACCAATCAAATTTTGGCGCCACGCGGGAGGTCAAAGCGTGTTCTAAGCATTTTTCGACCCGTACTTGCACATATACCACCGTTTGTAAAAACAGTTTTTGTAAAGTTATAACAAAATCAAAAGTTCATTAACACTTTTCCTAAAGTGTTAAAACACCAAACAAAATATAAAACAACAAAACAATCGTAACGTTTTCTAGCTTGTGTTTCTTTTAAGGTGATTCTTAAAGAAATACGATTTGGTTAAACGAGACGATACCAAAATATTGTCCAAAAGTTTTAAACCCATCAGCACATATCTATACCTACGTCTTTTCGGTGGTACTTAATATATACATAAAATCAACCACCGCAAATCAAGGCAAGACACCTACTAACCGGGGTGTGACCATAATAAGTTCCCGAACATCGATTTAAAACTTGCCTTTGTGTCCTTGTGATTTGGTGTACCTTTTTCAAAGAAGCCATTTCATTTGTGATTATTGGTTAAGTTCACTTGTCGGTTTGCCTCGCATTTGTTTTGAAAACGATTTTTATACTTAGTGCATGCGCACTCGTTCTTCCAGTTCTACAAGTCCACTTTCGAACTTGGAAAGATTCCTCGTGACGTAGGGACGCTCGCTCCTTCACCGTGATCGAGGAACGTTTACCACCACCACCACCGCCATAATGGCGGAAGACAAGCCGATGAATGAGCTTCTCCAAGCACCCATCGAGGGTTACGGAGATGCTATTGTTGTCCCACCATCGTGGGCGATACTTTTGAGCTCAAACCGGGTTACTTAATCTGGTAACCCAAAGCCAATTCTATGGTTTTGAGCGGGATGATCCTCATGCACACATTCGATGGTTTAACAAGATTGCATCTACCATCAAGTACAAGAATGTCCCACATGAAGCTATCAAGCTTCTTCTTTCCCATTTTCTCTAGAGGACAAGCCCGGAATTGGCTTGAGAAACAACCCCTCGTTCCATTGAGACATGGGAAGATCTTGTCACAAAGTTTGTTAACGAATTCTATCCTCCATCCCGAACTACAAGTCTTAAGAATGAGATAATGAAATTCTCTCAAAGATTTGATGAATCATTCGGGAGGCATGGGATCGTTACAAAGACTTGCTCCGTAAGTGTCCGCATCATGGTTTTACCGAGTTAATGCAAATGGATACTTTCTACAATGGTCTAACCGGACTAATCAAGACTCTCTAAATGCCTCCGCTGGAGGTAATTTCTTGAGCAAGACCACAAAAGAAGCCTTGCAAATCATTGAAAACAAGTCCCGTGTCCGTCCTTTCCGCACAAAGACATATCATCTCGAGTCTAATGCCGGACCTTCTTTTCATCTCCGTGAGTACATCTAGCACCGATGCTAAGATTGACAAACTCACGGATATTGTTCGAGCTTTGGTTCTTGCTAACCAAAAGAAAGTCACTTTCACTCGACACCATTACATGGTGAAGTGAAGAAAGTTGAAGTTTGTGTTACTTGTGGTGGTCCTCATGCATACTACAACTGTCATCGCCACCGATGGTAGTCCGTTTGAAGCTAATGCTATAGCCGGTACTTCAAATCAAGGAGGTAATCAATACCGTCCTCAAAATGAACCAAACTACCGTGCTAACACTTATCGTGCACCACCCGGTTTTAACGAATCCTAACCGAATCGAACCAACCTAGAATGAACCAAGGTTATCAAAACCAAGGTAATTTCTATTCGGACCCAATCAAGGTTTCCAACATCAAGGAAACCTTAATCAAAACAATTTCAATCGAGGGAATCAAATTCGAAATGTGAATCCTAATCAAGGAATTTTCAACAACAAGGTCATAATCAAAACATACGACCTCAAAATTTCCCTCCATGACCTCCAAGACCATCATCCGATGAGTTATTGAAGCAATTCATGAAATCCCAAGATGAAATGAACAGTTGTTGGTCACGGATCGGCGATCTCAAGAAGTCTTTAAATGATCAACCCTCGGGCTCGGAAAACTTCCGAGCAACACGATCGCTAACCCGAGGGGCGATGCAAAGCGATCACAACCGAAGTGGTGTTTCATACAATGGACCCGCTATTCCTACTACCTCTTCTTCTTCTCTCCCAAAGGTAGTAGAAAGTGAACCTAAGACGCACAATGGACCTTCGACTCCAATGCCTCCTCCACTAGGAGCAATGAGTCAAGTTACCAAAGATACAACGGACAAGGTGCATTTTCAAGCCCACGGTATCAAGACACGTCCCACCTTCGGTAGTCAAGCTTTAAGTCCGGAACCCGAAGTTCGAAGACAAATTCGAGCCGAAATGACTTCCGTCCGGCTCAAAAGTCTAGTCGACTTCCTTACCCATCAAGAATGAATGATGAGAAGCTCAAAGACAAAAACAAAGAGCAAATGGAAAAATTTTCCAAATCTTCAATGAGCTACACTTTGATATAAGCTTCGTTGATGCTCTCGTTCTAATGCCTAAATTTGCATCTACACTTAAAGGCCTCTTGAGTAACAAAGATAAGTTATCCGAAATGGCTAAAACCCTCTCAATGAGCAATGCTCAGGTCCTTCTCAAGAAGCTTCCTAAAAGCTTGAAGACCCCAGCAAGTTTTAATCCGTGTGATTTCTTGGGGATGGTTCAATGCTCCGCCTTGGCCGATCTTGGCGCTAGCATTAACCTTATGCCACTCTCGGTATGGAAGAAACTGCTCTTCCCGAACTTACTCCTACTTGTATGACTCTCGAGCTAGCGGATCGTACTATAACTCGTCCACTTGGAATAGCCGAGGATGTCGTGGTAAAAGTAGGAAAGTTTCACTTTCCTCCGACTTTGTTGTAGTAGACTTGATGCGCATCCTAGAGTTCCCTCATCTTGGGAGAGCTTTCTTGAGAACAGTCGTGCTCGATTGATGTGTTTGTCAAGAGTTGACCATACGGGTTGACAACGAAGAGCTCACGTTGAATATCAACGAACTCCAAACCTCTATCCAAACAGTGTTGCCACAATTGATCAAAATCGAAAGATTCAATGCAACACTCTCAAATTTCACGGTTAAGAGGAGTTTTCAAAACGTCTTTGAGCTAAAAGCTTTGAAAATCAACCTGGTTCAAACAAATGGTTTGAAAGTTGTACCGTGGAAGTCAAGAGTATTCTTGATGATGATGATCTTGAATCGGAGACTTCATCGGAAGTGGTGGAAATTGCTAGCTCTAAGAGCACACCACTTGTCCCACCTCCGAATCGCTTTGTCGCATCGAGTTTGTTAACTCGTGGATGAAACCAAACTCTCTTGCTTTCATCCGAATTGGATGATGATGTTTGTGATCCAATGGGAGACATCCTTCCCATTGATGAATTGCTCAAAATGATCCATCATCTTCTATTCTTATTCCGACTCTTCCATCCCTTCTCTCACTCCCGATGAGGAAGATGACAACTTTTGGAATGAAGTCGATGCCTTTCTTAGTGATGAGTCAATTCCAACGGAATTGATAATACTTACTTTGATTCGGAGGGGACATCCTTTTCTAGAAAATCATTGATTGAAGAACCGCTTTCCCACCCTCCTCCCGGACATCTTATTGACAATCACCATCTAAGCTTCAAGTTTAAGCTTAAAATGTCAAAAATGGTGATTTGCTTCTCTCGATGAGGAATGGACTTGCATTCTCATGCATATCTTTATTCCATTCTTCACGGTGGTGTGGTTGCTCTTTCCTTTTCTCTTTCGGGAATGAGGACACCATCTTTGACCCCGGTATCATCCCTTATAGTTTCTACTATTAACAATACCGCGGTTGTATCTAGTCGGTGTGGAACTTTCTGATGTTCATATGTTTATTTAACACTGTGAATGAAAGTCCGATTGAGATTGGTTTTCCACGTTACTGTCCCCATGAACAAATGAATTCGGGGTCGAGTCAAGCTAGCGACTCGGGAATCAAAAACAGTAGCATGCCATATGGGTTGTCACCCATATTTCTGAGCTGTCTGAAGTTTGTTACGGTTAGCCATTCACAAGTGGCTAGCTTGTGTGACAAAACTTGACAGTTTAGCTTCTTCTTTCTACTTTCTACCACCCTAGTGTGGGGGAGTTGCCCCACATGTTGTGTATATATAAGAGTTTCAAAAAAAAAAAAAAAAAAAAAAAAAAAAAAAAACTAAATAATGGCCTTAGTATTTCCCTTTTCGTTCTATGTTTCGCATAACGCGGTACTTTGAATATTGAGGGCAATATTCATTTCTAAGTGTGGGGAATTCTCACGAATTTTATCATGTAATTATACCGCCTAATTCCCCATTTTGGCCAAAATTTTTTTGGAGTAAGTGTTTTGCACTTACTCATCTTATGGTTATCGATCCGCCTTGTCTAATAAACAAAAGGATTGGCTAATCCAGAGCAAACGGCTCTTGGTAAAGATATCTCAAATCCATTGACGACTTGCAATTTGCCCAAAATTGTATGGTATTCACCACCATATCCTTAAAAGTGAAGAGTTGGCTAGCCCGCAAGTTTATGGCTTGTGGTAAAGGCGATTGAAAAACCATAATTGGTAATCACTCACCAAAGATATTTTATCTAAGAGTTGGCTAGTCCGAAGCAAACGGCTTCGGTAAAGACAAATCAAATCCGTTGAAGTCGGTGATTTGCTCAAAATCATTTGGTTATCGATGTACCAAGGTTCTTACTTGAACTGAAACATTTGGCTACTCCGTAAGTAATGGCTTTTGGTAAAGAGATGAAATCCATTAATTTTTCTCAAAACATTGCTAGGGACTAGCAATATCTTAGTGTGGGGATTGATGAGTGTGTAAATACTCATCATTTTGTACAAATTAGATCGCAAAAACATCCGAAAACACTCGAAATGCATCAAAATGATAAAATATCACAAATAAGTGTTTTATGTGTTTTAAATGCAAAATATCAAAATCGGTGAAAAACGTATCAAGTTTGCATAATTGGCGCTTTAGTCCCCAAGTTTCAAAAGTTGTCAAAAAGCAGTCCTGGTAAATCTAAATAAAGAAAAATATCATTTTAAGTCCTTAGGGATTCTTAAGTTGTCAAAATTGGTCCTTGAGATTTAAAATTACAAAATTACAACTTAGGTCCTCGAACTTTCAAAATTGTCAAGTTTGGTCCTTTGAAAAATTGAAAATGTCAAAAGCGGTCCTTGTACTATTGAAACTTGTCAATATTGGTCCTTGTAACAAGTTTGGAAAATTACGGGTTTGGTCCTTCTAATTTGGCGATTGCAATGTTAGTCCTTGTCATTATTAAACCTAAGACTTGTCAAAATGAGTTTGTGACCCCGCCATTACACCATTTGGACCCCATCATTGACTTCATTTTGACCCTTGGTCAAACCAAAGTCAAATAACCACTTTCCCGCCACCTCCTGCTTCTTCCCATCCTGTTGCAACCCACTTGCTCGCTCTCTACCTCTCCCATCACCTTTTCTCCTCTCCTCCACCTCCCTCATCATCACAAACCCCCACATTAAATGCCACCCCCTAGTAGCTATCACAGGCAACAGTCAAATCCAAGCTTTCCCGCCAAATTGATAAAATGGCCTAGAATACTCAAAACTCAACCATTGGTCAAATTGAAAGGTGGGATCTGCTCAGAGGACACGTGGAGAGCCATTTGAAGTATAAAAGAGGAGGAAGACAGAGAAGCAAAGTAGTACTTAGTTTTTTTAAAATTCTTGTATGTCGTTTTACTTAACTTTTAATTTCCAGTGTAATTTAAAGTTTCCAATTACCTTTTTAAGCAATCTTAGTGTATTTTGAATCTTTTGAAGTAATCAATTTCAATTTTCAGTTCAGTTTTCATGTTATGCAAATTTTCCTAATTCAAAAAAATCTCAAGAATGTTTGAATGTTGTTAAGTAGCTGTAATTATGGACTAATAAGCACATGTAAGCTCCTATAAAGCTTATCCAAGCTTTTAGAAACTTTAAAAGTCAGTTTAGTAACAAAAAGTAAGAATCACCAAAAATACAAAAAAATTAGATAAAAATAAAAAAGGTTCCATGGAAGTGAAGCTTGTCGGAGCAGGTATATAGTGGATGGCCTTGGTATAGAGCTTATTGGTAAGCTTTAGGAGGTGTTTACAAGTTCTTAGTTCTCGGTTTGTGCTTGGATCCAAAGTGTAAGCCTTTTAAGACATTTTGTCATTTCTCTGTTGGTTGTTCATTAGCTCAAATTTCTCGTTTATTTATGTTTATTAGTCATAGTTAATTACAATTAATCAATAAAATAGATAGTTTGTTCTTTTAAATTTGTATTTGATCAAAATCTATTTTAGACAGTTAAATTAGTATAAGTGTAATTTGTTAGTTTTATGTTGTTATTGTTGTTAGTTAATGTTTCTTTAGTCTTATGTAATGATAATATAAGGATGAATCGGTTTTCTTGAATTTAATCTTTGAAATCCTTTGGAAATAGTTCAAAACAGCTTTCAAAAGGGTGTTTGGATTTGCATTTAATCGTGATAGAGGTCAATTGTGTTGGGTAATTTTGTTGTTTGATGCTTGTTTAGTTCTATTAGCTCGCACAAGTCATAAAACTTTTGTCCTTACTTGAGTAAAAGTCAAAGTCAACATTTCATATCAACTGTCTTAATCTCTTGTTGTTGAGATTTGTAGTGTAAAAATCATCATTTGTGCTTAAAAGTTGTTAGCATAGCTTAATATACCTTAATATACCTTAATTCATCATAATCGGTTAACAGATTTGATCACAAGTTCATTTAAGTCAAACTTTCATTTTAATCAAAAGTCAAAAAGTGCCTCAGTGCGCTTTTGATATCAATTTCAAGAGCTTGTCAAAAGCTCTCTAGTGCACCATAGCTTGTGAAATTTGTTTTTTGGATAGCTAACCAACCCATCTTAAGGTTCCAACTTTAGCTTTTCATTTTGTAGCTTATTAAATAGGCTCGCTCATTGGTTTATGTTTTGTCCATTTTAGAACATCAATAACTCGATGGTTGTTCCATTTTTCAAAAGCTTCTCACAAGCTATTAGTGAACCAAACTTGAGTAATTTAGCTTTTGGATAGCTTAACGGTCATCTAGTTTATTCAAGTTTTGTTTTCAGTTTGTAGCTTATCTCTAGTGCTTAAAATTAGCTCAAAGGTGCCTAGTGAACCATTACAGTGTCTGTGCAAACAGCTATACTTGTGCTTATTTGAGCTTATTTTGTGCTTATTTGTCAATTATTAAGCTTAATCGGTTGTCATATTAGCTTATTACCATTATTTAGCTTATTTCCATTTTACATTTTGCTTATTGAGTAGCTTATAAGCCATTTAGCTTAAACTTTTGCTTATTTCCATATTTTTGCTTAAACAATGTTGAGATCTTTAGCTTATTTGAGCTTATTAGTACTTTTCATAAAAGTCATAGTTGTAAAAAGTGCTTATTACATTGTACTTAATAAGTTTGCAAAAGAAAATCAAAAAATAAAATGTTTTTCAAAAGGGGGGAGGCAGCTCGAACACGAGACCTCCCCTTAGGAGAGTGTTTAGTGTGTACCGGATACCATTGCCCTTGGGTCTTTGACTGTCTTAACTTGCACAAACTAATCTCTTATATACGTTTTGTCATTTAAGCTTATTAGGTTTAGTTTAGCTTATTTCGAGCTTATTCAAAATAGCTTTTTCCATTTTTCTAATTTTCATAAATTGGTATTAGTATAAAGTATTTTTACAAAAGTTTGATTTTTCTCATTTGTTTTAGTATTTTTAAACATTTAATTAGTGTTTTTAGTAATTAATTCATAATAAAAATATAAAAGTCTAAAAATATAAATCTTTTTCTAAAATTTTCTTTTGTCATATAGTACGTAAAAAATTGTTTTTACACTTGTAGGACTTTTATTTCACAAATTTTACGTTTTTGCTTATGCTCTCGCGTAATTTTTAGATATAACGCTCGTTTTCATTTTAACTCACGTTTTAGGTAATTTTAGTTTACGTTTTAGTTAAAATAGTTTATTTAAGATATTTTGTTTTATAAAATCATAAAAACATCATTGTAAAAATAGTGATAGCGTTTATTTAATATATTTTATCTTTTATTTCCTTTAATTTGCATTTAAGTCGCTTTAATTTACAAATCTTTTCTTTAGGTAATTATCCATCAAAATCCTTATTGACCACTATCCTTAGTGGTTATTCGACATCTGATTGTGTTAAACACCGTCATCCTCCGTGGGACTTAACGACCCGGAATCCACTGTATTCTCGATCTAAATTGCATTTGGTGTTTGAGCGTTTAAGTTTGTTACGGTTGGCCATTCACAAGTGGATGAGCGGTCAATCCATAGCCGCATGCTCACACATTCATCTCAAAAGAAATCATGATAAGTGCATCAATGACTCGATATTTTCACTCCATGCTTACGCTCCTGCGCCAATATCATGAATCAGCGATACGCTACTACGATGAGAAGATATCATGATCCGAATGTGAGCATGTCGGTCGAATGTCACAACATCACATAATACCAACATCACAATGGATGTCTCGGAGATTTTTGTTGGTGATGATCTCAGGCGGCTTAAAATCATTATCACGTGGATCGATAAAGACCTCCTTGGATTAACCAAACATGCAATGAGTGGAATCAATGACTACGTGCTTGAGTACTACATCAAGAATGCAAGAACAATTGTTAATGTAATATCTGTTTGTATTCAATGTAATTTTAGTATATGTTTGAGGTGACCTCCTTGGGGAGATTGTTAGAAATTAGAAATTCGGTATTAAGCGGTCGGTATATGTATGTAATCATTAAGCTCGTGAGCGTAGTTCATTTAAGTTAAGTAGTATTTAGTTTAGTAACACCGTGGAGGATGAGACGGTCTTTACCCATTGTATGCACGATCCATGACCCGTTGTGTGGCGTTTTATTGTAAGACTATAAATACTCTCTACCTTCCAAGGTAGAGAGTTGGAGCTCATAATAAGAATTTTCTTTCTCTCACTAAAGTTCCCTAAACCTCTAATTTTCTCTCTCTAGAACTCATCTTGTACGCCTACTTTGGTTATGGTTTGATGTGTATGTGAAATCCAATATCCAACAAACGGCCATGGCATACTCCTCATCTTCACTACCGGAGCAAGATTCGTCATCATCACTTGATTTCGTTCTTGCTTTTAGAGCAACGGATTTGATTTTCTCTCTTTTTCCTTTGATGATTTCCGAATCTTTCTCCATCACCATTTCGTGCACTTTGAGGTTTCCGATTAGCTCGTCTAGTGTCACTTTTGAGAGATCTTTTGATTCCTCAATAGCCATCACTTTAGCTCTCCACTTTGGATGGAGTGCTCTAAGAAATTTCGACAAAGTTCTTACTCGAAAAGATTCATCAAGTGCTTTAAGAGATGTAATAATAGTATTAAAGCGAGCAAAGCCACAATCAATGGTTTCATCTTGGGGATAACAAATTGTTCATATTGTTGAACAAGAAGATCAATTTTGTTATCCTTGACTTATGAATTTCCTTGATGTGTAATAATCAAAGATTCCCAAATGTCTTTAGCGGTTTCACATAAAATTCTTTCATACTCTTTTCTAGGCAAAGCATTATAAAGCATCATTTTAGCTTCATTATTTTAGCTATTAATTTCTTTTGATCATCAGCAAAACCTTATCAACATCTCCTTTAACTATAACACACACTATTTCCGACACTAAGCTAGATGTTGAGTTCTTTTCAAGGGTACAACCACTCCCACACACAATGTATTTTAAGGACTAAAATACTAACCACTCACACTCTCAAGATTATGATGGTTTGTTACAACAATGATGTATGAATCAACACAAGATCATATAACAATAAACAAACAAGACTTCCAACAACTTGTTGAAGCTTGAATATGCCTTGATCTTCTTTGCTACAAAAGAGATCAATAATATGATATGAAACTGAGTTAGAAATGTTAGAGAGAAGGAATATATGAGAATATGATGGAAAGGGATGAAAAACAACTTGGTTTGGCTTTGCTATTTATAGCCAAAATGCTCAGCAGGCACCACGGACCCCTTAAAAGGGTTTCGTCCGTGTTAATATTTGGTGCCGCTGGGGTCTGACAGCAAGATTACCAAAATCTTACCAAAGTCAACCATATCTATCCAAGATTGTGTAAGATATGTAGAGTCTAAATCTACACAAAGTATCTAGTGAAATCTTATAAGGATTTCAATGATGCACTATATGATGTCATGTGTTTGTTTTTCTATTTTTAGAAATATGTAAAAATACATATGTAATGTTTTGTTTTAAGAAACTAAAACATTCTTGAACTAAAAACACTAACATACATTATGGTTTAGAGTCATATCAAAATGTAAATGCTTGAGTGATGAAGATATTATTTGAAAAGCTTGTTTTAATACCTATTTAAACTTGACAAGCTTTAAGCTTTATAAGAATTAAATTTACTTTTTTCGTTAACAAAACCTAGGTAAAGATCATAAAATATAAATAACGTTTAATGACGATATTTGTATTAACAAAATACGTTTCATGTTCTATCACCTTCTTGAACTTTTTGATGAAGCCAACAAACCTAACCGCCCCTAAACCTTGGAATGCAAGCACAAGTGGTGTTCTTTCTAGTCTTAGGCACAACTTAGGTTGTTAGGATTTTTCTTATTTTGTTACATGTTTGTATCATTTTCTTAGTTTTAGAGAATTAAAATATGTGTATCATTTCTCTCATTTTATTAAATGAAACTACATGTTTGTATGTTATATGGTTATGGGAACATGTTTGGTGCAACAATACATGACTTACTTGGACTTTTACGTCAATATTTGTGTCTAAATTTCTGCTACTAAGTTACAGGTACCCAGATCCCTCAACTTTATCTTGACGGATCCCTCAGGTGAAGGATCCGGCAGAAGTGGGTGGACAAAAATAATTTTGAGCTAACATTAAAGCTCATTTGCAGGAAACAATGCACCATATACTTGTTTTCTACCACTTGTTTTGTAGATTTTCAAAATACACATGAAGACTTTGACGCCCTCAACAAGCGGGAGCTTTTCATTAAAGCAAAATACTTGCAATATACTCATTTAGTATTCCTAATCACTTGACGCCCTCATCAAAGTGGAGCATCCGTCAAGGGGGAGCTTTTCGTCAAAGCAAAAACGTTGCAAAATACATGCAATACACTCGTTTAGTCTTCCTAATTACTTGATGCCCTCGTCAAGGGGGAAGCATCCGTCAAGGGGGAGCTAAAACGAGACTCTTTTCTTACCTTACAACTTCTTCTCTCTACACTTTTTTCTCTAAATCTTTCTTTTCTAAATTTCTTACTTTCTAAAATCTTTTCTTAAATCTCTTTCTAAATCTTTCTTTTCTAAATTTCTTACTTTCTAAAATCTTTTCTTAAATCTCTTTCTAAATGTTTCTTTTCTACTATGTGTTAGTTTCTTAACAAAAAGGGGAAAAAGAGAGTAAAAACTCCAATTCGAAATTTTAAGAATTTTATTTTTTACCTTAAAATAATTTTATGTTTTGTCATCAACAAAAAGGGTGATATTGTTAATACAAATAAACCATAAAAACGGTTATTTATATTTTACGATATTCTAATATTTTGTTGATAACAAACGTAAAATCATTTTAGAAAAAAATAAATAAAATACGTAAAAGCTTTGAGCCAATAGTTTACTAACACACTTTTAATAAACTTAAAATCATCAAAACATGTTTAGTTGAATAAGTTATATAAAACCAAAACCATTTTTATAAAACACTTACAAAGTAATTTTGTTTACTTATATTTTATAAGAATGTATATGTACTTAATATAACTTGTAATGGTTAAATGATGGGTAAAAACAAAAGTCCATAACCCATACCCATGGAGCATGATCCATAACCCATGATCCATTGCATGACATCATGCATGAAGTCATGTTGGTTATTATCCATGATCCATGACCCAAAGTCCATGATTCATGATCCAAGACCTATGACCCATTGATTAGGTACAATGTATCTTGTTGAGTATCCATGATCCAAAGTTCATGACCCATGGTCCATAACCCATAAACCGGTTTGCAACCCAAAATCCGGACTAGTCGACCCAGCTGCTGGATCCCTTAGATTGCACTGGCCGGATCCCTTGGGTAAGGGATCCGCCGGATCCGTGGGAACTGTAGGCAGTTTGCCAATAAATATTGAGACATTTCTCTTGCCTATAAATTGTTGCTAAGCTTCGTCATCATCAAGACCACTAAATTGCATCTTGTTGATAGTTCTTCTCTCCCTCCATTAGTATGTCAAGTTAAAGGCATTGGTGTATAGTGCAGAAGGTGTACATTTGATATGGGGCATCGATGTATATTTGTATAGTTTGGGTAAAAGGTTATTAATATCCTTTAAAGTGTTGTGAAAAGGAGTTTGTCTCCTTTGGGTTGTAGTGTTGGGTAGTAGTTCCTCCTTTGTAATAGAACTCGGTATCTAGCCTTGTACCGGATAAAATGTAGGCGATGTTGTGATAGGCTTGGTTCTACCTCGTGAAAGAACTCGGTGTCTAGCCTTGTACCAGATAAAGTGTAGGCGGCGTTGTGAAGGCTTCTCCGCCATATTAAGGAGCTTGTGATGTGTATCGCTTAGAAACTATCGAGTTGGGTACTCGGGGAGTGGAGTAGGGTAAGGAAGGAGTTCTTGTAGCCGAACCACTATAAATACTTGTGTCGTGGTTTTGTGTTCCTTTACTCTTTATCTCTTAGCATTATTTATATATGTGTCTATCTATCAATATCCAACACACGATCTAAATGGATTGACATAAGTCAATCTAAATACTTTAAAAAAAAGTTTTAACCCGGTAAACTATTCAACCCCCCTTCTAGTTTTCCACAATTATTTCAGATTTACTAGAACAAAGAAGATCCTTATTTTCTTCCATAATGACATCATTTCAGGAACTAGAAGCCTTGTCATTATTGAAAAGAATAAGGATCCTCTTTGTATAGGTAAATCCGAAAAGTGACCTACAGAACTTGATCCCCCTTGAGTCGTAAAATACCACTTCTTCCACTGTTTTGTTCAAATCGCCTCCAAAATTACCCAACATAAATAGGAAGATTTTCGAGGCTGCTAGACCAACTTGATAAGCAAAATCCACCTTCAAGCGTACATCATCTTTATATCAATTTCTTTTATCATCCTCACTGATAACGCTCAGAATGAGTATGTTTTTAGTAGCGTTATTGTTAGTTTTGTGTATGATAATCGGTTATATTTACACATAATTGTTGCAAAAGTGCAAAAGAAGCGTATTTGTATGTGAATGTAGCCATGTATCGTAAAAGACGAAGAAATGATGATTTCATGCACATTTGGATAATTCCCGAGAAAGAAAAGATAGGAGAGAAGGCTCAAGGACTCGATGATTGGAAGCACGAGGATTTCTAAGTATCTGCATCAAATAATTATCAAGTTTTATCTTGGAAATCAGCATCGAAAGCAAGGAAAAAGGCATGCGTCGAGAAAAGTCAAGAAAAGTCAAAATATGTTGTACGGAAAAAATATGTTTACGGAAGGCATCCAGGCGATCGGTTGGAGCCCGCAACCGATTCGGCTGGTTATTGGTCAAAATGCAAACGATCGGTTTCTTCGCAACCGATCCGGTTGGAAAGGTTGCAGTTACATTTTCTCTCATTTATGGATGCCATAACTTCTATTAATCATTGGAGTCCGATCATTTTTTGTTAATAACTCCTAGTGGACGTTTTTGGCTTGTTGGTGAAGAGTTCTTAGCTATATAATGCACCTAGACTTAGTAGTTTAGTGTGACACACCCCAAAGAGTAATAGGCTTACACCAAGACTATTACCAAACACTTTTATTCATCCCAAAAGTCCTATTTCATCTGTAAAACGTCCAGAAGCTTGGTGAGAACAATTCTCAACCATTTGGTAGTCACTTGGAGTTGTACGGGTAGTATAAGGCGATAGGAGGTGCGTGGTTGCTATAGTTCCACAATTTTCTAGTTCTTGTAATCCGAAGTTTAGGTATTCTTATGAACTTTGTCATGAATCTCTATTCTTATGAATTATATGAATTACATGGTTACTACTTGTGTTATGTTATGGTTTTAATGGAGTAATTCTTGAGTATACTTTTGTGTAAGGATGTAGGCAATTGTAGGAGTGTTCTTATATATGTGATGCATGTAAATGTTCTTGTTTAATGAGTTTGTTGGAAAAACTACTAGTCTTGTTTGATTTGTTTGTAAAACATTTTCAAGATAAAGGACCGAAAGGATTTCTCTTATGTTTTATTCCAAAACGTTAGTGACTAACTAGTATGGGGATAGGATGATTGACACTCATCATATTCACTTGTTAAAACAAGAATAGAAACGATTTCATCACGTAAAGGCCGAAAGTGTTCGTAAGAACAAGTTAAATAAGAATCTTTTACAAACAAATGGATTTTCTAAAAAATAATCATTAGGTTAAGGACCGGAAGGATTACCTATGTGTTTTTATTCTTAAAATGATTTTTACAAAACATAAACCATGGATTAGAAATCATTTGCTTATGATTTGTGCATTGCATCAAGTTTACACCAAGCTTTCATGAACACTCTTGATAATTGACTATGGACTTCACACAAGTATATGTTACTTTAATTTGATTTTTATAAAAGCATCACTTTAGAGGAAAGCCTTGACAAGCTTTCTTGTGTCAAACAATTTAACAAACTAAACGCTAATCCCTTGGGACGATATCGACTTACCCACCTTTGATATCACGAACGAGTATACTTGCTCGTATGTGTTAAAGTAATTACCCGGATAAATCGTGTTTATAAATTTTTAAAACTTGCACACGATCGACACATCACTCACCCGAGCATTATTATGTTCAGCTGACAATTCTTGTATAGCCTGAATAGAACAAAGAACAGGTCTATTCATAATTGTACCAAGAAATATTTTGAAACGCCAAAATTAAGACTAACCAAAGGACCAAATCAACATAGCAAAGGAAAAATCATCTAAATAAGATTTACAAAGACAATGTATGAACTGTGCCAAAAACTAAATTACCCTAGACTAACTTTGGATAATATAAAGTATAAGCGTTCTGATTAGTACATCAGATTCTTAATAGAAAAAACAGTTTTGTTTGTTAATTAATAGCACTTTTTAAATCAACAACAATGACCACAACTTATACACAACATATAAAATTGGAATTCATGACCACACATCAGACTTTAAAGAATATCACGAAGCATCTATTTTACACATGCAAAAAATAGCTTGCAACACTAATAAAAGCAGTAGTCATTACCACAACTTATATACAACATATAAAATCAATATTTATGACCACATATCATACTTTAAAGAATATCACAATATACACAGTGTATAAAATTAGCACACGTGACCACATATCAGAATCTAAAAGAAATCAGAAACCTTAAAGAAATAGAAACATAAGTATATTGCCTAATCATGTATTACCTCATAGCATGTAGAGTATTAACGTTAAAAATAAAACCTATACTTATCTTGCAAGTAACATGTGTGGTGATGTTCTAAAAAAAAGTAACATGTGTGGTGAAAATCTTTGGTTGCGTCTTGCACGGAACTTCCAAGATAACAATATCACTGGCAAGCTGAAAACATGACTTCATATATAAGAACGGACCCTAAATATTCTCTAAATTAGATATACAAAACAAATGACATGCACTAAAATCCCACATCTAGTACCCTAACTTATATATCAAATCGGCAGCAAAATACAACTGCATTTTATGCCATACGATTTTTGCGGTTGGCTGCAAGGCTGCAAAGCCCAATTCCATTGTATGTTGTCCGATTTTGACATACCAAAATTATAACTTACTTCCGATAGGTAAGCAGTTAAAATAATAATAATAATAATAATAATAATAATAATAATAATAATAATAATAATAATAATAATAATAATAATAATAATAATAATAATAATAATAATAATAATAATAATAATAATGATGACACAACCACCGTGGATGAAAAGTTAGCAAGCTTGCCCAGTCACGAAGAAAATTAATCTTGTTTATTAATTTGATAATGAAAACAGTTTTAAAATGTGCAACTAACCCCAGAGATTAAGTGGCAAGCGAGTTACGAAGCTGTAAAATCCATGTCAAACAAAAGTTTTCTCTGCTGTCTAAACAACATATAAAAGCCGAAGTACATTGGGCAAGCTAGATGCATATTAGACGTTGGTTAGACCACTTGATATGCCACTCTACTAACACCAGATATGAGTGACACATCAACTGGCCTAACAAACATTTCAAGGTCCTACCATTTCGTGTTTAGTGTTTACACAACGTGCTTTATGACAGTCATTAGAATCCCAAAACTAGTACACTGGCTCAAATATCAAATTTGCTGAAAAAACGATTGCTTTTTATACCGTATGGTTTTCGCCACGCCAAAACTACAGTTAGCAATGTCACTTCAGCAAACCCAAATCTTGAAACAACTATGCATTTAACGTTTACATCAGAAAACACCCCAAAACATCAAACACCCAAACCGTAAAACAACAACGCATATCGGAAACACCCCAAAACATAAAACATTTGAAGTAAAGTTGGTCAATTTCACTTACTGTAAACCTTAATTACCTAAACATAACACACCTAATGCACTAACACACTAAAAACCTGAAACAACCATGCATTTAACGTTCACATCATAAAACATCCCAAAATATCAAACACCCAGACACTAAAGCAACAACGCATATCATAAAACACCCCCAAACATCAAACATATGAAGTAAAGTTTGTCAATTTCCTTACTGTAAACCCTAATTGCATGACAATAACATACCTAATGCACTAACGAAATAAAAACCTACAACAGTAATAACCTAAAAACCCTCAACAAATAAATCACCAAACAGCGAAGTAAATTACATAATTACATCTTCCAAACCACACAATCAATTTCACCTTCTCTAACCCCTAATTGCGAACAAAATTTTGCCAAGTAGTACTTTTATACCATACGGTTCTCAGCAAGGAAAAACTATGTTTGGCTACAAAACACAGTTCCATTTCACGCCATTAAATTATTAGTACTACCCATACACAAACCTAAAACAAACACAAACATATGTCTATAAATCTTCTAACAGCATACAAACTAAACAAATATGGAAAGATCATGACAGCTAAACAAAACACAACTTTAACCCAACAAAAACCACTATGCGTGTTTAGAGAGAGAAATTATGGACTAAAAAATGAACACGCAATGGCTATTTTAAATGGTTGTAGCATTGATATAATGGAAAACAAGTGCACAACATGAAGCCAACCCTAAGATTTAAGTCGTGAATCAAACAGAACTGAAAAATAGATGTACAACATGCAGTGAAACCCAACAACTAAGTGGAAAACCCACCAACCTTATTTTAGTCTTTCTGAGCAGACAACTCGGCTCGGCGTGTGAACAGTGCTGGCTCGATCCGCAGGCTCCACAATGCACTCGAGCCATTCCCTCCTTGCAGTTGACCTCCTACCCGGTGACTTATCAACAGTGTCGGCTCCAAGTTTCACTTCAATAGTGTCGCGACTCCACAATACCTGTTTGTAACATTCGGTGTTCAACCCAAGAAAAGATGCTCGGTACAGATTCAGACGCATACAAAATCCTCCAACTTTAAAGCAATGCTTATGAGGAGGCCAGTAAGAAACAATACTGAATATTAACTCAAAAGTCAAATCATTCCTTCTATATGGTAGAATACTTTGACCACATATCTTTTCTATGTTGAACCACTAAATGACAAAAAGCTTGAGCGATGAAGAAATGAGAAGAAGGAGTGCAGCAACCAAAATCCTTAGATTGTTATTTTTAGTTGATTTAACAGATTTTTTTATTTATTTATAAGAAATGCGTATGCATTAATTATGCCTATACTCTCATATTACTGAATGTCGTGATTAAATTATTTGTCGTATTTTTTTAAATTATGTGCGAAAAATTGTTAGTTCCGTATAAACACAATTGAAACACAACTCTCATCTATTTCTCTCATCACATCCAACATCAAACTAAGTATACCTAAACTAAAAACTGAATTTGAAAACTTACAAAATCAATTTCACTAAAATTGTTTAACTTTTTGGTTTTGCATAATTCATCGGGATTTTGAATTTTTCAGTTTTGTTTTGAAGATGACTCATTGATGAAGAGCTAGTTTGAAAACATGTGTTAGTGAGGTTAGAGCATTATTACACTATTACACATTTGGCAAACTAAAAAGTAGGAAAAACATTATTCATAAGCCGAAAAAAAATAAATAAATAAAAAAAAAGCCGTGTGAGCCCACTATCACAAGCCAGCCAAAAAACTGAGCTAGGCGAGACTGTTCACACACCAAGCCTCTCTTCTCCCAACCAAACCTTGATGAGGAAATGCAAATGGGAGAGAAAAATGAGGCAATTCACTTTGGCTAGGCGTGTAAACAATACCAGCCACAAAACTGGCTCACCACTGCTAACCATTTTTTAATTATTTTTTATTCTACGAATGTTAAAAACCTACTCATTTTTAGCGGTTTTTTCTAAGCCGTTAAAAAATGAAGCCAAATCACACGGATAGATTAATGGTTGCGGAATGAACTGTTTTTTGTATCGCAAACTTATTATCGTATGCATTATTATCGTATGCAGATACCCCGCTGCAACGCGCGGAATCTTCGTTGATGTAATTTATAAGACTTGTGAACTAAATTGAAATAATGATATAAACCAAATATCCATGTAATTTACTCTATAAACTATATTGGGTTGAATGGTAGATGCAAGCCTTTTTTTCTCTCTTTTTTTTTTTAAGAAACATAAAAATAATATAAATAAATAAATAAATAAATAAATAATAAAAAATAAAATAAACCGTATACATACGTATACAACAAATATACAACCTTCAATATGAACCAAACTATGTAAACATGGTACACGTATACATTATGTGAACATGACGAATTTACGAAACATGAATGATGATGCATTAGACAAGTAGAAGAAAGGATAAGTGGACGGTCCACGTCACTTTATTATAGACGAAAAGGGCACAAGAAAGTTCTACGGTGTATAGAATTTTGTTATTTTCGTAACATAAATATATGTATTAGCAAGTGTGGTATTGGAATAACTATTTGAGTATCTTGAGCTCTTGACATATAACTCGACTGTATAAAATAAGATTTTTCTTATTGTTTAAGGTTAATTCTCAGCATGACAGAAATAAAAATACTTTCTGAAAGAATTTTATCTGTTCAGCACAAAAATCACTTTAGATTATTAGATCGTCTAAATTATTTTATTGTTGAATTTAGCTGGAGTTGTAGCTTTTATATCGTTATAGGTTGTTAGCCAAAGTTTTATTTTTATATAAGTTTTTGGTGAATTAGTAGTAGTATATTAAACTAGACTTATATAAATAGGGATTCAATGTTTAAATTTACAGCAATTGCTTATTTACTAATAAAATTCTTAAAATGATTACCAATTTCAAAATCTGATTTCAGCTAGCCTGAAATTATAAAATTTTGTAAATTAAAGTGTAGTAACTTTCTTATTTTATGTACCAATGATGTTTTAGTCCATTTGTCAGAGCTCTTGGGCTTGATTGACCGGGTTTAAACCTCTTTCATGGAACTAAAAATTATTTGATATCATCTCTCCACCGTAAATGCTCAGATTAATTGGTTATTGAGGGGCCTATTGGAGAAAATGGTCAGGGTTAAAGTTCTCACCTCACGATAAATCTGAACACTGGGAAAAATTCTTCATTCTTTTGTTAGGTCCTGACTAAAGGTCTGGATGGCATTCATAAAATACATGAAACCAGAGTAATCCCACCGATATTCATCTTTTAAAAAGATTTAGGCTTTATCAGCATGCACTCGAACACAGTCTAAGTGTTAAAATGATATTATGGACTCATCAAGAACTGTTACACGGTACTTACACTTACACCATTCGCTCTTAAACTATTGTTTACCTTTTAGATATCTCAAAATAAATCTTCACTTCTCATTTCAAGCGGTCAAAATAGTATTTAGCGAATAAAAGTTATATATGACTGGTTAAAGATTGTCGGGATTATACTTTTCTTAAATTTTATGTTTCTACTAGTACAATAATTTTGAAACGAAAAGTATCTAACTTCAGATTACGTTTATCTTATTATCTATACTATATAAAGAGAATTTGTTAATGCATAAAATTCACAAATTGAGAAATGTGAATTACTCCCTTATTCAGAAAAGACAATGAAATTCATTATTATTATTATTTTTTAATTACTTAATTAAATTTAATTAACATATAAACTTTGAGTTTAGTTCAATATAAACCTTATATTCTTTAAATATGGACGCTTATTTTCATGAAAAAAAAAGACAAAGTTTCATGAATTTTTTTTTTCCGTTTTATATAAAAATAAAATAATTTGCAAACGATAAATAGTTAAGTGACATTATGTTAGCTTTGCTATTTTGTGACGTTGGCGTCTTACACGAGAAATAGACTAGATATGTATATGGTTGAACATGAAAGGACTATTAGTGTCTAAGTGGCATTCTAGTGATGTGTTGAGCCCAAAAATACCTCTCATTACTCTCCATGAGTGGTGTGAAAAAATGTGTGTATTATTCATAATTTCAACTAATAAATTCATCATTTGCTTCACTCTCTCTCTACTTTCTCTCTCTAGAAATACAATATGAATTTCGAGTACTTCTCATCCCCTAGACAACAGGATCTTGACTCATAAGGGACACGGTACACATTAACTACATTATCGTGACGAGTATTTTTTTTATTTTTTATTTTTTTTATCTTTCAGTATACGGGGACTTAGATCTACTTTTTACGAACTTTTTTCTTCGATTTTTGTTTTTGTATTAACATTTGCTCCAGAAAGAATCTCATGTGATTTGTATATTTAGAATTACATGTGATTACACAAATCACATGTCATTTTAAAATAACAAATTACATGTGATGTTTAAGACGTAAATTTCAACACTCACAAAAGAAATTCGAAAAAAAGTTTGTCGAAAGTAGATAGAAATGCCACTCTATAAATAGATGATTTAATTTTCGTCGTGATAGTATGATTTTTTTACGTAACGATTAATAGTATGTGATATAATCAATTTAAAAAAGAAATGAAAGTAAGTTTATTTGTTTTGATAAAACAATGAATGAACATGATTGATTTATCCGGTCTTTAGAGAATTTAGGGTCCAAATTAAACTTTTATCTATAAACTTTTAATACTCTCATTTACTTTACTAAACTTCCCTTTTTTTACACTAATTTAATGGGAATATCATTTTACGACCAAAACTAAAAAAAAGCCAGCAATAAACTAAAATACGCACGCACAAATTAAACTAATCAGATTTTGTCAAAAACTATACAACGTCGCTGCTTTGTGTGATCAATCCTTTATAGTTTATAGAGTAAATTACACCGTTCGTCCTTGTGGTTTGCGTTGACCGCAGGAGTTCGTCCTTTGACCAAAAAAGTTGCACCGTCCATCCTTAAGTGGCAAACGTTATGCGCCATTAGTCCCTCCATCTAACGGAGCCCACTAACGGTCGTTAAGTCTTGTAACCTGAGGGTATAATCTTCATTTCAACACCATAAGGACGAACGGTGCAAGGACGAACGGTGTAGTTTACACTTTGTGTCCGTTTTTATACGTTTTCGTCCGTTTTCTTACGTTTTTGTCCGTTTTCTTACGTTTTCTTACATTTAACTCCGTTTTTTTACGTTTTCGTCCGTTTTCTTACATTTATTTACGCTTTCGTCTGTTTTCTTACGTTTTCGTTCATTTTTTTATGTTTTCATCCGTTTTTTACGCTTTACTCCATTTTTTTACGTTTTCGTCCGTTTTCTTACGTTTTCATCCGTTTTTATCCGTTTTTCATCCGTTTTTATTCGTTTTGTCCGTTTTAATCGTTTTCTTAGTTTTTTTCGTTTTACTTTTTTTACGTTTTCGTTTTTTACGTTTTATCCATTTTCTTACGTTTTGTCCAATTTCTTACGTTTTTGTCTGCTTTTCTTACAATTTACTCTGTTTTTTTACGTTTTCGTCAGTTTTTTTACATTTTCGTTCATTTCTTACGTTTTCGTCTATTTGTTTACGTTTTCGTCAGTTTTCTTACGTTTTCGTCTGTTTTTTACGTTTTCGTCCATTTTCTTACGTTTCGTCTGTTTTCTTACGTTTTACTCTGTTTTTTTACGTTTTCATCGGTTTTTTTACGTTTTCGTCCGTTTTCTTACGTTTTCGTCCTTTTTCTTACGTTTTCTTCTGTTTTCTTACGTTTTCTTACTTTTAATTCCGTTTTTTTACGTTTTCGTCCGTTTTCTTACGTTTATTTACGTTTTTGTTTGTTTTCGTCTGTTTTTTTCACTGCTTTAAAGTCCAGCTGCTTTAAAGCCCAGCCACATATTGCCACTAAATTTGTTTTTTTCACTTACACATGGTCACAAGTTTTATTGTTTCTGAACACACATTCAAAAAAGGACAAATAATTACACACCAATTATTTATAGAGTTACTTAATATTGGAACTAGAAATCAGTACTCAACCATACTTAGTGTTGTTTAACCTCAACCAATGACACACTAAAAACAGGAGAAATCAGAATTATTGAGCATGCCTTTTCACACTTCTTAAATCCTTTGCATTTATTAACCTTTAACATAAAACATAAAGAAACACTCATGCACAAAGGCAATGTTTTATTCATAACAGAATTCAAATACTTGGTTGAAGAAAATACATTAAAATACACCAAACTTAAAATTCATGCAACCTTGCTAGCAATATAGTAGGTAAGACCAATCACCAGGGCAACCAACACTAACCCTTTAGATCCATCAAACCTACATGATGTTGCTTTTCAGCCCTCCCTTCACGAGCTAAATCCAAAACCCCAACCAGTGCAACTAAGATATCTCGGTCTCTCTGCTGCGTCTCCAACTTGCACTCAACTGCATCAGGAGCAACATCATCAAATGGACTAAAAGACTGCCCTTCTTGAATTAGTCGATCTCTTCTCTCAATATTAGCCTCAAGATCATCACATTTATGCGAAATGTACATGATCATGCTCTCATTCTCTCTCCATTCTTGCACAAACAGATACTTAAAGCAATGCTGGAGTTTATTAGAACCATAACACTCCTTTAAATGGTCAATGTTTGGTCTTGCACCCATAGTGGTTACATGTGAGGTTGATGCAAAATGCCTAACCAAAGTCATCCTTATATAGCCAACAAAAACAAACATGGTACAAAACAATTAACTTAAAAAATAAAATGTTAAAAAAAAAGGGTAATAATAAAAACACATTCATGTAACTCAAATCATGCACAAGCCGGTGAGCTTTATTGATACAAACAATATTTTACAACATGAAATACAAACATGACCTCACGATAACATTGCTTCTATTGAGAAACAAGCCCACACCTAAACCCACAGAAAGGTCCGCTAATCATATTGCTCCATGGTCAGCACGTGATGGCGCTTCTGACTACATGCTTCGTGCGCTATATCAACAAGGACAACCATTGCAGACAACAGGTGATAGTCTTTGTTATGTGCTTCCTTCAAACACGCGAGTCCATTAACTGCTACAGGATCAGTTGAGCTGAAGCATTCACCCTCTCTCAGTAGCTCCCTTTTTTTCACGATTCTCGCACGCACATCATCAAATTTTTCATTCAGTACCATAATCAGGCCTTCGACATCACACTCTTCATGCAAAAACAACAAACGGAAAGCGCGATGCAGCTTATCAGAACCGCATGCTTCTTTCATTTCATCAAAATTAGGAGTCGTTCCCATTTTTTCACGCACAGTTGCTAACAAATAATTGCTAAGGTGTCGCCTTCAATGACACACGCATGTCCACTACTTATTTAGACAGCAGGTGTACCGCTGTTACTGTGCTCAGTCCACCTAACGAAACTAAAACAATTACATTGTTATTGCATTTACTTTTACCACTTTATACTTAACCATCACAATGACAATTTCTTTCTACTACCACTGTATTTTCATGTGTTTCTGAAAAATAATACTTACCTTTACCTATTTACTTTTACCTTCTCTCACTAATGCTGTTATTTATATTATGTTTATGCAGAGAAAAGGAAGACAAGGAACACTGAAAAAAGGAAAGAAATCTAACCATCAGCCTACCAATATGGATGTTTAAAATGACAGCCTTAAAACTTGATGTGTTTTGAATCATATTTCCAGCTCTAGCTGCTGAATATGCTCCCAAACATTGTATTCTTTTGTGTCGAAGTTAGACAAAAGGCATGCCATGTTTGCATGCCAATATACTGATATTTTGTGCCGCGCTCATAGCCTGGCAACAAAATTATGCAATGGCATACAGAACTGGTGTTCTTATGTGATAACCTTGCACCATAACTGTAGAACTATGCAATGGCTGGATGCAACAAATTTTGCGCATCATTTCCAGCACTTGGTACATATGAAACTGATGTGTGTTTCAAAAGATTTGCCAGCTTTTGTATATGGTTTTCTAGCGACATAAAAATGTGCTCAAACATTGTCTTTTTGTGTCAAACTTAGAGAGAAGGTGTAGCATGTTTGCATGCCAAAATGCTCATGGTTTGTGTTATACAATGTCATGCAAAACCGCTACCCTTATGTCACAAGCTTGCGATATACCTGCAATAGCCAATTGTACAAGGTATGCTTGCAAGCTTATGACTTTTAGCATTGCTATCTTCGACAATCTGTTTGCTACATATTTAACGAAAACACCCGCGGCAACGCGCGGGCTCGAAACCTCGTATAATACAATTACATAAAATAATTCATAAGAGATATCATGATTGTTGTATATCTATGTATAAGAATTAAGAAATAAGTATGTTTACTATCAAAGTATATATTAGTGTCAACAAGTTTAAGAAAAAAATAATGTAAAGTATTTTTTTTATAGTTGCCATGTATGTTAAAGTTGTAAATAAATAGTTATTTTGGATATATATGACATATTTAAGCTTAAGCAATGATAAATGTGTAACTATATATTTAAGTTTGATATATAGACACTTTTTGAACTTTTAAGAGAATATATATGTAATTATAAGTTTAAGTTAAATATATATTGAGTTTAAGTTTTTTGAGTAACACCTTTTTTTAAATACTTATTACAATTTAACATATAAACTTTCTATACTCTCATTTGCTTCACGAATTTTCCTTTCTTCTATGTACGCCAACTTCACGAAAATATCGTTTTACGACCAAAACTACAAAAAATTACAGTAAAAAATTGCAATAAACTAAAATACGTACGCACAAATTAACACAATCAAATTTTGCCAACTTATTTTTTTATATCATCATATAACAAAAAACCTATCATAGTTATACCAACTTATTATTTTAAGCAATGTTTTAACCCGATTTAAGTTACGTTGATATCATTATGTGAACTCATGTTTTATAAATTAGGTTGACCGACACTATAATTAACAAAACAAAGAAAAAAACAAAACTTCCTTTACAAAATACACATAAAAACACCCACATTAACGTAAAGTATAGCACTCTTATCTCCAAACAGTTGAAACTACTCTAATATTTAGTTGATGAAAAGAATTTTATAAAAAGGAAAAAGTCTAGTTCCCACTAGAACCGCTCAAACGCGTAACCTATTCTCCAACCATATAAAACACTTTCACACATTTTCCGTTCAAATATTTCCACTTCATCTCATCTCTCTCAAAAACTTTATAAAAAAATATATATAAAAATGATCGGAACATCACCGGCGTTAGACTCACTGAGCTCCATATCTCCATCCTTCACCGCCCAATCCTCTTCCAATAACAACCTTTCCGATATCGCCGCTCGAGTCGTTGCAGAGCTTCAAAACGACATCCAAAACAACCAAAACGACGATATTTACGACCAGTTTTACGTAAACGAAGAAGAACAAGAAGGACAAGAAGACCCAGAAGAAGAAAAGGAGTTTGAATTCGCGGTAGTGAGGACGTCACCTTCTGTCACCGCTGACGTCACCACTACTTTACGTTACCCCTTATTTGACCGTAGCTTATTACTAGACGATGATAATCATGATGATGAAAGCATGACGTCATCGGTAGTAATACGGAGGCCGTTAAGGATGTTGTTTAACGAAGAGCGTGAAACGACGACTTCATGTTCGTCGTCGGAAAGCGACGACCTGGAAGGAGTTACGCCGGGGACTTACTGTGTGTGGAAACCTAAAGATCAATCATCAGAGTCGTCGTCACCGGATTTACGTAAAAAAAGTAACTCAACTGGAAACAGTTCGAAAAGATGGAAAACGTTTAAGAAGCTGCTTTCCAGAAGTAACAGTCATGACGGTAACTTTGGTAAAAACGATGTGTTAAGTAATTCAATGGGTAAAAAAAACGGATCTGATCAGAAGGTGTTTAAGAAAGCTGAGAATACTGCGAAAGTTGCGGGCGCTGATGATGAAGGTGAGCCCGCGGCTATGGTTTCAGTGAGTGATGACAAAAAGTCGAGTAATCGGTTTAAATCTTATCTTTCGTATAAACAGACCGTATGAGTGGCGGAACCAGGTTTAAAAGTGACCGGGTGCATAAATTTTTTTAACTGCATTTAGTGGACTGAAAAGGCAAATTCAGCATTTATGAAATGTAAGTGTTATTTAGTTAGTGCGTTAAACAAAATTTGTGCACCTGGTCATATATAATTCTGGTATCGATGCTGAATTTTATCGATGTCCTAGATTAGTAAGTGTGTGTATATATTTAGAATTGAGGATGCTCGAGAGTTTTCCGGCGATGGATTTTGTGTGGGGACTAGAAGTGGCTTTTTGGAAAGATAAAGGGGGTAAAGTGAAAAGTGAAAGTGGGATTGAGAATTACGGAGCGTTGGAAAAGGATGTGTGTGGGGTTAGGTGTGTTCACGATATATTTGTGCGGGTAATTATGTCTTTCTTTCTTTTTTGTTATGGTTTCATGAGCTACAAATTAACAAATGTGAGTTTCAATAATGTAGATTGGAGTTTATGAAATGGATTGTTTATTTTACTAGTCATGTTTTATTTTGTTGATTTTAACTTTTTTAGTTTACTGAATGTGGTTGATGATAATTTAATTTTCGTCCCGATGTTATATCGAGACTTTCTTCTTGTGATGTATAATGCTCGTGTTGCGTTTTGAGCAGAGGGGTCTCGGATGGGTATGCAACTGGTGCTTTTGCACAGGTTTTCACTTAAACGGTGTCACATTTTTATTTGTTTTGCATATAAGTACGCATAATATCAAATATATATGATTCAAAAAGTACGAGACGGCTGTGGTTTTGAGAATATGGGTGTTAACAGATCTTTTTCTATAGATGGTCTTTTCTTTTGGCCTAGAAAGTATATAATGAAGTTTCCCTTTTGTGATTAAAGAAAGTTTAACAACAGTGAAAAAGTCCTTATTGTGTTTGCGTTGATAAGGATTCATAATTAACAAGCAAAGTTAACCTTGATTTGAAGACAAATAAACCATTGATGGTACTATAATTAAGTCATTATGCATCGCAAAACGCAGCTTTGGAGGATGTAACGACGTTTTCAAAGGCACACCCAAACACTTCATTTGATTATTTCGGTTGCAATGAACCGCAATAGCGAATAAATCTCCACAACGCAATTTCAAAAGTTATTTTGGGCAAAAGTTATTTTGGGCTTTTAGACTAAATCAAACTTCTTTTCATTATTATGATGATATTCTAATAAATCATGATGTAGTATCTTATGCCAGAAGCAATATTCACACCCTGATAGTTCTACCTAAGATATTCTAATCAATCATTGTTTATTACTAGTAGTACTTTATTAGGTGTTAATATCCTTAATCTAAGATGTTCTTGTTCATATTCTTTCGGGAATCTATAGACCTACTATGTTGAGTATGTATGATCAATGCATGTATCGACAACATAACATGCATATCTTTGACCTACTTTGGGAAATCCCAAATCATTGAACCTCTTTTACAAACGAATTCTAATGAAACATCATTTGACAAGCCGATACACCAACTTTGGATTACTTCTATATTATGCAAAGTTAGTATGATTACTTCTAGACCATAAAGTTTGCTAGAATAAAGTAAATAGGACATATGGACTAAATTTTGGCAAATTTTATAAGGCGGGTTGAATACTAGTATTTCAGAACATAAAAGTGTGCATTTGAAGGTACCATTATACGAACTTTAAAACCATCTATAAATGCTTCATAATGGTCACCTTTCTTTACTTAGCTCTAGATAGCTTGCTTATTTTTTCATCATCAATTCGACCTAATAATGATGCGATTGATGTCTCATTTAATCCTCTGTCTTAACCTATTTCGAATGCTTCTATATCATCTGTAATTGTCACTTCATTAATGTATTAACTTCAATACTACGCCGTTTCAGTAGTTATGTGAACAAAAGCCATTATAACATAATGGGTTTGCTTGTTAAAAATCGTGAAGCGATAGTAGTGAGTTGTGACGATAGTAGCATTTCATGCACTACTGTTCGTAGCTTTTTAAAAAAGCACTAGAAAAATGAGCATACTTAAAAACTAACAAAGCTCATCGCTCTTTTGCCAAACGAATACTAAAAATAAAAAAAAAAAACTCATTACTCACCGCTTATCGCCCAAAAAAGCTCCAAAAAAAACTTTAGCCAAAACATAACCAATATTCTACAAGAACTGTGGATACACACGTTTAAAAAGTCACCTCGCTGTCTTTCCTTTTTGCAAATTTCAAGCTTTACTAATTAAGCCATTTTGATTTTTGAATATGTTTATGCCAAAAAAAAAACATTTCCCATTATGATAACGATTATATAATTTTATAAACTAGAAGATCAATGAGATATGATCGCATTGGATCTATAGAAAATCTAATAACGTATTCTTTCAAGAGTCTTGAAATATAAATATTCTTAATTAACTTGTTAATCAAGTTTTATTTTCTGCTCTATATAAAATGGTAATCAAGATCTTTGTCGAATACGCTTAAAGTAGGCGAGTTGCTTGGAAGGTGTCCTTTTGCCGTACGAATAAAATTGTCGGCTACTTATGGAATATAATTATTTAATCAAAGCCGGATTATTTTGTTTCTAGATTGCCATTTGTTTCTACATGCTCTGAATAGAAACATTTTTGGATACTTCTTAGAAGAAAATGGAATTAAAAAAAGATAAAAATAAGGGTCACATACTACTCCGTATGATTTATATAGTAAGGATCAAATGAAAAGTAAAATTAAAATGAGAAGGGTGAGAAGAAATTACAGCCGCACATTTCAGATGCACCTAAAGAAATAGATGCATCTCCTCCTAAATTTCTCCTCTTTATTTAAAACGTGTGGCTCACATTTTTTCTCGTTCTTCTTATTTCAATTTCTCTTCTCACTAAATCTCTTCCCATAATTTATATATATAATAGCAAAAGAAATGCATATATCACAACTACAACATAAACAATATGAAACAATCAATACACACATGTGGTGATGTATTATGTTGTCGTAATAAACACAAAGTACACATTTTCACATTGTATAAAAAAAGAAACTGAATGCTAAGAAAAGGAAGAAAACCATACCAGATCTCAAATGTGTACTCGATCGTAAGTTCTATTCAATGATAATAGTTGTCGAATAAAGCATACACATTGGGAGTGGGTTGTAAAGTTTTAAACTAAACGGTTGATTATAATCATGAGACAATGGAATTATTGCACCATACACATATTGAAATGAAAGAAAAGACTCAATCCAATTAACCCCGTTTATCATGCAATAATCTCATTTTGCTAATATATTGCGGTCTCGTGGATGTGCATTAACCTCCAACCTCTCGACTATTTTGATGAATTTTATCGACATATATTTAAATTAGTCATGCCAATCACTGCTCATACAATCAAATCGCACTCATGTATACCTATTGATCACTAAATATAAGGCAGCCTCCTTAGTAATCGTATCATGTAGTAATTATATGTAACGAGAGTATGACATTGGTACAAAAGATGCAAGCAAAGATGATAAGATATGAGCTGTGAAGTGGCAAAAGATGCAAGCAAGATAAATGTACAACTTAGAGCCAATCTAAATGTAATTATACTAGATTTGAATACAAATATCCCTGCATGTGTTGTGTATATATGTTTAATTATACTCTCCTTGAAATTAAATAACATAACTACCATATAAAAAAAATACATACTACATCAAAGCAAGTAAGAAAACGTAAAAAACATATAACATATAATTAATTAAATAAAAACTAAATAGTATGATATCTCTTGCAATTACAAGCTAGCAATTAATTAGATGAACCCTAATTAGGGTTTATGTGGATTATAAAAATTGTCTTTTACCGTTTTACAATTCACTCCAAGATACTAATAATAGTAAGTTAGTATCACGTTTTTATACACACGTACTAATACTAAATTAATGTTAAGCTAGTAAACGAAACATAAAACGATTTTTTTGATGGAAAAAAATTCTGATCGACCCTTACGGGTTGTATCCGATCGGCAATTCACAAAGGAAAAGAAAATAAGTTTTAGGGTTTAGTTGTGTGCACAAAAGTCATTAAAACAAGTAACCCTTGGCCTTGCATTTATAGTATAAGAAACTTAGTGTCCAAGTTAGACTAGGAATGGAATAACCCATGCCCTAGCCGATCGGTTTAATCCCCACAAGGGAATTCCGGATTTCACTCTATTCCTTTTCTTTATCCATTAGTCGTTTTGTGCATTTAATAATTAAATATAGCCTTTTATATTAAATTATTAATTAATTTATATCCATAAAACTACCAGCTCCCACTTGGACATATATTAATACTGTAATCACATTGGTTAGCGTCAAGCAACACGCCAATGCCTCTAGTACAACTCGAGTAAGGTCTTCTGGAAAACCCTTTTAATGATTCATAATTATTATTATCCTTTTGTTTCTAATACCATGTTAAATAAGGATGTGGATCTAAGTCATTCATTTATTTAACTATTTTGTTTCTCGTTGTTTGTGATTGAACAAGATTACCAAATCTTCTGAACGTATTCCAGAAAGATCTTGGACGTGGCCAAGTAAACATCTTGTCAACCCTACGAGGGGCCCAACAGTATTAAACTCCAAAACGAATTTGAAGGAACAAATTCTTTATTGACTACAAGGAAAACTCATGAACTTTGCAACACTTCTAAAAACAATCCTTATAACTACTAGTTAGGTATAACGTTAAATTGCTTCACATACATGCACTACATCCATGACACTTCTCTGGTGTCTCAAGTCTGAGGATAACTATTCATGATTTACTTAATGACAAGATCCATAAAGTACAATCATGTTGTTGGGATAAGTCTTATATTCAATTCATTGAATATCATGTGAACTTGGTATGCTAACACATCAATATACTTTCAAGTATATTCTATCAAAACTCATATTTGTCTAATTTAATGATATTCTCATTTATTGACAACGGACTATTTAGAATAACTAAATTATTCATGGATTAAACATGCAAGTATAGGACACAATATTAAATAATGAAAAATAAACATAGCAAATAATTTATTTCATAAAATAATAATGTTTACAATATCTTTTATCCAAATACTAATCACATTTATGAATAAAATGAATAGCCAAACGAAGTCCAATGCCATTGGCAAGTTCATTAAGCTTTTCTCTAAGTAAATCCTTAGTGAAAGGATCAACTAAGTTGTCATATATGTGAACTTTCAGTAGATTAAATTCACCTATGCGAACTTGTTCTTGAACATAGTGATATTTCCGTAGAAAATGTCTGGTGCCCTTCATGAATCCCAGGTTCATTGGCAAATATGATTGTAGCAGAATTGTCACAATACATATTCATAGGTGATTCAATTGAAGGCATAAAACCAAGCTCTGGAATGAATTTCCTAATCCAAACAGCCTCCATTGCAGCTTCTGAAGCAGCTATGTATTCCGCTTATGTTGCTGACATCGCTATTGTGTCTGCTTCTTGCTCTTCCAGTCTACTGCTCCTCCATTGATGACAAAGACATAACCCGTCGACTTTGTATCATCTTTATCACATTGCCAATACGCATCACAAAAACATGTAACATCAAGCTCTGTATCTGGATTTTCACCATACACTAGAAACATATCTTTTGTATTTCTTAAATATTTGAGAATATGTTTAACAACAGTCTAGTGAAGTTCACCTAGATTCTGTTGATACCGACTGGTGATATTTTGAGCGAATGCCACATCTAGCCTTGTGCATCTTACCGCATACATGATAGATCTTACAGCCGAAGCAAAAGAAATTCCACTCATGCGTGCCACCTCTGCAGGTGTTGAAGCACAAGCTTCGCTACTTAAGCCATAATTTACATCCATCGGGAAATATCCTTTCTTGGAATTTTGCATATTGAATCTCTTTAATATTTTATCAATATAAGCACTTTGACTTAATCCAATTATCCGCTATGATCTATCTCTGTAGATCTTGATTCCCAGAATGTATGCAGCTTCCCCAAAATCCTTCATAGAAAAACACTTTTCAAGATAGTCCTTAACTTATTGGAATGTCTTTTCCCATAATTAATATGTCTTGACATATAGGATAAGGAAAGTAGCATCACTCCCACTAGCTTTGTGATATACACATGGCTCATCAAGATTTTGAATAAATCCAAACTTTTTGATTTCTTCATCAAATCTCTTATTCCATTTCCTTGATGCTTGCTTCAATCCATAAATGGATCTTTTAAATTTGCATACACGGTTTGGAAATTGTGGATTCACAAACCCCTCAGGCTGCGCTATATAGATGTCTACATCCAGGCGACCATTTAAGAAGGCGGTTTTGACATCCATTTACCAAATCTCATAGTCAAAGTAAGTTGCTATAGTTATGAGAATTCTAATAACTCTAATGTCTACTACAAGACAAAAGGTCTCCTCACAGTCAATCCCATAGGTTTGAGTAAAACCTTTAGCTACCAGACGAGCCTTATAGATATGTACATTGCCATCCATATCAATCTTTTTCTTATAGAGCTACTTACTTCCAATGACTTTAGCGTTAGGAGGTAGGTCAACCTCTATCCAGACTTCATTTTCTTTCATGGATTGCATTTCCCCATTCATTGCAACTTGCCATTTGTCCTTTTCAGGACCAGTCATGACAGCTTTATAATTAGCATGCTCTCCAAGATCCCCTAATATAGTTTCCTCAACTTCTACGTTAAGATATAGACGTTCAGGTGCACGTACAATCCTTTCAGACCTACGAATGGGAACAACTTCGGGTGGAGGACCCTGACTTTCAGGTTCCACAAGAAGTTTGCTATTATTTTCAGAAGGTAATGTATCTTCATGTTCATCTTCCAGATCATAAACTCTCCCACTGAATTCTTGAGCTATGAGATCCTTTTCAAGAAAGTCTCCATACCTAGCAACAATTACTTTGTTTTCAGGTGGGTAATAAAAGTAGTAACCCATCGTTTCCTTTGGGTATCCTACAAAGATACACTTTACATATCTCTGTTGGAGTTTATCTGCTGAGTCACGTTTAACAAATGCCTTGCAACCCCAGACCTTTAAATAAGACAAGTTATGAGCTTTACCATGCCATACCTCATATGGTGTCTTATCAATCTTCTTGGTTGGAATCATATTTAAAATGCGAACAACATATTCTAAAACATAATCCCAAAAGGATAAAGGAAGAGTTGTAAGATTAAACATTGATCGCACCATTTGTAACAATGTACGATTTCTTCTCTCAAATACACCATTTTGTTGTGGAGTATATGGAGATGTAAGATGCTGGACAATTCCATTCTTAGCTAGATAATCTTTAAAATCTTGGCTTATTTATTCACCACCTCTATCAGATCGAAGAGCTTTAATCTTCTTTCCTAGTTGTAATTCTACTTCAGCTTTAAAAATCTTAAATGTTTCAAACACCTCATATTTATGTTTAAGCAAATAAACATAACCATAACGGCTAAAATCATCTGTAATGGTTAAGAAGTAGCTAGCACCTTTCCTTGAAATATGTCTAAGTGGTCCACACACATCAATGTGTATCAAACCAAGTAGATCAGAAACCCTTTCTATACTATTATTGAAATGTTTCTTCGTCATCTTTCCATATATACAAGATTCACATTTATGAAATGATTCATCATTGATACTTTTCAAAAGCCCTTCATGTTGTAGCTTTTCCATACGAGTCTTGCCTGTGTGAGCAAGTCTACAATGCCAAAGATAAGAAGAATTCAAGTCTGACTTTATTCTCCTATTGATGCTAAACATCGAATTATTTTTATTGGATACATTATCATTCATGTCAATCTCAAACACACCATTCACACCAATAGCAATTAAAATAAAAAAAATACCATTTAAAGAAACGGAAATTCCATTGTTAGTGAAAGTGTGAACAAAACCAAGATCAAACAATAAAGAAACTAAAACAACACCTCTAATAATAAAAGGTGCATAGTGACAATTGTTTAATGACAGTACTAAGCCCGAAGGCAAAACTAAATAAAACACTCATATAGCTTCAACAGTTGTATGTGCTCCATTGCCCACATGCATATATTGCTCCCCATAGGCCAGCTTCCTTTCAACTCTAAACCTCTGCAGTGTATTACAAATATGAATACCACATCCAGTATCGTATACCCATGAATTTATTTTATGAGATAATGTAAATAACTCAATCATAAAGAAGTTACCTGAAGTAATGGCGACCTGCCCAGACTTCTTGTACTTATTAGTTCGCAACTCTTCAAGATAAAGAGGACAATTTTTATTCCAATGTCCTGTCACATTACAGTGGTGGCAAGCCTGATCCTTCTTGGGATTCTCTTTCTTCTTAGGAGGGTATTTCTTAGGTTCAGGTTGATAGGTCATAACTTGCTCACCCTTATCAGCCTTTCCTTTGCCTTTACCCTTCTTGTTCGCTTGCGGTTTTAGCTTATTAATCCTACCACCTTGAATAGCTAGTACTTGAGGTGTAGGATCCTTCTTGGATAATATTTTTTCATATTCAGTGAGAAATGCGTGCAAATCACTCATTGTATTCCTCACGCAGTGCATATTGAAGTTACGCACAAAACCACTAAATTCCTTATTAAGGGATCTATTAATTAGGAAAACAACAAGTTCTTGCTCATAGGGTTTGCCAAGTGCCTCAAGTTGGTCCATGTAACTTTTCATTTCCAAGACATAAGCAGTCATGGATTTACCATCTTCCTGCTTACAGTTTTTTAGAGCATCAATCAAATCATACAATACTACAGTTGTATGTTTCTCAAACATTCGTCTAAGCTCGTTGAGCATGTCATAAGGGAAAAAGTGCTCAAACGGATTTTTCAAAGCATGTGACATCATTCCAAGCATCATACACGCCACATCATTATGTTTTTCATACTCAACTTTCCATGTTTCTCTTTCTTCTGCAGGTGCAGTAGCAGCAGGTTCAGCAGGACAAGGCTGTTTCAAATAATCTAGTCTTTTGGCCACTCGCAAGACAATTCTCAGCGACCTATACCAATCATTGAAGTTTGGGCCAGTCAATTTTTCTCGCTCAAAGAAAGTTTTGAACGCAGAACCTAGTGTAGTGTTATCAGTTTGAACCATTTCTACAAAAAAAAATTCAAATATTAGTATTTTAAAAAATATAATTTTTCAAGAAAATAAAATACCCAAGAAAATAATCATATAACCATAAAATTTTCTTGAAAACTAGAATCCAAATTGACATAATGTCATCACATCAGTTGATTTGCTAGTAATGAAAGTATTCAACAAGATAATTGTCGAACAATAATTGACAAACAATTTTCAATTTCAAGATCATTATGGGATTCACAATTGCCAAAAGTCTATTTGCAATGTAAGTATGTTTTATTCCCATCTCATGTTTTGAGTTATAGCTCTCACTAATTAACTCAATTAAGTTGTCTAATTAAAAAAGCTGTAATGTGTCTAGTTGTGGTCTCACGCAACATGAAGATTCACCTTTCTATTGCAATCTAGCTAAGTTCTCACATAATGTAAATTGCAACTTCAAGTGTTCTTTTAATTAGATGGCACAAACTTAATTTTTGAGGGTACTAATTTTGATTATGGTGTCAAATCAAATATTTCAAAAGATGTCATGCATTAATCTTGTATCATAAGTTTCAATAAAAAAACTTTTACCAATTAGTTTCTTTACAAAGCTTAAATCAACAAAGTTTTAATCGAGGAATTGGATGAACCAATATTTCCTTAAGATGCTTCGCACATAAAATAGCCGTAGGTAGCTCCATTATGATGCACAGAGAAGCGGACAAACGGGTCAGCGCAAAGCATATTAAAAACCTTCTTCTTTCAGGTCACAATTTAATGCGTACTCTCCTTATACCTCTCACACAGTTTGTCAATAATGGGTAAGCCTTTCTAGCTATTGTGTACAGTCACATCAGTCGACTAAAAGTTTAAGATTTGATGCTTAAAACAAATCAAATTTCACCATTGTTTAGTCAAATTTATTTTTTTATTCGAAAATTACCCTTTGCTTACAACTTGTCAAACAAAATAAACAAACAAGTAAAATAAAAATAAAAACAACTAAAACAATGCGCATATAACTTAACAATTAATATGTGTAAACAAGTAGCCACATGCAAAATTATTCGATAAAACTTATTAATAATCAATTTTAGGTTTAAATAATGCATATATTAACTAGGGCTTTCACTTACTAAGGCAAGTGAGCCACATACATCGACGAATCGATTGCGTAAGCCATAGTTAAGCATATACCATATAGCACATAATTGATTCATTAATTTAATTGAGGTCTTCACCAATTTAAGAATTATCAATAGTTACATGTGTAAACAACTTAACAATTAATTCATATAAGCAACAATCCATGACAAACATGCATGTTTGATCATGGATACTACATAACAATTATTACAAGTAGTCATAAGATGCATACAAATTAATGATATACCACATATTCATCAATTAATCACGCAAATAAATATATATGCATCTAGGTTTTCTAATTCAATAATAAACTTAACCAAATAACAAAACCCTATTTTTTTTAATTAAAGGTCAATCGGATTTAATAAAAAATTAAGGTTTCGGTTTTTTTTTATTAAATTTAGGGCAATCCCCCCCACCCCACCCCAAAATTAGGGTTTTGAATTTTTACACAAACCCTAGATTGATATATATACAAATACGATACAATTAATCATTTTTTTACGTGTTTCAGTAATCAATTACACATTATATTGGCTCGTGATGGCACTGTTGAAATTAAATAACATGACTATCATATAAATAAAACACATAATACATCAAAGCAACTGCGGAAGCGTAAGGATTATATAACATATAATTAATTAATTGAAAACTAAATAGTATGCGTACCTCTTGCAATTTCAAGTTAGCAGTTAATTGGATGAACCTTAATTAGGGTTTATATGAATTATTAGAATTGTGCCTTACCGTTTTATAATTCAATCCAAGATACTAACAATGGTGTGTTAGTACCACGTTTTTGTACACACGTACTAATACCAAATTAATGTTATGCTAGTAAACGAAACATAAAACGATTTGTTTGATGGAAAAAAAATCCGATCGACCCTTACGGGTTGTATTCGATCGGCAATTCACAAAGGAGAAGAAAATAAGTTTTAAGGTTTAGTTGTGTGCACAAAAGTCATTAAAACAATTAACCTTTGGCCTTGTATTTATAGTATAAGAAAGGGTGAAAATTTAAAGATCTGTGAACGTCTTTTTCGTCATTACACATCTACTAATATATTTTGTTAAAGTCAAAAGCATATATCTTTCAAATTTCACTCGATCTATTAATATGACCTTGTTGGTAGTAGGTTACTGGTCACCTTGGCGAAAAATTTGCAGATTAGTCCTCTAGGACTAACGACCGTTAACTAGATGATAACGACCGTTAAAAAAAAAAAAAAAAACTTTTAAAAAATTTTGCTTTTTTAAAAAATTTCAAAAATTTTACGTTTTTTTTTAAATTTAAAAAAATTAAAAATTTTACGTTTTTTATAAAAAATCTTCGTTTTTTATAAAAAAATCTTACGCTTTTTTTTAAAAAAATTAAAAAATTTTAGGTTTTTTTTTAAAAAATTTTCGTTTTTTTTAAAAAAAAAATTTACGCTTTTTTTTAAAAACTTTTCGTTTATTTATTATTATTTTTTTTTATTTTTTTTTATTTTACGTTTTTTTTATAAAAAAATTACATTTTTTAAAATTTTAAAAAAATTAAATTTTTTTTTACATTTTATGTTTTTTTTTATAAAAGTTTACGTTTTTAAATTTTTTTTTAAGTTTATTTATTTATTATTATTATTTTTTTTTACGGTCGTTATCATCTAGCTAACGGTCGTTAGTCCTAGAGGACTAATCACATGAATTTTTCGCCAAGGTGACTGTAACCTACTACCAACAAGGTCATATTAAATAGATCGAGTGAAATTTGAAAGTATGTTAATAATTTTGACCTTTCACAAAATATATTAGTAGATGTGAATTACGAAAAACGTTGCGTCTTTTTTAACTTTTCACCCTATAAGAAACTTAGTGTCCAAGTTTGACTAGGAATGGGATAACCCATGCCATAGCCGATCGGTTTAATCCCCACAAGGGAATTCCGGAACATTCTTGACATCTAAATTTCACTCTAGTCTTTTTCTTTTTCCGTTAGTCGTTTTGTGTATTTAATAATTAAATATAACCTTTTACATTAAATTATTAACCATTAATTTTTTATACGTAAAGTGTATAATCTCGTGATTTCGAGTTCAATCCTAACATACATTTATTAATATATGTTCATAAAACTAACTATATGGTCTGATGTTGGTAAAATGGCATCCTCATGATAGAAAACATTCCAAAAACTTTTATTTATAAAATTACAAAGCCTACATCCAATGAAAGGGCGCAACTTCTAAGTAAAACTTTGACAATATATTGAGGTCTAACATACAACTTATTTCTGTAATGAGAAAAACTTTGGCAATAACTTTCTTAAATTTTTTTTATAAATTTTTTTCTAAATACAAATAGCATAAGGGAAGTGAGTGGAAGCTACATGGAAGTGGAATGGAAAGAGGTGGCCATATATGTTCCTTTAGTTGTTCATTTTAAGTCTATATCAATCGGTACAATGCACATGCATCCTTTCATTTGTATGCACATCTCTCAATCAGGTTATACTTTTCATTTTACTATTTTCTTTTTCGAAGTTCTAGAGAAAATTCGTAGAGTATGACTCAATGACTTCATAAATATTTTCTTGATCGATGATCTATTTCTTGTAGTGGTTTTCAGACAATAAAGCCAAAATAGAAATTGCGTAAATAAAGCGTCTCGTCCATTTTGATATAGACGGGCTTTAAAAGACAATTTATGACACATTATATTGGATTTTGACCTGTGCTTGCCAGATAACTGTACTAGAGTGTGACTATCCCTTTTGAAAAATGAAATATTTACTCTATTGTTTACATAAATGAAAGCTATCTGGCAACTTGGCAAGGTAATAAACAATGGCATAATTCATACACTCTACGAGTATTTTGGCGGAACGAGCTATAGCCAAAGTTGGGGTTGAAGTTGGAGTTGGAGCTAGGGGCAGGGCAAGGGCAAGGGCTGAATGTTTGGAAGCTTGAGTTTTTTTTTTTCATAAAACTGTTTAATGAATTAGTTGAAATTGAAACAATTTTTTGATAATTTTGGTACATAAAACTCTAAATGGAACTGGGAAGTGCCGAAGAAGGAGAGAGCAGGCAGCAGTGGTGAAGCCGGATGCTCGAAGCAATTTTCTTTTTTTTACGACAAGACAGCTCAGGAGGAGTAGAAAGTTGCCACAACCTAGGAGGGGTTTATATTATAGGAAGCCAAAAAACTTGAGCCTTTTTACAAACTTCTTATCTTAAAAAGGGAGAACGACAGGACGGCTTCAAGGAGAACGTCGAGATGCCATCAGTTTGGAGCGCGAGGCCAGCAGAGCTTGCTGCAGAGGAGATCCGGTAACTTTTATGAATGTGGAGGAGTGGGGCTATTATTAAGTTATTGTAAAATCACCTAAATGTATTTCGCCTACCAAATTTTGGGATAATTTTGTTTTCTAATTTAAGTACGGTAAGTAACATGTAGACATTTCAGTAAGATTGGTAATATAGTAAAACCTCTATAAATTAATTATGTTGGGACCGTGATATTTTATTAGTTTAGCTAAATATTATTATATTGATAAATTAATAATTATCAATTTAAAGAAGTTTTACGTATAACGTTTAAATTTTCAAGTCTAATGTACTAGTTATAATGTATATTAGATAAAGATGAAAAAATAAATAGAAAAACAAGTTCCAATTAACATTTTTATGAATTCACATCCACAATATAATTGAATTTGTCAAGTTATATGTTTTTGAATAAGTAAAAATTAGTTTCTTTATGATAAGTTTCAATTACATATGACCTTAATTGAATTTGTACAAGTTCCAATTACGTATGACCTTTATATATATCTGAAAAAAATTTGTAATTATTAATTTATAGTTTCATTGGGACTAATATATATACATTGGAGTTTCAAAAAAATTATTATATTATTATTTTATCGATTGAGGTTCAAATTTGTATTGGTCTCAAGTTGGGACTGGATAAATTATTAATTTTATCGACTTTATTAATTTATCGAGTATTAATTTATACATGTTTTACTGTATGTTATAAATAACTTATATGCATATACTCTGAGTTTATATGTGTTAGAGATAATATAAAAGGTAAAAGCCATAAATGCTTAATATACTTACAAAAATGACTCATTCTACATATTGTAGTTTTTTTATTGTCATTATTCTTAATGTTGTTCACGTAAGTTATCATAGTGGTAGAATCAAATGAGAAATATAATTAAGATGAAAAAGATGAGAAGAAATTACAACTACAAATTTGAGATGCATCTATAAACTTGAGTATCTCTAAACTTGGCAATCCGCTTCGCGTTGGGACAGACCTTGGCATTATCATAGCCGGAGGTCCAAAACATGGGCTTTATATGTCAAAATCGTCCCTTGACCAATAACGCCGATGTCAACGTCTTGTTTCTGTTAGTTAGTGGAGGGTATTATAGTCCATACACATTTATACCTCACCTTAGTTAATTCTGAGAAAAGCTACCGTATACCATCTTGATCGTTTCCCTCCTTCGTCACACAACCCTTACACACACTTTAACAATGGCAGACAATGAGCTTACTTTTACAGATGTAACTGATGAGATGGTAAAATATGTGAAAGCAAAATATGGGGATACTTGGTTACAAGAAGATGAAATGTCTGATGAAATGTTTGATGATTTATGCAGATTTGTGAAAGAAGCTCAAGTGATGAAAGGTTAGTAGGGTTTTTTGTATATGTGTGATTGGCATTTTAAGGGATGAGCATAAATAACTCTAATTTATTTGACAAAAATCGAGCATTGTCAGAATCTGTCAAAAAGAGGGATTATAACAAGCTAAAGGTATCTGACGATATGGTTGAGTATCCATGGCTACTTATGGGAATAAGTGGGATATGTGAGATGACATTGCTGATGTGATACTTGAAGACTTGTGGGAAAAATATGGGAATAAGGAATCTGAGAAAGGTTAGAGTTAATGTTTGCAAGCTAAGAAAGTTGTAATGGGTGAACTTTGATTTCTTTCTGTTTTATCTATCTTTCCAGATAATAACGTGAAAGGAAATGAAGTTGATGTCATCATTATTTCAGACATATCCGATGATGAGTGTGGGAACATGTCTTCTAAGACCACTACTTTGAAAGGTTCCACTTCCCAACCGTCCAAGGCTTCCGCTCTTAAGGTTGTACTTGGTCTTGTAGCGGTTGTGGGATGCTCCAACACAAATAGGAATGAGTGTTATGTGCCTCCCCCTAAGGACCTCAAGTCTCCCCCCATGAATATCAAGTCTCCCGTCAAGAAGTTCACCTGTTATTTTTAGTTGTTGATGTAATGAAGATGCATATTTTTTGGCTGATGATGGTTACTGAAAACGATACTTGTTAACATGTATATATTGCTTGATATGGTGTAATTAGGTAGTGGTGTATGTATATTTTGGATTTCTTGTTTTCATTTTATAGTTTGCAGTTGCTTATGCAGTTTAGGTGGGTATTTGGGAAAACCCATTTTGACTTATAAGGTCAACATAAACCAAATTATTATAGGAACCACACCGAATTGTTAGTATTTAAAATCTCTTTTATTTTACTTATAAAGTCAACAGATTCAAATTGTAACCAAAATTTAATTATTATAAAAATAGAAGCACACACATATCAGTTAAGCTACATTTAGACTGAAAGACAAAATAGCATTTCTTGCTAGCAATTCACTGCTTTAAATGACTAGTAGGTGATCCATTTGGTCTGTCAGTTGCAGTTGGTTCAAGTAGTGTTTGTCTTGGGCGTTCTCCATTTGGTCTTTCGAGTTGCGGTGCTTAGTGGTGTTTGGCTTGGCGCTCTCCACTTGCTATTTCAAATTGTGGGTGGTTCACTTTCTTCATCACTACTCAGGATGCACCAACACTAGTAGGTGCTGAAATATGTAGACCCATCACATATCCACCACTATCTCCTGTGGTTGTGTTTTCCCTTGTAACACCATTTCTACCAGTATAAGATGTGTTTCCCCTTATCTCAAGGCACACTGGACAAACATACCACATGAAATCTCTATAAGGTGGACGCCTTGCAAAAAAGGTCAATCTAGCCCTGTTTTCACTTTCAACCCAACATTCAATGCATACCATTTCACAACCATTTTCTACATCCATGGTGATAATATGTTGGTATGATAAAGAATTGATGAGTTAAGATGTATTATATAAATAGATGGGAGTTGTGGTTGTTGAACAAGTAGATCGGAGTAAAGACAACATAAATTCTTAAAAACTAGTCAACTTATAAAGTCAAAAAAAACAAAAACATGTTCAAACATGATATTGTCGAAATTACAAATGGATAGAAGAGTAGAAGCCTACAACCTTCGAACACCAGCTCAACATCTTTTATCCAGCACATATGGATGTCTTGGATATAACTCTTCCACAGACACTCCATAGTAAGCTGCCTCAGACTCTGCATCTTCAAGCCAATTTTTTCTCTCCCTTTCTGTTGGATCGATGTACTCTAACCAAACTAACTTAAATAGCTTGTTAAGGTTTAATAACCTTGGATAAATCCTAAGTTATTAACAATGAAACACTGAGTAATCTATATTAAGTACGCGGAATTTACTTAATAAATCTAAGAAGAATATAACTTTAACTTTTATTAATAACTCTAAATCTGCTTGTTATGCAGACTCTTTAACAACTCTAAAACTCTAATAATAATCATACTTTATGATTCTAAAACTCGTACTTCTATTGCCAATCTAGGGGGTTTTTTTATAGGCTCAAGGATAACCCTAGTCGGTTTACAATTTGTATCCTTGTACGACAAGTAATCTAAACAAAGAATATTCTAGAATAAACAAAGCTTTCCATAAACGAATATAACAGTTCTTTAGCTTTGCGAGACTTTGACTTGACAAAGATGCTGACTTTCTCTTTAGCAAGATGCTTTGACTTTTCCATTACTTTGTCAATCTTGATGCTTTAACATTCTTGACACTTTCATATCCCAACAATCCTCTCCTAACTTGAATTCTACTTGCTTGACTTCAAGTTCCTTTAATAATTATCTTTAATGACTCCATCTTCAAGGAAAGATTGTGTCTTTGTCTTTGGATTATATCTTTGTAAACTACGTGCTTATATCATTATTATCAAAGTATTCTTTAAAATTATTCTTTCTGACATCATTCAAAGAAGCTCCATCTTTTCAAAGAACATAACAACATATGACAATTTGTACATTAATTCGGTTTAAGTTGCAATCTATTCTCATCACTTCGGTGTGTAAACTCCTGTGAGAGGTGAATCATTGAAAATTTAATGGATTTAATGTCTCTTTACCAAAGCCATTAACTCGGGTAGCCAAATGTTTTGATGTGTAAGATCATGGTACATTGATAACCATATGATTTTAGCAAATCATCGACTATCAACATTTGATTTGTCTTTATATAAAGTCGTACCTTTTGGACTAGTTAGTTCTTTCATCTATGGTGAACTAATTACCATACAATGGTTTTTCCACAGCCTTTACCACAAGCCATTTTCTTGTGGGCTAGCCAACTCTTCACATTTATTGATATGGTGAGTTGATTACCATCCAACTTATTAGCAAGTTGTCAACTTATAAAATGGATTTGAGATATCTTTACCAGAGCCGTTTGCTCATGGATTAGTCAATCCTTTTGTAACCATGGTGGATTGATAACCTATTGGTGTTACCATCTCAAAAACCATTTATTTCTTTTAACCTTTGTTTCAAAATATTTGTCACTTAACAAAAGTTTTTCAAAAATCATTAACTGGTTTAAAGCTACAAGCGATGCTTTGATGAAAGTCTTGTTTGATCGGCGATACTTTGAATAAAATCTTGATATATCAAAATTTATTCAATTAAAATTCATACCGGTTATTCATCATCATCAACCATAGTAGTCCATCGATAAACAATTTGATGACCATAAGAGCAATTTCATTGTCTTCTTCAACTTCCATTCCATGCTCTAGCATTCTTCTCATAAGATCCGCTATAAGAAGATATCTTCTATCCGCTAGCATGTGAATCATAGTCCCATCTTCTAATTCTAAAACATGTACTCCAGTTCTTCAAAGAATCTCCATTAACAATCTCCCAAGCTTCTTGGTTCTTCCAAATCTCGGTGCTTTGTTCTTGATTTCCCAAACAGGTTGTGAGATCCCCAGTAAGACTAAACCAACTCCTTCGATGTATTATGTTCAAAATAATCTCGCACCAAATGATATAAATGAAATAAATCCACCCTATCTATTATGTGCAATAGATCCCATAACATGTTGAATGTTACGAAACTTTCATCTTCTCTATGAAACATCGATAACTTCCATCCTTTGACTCTACAACTTCAAAAGTGGTTATTGGAGATTTGTTCATCTTCATTTCATCATCATCTTTAGAGTACTCAAATTCTACAATCCTTAAGTAATTCTTGACCATCATCGATGTCGGACCTTAACTCAACTTTCTTTAATGGATGTATATCTTTAACTTGATTTTCTTTTCTCTTTAAGCTTCCTTTCTTAACATCTTCTTTCGAACATCATCATCTTTATAATCTTTGATATCTTCAACACTCTTCTTATAAGCCTCATAATGACTTCATACAATTCTTTCATATTAACATAATTCAACTTGTTCAATCTAATATATCCTCGACCTTTTAAATAAGCCATCATTGCATTCCTTTGTTTAGCAAGATTTGGTATTCTTGGTAGAGAAGAAATAGGAAGAGGTGATGGTATAACATCTTCAACATTCAATTATTCTTGTAATTTCCTAGCTGCTTCTTCATTAATAGCCTCTTCATTATCAACTTCAGCGAAGAAATAGGAAGAGGTGATGGTATAACAGCTTCAGCATTCAATTCTTCTTGTAATTTCCTAGTCGCTTCTTCATTCATAGCTTCTTCATTATCAACTTGACATTCAACTCGACTTGTATCTTTCTAGTCGCTTCTCATTCATAGCAACTTGAGTAGCTCTTATCCGTGCTAAAGTAGGTTTCTTTTCTTCTTTGTCTCTACCAACTTGCCCTTTCCTTTATCTTTTGGATCAATAACAGTTGAGAAGCTCTTGGTTGTTCCTCTTCTTGCACTCTGGAATGCTAACACTCCTTGGCTTTGATAAATCATGCAAGATTTCACAATAGTTTCATCATCACTTCTTTGTATGTATAGGTTTAGGTGTATCGACTTCCTTTTACGGTATAACTGTTGAGGACCACTTCTTCTTCATGTATAATAGTTGAAGGACCAGCTTCCTCTTCAAAATCTAATACCCTTGGAGTAATCAATTCACGCCTATAGGTTCCTTGTTGAAAAGCATGCTTTGATCTTGATTACCTTGATCATCGATGCTTTGAACCTTAGTCCTTTCTTCCTCAAGACTTTCAATGTTGACTTGTTCTTCAGTACCTTGAGGTTCATTCTCCTTTTCTTCATGAAATTCAGTATCTTCTTTCAAATTCTCTTCTTCTAGATTCCTCCCCAATTGGACAGAAGAATGATGTTTAACCTTTTTGCCTTTGGTGGTCTTCTTTAAATGCCTTCGCTTCTTCTTTTCAGCTTTGACCCATAACCGGTGATGTGTAACCAATGGCCATACAAAGTTCTTTAATCTTCTAAACTTAAGCTTCAACTTCTTAATCTGAGTAGCTTTGTTTATCAAAAGATTTACGCAATCGACCATCGCCTTGTCAAAGTATAATTATCTAACACTAATCTTTCAGGTGGTATAGGAACAGTATCTCCTCCAGAAGATGATGAGAATATAGGAACATCTTGTTCTGGTGATGCCATAGGAGAAGTAGTATGGTGGGATGAGGTGGGAGAAACTTTAGTACCATCATTAACATCAGAATCATGCGAAGCAGTACCTTGCGTTGAAGTTTCTTGAGATGCAGCACTTTGAGAAGCGATACCTTGAAGCGGTACCTTCTCTTTCATCACTAGTCGCACCTCATCTCTAATAGCTTGAACAATCTCCATCATTGAAGTAGTCAATGGAGTGTCCCCGATGAATAAATCACTCTTCCTTGCCATAAATGTAAAGATCTTGGTGGTTGCACCACAACAGTAGTAGATCAAGAGGCTTAGGTATATCGACAAGTTGTTTGTTCGAAAACACTTGAATAAACCTTGGATACATCAACCATCTTGAACCATGAGAGATGTGTGAGCATTCCATCTAGAATCGCCTTGAAAAGTTGAAAATTCGATCTGTAGCTAAGCCCACTATAGCAGATGCTATGTTAGACCCAAATTGCTCCCATGATGTACTTTTAGCACTAATACAATGAAGTAGTACATGAACTAAATACTTCCATTGAGGGCAAAATAAGGTTTTCTTGAATGTTTGTTCAGTTAAGGACCCTTCATAACCAATGTTGCTAAATGTATCCCAAATCAGTTGCTTATCAAAACGAACAGCCCCTTCTTCATCATCAAATAATAAGTCTTCACGAATAGAGGCTTCAGTAACTTTCACAGTTCTCCCAGCAACTGTTGCTTGACGATACAAATCATCATTCTCCATATGAACCCTAGCAGTTGCCCAAAATTGTTGAATCCAGGGCTCAATGATATTCGGTTCCGCTAAAAGTGCATAGCTAATCGGCGACCCAGTGAGAAAATCAATGATATCATGAAAGATCTCATTAGCTTCAGTCTTTTCTAAATTCGCTACCATGTTGTGTTTTGAAACTGTATTACGATTTGCCATTTATGATATATGTTCACAGAAAGTGATATAGCGAATATTATGGGTGAAAGAGAGAGAGATATGGAAAAGATTATAAGTTATCAATATGGTAGGGAAATTCGGAGAGTAATTATTTATAGGTGAGATTTAAAAAATCACAGCCCTTAATAACAAAGTTACTGTTAGTAGTAGTTACCCTCAATATTACCGTTGGAGCAAGCTTTGATACGACACGTGTGCGATGCTTCAAAGAGCAAGACTTTCCAAGCAGTACTTTCATAAAATCAAAAAGGCAGTACTTTCCCATTCTCCTCTTTTCAATAGCAAATACAACAGATAAACATGAATATCCTCCCCTCAAACAATGCATAGGACAATACAGACACTAAAATAGTCCTCCCCTTAAATGCAGCTTAGTAGTTAATCATGCCAATGCTTACCACCAAGTGATTAAATCTTGAAACATCAAAGCCTTTGGTGAGTAAGTCAGCTACATTATCATTTGTGTGAACCTTGACCACATTAATAAGCCTGTGCTCATAACAATCTCTGATGAAGTGATGCCTAATCTGAATATGCTTGGTCTTGGAATGATAAACTGGATTCTTCACAATGCAAATGGTACTCTCATTATCAATATTGATAGGAGTATTCTTGAAATTGAACCCATAGTCCAATAGTTGATTCTGCATCCACAAAACTTGTCCACAACGACTTACGGCCCACATATTCTCGCTTGAGAGGATGTTCTTTGCAATAGTCTGTTCTTGCATTGCCATGAGACTAATCTTCTTCCAAGATATTGGCATCCTCCAGTGGTTGATCTTCTGTCATAATTGTCACTTGCATAATCACTATCTGAAAAAGCTTCTAAGTGAAAAGGTGAATCTTTGGATACCACAACCCCAACTTAGGTTGTTGTTTTAAATAACTAAAAATCCATTTCACTGCATTCATATGAGAGACTTTTGGTGAGACTTGATATCTTGCACATAGACAAACAACAAACATAATATCAGGCCTAGATGCAGTGAGATACATAAGACAACCAATCATTGATCTGTATAACTTGACTTCAACAGGTTGTCCATCTTCATCTTTTCCCAGTGAGTCGATAGACTTGATAGGTGTAGTTCTTGGCTTCATAGCATCAAAATTGAACTTCTTAAGTATGTCGGATACATACTTGTCTTGGTGATAAAATACCCTCCTTTGACCGCTTAACTTGAAGTCCCAAAAGAAAGTTAACTCACCCATTGAACTCATTTGGAATTCATTCGCATCACCGCTCAAACTCCTTGACCATGGACTGTTTGGTAGCTCCAAATATGATATCATCTACATACACTTGAACCAACATGATATCCCTTTTGTCTCTCTTGATAAACAAAGTCTTGTCAATGGCTCCCCTTCTGTAACCATGTTGCAATAAGAAAGTAGAGAGCCTCTCATACCAAGCTCTAGGTGCTTGATGTAAGCCATAAAGAGCCTTAACCACCTTGTAGACTTTGTTAGGATGTGTAGGATCTTCAAAACCAGGAGGTTGCTTAACATACACCTCCTTTGTGATCTTGCCATATAAAAAGGCACTCTTGACATCCATTTGATAAACCTGAAATCCCATATAGGATGCAAAAGCAAGAAAGATTCGAATTGCTTCAATCCTTGCTACAAGAGCAAATACTTCATCATAATCCACTCCTTCTTCTTGTCTGTAGCCTTGTGCAACTAACCTTGCCTTGTTCTTGATGACATTCCCTCTTTCATCTCTCTTGACTCTGAACACCCATCTTGTACCAATTACCTTTTTTTCCATCAGGTAGATCACATAGTACCCAAACTTCTTGAAGTTTAAATGGAAGAATTTCTTCTTGCATAACTTCAACCCAACTCTCCTTAGTTAATGCCTGAGCTATATTTTTGGGTTCTTCTTGAGAGATAAAGCAAGTGAACAGGCATGTTTGATGATCTTTGTGATTCAGCCTGTTTTGTTTATAAACAAAGCTAAGTAAAGCATTGTGAGGTGTAGAAAAACCCTTAGCTTTGTTTCTTGTAAGCACTCCTTGAGAAGAAGGTCCAATGATTTGACCGGTGGGATGATCTTTATGAACTTTTAAGGTAGGAGTCTGTGGAACTTCATAATTGTCATCCGTTTTGTGTAATCGGCATCTTCATTGGGATCCGAGAAAATACCTTCATCTTCAAACTCATCATCGGTATCTTCTAAGCCGGGCATGGTTGGATCATCCAAATCATGCAAAGTATCATCAGCAGTGCAAAGATGCTTTGATCGAAATCTTGTCAACCAAAGTATCTTGTGAGTGAACTCTGCGGTCTTTGCCTTTTCTTTGCTTTCTCATAAGCTCTTCTCTGCTCATCATCATAAGAATGTGCTAAAACATCTTGAAAAAGCATCCGATTTAGTTCATCTTGAATAGATTGATCCTCGGCAGACAATGAGGATTTTGGTGCATCGACACTTTTCTTTGGTTCAACGGATATTGGTTCTTCATCGGGAACAATATCGGGTCTAATATGGACTCCATGAACAACATATCGTAAATCTTCTCCATTGTGTACAGTTGATTTTCTTCTCTAACGGTACATAGTTCATAGAAGGAGTCAAAACTTCAAGATCAAACATCCAATCGGGGCCTTTACCCTTCCGATTGTCTTGATCTTCTAAAAATTCAACATGAAGACAATCTTGAACCTTCTTAGTGACTCATTGTACACTCTAAAGCCTTTCTTTGTTGGTGCGAGACCTAATAGATAACCTTCTTCCGACTTGCCATCAAACTTGCCCAAATTATCAATAGTATTTAGAATAGTGAGAGGACATCCAAAAGGCTTGAAAATCGTATGTTGGGTTTAATTCCATCAAGAACTCATAAGGTGTCTTCATCTAGGGTTTTGTGGTGATACTCTGTTAAGCACATAGCAAGCGAGACTTACGACTTGACCCGAATTGAATAGGTAAAGTGAATCAAGCATAGTTTTGGTTGCTTCAATCAAAGTCCTATTCTTTCTCTCTCAACACCATTACATTGTGGTGTTCTTGCAATGCTGAACTCCCTTTTAATCCCTTTGTTGGCACAAAACTCATCCATAAGTTTGTTCTTGAATTCAGTCCCATTATCACATCTAATACCTCTAACCTTGAGTCTCAGTTGGTTTTCAAGTGCTATAATAAGATTATGGATAGCATCAAAAGTATCATCTTTAAATCCTAAGAAAAATACCCAACTGAATCTACTGCAATCATCTGTTACAACCAAGCAGTACTTTTTCTTGTTTAGGCTTGCAATTGAAACAGTCCAAATAAATCCATATGTAACGACTCAATGGTTCTCTAATAGTCCTTTCCTAAAGCTTCTTGCATGAAGCTTTGTGTTGTTACCCTTCTCGCACGCCAAGCAGGGTGATCATTCTTGTAAGTCTTTGAAGGTAAACCTCTAACCAAATTTCCTTTGACCGGTTTGTTGATATTCTTGAAATTTACATGGCCCAATCTTCTATGCCAGCGATGTGCTTCTTTAGATGTTGCTTTTGCCACTAAACATGTAGCTCTCCCGGAAGAGTGAAGACTCTTCATATCCAGTTGTACACATCATTGGTTCTTGGTACTCTAAGTAATACCAAGCTATCATCAACGAGCTTGAACTCGGGGGATAGGATGAGACATTACGTGTCGATGAATAACACAGGATGCTTTTATCACGATTTGAGATCTCGACAATAAGTTGAACTTGAGCTCCTTCACATATCTAACATTCTCAAAATCTATGCTCCCTGTCTTGATGGTTTCTTTTCCGGTTATTCTTCCTCCATTGGGATCATTCCCAAATGCAACTCTTCCTCCACAAATAGATCTAAAATCGTGAATCTCCTTGTCTCATGTCATGCTTCCAGAGCAACCACTATCCACAATAAGATGATCTTTAAGCTCCTCCTCTGGGTTGCCCTGCACAAAGATACAAAAGTTAGTGCCTTTTAGGAACCCAAGCCATTACTGACTTGTGTTCCCTTTGTGGAGTAACATACTTAAATTCTTTGAGTATGTAGTCTTCACAGTTTTTGTAGACAAAATCAAGCATTATCTTTTGTTTTAAAACTTGTGGTGAATTTTCAGCAAAACTGTCTTTTTCAACAAAAATCTCCTTTTCTTTTACCACAAAATCATATTTATCAAAAATATCTGTTTCACCAGTACTTGTTGAAAGTACTATTTGTTCATTATCGATTTTTCCTTCTTAACCCATTTAGTTTTAACCACGGTGTAGAGTCCCTTGATCTAGCAACTCTTACGGAATTGTAACTCCTTCTAGATGGATAGTAATTAGGTCTCCTAGGACTCCTATTCCAAGAAGTGTTTGGTGAAAAGCGATGCTTTGAGTTTGAGAAAGTCTTGTATTTTGCTTAACATGCCTTGGAAAGTGTTTGAAGGCTTGTGGGTTTTGAAAAGGTCTTCTCGGTGAGGGTGCATGTAGTCCGGTGAGAAGTTTCTATGGTTGACCCTATTTGAATGGTTCCAATTTGGTCTATTCTCTCTTGGTTTTGGTTGATGATCATTCTTAGGGAAATTACTTAGGTATTCGAATGTAAGTCACGGTCCTTAATCAAATGATCAGGACTAAAACAAACAAAATAAAGTTTTTGTTCTGTAATCCCAAAATTTCTTCTTCTAAACGTATTACCAAACCTACCCTGATTTCTAGGCGAATGATTAAAGCTATTTTGACCAAAATTATCCCAAAAGGTTTAGTATGATTGTGAAAAGGTTTTCTTAAAGGTATCGCTGAAGGTGTAGCGATGCTTTGAGGTGAAATCTTGCTTGACTTTTAGCATCATCTACCTTAGGTGTCTCAACTGTTTCCTGTTGCGTTTCAGACCTAGATTGACCAATAAGCTTCTTTCTAAATTCTAGGTTGTCTACACCAAAACGAGAAACATCAGGTCTTATGGGTTGATGACTACCAGTGGGATGTGGAACAACATGATAACCCTTGTCTTTGTTATATTCAGGGGGTGGATCACTAAATGATTCCTCATTACTAGATGTGTCAACATAGTTAATAAGCCCATCATCACTAGTGGTTATATCCTCAAAATCAAGGTCATCCTTATCACTAGGTGGGTTTTCATCTACACTACTGAAATCCATACCAAAACCTAGACCAGTCCTATTGTAAGCCCTTCTCTGTTTTTGAACATAAGAAACATGAGAAAGACCAGATTCTTTCCAGGCATCAAACTTAGCTAACAAATCATCTCTCTCCTTAGTCAGTTTCTCAATTTCAGAAATCTTACAATTTAACTTCCATTCACTTAATTTTAACTGATAATCCTGTTGTTCATACTTTTCTGCCCAAGCCATTTCATTATTTTTATGTGTTATAATTTTAGCTTCCATAGATTCTAAGGTTATTTGATAACCAGCTACCTCAGACCTAGCCCTAGCACAGTTATCTCTTTCAATCACATAACTATTCAGAACTTTTTGATAAAAGTCATGACAATTGGAACATACCTCAGAGATAGGGGTGAACTTGGTGAAGTAGCCACCATTGCAAGTAGAACAGGATCATCTTCCATACTCCAATCAAAGCTTTCTAGTCCATCTCTGGATTCCAAAGCAGCATGTTCAGGTTCCTCATCAAAGGCTGTGCTCCAATCAAATTCTTCCACTGACTCCTCCACAGCTACCATACAAGATGAGTTCTTGGTTCATCATCAAACTCGGACTCAGGTCAACCTCGATAAACTCTCTTGAGCAACCAAAGCTTTTGTTTCTGTAATAGGAATTTCCTTTAGCTCTAGCTTTGGTTTCTCAGTAATCCTGTTTGCTTGATACTTAGCAAACCTGCACTCCCTTGCAAAGTGGAGTCTTTTGATAATTGAAGCATTCAATTTTGGATTTGTCAAAAGTGATTCCCTGTTTTGGTTTGAAGTCAATGCTTTTCCCTGTTTTCTTCATATACTTCTTGATCCTTGCAGTGATCATTGCTACTTGCCACCTGATATCAATTTCTTCTAGAGCATCCTCTTGATCTGTGAGAGATCTTCTTCATAAGTGATGTAAAAGAAGCTTGTTGTGCAAAGAAAGAGCATACAACTTCATCCGAGTGGATGGTTGGTGGGGCTTCTTGAGCGATGGGGGTAGAATAGGAAACGATGATTTTGAGCAAGATGCTTTGAGTAGGAGAAGCGATACTTTTGGTGGAAATCATCCCTCTTTCGAGATGACACAAAGGCAATCTTGTGAGATTTGGGCGGTTTGGCCATTCATCTCATGCTCATACACCTTGGATGATTGTAAAGATCATCAAAGTCCATAACATCCAAACCAGGTTGTCCTCGATCATTGTAGCTATCACATGCCATGTCGATGGCGAGACTCATAAGAGCTTGAGATTAGCATCTTCAATGAAACCTCTGCTTTGTATAGCTCCAACATCTTGAGAAGGTTTTGGAATCATCATAAGCGACATCAAGGTTTTCTTTCTCCAACGATGAATGTTTCAAACTGCTGCTTCAACAGTTATGAGCATCTTTTGGAAGCATCATTGCCTCAAATCGTGTCTTGAGAGCGACCCGAGTTGCTTCGCATCTTTAGCATCATGGAACTTGAAAAGATGACCATCCGGAATGGCGAGACAAGATAATGTTAAGTGCCTTCTCTTGATTCCTTAATGTTCTTCTTTGGTAAGACCGCCTTAGGTGCTTTGGGTTGTCGGGAACATCAATAGGTTGGAACTTCTTCATTACCATTGACAATTACATTCCACGGTGCATGGTGCAGAATTGCAATGTCTTGCCTCATCTTCATGCTCTATAGATCGTACTCTCCTTCTTAATGACATGTATCACGAGTGAGGTAATGGAAGGTGGTGGAGCAACATCGATCGACATCTTTAGGTTTTAGTTAACTAGGTTTTAGGGTTTCTTCTTAGTCAGAGTTTCCACACAAGCTCTGATACCACTTGTTGGATCGATGTACTCTAACCAAACTAACTTAAATAGCTTGTTAAGGTTTAATAACCTCGGATAAATCCTAAGTTATTAACAATGAAACACTGAGTAATCTATATTAAGTACGCGGAATTTACTTAATAAATCTAAGAAGAATATAACTTTAAATTTTATTAATAAATCTAAATCTGCTTGTTATGCAGACTCTTTAACAACTCTAAAACTCTAATAATAATCGTACTTTATGATTCAAAAACTCTTCTCTAAAACTCGTACTTCTAATGCCAATATAGGGGTCCTTTTATAGGCTCAAGGATAACCCTAGTCGGTTTACAATTTGTATCCTTGTACGACAAGTAATCTAAACAAAGAATATTCTAGAATAAACAAAGCTTTCCATAAACGAATATAACAGCTTTAGCTTTGCAGTACTTTGACTTCGACAGCAGTACTTTGACTTTCTCTTTAGCAGTACTTTGACTTTTCCAGTACTTTGTCAATCTTCAGTACTTTAACATTCTTCAGCACTGTCAATCTTCAGCACTTTCCTCGTCAATTCTTTTGTACATTCTCTCCTCTTCCAATAACTGCTAGAATGCTTCTTCATCCAACCTGGACTGCTCTTCATCTTCCTCCAAAATTGTGTGTTCTTCTTCTTGCTCATAAAGAGCTTCAAGAAACTCTTGTTCCATAGTCTTCCTTTTATCGTCTTCATCCATCCACTACAAAAGTAATACATTTGCACATCAACTGGAATGTAAACACACAAGAACAATCGTTATGCAAATGATAATTAAATGAATACATGTTGCCTTCTTCCATCACAATGCCTTTTTCTACCTCGAACCTTAGTTTCCTTTGTTGGTTTTGGTATTTGATCCTTGTGACAGCTAGACTTATTATGTCCAACAGTTTGACAATTGGAGCATTTAATCTGTTTACGAGCTCTAAATTTACCCATTTTGACGCAATTTCACTGAATTGAGGCTTTATGTTTATGAATTCAAATTTGTGGTAAAATGTGAGAATAAAGTGCTTCCTATAACCTAATACAAATGTGAGGACAGGATAGGGGACTAAAACCTTAGTCCCCTATAGTCTTAAACTGTTTGAGCAAGGACCATAGTTCTACCAATACCCAATACAATCAAACCGATATAACAACTATCTTAGACGAATAAAACAATTAACAACAAAATTAACAAATTAAAACACTAGAACATAACATATAGATTCATTAATTTCATATTAAACATTAAATATTCAGTACATATTTTTTCAAAAAAAAAAGGAAAACATAACCATTTCATTTTCTTCTCAACATTTCCTAAGATCATCCAGGAAGTTGTTCCTGTCACACACCTGTGAGTGTGTTTGACAGATCATCTCCTTATCTCCAACGCCTTCAAGACATTAGCCTTTTGCTTGTTGCGAAGATCCTCAAGAACCTTGTAGTTCATCACTGTAGTTCGAAAGCCTTCAAGCTCAGAGATGTATTCTTGGGTTTCCTTCATACCAAGAATCAAGTAAGTCAAAGTGTTTTGGAGGCCATTAGCAATTTTGATGTCCTTATCGTTTTCTCTCTGATAAAAGAGAGAAATCGAGTCAAACATGTAGTCAGACTTCGAAGCTTTGGCGAGTTTTTGAAGAAGTGGGAAGTCAGCCATTGGGAGGTTGTTGAGATTTTGTTAGGATATGTTTTTTTTATTGTTGGTATGCAAATGGTATAGGTTATTAACCCAATAAATACAAAAACCAACGGGACGTTCCAAATTCAGGGACTAATTGTGAAGTTAGTAAAAATAGAAATAGTCAAGTTTGTGTGAGAAAAAATACGCGAGAATTTTAAGTGCAAAAAACGGCTAACTGGTCAAATTCAGGGACCAAGTGTGACATTTGAAACCTGTTACCCTGCAACTTGACCTTTTGCCTTCCTTGATACACTTATACACAATTAATGTGTTGGGAAACACCAAAACAACCCAACTAACAAGATCTGAAACAATAAACACTATCATAATAACCCGACCTAATTAACAAAACCCAATCAAAACCAAACCTAACATACATCCACACTCACGTACTGAAACACACATCTAGTCAAACCCATTCGTAAAAAAACAAAAAAATAACAATGAAGGACAGAAGCATATTCGTATCAACTTTTAAGGATGTGAAGGAAGAAGAAGAAGGTGAGGTCTTGTTCAAAATCCACTATAATGGGGTTTTTGATTATAGCCCACTGTGTATGAAGGAGGTTCATTAATTAATGTGTGCCTTTACCAAAGGATAGGGATATATTTAGTTCAAGCCTTGATAATGTGTTATCAGATATTAATGAACAAAAATGGGCGTTGTTTTTCTGTGATCCTAAAGAATCCCTAGAAAATGGTTTGCATTTGATTTATACTGATGTTGATGTTCATACTTTGTTTGGAATGGCTGAAACAAATGAGTCAGTTGATATCTTCGTTGCCCACAAGCCCCAAAAGTTAGCACAATTTTACTTAAAAAACATCAGTTTTGAAGTTGTGGGTTGGGTTTAGTCCAACACCTTTTAGGACTAGACGTCAATGGCAGGGGATAGATAAGAAAAAATGCAGGGGTGTGGAACCAAGACACCAACAGTGAAAGGTGGTGTTGTAATCAAAGAGGAAGAAGGGGTTGTAGCTAAAAAAGAGAGAAAATTAAAGGAAAAGGAAAAGGAAAGTTGGTTGAGGAAGATTATGTTTTGCCCAGAAAAAAAGGGAAAGAAGTTGTTCAAGAATTTAAGTGAGGTATAGATGGGAAGGGGAAGGCTAAAATGGTTGAGTTTGTAGGGTTTGATGTTGAGAACTTGTCTGGTTTTGATGGGAAGGGGAAGGCTGAAAGGGTTGGTGGTGGTGCTGCTGATGTTTCTAGCGGTGTTAAGACACCCTTTAGAGCAAAGAAAAGATTACAAAGCGTGTCCTAGCAATTATTACCCAAAGCGACCCTAGGTGATGTTTGATGATGAATACCATGTCATGTGTTTAATTCCATTAATTATAACGATACAATACATAACTTATATGTTTGTTGTTTGTATACTTGTTTTTGCATACAAGGTAGCAGTAGCATCATCAATTTAGGGTTCATGTTTTGTCGGTTCAACAGTTTATGGATATCGATCAGAGCTGTGTAGATCATTTGAAGATTCAGCAGTTGAACGTTTTGAAGTTGGGCCCAAATTCATCTTTTATATTTTGTAAAATGTCAGTATAACCAGGTATCAGACAATGACTCCGTAGTATCAGTTATTTTCCATTTTCATCAAACACTGAACATATAGTTGACTGTTATAAGTCAACTAGCTAAGTAGTTGGTAATGTATAAATTTGTTTGTTTCTCCTGGGTAAAACTCTGTGAGCTCATACATTCTTTACCAGTTGACTTTTATAAAGTCATACTTAAGTGGTCAGGTACACTGGTATAATTTGTTCAAACAATAACCCCTTTATGTGTTGGTGGAATAGTCTTGAGTTAGAATTAACTAAGGTGAGGTATAAATGTGTATGGACTATAATACCCTCCACTAACTAACAGAAACAAGATGTTGACATCGGCGTTATTGGTCAAGGGACGAGTTTGGCATATAAAGCCCATGTTTTGGACCCCCGGCGATGATAATGCCAAGGTCTGTCCCAACGCGAAGCAGATTGCCAAGTTAAGGGACCAACCGTGTATTTTAGTCTTTAAAATATGTGGCTAGTATTTCTTTTCACTCCTCCCATTTCAATAACTCTTCTCACTGGATGCATTATGAGTTGTCATAATGCTTAACAAATGCTTCTCTTTTATACAAGAGGTCTTAAATACCCGCGGACCATCATCACCACCACTCGAGTAACGTCATTAACAAGAAAAAGAAAAATCCGGAAATGGGTTACATGGCTATCTTTTTCAATTCATGTTTACTAGGATAATTGTCATCTTTTGCAAACACAAGACGCATTATACTAAAATACGAAACTCCAAGAAATCAAATTAAAAATACATGGATCTAAAATATAAAATACGGTACCAAACACTCACTTGGATAAAAATCATATCCAAAATATGAAACAAACATACACAGCTCGTCGGATCTTAAGCCGCGCGACAAATCTTACAAATCATACAAATCATCTTAAGTGACCAGGATTAAGAATAATGACAAAAAAAAAACTCTTACAAATCATCTTAGTTAGGCTAGACGCATCCCAAGGTCTTCAAATCGGTTGCATAACCAAAAGTGGGAGGTTCAACCGATGTGGAGATCGGTTGCCTCGAATGTGAGGTTCGTTCGTGACATCGGTCGAAGGACCAAAAAAGGGAACATCGGTCCCTTCGACACCCGATGTTAAATCTTGTTTTCCTACTTTCCAAAGCAACATTTAATAATACAAATTTTAAAACATGACCGTTTGGTCATTCAAATAAAAAAAAAAAAAAAAAAAAAATTCAAATCCATTTTATCACTCTATAAATACCCACATTACCTCAAACACAATTCACAACTTACCATTTTCATCTATATTCAACTCAATCTAATTCTTATCCAACTTCAAAATGTCAAAGAAAAATACCCCACAATAAAAACCCGACGATCACGACTACCCCAAAATGCCGGATCTAAATTTCTGGGGAAAACAACTTGAGTTAACCGCATATCACCACAACAAAACCGGCCTCTGATTCGCTTTCGTCCAAAAGTTTTGATTATCAATCACAACTACCCCAACCAAATCAAAACCAAAACGCGTTTTATCTTAACTGTCCTTTTGTCCCACATAGCGTTCTTACCAAGATTACTGGCAAGAACCTAGTGGGTGCGGTTACCATCGAAACATGGACTTCATTTATCCTTCTCAACCGTATCAACCTTATTCCCGATTCAAGCACTAATCTAGACATGAATTTGGAAGATTGGATGCGGGAGTATCCGACACAAAACTACTCAAGTCAAGATGCTTGATGGGACAAGGTTCGGTCACGGTTCGCACCACAGTTCGTTCCATGGTTCCATTCCGTTGGTGATTCGATGATGAGAAAACCGCTTCTGTTGAAGAGATGTCCCCATCAAACCAAAGCGACCATCTAGGCGTGCTTGAGGCCAAGGACAAAGTCAAGCGGAAACAAGCAAGGGAAAGCGAAGCCAGCGGATCCATGGACAAAGGAGGAAGAGGTGGTGCTTTGTAAAGCTTGGGTCTATGTGTCGGAAAAGCGGCGGAGGAAACGCCTGAACCGCTTCAAGTTTTGGGAGCAAGTGATCGAGTACTTTAACAAAAGCGGCAAAGACCGAACCTATGACTCCATCAATACCAAATGGAAGAAGCGAGATTCGTATGAGGTTGGAAATTATTGTGCTATCATGGAGAATATCAAGAACACCCATGGAGCGGTGAGAATGATATCGACGACACCTCAAAAGCTCTTAAAGAATACCGTATGACGTCGATCATGATTTCACTTTAGAGGTGTGCTACGAGGTGTTAAAGGGTCATCTTGCTTGGAAGGAGGTTGAGTTCTTGGCTTTATCAACAAATAGTCGGAAGAAAACAAATGGTTCTACCACTACCTCGGTTCAACGACTCGTGATCCTTTCAATGTCTATGGCGTTGATGATTCTGTGAGAAGCGACTAGAGAATCACGACCGGTGGTCGTGACAAAGGAAGGAAGAAAGCATCCTCCTCCTCTCGTGATGGTGATGTTCCATCGGACTCATTTATCAATCGTTGGCCAAAAATTTCTTAAGGACCAAGAAGTCAAAAGAGGATAAAGGTAAGAATAAGTAGGGTTTAGAAGATACTTGGTTCTGGTTGAGGAAAAAGAGCTCGAGATAAAGCAGGCAAAACTTAAGCTCATGAGGACATCAAAGCGGAGTCCGACATCATCTTCTACAACACCCGTCGACCCAATTTGACCGTACCAACTAGAAGAGTTGGAGAAAGTTAAGCGAGAATCGAAAAACGTTACTGATTTAGATTATTAGTTTAAGCATTCTAGTGTTTATTTGAATTTCGTATTGTAATGTTTTTTTTTTTTTTTTTTTTTTTTTTTTTTTTTTTAATTAGTGTGTAATTTTTTTTTTTTTTTTTTATTTCGTAATGTAATGTTTTGTTTTTAATTTGAATGAAATTTAAATTTAATGTTAAAATGTTTGAATTAAAAAATAAAAATAAAAATTCCTTGGGTCGTCATTGGGGCATCACGGTTGTCACGGTCATTTGGAGAAGAAAGGCGACGTGGCGCGGGTTATCCTGGGTCGTCCTGGTTCTTGTCGAGGCCGGCCTTAAGCATTATGACAACTTAAGTGAACAGGATTAAGAATAATGACAAAAAAAGGTATAGTAAATACTAAATAGAACGACTTTTTTGTAAGTATATATAGCTTTTACTCTCATATCAATGACAAAATATTATAATCAGTAAATGCTAATAAATGATTATTAGAAGTTGAAAGTTTGTGTAACCTCAAAATGAAAGTTCAATCAATCACCCATATTCAGTAACTAAACCAATCTAAATTTCTGAATCCACCACTGTATCACCTTTTTTTGCTTGCTTTGTGAATATACATGTCGAAAAATTTTAAAATTATGTCATATGTCGTATATATCTTTTCGTTCTTCTTTTCTTTTATGTTTTTGCTCTATCTAGAAACATACCTTTGTAAAAGATTGACTTCATTAAAGATTAGAATAAATGCCGCAACCAATATAAAAGTACTTTCGTCTAGCAACATTAAACACTACCAAAAGAAACTAACAAAAGAGCTGTACACCATCAGTAGCTACATCAGCTAGTGAAATCTTGAAACCATTCTACATCAGTGGCTAGCAACATCACCAAAAAAACTAACAAAAGAGTTGTACACTATCAATAGCTACATCATCTAGCGAATTGTTGAAACCATTCTACATCAGTAGCCAACATCAAACAAGACCAAAAGAAACTACATTATGAACATCATCTTTTTTATTATTACCATCCGGTGGTCATTCAACCTAAAAAAGAAACACCATCTGATCACCAATTTAGCAATTGCAATTTTACAAGTATAAAATTAAAAAGATACAAACTTAATATTCAACTACTTACACTTTAGTACTTTACTAATATAGACTTAAAAATATTTCTAAACTCAACTTGGGAAATCAAAATGGTAGAGTTGAAATAGCAATATAAACAAGGGTGAATCGGTGATCACAGTTCTTTTTTTAATGTAATCTATTTATCTATGTTTTTAGCAATATAAACATGGGTGATTACGTAACTCTACCATATAAACAGGGCTGATCAATTTTTTATATTTATTATTATTGTTTTTTTATGTAATGGCAATAAAAACAGGGATGATCAAAATCTATGCCATATAAACAAATTCCTAATTTCTGAAAACAAAATTGGTGATTTTGAGCAATTATATATCAAGATACAACTAAAAACACATATAAATAGATTAAAAAATAATAATAAAAAAAATGTAAAATTATGAAAAGGATTACGAATAGCTGCAAAACTTGGAATGTGGTATGTGGAAGCGTGGAACTGGAAGTCAAAGAATCGGTCTTGATATTTTTTATTTGCTGCTTAAAATATTTTTTTTGGGGTGGGGGGTCAAGTACTAATAAATGGGCTTTGGGCTAAAATTTTATCACTATATTACTAAAGTATTTGGGCTTATTGGAGGGGGGCGAAGCACTATAGCCTAGTTAACACATGAGATTTAGATTTCGAAGCCATGTATCATAACTAAAAATTGGCCCCGTAAACAGAGATTTTAAATGCATGAAGGTCCATTCGTACCAAAAAGCCGTTGAATATCTCTACTAAATAAAAAGATACAATGGTATTTCTTTAATCTCGCTTAAAATTATCAAAATGAGAAAAGTCTAATTTCTATTATGCCCTTACTCATTATAAGTTGATTATTCTATACATCATTTTCTTTCATTTTAAATTGCTTATTCCATACAAACACAAGTTGTCCTCTATACATAATATAAACTTTGAAAATTTGAAACAAAGAATAATGTACAAGTTGGCAATTCTTATTGATATGAAAAAAACTTATTGGAGGGGGCCAAACACCCTCCACCCCCCCCCCCCCCCCCCCACTCCTTCCGTTATTGTTTCGGACGCCATGTGCCATAACTAAAAATAAGCCTAGTTAACACACGGGATTTAGATTTCGAAGCCATGTATCATAACTAAAAAATGGCCCCGTAAACAGAGATTCTAAATGCATGTAAAGGTACATTCGTACCAAAAAGCCGTTGAATATCTCTACTAAATAAAAAGATACAACGGTCTTTCTTTAATCTCGCTTAAAATTATCAAAATGAGAAAAGTCTAATTTCTATTATGCCCTTACTCATTATAAGTTGATTATTCTATACATCATTTTCTTTCATTAAATTGATTAATCCATACAAACACAAGTTGTCCTTCTATACATAATATAAACTTTGAAAATCTGAAACAAGGAATAATGTACAAGTTGGCAATTCTTATTGATATGAAAAATAAAGTTTGAAACAAGAAATAATATACACAATGCACTTAACTATAATTTCACAACTACAATTATGTGTCGTTGTAAAATTTTCGTCGCTGCGTGCAGTTATTCATCTAGTATCAATAAGTAGTAAAACACTATTTTATATCTTAAATAAAAGTATATTACGAGAACAAAAAATGACCTCGTATTGGATATATTACAGCTTTTTTAGTTCTTATTGATTCAAAACTGGGCCTTGTATGAACACATATATAAATTTTGGACTTGATAGTTTGTGCCCCTTAAGGCCTCAAAATTATTGTGCGTTACTCAGCCTGCCAATGCTCTCAACAGGGCCTGAGTAGTGTATATTTTTAACAAAAATCCTTTTATTTTTTATTTTTTGAAATTATAACACTAAATGCATACTCATTGTCGGAAGTAAGTGCATACCCTTTGACACAATTCCGGATCTGCCACTAGAGGCAATGTTAGTTTGTAACTTCACAGTTCATACGGACGCTGGTTTTTGCCTTGGCATCGTTATTCCTGGTCTTCTTGGTCCGCAAGGTTCGACTTATATTCACATAGTTTATAAGTATCAACTCGAATGCCACTAACGCTCCGTTCTCAAGAAAAAAAATGAATGAAAGTGAAAGAAAGAGGAAGTAAAGTAAGAAAGAGGAAGTAAAGTGACTTTCACCTCAAACGTGGAGTGAAAGTTTATAACTAAAATATCACCACTTTACTTGACTTTCTTCCAAAAAAGCGGAAACACAAACTTCCGCTGTTTCGTTTCTTACTCACTTTACTCAACTCGAAACACAGTGGTGTATAGTTATGAGTTTTAAGAAGTGTTCCTTTTGAACTATAGGTTTATTACACCCCTTGCCCAAAAATTATTGCAAGGATTTCTATTACATCACAATATTAATTGCACCATTAAATGTATTTAGTCATACAATGGCCGCAGCCGGCTTCACGCTAGCAGCATATTCTCGAGCCCACAAGTCATAATGTACAATTTCTTCGAGAGAAGGTGCTGCCACCAATTCTGCTTGATGCTTCGCACACGTTAACTCAACAACCTTAAATATGTCCAAGTACCTAATCCTGTAAAACATACGTAAGCAAAAATTCAAAAGAATGATTTATGTATATCTTTGAAGTAGACACGCAGTTTCATGTATCTGGGTAAAAGCGGTTATATGCTTATTTTTGTTACTATAAGCAGGTTGGGACCTGCTCATTAGTATATAAGCAAAAAAGGTCTTTGAAACAAACAATCCCAAACACCCTCTAACATAAACGTACTTTTCATCGATGAACATCTCAACAGCTTTTTCATTAGCTGCACTAAGAACTCCTGTCATAGTCCCACCAGCTCGCCCAGCAGAATAAGCCAAATCCATCGATGGGTATTTCACATTGTCGGGTTCTTTGAACGTCAGCGAGCCTAGCCTGCATCATATAAACAATTTGAAGCCTATAATGTGTGTAATATACGACCAAATAACAAGTATATAAAGAAATAAACATGTTGCATACTTGCAAAGATCGAGCCGAGGCCATGTAAGCTCAGAGCAGGGTATTCTATCTGGCCAAGACAATGTGTAAAGAATTGGCAAACGCATGTCGGGCCATCCTAATTGTGCTATAACCGACGAGTCCTGCACACACAAAAAAGAACATGTTGCTAACTATCTAAAGTAGACATGTCCTTATCAAGTTGTCTTCCATCTTTCTTGTTATCTATAAGTGGAATTATGGCTTGCGAACAAAGGGTAAGATGGGAATAAAACCTGTGTCTCAACCATAGAGTGTATGATGGATTGAGGGTGAATAACGATTTCAATATTATCATAATCTGATCCATAGAGATAATGAGCTTCAATAACTTCAAGACCCTTGTTGAAAAGTGTAGCTGAATCAACTGTAATCTTTTTCCCCATACTCCAGTTCGGATGCTTCAACGCATCCGCCACTTTAACATCTTTTAGCTTTTCAACGGGCAAATCTCTGTCCCAACAGAAGAAAATTTCAAATCATTTAGCACTAATTTACCAACATGCCTTTAAGCCAATTAGCCTAGCAGTATCAACTTAAAGATTGTGGGGTCAAGTTCTAACATGGACAAAAGGTGTATTAAGTAGGCATGTTTTTTTTTAAAGAACAGATTTAAGACTTTGAAATAATTATGATACCTAAAAGCACCTCCCGATGCGGTTAAGATTATTCGTCTAAGAGCACCTTCAGGAAAGCCTTGAATACACTGACAAAACAATGTTTCATTATTTTACAATTAATGATGTCATCATGATGGCCGGTTCACGACGTCATTATGATAGACGGTCTAATTTGTTTTTTTATTCTTGTATTACCTGAAAGATAGCAGAATGTTCTGAGTCGGCTGGAAGAATCTTTACATTATGTTTATGTGCAAGAGGCAGTACAAACGGACCGCCGGCAATTAAGGTTTCTTTATTAGCTAAAGCAATGTTTTTCCCTGCTTCAATCGCAGCAACTGTAGGCTATATTATAATAATTATATCACCATCTCGAAAAGCACAAAATACGTAATGATCAATTGCTTAGCAGTAGAAAGAATATATAAGTAGGTACCTTTAAACCTGCACAACCAACTATGCCCGTGACTACTGTGACGCAGTCCGGATGTCGGGCAACCTAAAATTGTAGATAGAGTTTATGAATACTATAGTAATTAGATTATATCCAAAAAGTGGAAAAAAATAAAAAAAAGGTGGGGTTTCGAGGATACTTACCTCAATAACCCCTTGCTCCCCGGGTATAATTTCAGGCATATAATCAGCATCAGCCAAAGCTTCTTTGAGTTCACCAACTAAAGACTCATTTCTAATAGAAACTAACTGAGGTTTGAATGCCTTTACCTGCAAGATGGAATGAAATAGGACTACAAGAATGAAAAACAAACCCGTGAAAGGGGATTATAAGTCTATAACTAATACTACTAATCATTGTTATTGATCCAATATCATTGTACTTTGCGATTGCAAAGAGAAACCAAACAGTCCCTTTTAGTGGCAATATTCTGAATTCGGATGTCCGTTTTTTACTTTTTGTACTAAAAGACAAGACTCAAACTATAGTTACCTGTTCAGCAAGAAGAGCCACGTTTGAGCCAGCAGCAATTGCCACAACTCGAAATTTATCCGGGTTCTCAGCAACAATATCAAGTGTCTGCATATCATAAACTAAAAAAAATCAACAATAGTTACAAAACCATACACAAATTAAAGGGTATTCTGGATTTGCACATCAAAACTGCTCATTAAGGGGGTGTTTGTTTCGGCTTATATTGCCGGCTTATGGCTTATTTGGTTTTGGGCTTATGTTTCATAAGTTCACTTTATGTGGCTTATTTTGAAACTTTTCGGCTTATATAAGTTCATTATGAAATGAACCGAAAAGTTTCAAAATAAGCCACAAAAAGTGAGCCTATGAAACATAAGCCAAAAACCAAATAAGCCATAAGCCGGCTATACAAGCCTAAACAAACACCCCGTAAGTAACTGTTTTTTCCTCTTCTTGAGATAAGTTGTCATTTTTTGTGATTCCTTACTTTTATATAAGGTCCATCGCATTTTGTAACAACAAATAATTAAGTACTTTTGAGTAAAACCGGACGAAGAAAACAGCTTTTGCGCGCTTTTCATTAAGCAAAAGCTGTTTTCTTCCGTTCTAACACTCAAAAGTACTTATGCAACAAAGCTCATAAGCCGAAAAAATCGACTTTTATCAAACCAAAACACGAACTATACAAACAAAATTCACCTGAGTACCAATAGAACCAGTAGAGCCAACAATTGAAATGGGTTTTGGGCCATTCCAATTCTTAGTTCCTGGGTCCACCAACGCAGTCCCTGGCCAGGCTGGCGGTGGAGATGGCTGAGCTGAACACCGGATACTTTTTCTGATTGTAAACTTGACATCTTTTTTCTTGAAAGAGAACCCACCTAGCATAAACCATAATTACACATAAATAGTAATTAGAAACTGAATTTTATGTAGTTGGATGAAGTGATTGGATGCTTACCTTGGTGGTTTATTTGTGTTGGACATAGGAAATTTAAAGACATTTTTTGTGTTTCTAGTTTATAAACTAAAATTTTGAGACTGAAAATGTTCAGTTAGGAAGTGAGAGATAAAAATAGGAGAAACACATATAAACAGGTGAAATTTGGTGTGGTTTTGTATTTATCGTACTATATTATAATGGAGGAATATGTTGAACCTAACTCCGATCTTAATTCCAGCGCAAATTAAGCACACAACGAACCCGAGAGTATATAAAAGCGAAAATTGATCCTACCCATTAAGACCACACATTAAAACCTACACATGAGAATTGATACTCTCATTAAATTCTTTAAAATTATATTAACTTTCGATTGATAACGTTTGTTTGAACTTTCTTTTTTCGCTTTTATAAAAGCGATTTGTCGGAAAAAGCTCAGAATGGACGGAAAATATAACCACACGGACCATGCATTACAACGCTGCAGTCTGCATTAGTTGAATAAAATAAAAATAATGTTTTAAAGCGTCTTGATGGGAGTAATCTTCATGCACACTTTTTGATTAAATGCACATGGTTGTGCATTATAGTATCTTGTCTGATACTATAATGCACAATTAGTTGTACAATACTATAATGCACAACCAGTGGTGCGTAGATCAAAAGTGTGGTATGATATCGATTCCCGATCTTCTCTACACGAGTAACGAGTTAGACCAAATAACAACAAAAAATAAAGGGTAAATTACACCGATCGTCCCTGAACTCAAGCATGTTTCCGCATTTGGTCTCCCGTTTTGATTGATTGGCGTACGTCATCCCTGTTTTGCCAAATAGTTACCCTTTTGGTCCCTATTGCCTCGTTAAACATAACACCAGTTATGTTTGCTCGTTAGTTGACTTTTCAACGAGGGTACTTTTGTATTTTCAAGTTGAATCATTTGCGTTTTTGGTTCCTAACGCGGCTAAACACATGGTAACTGAACCGTTTGCATGTGGAATCATTTCGTTGTGCAGAGACTATTCATGTTCATATGTATACCGCTTATTTAAATGATAATCAAACAAATCTTCATTTGTTAATGAAGTTATGTTTTGTTTCTTTGTTAATGAAGGTGTTTTATTTGATATACTGTTTAAATTTGATTAAGGGGTGTTTAGAAACTTGTTTATGTCTAACCCAATGGACCTTGTGGATACAATCATGATTGTTTAAATTGGTGTTTGGATTATGAGTATATTCGGGCAGATGGCTAGTACATTGGCTTCTTCCTTTCTAATCAATTAATAATCTCTGAGTTCATGTGTGTGGGTGTTTTGAACAGGGGAAACCATGGCAATGGAATGTTATATTGTGTTAGTTAACTTTTTGTTGTGGTGTAGTCATTGGCCATAAACAAACTCATACAACTGACAACATTCTGATGGCTAAAGATCTTATGTATAGGGGATACCGATGTCTCTATATACCTATTATAGAGACATAGAGCTAAAGATCTTGTTTAAAGGACCAATGACGCAAATGATTTGACTTGAAAAGACAAAAGTACACACGTTGAAAAGTCAACTAACGAGCAAACATAACTGGTGTTATGTATAACGGGGCAATAGGGACCAAACGAGTAACAGTTTGGCAAAACAGGGATGACATATGCCAATAAATCAAAACGGGGGACCAAATGCGAAAACGGGCTTGAGTTCAGGGAGGATCAGTATAATTTACCCAAAAATAAAATAAGAATGTTGAAAGTTTTAAATGCACTTAATAAAATATATGCAACTTCCTTTAAAATCATCACTCTTATTGAAAATGTGTGGCTATAAATACTTCTTATTCTTAACTTCTTTTTTTCCACCGAATTCTTTCCCCGTTGTACATTCTTATAATATCTTCCTAATTATTTTCCCACGTCACATAAAGTATGACATGTGTAATCCGTTATTTATCTCTTTAGATATTCTTCATTGGTTGTTACACTATTAATCAATGTTGCAAAAATCGCGAATCGGTAGTCGGACGGTCGACCTCCCTGTAGCTTGTAATCGGTCTAGGCGGGATTAATCGGTGATTAATCGGATTAGCATTTCCGACAAGTTTTTAGTATTTTCAGCAAATTTTAGGTATTTTCAACAAGTTTATGTATTATCGGCAATATTTTTCTTGAAAAACATCTTGTAATAGATATAAACAATGACCATAAGTTATTCAAACAATTTTATGGGTAGTTTTAAGTATTTTCGGCAAGATATGAAGGTTTTCGACAAGTTTGACCATCATTAACCGTCATTGACCACCATTGACCACATGACCGATTTGTTTGACCGATTTACATAAATCGGAAAGGTTTGTGGTCTTGCAGCACCTAATCGGCGATTAATCGGCCTTGTAGGCCTTGTTTTGCAACACTGCTATTAATACATGTAAAAAGATTTGTAAAACCATACTGTAAAATAAAAAGATTTATCATTTTGCTATTGTTAGTATATTAGATTACACTTTTATCATATTATGTGCAAGCATATACTTTTCCCGTTTTATTGTCTGTTTGAAAGTAATGTGAGTTTCCTTTATATTACCCTCAATGGTATTGTTTTGAGAGACCTGATGCCATTGTGACAAAAGGTTTTTGATAAATATAAAAAATATGAGAAAAGCTTTAATTAATGATTAATTTCTTTAAAAAATGTATTATTATTTCGAGTCAAACAAAAATGAAACTACAGACAGTAAAATCGAGACGAAGAAAGTAGTTAGTCAACAACCTTAAAAGTTGTTTTTAGCTAATTAGGATTTTGTTACAATAGGATTCTTATTGTGATATGAAACTTTAATAACTAGTTTTAAAATGCTTAGTAAAACTGATTTTGATAAAACTACAATCAAATATGAAGAAGTATCAAGTAGTTGCTCGGGATTTGATCAGGGGCTGAAACGAGCCAAGTCGAGCACGAGCCTATTAGACCTCGAGCTCGACTCGTTTATATATATAAAGCTCGAGCTCGGCTCGTAAAAATTTTCAAAAGCTCGAGCTCGGCTCGAGCTCGACTAACTTATATAATGTATTGAATGAAATAAAGTTCGAAAGCTCGTTAATTATACTAGGCTCGAGCTCGTTTATTTTTGTAAGCTCGTTTATACATGGTTTATGTATAGAAAATATATATATGAATATATTTTTAAGGCTCGTTTAGGCTCACGAGTCTAATCGAGCTTTATATATAAAGCTCGGCTCGAGCTCGACTATCAAATGAGCCCAAACTTAGGCTCGAACTCGAGCTCGTTTAAGCTCGGCTCGTTCGAGATTTTTACTGATCCGATCTCGAGCTTTTCACGAGCGGCTCAGCTCGTTTCCAACCCTAGATTTGATACAACTATTTCATATTCCATGTTTTACTTATTTTATTTAGACTAAAATACACCGTTGGTCCCTAAACTTGGCAAAACGCATTGTGATGGGACAAAACTCGGCTCTATCATCGCCAGAGGTCCAAACCTTAGCCTTTAAATGTCAAAATCGTCCCTTGACCAGGATTGGCATAGTCAAACCTAATTTTCTAGATTTCCTTCGAGGGTATAATAGACCATTCACATTTTTGACCCAACCTTCAACCCAGGGACCAATTGTGAGTATGGTTACTAGCCGTTTCTTCCATGATACGCTTGCATTTAATTTTGCGAGAACCAATACACCCACCCAACAAACAACTTTACCAATCATAATACACCATTATCCAGAAACGTTAAGCTGAAAATCGAAATCAAGAATATAAATCCTCATTTCCAGAACTCAAAAGACCAACCCACCTTCCAACAAAACCATGTCGATCGATCGTATTAACAACATACGGATGAAGTGATCACTAACATTTTGAATCGGTTGCCTTTGTTAGAAGCGGTGAGAACCTCTAGTTTAAATGGCTGTAGGTCTAAGTGGACTTTGCTCACCGATGTCATAGTTGATGAGGATTTCTTTTATTATTTAACATATGAGTTTGATGGGAGACTTGTTACTAGATTCTTAAATCGACATGGGTCCAATAAGAAAGTTTGTCTTATTTGTAGAGCCAAGATCAATTATTGGAATAGACAACTTTCATTATGAAGAGATTCATGAGTGGCTCTTGTTTTGGTGACCATGGAATTGAGGAGTGATTATTACAAAGCGGTATGGTGACCCGATTCGTTCCCAACCCAACTTTACTCTCGTGGTGAGTTGAAACATCTGGTACTTCATGTTTGTTCTTTGGCTTCTCTGGAATATTTTCTTAGCTTTCCAAATCTACTGAGCTTAGAATTGATTCATGTCAATTTTCTAAGCGGTACAATTTGGGACTTTATTGCTGGTTGTCCCTCACTTGAGTCTCTTAAAATGAATCGTCCTAGTACAAATATGGGATATTGCAAAACTTAGGAATTTGAAGAAGTTACATTTGTCATTTGGTCGTTATAATGTTGTGACGACAATCACAACATCCGATATCTTTCACCTGACAAGACTTCAAAATCTTAAGACCCTTACATTGGATTTTGCTGATTGCACGGTAAGAACAATTTCAGTTTTACAACTTATAATTTTACAATGTTAAAGAGATATATATGATAATGAAATTTAATCTTTAAAACTTGTTGTAGTTGATACATGAAGCTAATCCTAGGATGAAGGTGCCCTTTGTTTCCACGATTAACCTTAAGTTGTCCGATGTCGATTTTGGGAATAGTGTTATGGTAGCGTTCACCATTGTAATGATTTGGTCATCTCCGAATTTGAAAATCTTGGATACGAGTAAGTGTAATCTTTGTAATGCATATGTATCAAATAAACATTCCTAAATTGCCATGTTTGTGTATCTCAACACTATTTGATTTTTCAGTTGCAAACACGCTTAGTGATCTACCTTTGCAAAAATTTCCTTTGTTGTGAGCGAAACACATTCGACCATGGCCATTCTGACGGTGGTGTTTGAGCTTTTCCTAGAACGAGCATGAAATAACTTTAATAAAGTGTATACTTGCGTGTTCCCGGTCGCTAAAGACAATCAATATCGAGCAAAGCGATAGGAGTCATGATGGGAATGAAAATACCGGAACAAGCGGGGTTGGCTAAAATTGTTGAAACTCCACCGAGCTTCCCCCACAGCCGTGGTAGATTTCTTTGAGTGGTTGTAGTTTATGTTTTGGTTGAATACCCTATGACAATTAATGTTGCAAAATAGTTTTATAATTTGGTACAGTAATTGTTTATATGGTTTGCTTAAAATTATATTGTTCATATGTTATTGTTTGTGCGTATTGTAGGTGATGAATGTTTGACATTCGAAAGTCAAACTTTCATTTAGCATTTTAATTTGATTGTAGCAAGTAAAACTGCATTTCAAGTTTACTTTAGTTAGTCAATACTTGAAAATGGTGAATGGGTAAACTGTGAAGGAGAGTCGTAATGTCGGAAGGATTGAAAACCTTTGGAAATTTAAGTCAAAAGCGAAATGGTATTTGAAGTTTGATGATAAGGATGGCTAGTGGAATGTTCAATAGTATATAGAATGGTATTAGCAGTGTTTGGGAATGTGGAGTTTCTTCATTCGATTGATTCTTATGGTCTTTGTTTTGGTATGAAGATATGCTCTGACTTCTTACAGATATCGTGGGCTTGTCCAAGATCTAAGGTTGTCTTATGATCAGATTGTGTCTTTGCATTTTGACCACGTAAAGTCAAAATTGCAAAACCATTACTCAATATTTGACTTTGTAAAGTCAATATTGCAAAACCATTACTCAATATTTGTTTTGGAGTTAATTGATAATTTGATATGTTATAGAATTTTGACTTAACAAAGTCAAACTTCTAATGGTTTTACGTAAGTTGGCAACTAGAGGACCAATTGTGTATTCTAAAGTGATTATTAGGCGGGAGTTTTAAGTATGACAACGAAACCAAGACAAATTCGGGGGACCGAGTGTGAAAAATAAGTAACTATTAGACCATTGACCGTCTCTTACCGGAGGCGATATTAACTAGTGCACACCAAACGATAAACTCATCTACCACTTTTTCCACACACAAACAATTTTCCAATGGCGATTTCCCATTTTAAGCGAACTCATGGAGGTTCTTGATTCACCAAATTTGAATGATCGTATGGCTATCTGGTTTGAACAAGAGGCGCCCGAAGGGATTACGAAGAAGCTAGTTCTTGATGCATTCGACATCTGAAGGCAGAATCATCAAGCATAGGGAGGCGATAGAAGAAATCAAGCTCGGGACCTCGTGGAATTGCGCTGACGTGTGGATCTGCTCGACCAAAATCCGATCGGCCTTTACAAAGCAACAACTTGCCCAACTCATACAGATTGTTGGTCAAATAGATGAAGGTATTCGGTTCAACCAAGAGTTTGTTAAGAAAATGGGTGAACATAATGCACGAATTTTGGGTTTTCCATGGGGTAGATAAAGGCGGTCTTTTGGGTGATAGTTTTGGGAATATAGGTTGCTAAAAGGGTATGTAAATTAGATTTGATGTAGTTGTTTATGATGTTTAACGGACTTTATTAATGATAAAATATCGGTTGGGTTATGTGTTGTTTAATCTGTTCTTGTATTGTGATATTGGGTGTATTTTAGTCTAATTAGTATCAACAAAACCAAACATCCCCTTATATCAAGAAAACCAAACGACCCACTTGTATCGTGAAACTTTAATCAAGAAACCAAACACCCCTTGTATCGGCAAAAGCAAAGGCAATGGTTTAAAAGATGTGGTGAAAATGCAAATAGTTTAGCACTAAATCATAATGTATCACCAAACATCCCTTGTTTATCGATTAAACCAAACGACCCCTTTTATCGACAAAAGTTATTCTGACAAAACCAAACACCCGTGTCGGCAAAATTAGAGCGATGGTTTAAAAATACGGGTTGAAAATTCAAACGCTTTAGCATTAAACAACAATGTATTAACAATGGTGTATTGTAACATCTTGAATTTTGACTTACCCAAGTCAAAGAAACTTATGAAAGGCAACAAATTGTAACTTACTATTGTGGTATGACTTGGGTAAGTCAAACATATTAAGAAATGCAAAACGATTTCAAACACAATTACTTAAATAAGAACCCAATTTTGTATTCATCGATTTCATGTTCTCAAATGTTTACTATCATCTAAACATACACTTAGCTAGACGCACAACTCTCCCTATCATCGTTTTCCTTCTTTTCCTTTCTTTCCTTAAGATATTTAAACAATATTTTCAGATTTTTAATCCTTTCTCCCAAATCGTTAAACTTTGATAACAAGATGTCAGCCTCTTCCTTCTCCTTCTTAACACCCAAACCCTTTTCATTTGGGCAGTCTGTTTTCCTCAACGAACTCAACAAAGCCTTCCCCTTATTGTTTTGTGCCATTATTGTTTTTTTTTTTTTTTGCTTTGGGTAGAATGTGTGTTGATTGTATTTTAGGGTTCAATGTTGGTCGTAGCATACGTATATAGTTGAAGGTTGGGTTGCATTTTAACTAGGTTGGGTCAAAAATGTGAATGGTCTATTATACTCTCGAAGGAAATCCATAAAATTAGGTTTGACTATGCCAATCCTGGTCAAGGGACGATTTTGGCATTTAAAGGTCAAGGTTTGGACCTCTGGCGATGATAGAGCCGAGTTTTGTCCCATCACGATGCGTTTTGCCAAGTTTAGAGACCAACAGTGTATTTTAATCTTTTATTTATAATGTTTATCACATGGTCACTTTATTTTGTTTTTTGGAATTTACAAAGATCGTTTTAGATTTAGCTCCATTTATAAAATTTTCTCGTGTTATTATCATATAAAATTACTTCTTTGTCTAAAAATATATGCCATACACAACTTTGTATGTGTGTGTTTTATTTTATTTTATTGGTTAATCAAACTAATTGAACCGTAGTTATAAAATCAAAATCTATATAGTCAGTAGCACGCATATCTCGACTCTTTAAAGATACCAAATGTGACTTATAGTTTGTGTTCATTTCATAGAGTGATTTTATTTTGACTTTTATACAGATAAATAATTCATAAATGTCAAAAGAAATAGCCAAAATATAGAGTACTACCAAACACTCAAATTATGATACCAATGAAATGAACCTAATAGCATTTACATTAGTAACTCAAGTTATAGTTTAACACCAGTCACGTCAGCGTCACATCAGCTTTAGCATTTCACCTTAACATCCTCAAAAAACACCCACATCAATAACATCCCAAGTTAAACTTTAACATTTCATATTTTCAATTTCAACCCCTAAACTAAAACAAACACTTCATTTATTAAAAAACATAACCTTAACTTAAACATATTACAATACCAAATATAAAATAACTAAAGAAAATTACAACGAAAAAAAAATAACAAAACATATCAAATACTTATTCATCATCGTCGCTCTCTTGTTGTTGTTCATGTCGTTCAAGATTCTTCTGCCAAACATGCTCCATAAGGTCCTGTTGGAGTTGGGTATGGGTTTGTCGGTCGTGTATTTCTTTTGCCTTACGACTGTGAGTATCACATCTTTTGACCCATCTTCGTTGCCTCAAATTTTCTGACGGATCCACCCACACTTCGTTATAGTCACGTAATGCAAATTTTTGATCTTTTATAATCATGTTATGCAAAATAATCCAAGAAAATACATGATTCTACGTATCGTGACAATTTCCCATTGACGTGCCGGTTGTTGTAGTATACCCCAACGGCCTTGAAGCACACCAAAAACACGTTCAATATCCTTTCAGGCACTTTCTTGTCTCCTTTTAAAGTCGTATGTTTTAAATCGGTTGTTCTTGAGAAGGATTTGACGAAAGTTTCCAACGTGGATAAATTCCATCGACCAAGTAATACCCGTGTTCATACCTAGTTCCATTGACTATATAAGGTGCTCTTGCGGCATTGTCGATAAGAATGTCGTCGAACAACGGACCTTGGTCTAAAACATTAATATCGTTATTCGCCCAGCCATCCCAAAAATGCATGCCAAATCCATAAATCTTGAGAAGCAACGACTTGAAGCATAATTGTTGGGTATTTTTTATCACCCTAACAAATTGCCCTTGCCAAGCCAATGGACAATTTTCCATTCCCAGTGCATACGATCAAGCTACCAAGCATTCCGGGAAAACCATGTTTTTCTTCATGTTGTTGATAAAGTTTTTGAATGTCAGCCCATGTTGGTTTTCTTAAATACTCCGACATAAACAAATCAATAATGCATTTGTTAAAATTATTAAGACGTAATTTTGAAGTACTCGCACCCATTTGCAAGTATTCATCACATGCATCGGGTGAGGTGTCGTACGCCAATTGTCGTATGGCAGACGTACACTTCATTAGATGACTTAAACTCATCCGACCCGTACAATCGGGTGTTTGCCTAAAGTAAGTAAAATGATCTGGAATATTATCGGAAGTATAAGATTCAATACCTTCAACTATTTGCGGGAATAGTTTCAGCTCATCTGAAATCTTCTACGAAAATTCGGTTTGAATACTTACAACATTCAACGAAATAATCGTTGCCTGAGACATTCTTACGCAATCTCACATTCACGATATATATGGCTACGAGCACGAGTAGGATGTTGAGATGCTTTTCTTGTTCTGTTGTTCCCGTTCACTATCGTTTAAAAGCAGTTTAAGTTTATAAAACAAGTTAAAAGTGAACTATGGTGAAATTAACATAAAGAAAACACACTAAGTAATTTTCAACATCATATTCTTATTAGAAATAAATCAACAAAGAATCGTTACCCAGTACTTGCGGAATAGTACTTGGGATTGAAATAACAAAGTTGGGTGATTCCTCTCTAAGCTCGGGCTAAGTCGAGCACAACTCTTAGAGCTCATTGAGCTATCTCGGGAACTAAGTTGTATTTGGAGGTGAAAAGATGGCTTGCGTGTATGTGTTTTACAATTCACAAGCTTAACCTTTTCACTCCATCTCTTATCTATTTATACATGTATGATATTTGACTCTTTCCTAAGTGACAAGCGACATCATCTGAAGACAAAATCTTGATGTATTTTGTCTCATTTAAAAAGACTATTCTAGGTAAGAGACAAGACTACTTTCCTAAGTTCGGTGATGACAGGCACGATCTTTGCCATTCGGGGAAAGTTGACTTTGGTTGATAAGGACTTCGTCTTATCGATTCAACCTTTCCGCCTTGTCCGCTCTTTCTTGATCTTTACATCCTTGATCTTCTACTTGGTTTGTCTTGATGTAAGAAGTTGGAGAGGAATCTTAGGGATTCGGTGAGTTATTGTCATCACTCACTTGAATCCATCATCTTCTTCTTGACTCGGTCTTCACCCTTTAAGTTCCGCCTTCTTGGTGGAGAGACTTCTTCTTTGCCTCTTCTTGAGTATCACGAAGGCGACTCAGCGAGAGACTATGCACTCGGTGACTGTTTGTGTTAGCGGATTAAATACTTGGGCTATTTTCTATTCAAATCCTAGATTAAGGGGTTTGGGTATTCTTGAACCAGCGGTCTCCCCTATTTGGATATACAAATAGCCTAAGTGGTTGATCGATGTAAGTGAGCAAGAGGCTTCTTCTTACTTGAATGTACTAATGAATACAATAAGGAACAGGAGTAAATGAATAAAACATACATCGTTTATTGATCGATTACATAGTTCCTATCACTAGTACAAAAGATAAAACAAAATGATGTCAATCGGATGGATTCCCAATGCTTCAAGCTTCACTTTCTTGGTGATGAGTGTTTCCTGTCGGGATGGTCTCGATCTTAGCATTCGGTCTTGTGAACACGGCGTTCTTTGAGGATTGGATCGAGAGGCCACGGGAATATAGTGATCATTGCGGCCACTCGGCTGATCAATGTCACTCCATCTTTGAAATCACGGGGTTCCATAGACATCAATGTGGAATAGCCCTCTTCGAGCTCTTCAATCACTAGGCAGTTCACAAAATTTACACCTCGGCGGTTCTGTTGCATTCAAGGCGGCACTTTGATCTCGGGTTGAAATCAACTCTTTTCCTTTTGCGGTGGAAGCTTGTGGTTGAGATCCTTGAGGTGCGATCAAGCGGTGAATTCTCGGTTGGGTTGGTGCTTCCTCGACCTTTCATATCTTTTGCTAAGCATCTTCATCGACTCCTTGACCACCTTATTTTGCTTCTTTCCAATGATCGGACCAAGTTCATCAAGTTCGGTGATCCCAAAGTCACTTGAATTTTAAGGATCATGAACCTCAAAGTGTCTTTTGTCATCCCTCTGTAAACATTCATAGCCAATGGTTTGGTGTTGGGAATGATTTTGACATCGATGATTTTTGAGAAGCCTTGGTGGTCATTGTCGATTATATTCTTTAATTACGCTTTGCACGAGAGCTTGATTTTCTTTCTCTTTTCTTCATCTTGAGCTCTCATTGCGACCATTTGAGCGACTGAGCTTCCATGAACTTCATCTGCTGACCCTTTTGAGCTTGCTTGCATCTATTCCCACATTTTCGACTTCTTGGCAATCACTTTGGTCAATGCCTCCTTAGTCTTCTTTTCATCCTCGACTTGTTTCAATTTCCTCTCTTCTTTAGCAAGGTGTTTGGTTAGGCTGTTGAGGTGAAGAGGTATTGATGTCACCGATTTTGTAGGGAATCTTCTCGGGCTCGATGGTTGTCGGTATGCCTTTGCCCTTGTCTGTCACGAGGAAGATGATGCAATAATGGGAGGTGGTGTTGTCATGATTGGTGTTAAGGCTATCGGTGTTGTTGTTGTTGCATGAGGTGGAAGTGATGAGATTGATGCTGCGAGGCTGGTGCTTGATGATGATGATGTTTGAGCTGCTTGAGGCGGGTGGTGTTTGCTCCCCTCGGTGTGAAGGAGTTTCTTGATATTCTCCCCTCAGCTGTTGCCGTAGCGTCGGTGAGGGCAAGAGTTGGAGTAGGTCTTGAGGGGTGACCGACTTGACCTTTGAAGGCTGATAGATTTCGATCATCATGGCCTTTATTTAAAATGTCTGCTTGAAGACCGGTGACCTTTGCATCCAAGTTCGCATGAGATAACTCAAAGCGGTCATTCGTGGACCAAGATTCCAAGCCATAGAAGGCGAGGCTGAGTCAAGGTAGCTACACAGTGTTCGGTGAGTCCATGGTGATGCGAAGAGTCAGGCGAAGTTTGAAGACCACGAACATTTGCGAGACTTGAGCATCTCTATAAGGTCGGTGAGCACGGATGAATTTTTGCATATGCCTCGGTGGCCTCCGGCACTTTGGCATTGGCTGGGTCTTCTTTGGCGTCCACAGATTTCATCAATCGTAACCCCAAGCGTGCGAAGATGCTTGAGGAACTTAACCATGTGTTCATCGGGTTGACAAGATGGTGGTACATAAGATCTACGTGCTCGTGAACATTTTCGTTGAAGGTGAGCACATCGGATCTAAGGTCGGTATGTGGCGGCGGCTTGATGTGTTGATCCCAAAGCTGTTCGGTAACCCGAAAACGACCTCCTTGTAGCCCTCTTGATCCACAACGGTTGTCTTTCGGTGAGTGGAAGAACATTGTCAAACCTTTTGAATTCGGAGGTGGAGGATGAGGTGAGTCATTGTCTTGATTTGAAAAGGTGACTCGATCTGCGCTTGTGGATCGGTGAGGCTCTTGTTCGGTTTGAACCTCGGCGTCCACTTCTTCTCCTGGCGATAAGATTTCTTCATCACTTTCGGCAAGGTCATCATCGATTTTAGCAACTCGGTAACCTCGACCTTGATTAACAAGGGGTGGGAATGGGTTCCATATCGGTGGTGGTATTGATCCTACGAGTCTTTGTCCCCGTGGACCCCTCGGACAGGTGGGAGTTTCCAGCGTCTTCTCGGGAGTCGAGATTGGTTTTGGGTTCCGTATCGGTGGGTTGTTCCTTTCCTCAGAGTCTTTGTCCCCAGTGACCCACGAGACCTTTGGTGGGTATTTCCAGTGCCTTTAGCGAGTCGGTGAATGTTGTATCCCTATCGGTGGGTTGTTTGTTTCCCCACGAGTCTTTGGGATCGATCGGTGTGCCCTCGGACAAAGGCTTGGATTTGCTAATGTCATCAGGGGCGATGTGGAAGCGCTCCCCTACCGGTGGGTTGTTTGTTTCCTACGGATCTTGGGGAGTAGTAGGTGTGACCAAGGGCCTTGCGTGATGTGTCGGTGTCCTTCGTTGTCACGGGGTGGTTGTTGCACAGTCGGTGGGTGTCTTTTGGTCTCGGGCTTTTTGTGCCTCTTGGGCGGTGCTCACGAAGCCTCGGGGCCACGAGACTTTGGTTTAGTCTTAGTCGATCGAGACTTCCCTTTCTCTTTTAAGCGGGGTTTGGAGACAGATCCTCACAGTTGTTCTGACAACCATATGGGCCGTCAATTCAATAGGTGTGACAAGGGATGGGTCCTTTTGAAAGTTTGAAGGACTCGGGATGCGGGTAAATTTCAAATTTTTCATCACGAGTATAATTGGCACCGATGTGATTGTAAAGCACAAGAGACAAACCTAGGATACGAAATATACTTAGTCCTAGTTTTGCTCTGTAACTTCGTTACAAGATCACTTGTAAATGATCTCCCCATGTCGACGGTGACCCCATTCATCGAGGCGGTATGCCATCATCAAGCGAATAGAGTTAACTTTGTTCGGTGGATGAGTGGTTCCATAGGACACGAATCACAAAAGTGAAAAGGATCCTCCAGCCACGGGAATGAACTTTTAGTGGTTGGGGTCTTGTCCAAAATGTGGGATCCAAAGCGATTTGTTTTAACCCATCCTTCAACATGGAAGGTTCGGGATGGGCGACATAAACACCTTTGTTGTAATCTAACCTGTTGAAGTGCAAAAGTTTTGTAATCCGGGGTGTATTGTTGCCCCATTAAGGCGAACACGATGAGATACTCCACAGTGGTCTAAGGTTATTCTCATCGATTGAAGGTGTCGGGTCAAAGGCTTTAGCGATTGCCCAAAACTCCACGAGGTAGTTTGGGTACACCAGCGAGGACATTTACAAAGGCCGTTTTGAGTGGGCGGTTGAATAAAAATTTTACAATGTCTTTATAGGTTGGGACATTTTCGGGGTATTCAAAATTACCTATGACATTGTTTGTTTTGAATTCAACGTTAGTGAGATCCCCCCATTTGAGAAGCAAGCGGAGAGATTGTGTTCTAGCCATATCTATTAAAGAAGTTTTAGGGTTTAAAAAAGCGTTTGGCAAGAACAATCAAAATGTTTAGATCTCTCTAGTTTGTGATGAAAAACTTTTGTAAATGTTTACAAGGAAGGTCTTTCAAAAGAGGTTTTGAAGGTTTGAGAACACACAAATATTTTGGATTTGAGAAATGATTTTGTGAGTTTAGTTGAGAAAAGATTTGTGTGTGTTGTTTGTGTTGAAGAAGAGGTATTTATAGAGTGATAAGAGGGTGTTTTGTGCACAAATGGAAATATTAAGAGTCGGTTTTGAAAGACTCTTGAATTTCCACATTTAATGCTACCACTCCATTACCCATGATAAAAATCCCGTTTTCAAGGAGCGATTGCGGTGCTGCGATAAAAGTGCACTTTGCGAGATAAAATATCAATTTGATATTTTTGTGAGAGCATTAAATGCCAAGTGGGATGACGATAAGACAAAGAGACATATATTCCTTTATTAAATTGGCATAGTTACCAACCTAGGACATTAAAGTAGCGATACTTGGACCATTTAGTTACTCATTCAATGCTCTTTGTCAAGTGTCGGGGACCACGAATGAGTCTTACTCATTCGGTGAGAGGTTTATTTTGGGTTTTCGGGGAGGATGAACCATTTGAGAGAACTTCTTGAGATTGGTTTCGGATACTTGACTTTCAATGTCAAGCATTCCCAATCGACTTCGGTCTCACGAAGGTAGGTTCATCAAGGGTTTGGTGAAGATATCGGCCGATTGATATTGATGGGGATGAAATGAAGTTCTATGTCTCCTTTCATTATGTGATCCACGATGAAGTGATATCGATATCAATGTGTTTGGTTCTTTGGTGGAGGACGGGGTTGTTGGAGATTGCAATTGCACTAGTGTTATCACGGAAGATGGGCACCATTTTGTAATGGATGTCATAGTCATTGAGTTGACTTTTCATCCATAATACATTGTACGACATCTGCTGCTGACTACATATTCGACTTCGGTGAGGACATAACCAGCGATTGTTGCTTCTTTGCACTCCAACACACGTTTTCCTCGAAATTGACGGGACCACGAGGTACTTTTACATCCATGTTGCGGCCGGCATAATCGAATCGAGTAACCCGAGATCAAACCACGAGCATATTGGATAATATAGTCAAGGTTTGGGGTTCCTTTCGGTACACAGTATTCTTTTGGCTGCGGTGAGGTGGGATTCTTTGGGATTGGGTGATATCTTGCTATTAGGCAGTGAAAATTGTATATACGGTCTAGTAGCGGTTAGATACATCGGTGAGCCAACAATCCCTACGAAATGAGTTTGATTGGTGATTTGCCGGTGAGATCGGGTCCAAGGTTGTTAGGTGGAACCATTGGTGTCTTCAACGAGGCATAGTCAAATATCTCATATTTCTTCAAGAGATTTACGGTGTATTTCTCTTGGTGATGGATATACCTTTATCGGTTTGCACGATTTGTAGTCCAAGAAAGTAAGTAAGTTCCCCATCATGCTCATTTCAAACTTCTTTGTCATTAGTTTTCAAGCTGTTTGCAAAGTTTGTAGTTTGTTGAGCCAAAGATGATATCATCAACATACACTTGGACTAGTATCACATCTGTTGGGTTCTATAGACAAGCGATTGTGTTGTCTATCTTTCCTCGACAAACTTGTTTTGTATCGGGAAGGTGAGAGAGTTTCATACCATGCCACAGGAGCTTGTTTAAGTCCATAAAGGGCTTTGTCAAGCTTCTGAGACATAGTCGAAATTCACTACTCTCAAAGCACGGAGGTTCTTGAACATACACATCTTCCTTGAGATCACCATTTAAGAATGCACTTTTAACATCCATTTGGTAGACCACGAAGTTCATGTATGTTGCATATGCAAGGAAGATCTGATGGCTTCCATTCTTGCAACGAGAGCAAATGTCTCATCATAGTCAATGCCTTCTTGTTGTTGTAACCTTTGGCTACAAGTCGGCTTTGTTTTTAATGGCGATGCCGTTTTCATCGGTTTTGTTTACGAAAACCCACTTCATTCCTATGACTACTACATCACGAGGACATTTGATCAAGGTCATGACCTTGTTTTATCAAGCTGTTGCAATTCTTCTTGCATAGCTTTGAACCCGGCTTGGGTGTTTTAGAGCTTGATGACACTTTTGGGTTCAATGTCGATAGGTAATCGACATATAGACATTCATTGGTGAAGCTGCGATTAGACTAGCGACCATGCTTCTAGTGAGCATGCCCTCGGTGGGTTCACCAATGATGTTTACAAGCTCAATGTCACGAGATCTTGTCCACTTACTTTGTGGTGCAGGATCGAGCTTGAAGATGTCACTGGGAGTTCGGATGTGAGTTCGGTGCAAGAGCCACAGAATCATTTAGAACATCTGTAGAGATGTCTTGATCGAGTTGAGGATCATGAGTTCTGAGTTCTGATCATTTGGATCATTGTTACTTATCCCGAGAGAGACGGTGATTTTCAATGAACTCATTGATGGTTGGTTGGGGTAGGTTGTGGGGTAAGACATAATATGAGATGTCGACATCGACGATATGAGGAATTGAGTTCGATGTTGTACTCATCGGGAGGATATCTTGATGAGTTATCAATTCCTATTTCCTCCAGAGGTGTTGGTGAACTGATGCTTTCGATACTTTCATCAAAGGTGACATGAAAGGTTTCCTCAACTTGTTGTCTCCTTGTGTTAAAAACCACGAAGGCTTTGGAGATCGGTGAGTAGCCTAAAAGTATCCATCATCGACTTTTGCATCAAACTTGCCTAGATGATCCTTGTGGTTGTGAATGAACACGGGACATCCAAACACATGAAAATAGGCGATGTCGGAAGTCTACCTTTGAAGATCTCATATGGGGTTTTATTATGTCTTTTGACAATGATTGACTGTTTTGAGTGTAACGAGCGGTTTGGTTGCTTGATCCGAAAATGTTTTGAGAGGGTGAGCCATTTAACATAGTTCTAGCGACCTCAATGAGAGTTACTGTTTTCCTTTCAACAACCCCATTTTGTTCGGGGTATAAGGAGATGAGAAATTTTGAGAAATTCCTTTTCATCACGAAACTCTCAAGTTCTTGATTTACGAACTCGGTGCCATTGTCGATTCGGTTGTTTATGATAATGTCATTACGGTTTTCAATCTTCACGATGAATGACATTATTGTATCATTGCTGACTCTTTTGGAAAGAAAGTATACCCAAGTGTATCTTGAGAATTCATCAACAATGACAAGTGTATACTTCTCATCTTTGGATTGATCTGGGGCAGCGGTCGAAAGAGATCCATGTGCGAGGAGGTGAAAGCGACTTTGATGGAGAAATTTTGTTTGGTTTTGAATGATGCTCGTGGTGTTTACCCTTTTCACAGGCGAGCATGGTTTGTCTTTGCAAAGACCGGTGATGGTAAGCCAAGGACCTTGTTTTGTTTTGCCAAGTTGTTGAGGTTTTGAAGTTTAAGTGTGAAAGTCTCTTATGCCACGACCAATTGATAGTTTCGGTGGCTTTAGCAAAGAGACACGTTCCATCTTGGGAGAGAGTTGACATGTCAAGCACATAAACATCATCTCTCTAGGAGCTATCAACACAACTTCCTTGTTGGCATTAAAATGGTACCTTGTTTATCATTGAATTGTACAATGAATTTTGCATCACATAGTTGGTGACAACGATGAGATTGTATTTGAGACCGTTGACATAGGCTATTCTAGAAAACTATTCCATTGCGGTTCTTGAACCATAACCTTGATGATGGGACATGATGAGTTATCACCAAATACTACCTTGGGCCTGGTTCCTTTACATACTTGTGCGAGATATTCCTTCACACGGTCATGCTTCTTGAGCATCCATTGTCTAGATGCCAAATAGGCTCCTGGCATGTCTCTGCACAAGTAGTAAAGCGAATTAGTTTCTCTTCGTGACCCACTTACTAGTGGGCTTGGATCTCAAGGTCTCTTTGAAATTTGCAATCGACTCATGGTCGGTGGTTGTGTGCATGGTGCTACCACGGTTTTGCATTTAGAGGTGAGGATGACTCGGTGACTACGGGTTGTTTGGAATTTCTCCTTGCATGAATAATCTTGTCATGTTGGGATGTCTCATGAGTGGATTACGCATATATCACGGCATGTATTCATGAGACAATCATCGATGATGATCATTAAACCAGCGATGAGGCGAGAGAGGAAAGGTTTTGCTCTATTCTTTGGAGCGATTTTGGAGGATGAAGCATCTTGATGACCAACTTTGGTATAGTTTGCTTGGTGACATCTTGTAGATGATCTGCGATCTGTGATCATCCTTTTGCGAATCATGCAAAAAGGATTCTATAGCGATTGTCGATGGTATGGGTGGTGTAATGACACAACTCACACTTTTGTTTGTTTTGGAGGTTGACTTAGACTTTGAGGCTGGAGGAAGGCGACTTTGTCTCCTTGATTGGTTCGGGGACCTTTTCAATGGATTCCATTTTTGATAAGCTTCCTCACAAGTTCGATCGATTCTTGGATTTAGTCGACTTGGTGGGGACGAGAGGATGATGAAGTCTCGGCGGGAGTAGACTCTTGTTGGATTAGTTTTGCTTGTCTTTGTAGGATGGTTCTACCAAGTCGGACCTTTCTTTTGGTGAATGAGGATTGAATTGTAGTGGAGTAAGCTCGAGCTTGGGCGGCACCACGAAGAGGTTTCGGTGGTGGGCGGTGCTTGAGATTACCTTGAGACTCGAGATGTGTTCGATCTGGCTGGGCACATCGAGAGTCAACATGCTCTTTAGAGCTTGACTTTCGAGCTCTAGAATCCTTCGAGAATCGAAGTTTGGAAGCTTACTCTCGGGATTAACTCGTTCAATCCATTCACTGGAATTGGAATCGACCAACATACTTGTAATCATGCCACGGACACAAATGGCTTAGGAGGCGGTCTTTGTTGAGAGAGTCGGGAGATGATCTTCACTATGACTCTCTTCTTGCTCTTGGGGGCTCCCAGCATCAAAGACCACAGGATTCTTAGCGGTCCAACTATTAAGAATATCATTTGCCTTTTAAGTTCATCTTGAAGATTACGATTTCTTTTAACTAGTTCGGTGTTTTGAATTTGCAAAGTGACGACCTCGAAGCTTAGCTTGTTTTAAAATAAGCAATTCATCCCTACACTTATTCAATTCAAAACTTAACTTGTTGTACTTAGAAAAAGATTCGATCTTTGCTCTTCTACAAACTTAAGGTCAACATTTAGATAATTCATATAAGGCGCCAATCGAGTCATCATCCATAGAAAGTAAAGTGTTTACCTTCTTCATTGTGATGTTGACCCATTCCCGTTCTAGCATGATTCTTCCCAACGACTAGCTTGTCTTCTTGAGAGAGCCATTAGAGCAACGACATGTACCATTTCATCATCCGATGAGATTGGCTCTTCATCGATCAAAGGTTTGACAACAAGGCCTTTGTTCTTACCACCTGATTGAACATTTTTGTTGTTTACGAGGGGTGGCCTCAAGCAATGCAAGCTTAGCTTTTGCTTTCTTATACTTAGCTTCATAATCAATGGTTTTGTTAAGATCAGTTGTTTTGAACATTTTGATGAGGCGATAGATTTTGGTTGAAATTTGCTAAAGCACGAAGGCGATTAGATCACGATGGTTTGTAAGAGGTTGAAGTTGTTTTGAAAAGCAGTCTTTTGCAAAATGGCCTCTTTTATGACACTTATAGCATTCGGTGTCTTGATTGCTTTAGCGGTTGAAAAACCTTTGTTTCTTTTATAAACCTTGAGAGTTAGCGAGTGCCCTTTCTGAAATTGACATTCGGTCATTTAGGTACTCTCACTTGATCTCTCATCGGGCTCATCATCGAGTTTTCTTGGAAATCTTGAACTACATTGTTAGAAAAGCGGTTGATATTGGTGATGAGGTAGTGGTCGGGGACTTCTTGACTTCACGAGACTTCTTTAAGTCGGGGTATCGTGCATTGATGAGGTTTTCCTCATAGACAAATTTCCATAAATTCGGGAAGCTCAAGATTTTGGATATGATTAGCATTCACGAGTCCACGAGAGAAATTCAACCACTTCTCGGGAGGCTTTTACAAAACCAACATTGATTTCATGCTTAGACAACTTAACACCATCATTTGAAAGTTCATTTAAAGAGTTTTGTATCGGTGTAAGTTTGAGAGAGTTTACGAGTCCTTAGCCACGAAGGTGTTATACTCAAGTTTGGTCCATTATCCTGTTTTCCTTGGTATCGGATGGTCCTTCATGACTATGAACTAGGTCATCGGGTTTGCTTAGCGATACTACGACTTATAACGAGACTCCATAATATCGTCGGGAAGACAAGATATTATGATACTTTTGAGTCTTTGGTCTGGTTGACCACTCTCCTTTCATCACAGGTCCATGAGCTTGAGGTTTGGGCAACCCTTGACGATCTTTGGGACAAATGGACCTTCATTTATACACTTGATATAATAAGGTTCCATCGATCAAATAACAAAGCATTCGCTTTTCCATTTGTTGAATTTGCCAACTTCAAGTCTAGGGCACCAATTGAATAAGCTCCACCCTTTTATCGACTAGTTGGGGTACATCAATTTGACCATTTAGGATCCTAATTTAAAAACTTTTAGGCGGCCTAAAAGCGAGTTTTATAATTAGCCTTGCTCGATACCACTTGTTGTTCCCGTTCACTATCGTTTAAAAGCAGTTTAAGTTTATAAAACAAGTTAAAAGTGAACTATGGTGAAATTAACATAAAGAAAACACACTAAGTAATTTTCAACATCATATTCTTATTAGAAATAAATCAACAAAGAATCGTTACCCAGTACTTGCGGAATAGTACTTGGGATTGAAATAACAAAGTTGGGTGATTCCTCTCTAAGCTCGGGCTAAGTCGAGCACAACTCTTAGAGCTCATTGAGCTATCTCGGGAACTAAGTTGTATTTGGAGGAGTGAAAAGATGGCTTGCGTGTATGTGTTTTTTACAATTCACAAGCTTAACCTTTTCACTCCATCTCTTATCTATTTATACATGTATGATATTTGACTCTTTCCTAAGTGACAAGCGACATCATCTGAGAAGACAAAATCTTGATGTATTTTGTCTCATTTCTAAAGACTATTCTAGGTAAGAGACAAGACTACTTTCCTAAGTTCGGTGATGACAGAGCACGATCTTTGCCATTCGGGGAAAGTTGACTTTGGTTGATAAGGACTTCGTCTTATCGATTCAACCTTTCCGCCTTGTCCGCTCTTTCTTGATCTTTACATCCTTGATCTTCTACTTGGTTTGTCTTGATGTAAGAAGTTGGAGAGGAATCTTAGGGATTCGATGAGTTATTGTCATCACTCACTGAATCCATCATCTTCTTCTTGACTCGGTCTTCACCCTTTAAGTTCCGCCTTCGGGTGGAGACTTCTTCTTTGCCTCTTCTATCACGAGTATCACGAAGGCGACTCAGAGAGAGACTATGCACTCGGTGACTGTTTGTGTTAACGGATTAAATACTTGGGCTATTTTCTATTCAAATCCTAGATTAAGGGGTTTGGGTATTCTTGAACCCTTCAATTACTAGACAGTTCACAAAATTTACACCTCGGCGGTTCTCTGTTGCATTCAGGCGAGCACTTTGATCTCGGGTTGAAATCAACTCTTTTCCTTTTGCGGTGGAAGCTTGTGGTTGAGATCCTTGAGGTGCGGTCAAGGCGGTGAATTCTCGGTTGGGTTGGTGCTTCCTCGACCTTTCATATCTTTTGCTAAGCATCTTCATCGACTCCTTGACCACCTTATTTTGCTTCTTTCCAATGATCGGACCAAGTTCATCAAGTTCGGTGATCCCAAAGTCCTTTGAATTTTAAGGGATCATGAACCTCAAAGTGTCTTTTGTCATCCCTCTCGTAAACATTCATAGCCAATGGTTTGGTGTTGGGAATGATTTTGACATCGATGATTTTTCGGAAGCCTTGGTGGTCATTGTCGATTATATTCTTTAATTACGCTTTGCACGAGAGCTTGGTTTTCTTTCTCTTTCTTCATCTTGAGCTCTCATTGCGACCATTTGAGCGACTGAGCTTCCATGAACTTACATCTGCGACCCTTTTGAGCTTGCTTGCATCTATTCTCGCATTTTCGACTTCTTGACAATCACTTTGGTCAATGCCTCTTTAGTCTTCTTTTCATCCTCGACTTGTTTCAATTTCCTCTCTTCTTTGCAAGGTATTTGGTTAGGCTGTTGAGGAGTGAAGAGGTATTGATGTCACCGATTTTGTAGGAATCTTCTCAAGCTCGGTGGTTGTCGGTATGCCTTTGCCTTTGTTACATCACGAGGAAGATGATGCAATAATGGGAGGTGTTGTTGTCATGATTGGTGTTAAGGTATCGGTGTTGTTGTTGTTGCATGAGGTGGGAGTGATGAGATTGGTGCTGCGGAGATCGGTGCGATGATGATGATGTTTGAGCCGCTGAGGCGGTGGTGTTTGCTCCCCTCGGTGTGAAGAGGAGTTTCTTGATGTTCTCCCTCAACCGTTGCTTAGTAGCGTCGGTGAGGGCAAGAGTTGGAGTAGGTCTTGAGGGGTGACTAGCTTGACCTTTGAAGGCTGATAGATTTCGATCATCATGGCCTTTATTTGAAGTATCTGCTTGAAGACCGGTGACCTTTGCATCCAAGTTCGCATGAGATAACTCTAAAGCGGTCATTCGTGGACCAAGATTCCAAGCCATAGAAGGCGAGGCTGAGTCAAGGTAGCTACAGAGTGTTCGGTGAGTCCATGGTGATCGAAGAGTGCAGGCGAAGTTTGAAGACCACGAACATTTGCGGACTTGAGCATCTCTATAAGGTCGGTGAGCTGGATGAATTTTTGCATATGCCTCGGTGGCCTCCAACACTTTGGCATTGGTATTGGGTCTTCTTTGTGACATCCCGATTTCATCAATCGTAACCCCAACTATCTGAAGATGCTTGAGGAACTTAACCATGTGTTCATCCAGGTTGACAAGATGGTGGTACATAAGATCTCTGTGCTCGTGAACATTTTCATCCAGAAAGTACATTGCTATTCTACAACTTAAAAAAAATACATATACCAAAACGAGACATTTTAAAAAGTACATTGATATTCTACAACTTAAAAAAAAATATATACGTACCAAAACGAGAAATTTTAAAAAGTACATTGGTATTTTACGACTCAATCCTTATATTATTTCATGATTTATCATTTTTCTATATATCATTACCCCTTTGTAATTCATAATTTCATATAGAAATGTATGTAATATATTTTCGTTGAAAACCAAGTTTCAATAGTTTTAGTTTTAGACGACGCTTGACAGATGTTTAAATAAGTAAGAAGATGACAACAAGTAAACATTTTGAAGTGCGGGATTTGTTGCATACTTGATTTGGAATCTTTCTAAAAAAGAAAACGGCATAATTGTTACTTCATCCGTCTTAAATTAATAGTCCACATTTCATTTTTAAAATATCTCAAATTTAATTATTCACAACAAAAAATAGATAAAGAAGTTTGATCAAGTTTACCATATAACTATTGATTTCATTTTTCTGATTTATATGCTTTGAAGTGGAATATACAAATTCAATGTTAATGTAATATTTAAGCTTTAGAAGTTGCAAAAAAGTATAAGAGTTAATGGATGCTAGCAAGATGCTCATTTTGGAGTATAGTGGAGACGTATGGTTAATTTACTCATGAAAAAGATTAGCCGTCTATATAATACTAAATCTGTTTGTCGTGTTTGATAATACCAAATTGCTTGTAGTTTAGCGGTATCTATCCGAACTTGAGCTAACTAATCTATCGTTTTACAGTGGTTGTGAGTTTAAGCCTCGTTCTATATGATTTGTGTGAGATTGTAAGGTTGTCTTTGAAAAGGGCAAATATGATTATATTATCTTTCTAAAAGAACTTTTTTCAATTTCTTGTTATCGGATCATTGTCAGATTACATTAATTTAAAATTAATCGTAAAGTTTTACATAAAAAAAAGTTTTTCAAATGGGTTGTGGTGGCCATTATTGACTCCAATAAGAAGCCAAACTTGAAAAATATTAAGGTTTATAATCAATAACGAGTTGTGACTAAAGTAAATTTTCAGTAGATACCAAGGTTCAATCGCGACAGTTTCTCTCTTCGGTACTTTTAAGCTTAACATTGACTAGAAGCTAGTGAATGCTGGAGCGGCCGATGTTGCACTTGCACCTGTAAAACAAGAGTTCTTTCCAAAACTGAAAACAGGCGATTTGATTTTTCTCATTTTGTGTTACTGCTGTGATGCCTACATGTTATTACCAGTTGGGAGTTCCAACTCTATACAAAGCAAGAAATGTGTATCCAAAATGAACAATGTAATGGATCAATCATTTCATTTTATCACCACATCACACTAACAGATTTTGTTTCGTATGCACGAGTATATGAATTGAATTAGAAAACGTACTCGTTCATATATAATCAACACACTATCACTTCAAAACCGAAAATAAACCAAAGCAAACATCCTAAAGAAATCACAGTGATTGTGTATACCATATAAGACCGTCCCATACATGTACAAACGAATACATAAATCACCAAGTATAAAAACAGCATAAATACACAGAATAACCAACCTATCTTCAGAATATATTTTATTGTGTTTATAAACTTTTTAAAAGCAGAACAACCATCATCATCATCATTATACTTCAATAGAGTCATTATTGGTTGTTGATTGATAATTGGGATCAAAAAGGTTCTTTAAAGATCTAACTTTTCGGTTTCGAACCTTCCCTGCCTCTTTAAGTAATTCCGCCAATCTTCTTTTTTCATCTTCCACATCAAAACCCGCGGTCCCAAGCTTTTCCTCCCTTGTCTCAACAATATGTTCCAACGTCTCAATAGCGTCATCCAACCTGCACAAAGATCATCTTTTGAGAGGAAAGAAGCAATGGCAGATTCACCAGGTTTAACCACAATTGCAATTCACCTAACTAAATAATCGTTCATGTTACTATTTTAGTTAGTCCCGTAACAAATGTGAGCTTTCAAAAGTATTTAAACAAGTCTCCCATTCCACCCCTACGTAAACTGAAGGAGAAAACAAAAATTGCAGCAATTTTACATTCTATAAAGGGTAAACTAGTCATTTACTCAATTAAAAACTACATTATTTGCACATTTATTTACTGGTGTGTTTTGTCTAGTTAAAAATAATTTTGGGATGAAAGGAGTATCAGAACTGAATATGTGCTCGCTATCTATGCACAAAATGTTTTTTATTTTGACAGTTTTATCTTCATACCACAAACACTTATTGTCTCGATGTGAGGGTGGAATTGTCAAATATATAATCTTTGTTGAATGCAAATAAATTTCGGTCATATACAAATCACCTCCATTTCCTATTCTATGACAAAACAATAAATCAGAACACAAAAAATGCATAGGTTCATACCTGCCTACAGCATCGTAAGTACCCGCAAGATTACTATAAACCGCGAGCGTATCAGGATGATGGGGACCACACTCTCGTTCCAAAACACTCCTAGCTTCTTCAAAGCAGTTAATGGCTTCGTTTATAGCATAAAGTTGCACACAAGCAAGTCCCATTTGGTTTAGTGCAATCCCATAAAACCCTGATTTTTTCTCACTACTCACACGCATCTTTGAAATACCATTTTTAAAATAATTATAAGAATCTGAATATTTTCCTAACACATAATACATAACTCCCATTTGGGCTTCAATACCCGCAATTGTGCTTTGCTGACCAGGAACATCGTTATATATCCTTAACGCTTTGTGTAGTAACTCGAGTGCTAGATCAAACTCATCCATAGACTCGTATACATGAGAAATGTTTGCGAAACCACTAGCGATTTCCTCTTGTGGGATACCAGAAACTGGATTTTCATATATACGAAGTGCGTTTTCACAGTAAGATTTTGATTCTTTTAAGTTTCCAGTTTTGTTATACAAATCAGCCAAACGGGTGAAAACTGAAGCAACAGATGGATGGTTTTCACCTTTTGACTTTTTTAAAGATTTTAAGGCTTTCTGATATGCAAAAATAGCTTCATCAAATCTAGATAAAGATAAATATGTGTCACCAATGCTTAAATCTATATAAGATACCTCATTTTCTTGCCCGTTAGCCACCATGGACATGCTAGCTAAAACTAGATGCTCGAGGGCACCTTCATGATCACCTTTCGTCTCGCAAATTAAACCCATTAGTCTCCTATCGGCTGCTTCTTCTGAAGACAAACCGTTCTTCGCATGAATCTCAATTGCCATTTCACAGAACTTTTTAGCCTCGTCAAACTCAAGTGCTTGAACATGAGCTTCCGAAAGATACCTACACGTTTCACCGATTCTTGGGTCAAAATCACCCAGAACTGACTTTTGCACTTCGAAACCATATGTGTAACATTTTAAGGCATTTTCAAGTTGACCCAACATAGAATAAGTATCACCCAACTGCATTAAACCCGAAAATCTAGCAAGCCCATGATCTTGACTTTGGTTGACTGTTGGGATTTTGATGGACTCTTCAAGAACCTGAATAGCTTCGTTGTACTCACCTAAACTACAGTGTATTGCTGCTGTTACGTGCAAGCACATGACAATTTCTAAACTTGGTTTACCATTTGAGGATTTTTCAAAAGACGCTTTTGCACGAAGAGCTAAATCAAGTGCTTTACGAGGGTTAGTGTTAGATGATATCAAGTCTCTTGCTTGTTTAAGCAAATACGGGCCAAGATCAGACTCTTTATCACCAACAACCGGTTTTCTTGATTTGTTATCGGTTTTTTTGGATAAAAGATTGTTCTTTTGAGTGGTTTTGCTCTTAGGACTCGATCTAGAATTTGCTTCTGACCCTAACTGTGATCGAGATACTTTCTTTAAGTATTTTGGTGAATGGGAATTTGAGCTTTCTTCGGCAATTTGCTTAGGATCCTCTTCATTTTCTTTTAAAATCTCCACTTCCCTCATTTCACCTCCAACTAAATGCCTCAACTCAGAATCAATCCTCGACTCTTCACCATCTGATCCATAGCTAAGCCTAGACACCGACTCATTAGAACTCTGCATATCACACACATTATCATAAAGCTCTTCGATAGACGGCTCAGCAACGACACCAGAAGCACCTGCATTCTCCTTATACTTAGTCAAATTCCCATTCCCAGGCCGCGTTTCATCCAACACCTTCTTATCTTCGTTTGTTCCATCCATAGCAAAACCAGGTATCATCCAATGTGAAAACAAACTCACAAATGGATAATACTAGATAAACAAATAACCTGCCAACAAAACACCCAAAAAGCAAAATAAATTTTATAATTCACCCATGAGATCCACATAAAAATTAGACATTATTCAAATATAAATAGTGACAAAAAGTACTAATCAGTCAAATGAATAAAAACAAATTTAAATTAAATACCTTCTAAAGTACAAAATGCTTTTTTTTATATAATAATTACAACAAAACACTTAAAAGGGGGGATATTTGACCCACAAAGATTTTATCTTTTATAAAGTTTTTGAATAAATAATTTAAATTCAAGATCACAAAATATAAAATAACAGATACTGTTACACAGACATTTCTCCATTATCAGCTAAAAAGAATCAAGAAACACAAAACCCATCTGAGATAAATTAAAATATCACCCAAAGATTGAAGCTTTATCAATAGTTGACTTTTAAAAGTCAACATAAATCATAAATCTTGATAAAAACATGTACCTTATTGAGTAGTGACCACCATGAAGAATTTATTCAAATATATATATTTTTTTTAACAGAGATTCCATATCACTCCTCACAAATGGAGGTAATTTGAACACAACAAGTTACATCGAACATAAAGGGCAAAATCGAAACCATTTAAAAAGGGTATTCAAGAAACATAAAACCCAAATGGAATATGTAAAAAGATTTGTATTTTATGCATAGTTTGAATTTTTCGAAGTCAACAAATCTTGTAAAGAAAACATACCTTTTAGTAACTTAACTACCCATGTAGGATTTATAAGGATTTTTTGAGGTTATTATAAAGAAAAAATGTTTGAGATTCTATTTTTATAGTGTGTTGGTTTGTGCTTTGTTGGTTGTTTGGTAAGTTGAGGAGAATCAGGGGACTAGTGTGAAGGGTAAAATAGTAATTATGTTAAATTTTTGGGAGTGTAAATGGATATTGTTTGCAGATGTGGGATGTCAAAAGAAAGGTGAAAGTGCTCTTCCAATTCGCCAATTTGAATTTTGTTTGTTTGTTTATTGGCTTTCTAAATATAGAAGTTTTTAGGATTAGGATTGTGCCCTTTTATTTTGTTTTATTTCAAAATAAGTTTCTTCTTTTAAATCTCAACAAATCAAATTTGATTTTGTATAAAATATCATTATAAATCCTAGTATAAACTATTTTGTTTTTAAAAGATCGAAATGGTAAAATCAAATTAAAATCATACTCGCCGTCTCAAAATTATAGTCTTCTATTGATTTTTTTGGTCTTTCTTTTACAACTTTGACCTTAAATATTTTTGTTTGTGTTATATAATACTTGATGAAAATTATATGAATGGATTTGGGTTTTAAATGTATTTTCATTGATATATTTTTCATCAATTATTGTATAACACAATAAAATATTTAAGCTAAAGTAAAGATGAAAAAAAAAAAAATTCAATAGGGACTATAATTTTAAGACGATAATAATATCTACTTCCATGTTCAAATGTCATATATGTTTAATAATTTATGTTCAAACTAATTGTATAACAAATTTATGAAAAACGAAGAGTTTTGTAAATTATAACAACATGAAAATGCAACTTATATCGGTTCCAAGTACTAAAAATATCAAATAAGTGATTGACGAAGTTGAATATTTTTATACAAAAAGCTACTTGTTTTACCATTATAAAACACTTAGAGCATCCACGATGGTGGACCTTTTAAATAGGTTTATAACATATTAAATCATTAATTTATAAACTATAAACCTATTACCACTATGTATAAACCTTTTATAATTATATCAAATGTTGAGCATGTAACACGTCGTTAAATTATGAAAGGTCTGGGATCTTGGGCCTCTTCGTATCGTATAGATATAAACCATGAAATTTCACTATGGTTGAAACAAAAGATAAACTTTTTCATAGCTTTTAGACCTTTTTATAAACCTCTTATAGTGGATGCCCTTATAGGTGAATATAGTTAGGGGTGTTCATAAATCGGGTAATACCCGCAAAAATCAAAAATCAAAATCGAACCGAATAAAACCATACTGAATTCGTAATCGAACTGAATTTGTTAAAACTGAACCAAACCGAATTAAATATATGATTTTCGATTTGGATATAATTTTGGAAAAATAAAAATCGAACCGAATCGGATACTGAATTCACATAAATATATATACTGTTTACATATTTATATATAAAAAAAACCTTTAAAACTCTTTTCTATTATAAATATAACATTTTTTAAACTTAAAATTATTTTTTGTGCTAAATATATCTATAATTTAATGAAAATAAAATTATAAATTATATAATTCGGGTTAATCGGGTCAACCCGAAAACCGAGCCGAATTCAAAATTAGTTTTCGGTTCAGTTTAATCTAATTTGAATTCGGTTCGGTCAAGTTTGCGGTTTTACCCAAAAAAATAAAATTTAACCGAACTAACCGAACCGATGAACACCCCTAACTATATTCGCTTTATTGTTTAACTTCAACAAAATTCATTCATAAGTATTCACCATTTGCACCAAAAAAAAAACAAAATTCATTCATTTATTGCTTATTAGTTAGTTAATTCAATGGAAGTATGATCAAATTGGATCGAGATCTTACGATTTTATGATAAGATCAGGATCCTATTTAAGATTCTATGCCTTTTATTATCTTAGGAAGAATCGACTCGTTTTTACTTAGCAGAGTCGTGTAATCGGAATATCTTAAAAGCTAGATCGAGATCTTAAGAACTATGATATGCAGTACACAATATAATGATATAATTGAATTGAAACACAATATAATGTATGCAATATGAAACTTGGCATTTATTTGAGACAAAATGAATATCAACTCTTGTATTATTTTTTGCATTTCTAATTTTGATATATCTCAATATAATTGTTTTTTATAAATCATAGTTATAAAATAAAAGGTTTTGCTAATGACAGTTTTAAAGGCTATGATTAAGAATGAAATTTTTATTACATGCTCACAATGAATGATTATGATTGGATGAGATTCCAAAAAAAAGGTGACAATCCTGAAAATTATTATTTACTACCAAACACTTGATTTTTATTAGTTCATTTTGTTTCTCACAACCAATTGTAATAAAAATTCCAATCTTAACCACAGCCGTTAAAATAAAAAATAAACAAAAAATAAAATTTTATTTTTGACACAATGTGATTCTTGCATATCTTTTCGTAAATTGATTTTTTTTTCCTCATAAAATTATAAATCTTTTATCTACAAGGAGAGTTGGAAAGTAGACACAAGGTCATAGTCCACAGTAAGATTACTTTGCAATGTTGCAAACAATTTCTAGATAGATTGTTTTTACTTTAAAATTTTACAAAACACCAAGAACATTCAAAAGCAACATGTCTTAATTAACCCGCGTTTGTGGAAAATATGAACTTATGATATTTGTACGCTTTTACCTAACTTTTGGATAGAGAAACTTTACGATATGATAAGAAACAACGTTTGAAGTCATGTGTTGATATATAAATCCACTTGGGAAAAAATATCTACAATATGCTTCACCTAAAAGTTAAATTCTATCTCGAGTTCTCAAATCTCAACAATATTTTCACTCTGAGTCATGATACCTTCATATATTCAATGGGGGTGTGCTCGTCATTAAATTTCGACCTCAAAAAGTGCTTGGTGTATTGTAACTGAAACATTTATTGGCACATTCTGTATCACATGACACATTTATTTCTTTTAAAAATTATAAATGCTTTTTAAAATGTCATGTCTTGTCGTAAGAGCACTCTCAATCGTAACACCATTGGCCAATAACACCGCCGCGCGTCGTCGCATCGAACTTTAACGTTTAACATTAACGTCCCAAAAACACCCACAACAATAACGTCTCGATAACGTCAATAACATTCCCAACAATTTACAAAAACAACCCCTCATTTAGGGGGCATAAATGAAAAAAAAATAATAATAATAAAAAAATAACGCCCGTTAAGGGGTTAACGGGGAAGGACTAACGCCGAAATAACGCCGGAGGTCCAAGGGTAATAACGGCATAACGCCGTTATTTTGCGCAAAAACGCCGTTAGGGCGTTACCTTTGTGTGTGCTCTAAGAAAACATTAAAACAATGACATATTTGTGAGTTGTATTTAGGGGTGTTCATTGGTTCGCTTTTTAGGTTTGTGAGTTGTATGGTTGAGTTTATCGGTTTAAAATTTTTTAAAGTTATAATCAAAACCAAACCAAACCAATTATAAAATAAATAAATATAAAACCAATAAAATCAAACTATACACCAAATTAGAATTTGGTTTGATTTCAATTAAAACCCAGTGACCTATATTCAAGTAAACATAAAACTATATCTAGAAATCATAAATAAAAACTTCGTGTCTTTTTGGACACGCATAAAAAATAATATAGAGTCGCACTAATTTTTGAAACGGTTGAAGAACACTGATTTTTGAAATACTTTTTTTACTAAAAAGTGAATGTAAAAGTCAAAAAGTGACTATTTATCAATATGTAATTTTTTCTTCTTCAAAATATTATCATTGAGGTGGTCATATATGACCAACATTATTAGTTATTAATGCTTTTTTTACATATAAAACATAATGTGTTAAATTTAGCTTTAGTGAAGAGTTATTTTCAGAACCAAAAAAATTGCGAGCTGCGAGAGCCGTCGAGCAATTGAATAAATGATCAATGGCTATAATGATTTATGGCATTTTGGTAAATTTAGTAATTATAAAGGAATGTTTAATAATTGAGCAAAGGGTAAAAGAGGATTTTCACACAATCATTTTAATGTAACCGTCCCACTATATTTGTGGATATGGATACTTAACTCTAAAGAAATAACCTAATTCTATTTGATTATAATAATCACTTTTGTCTTCCCTCACTTGCCGTCATTTTTTTTCCCGAATAGATCCAGCCTCATGCTTGCTTTAAAGATTCATTGAACAAGGTAAAATTTATTATAACAATATCTTATATTTGTTTATGTTCAAGTGATCCACTGGTAGACATGATTTTGTATGCGTCTGTTTATACGTTTCGTTTTTCTAATTTATGGGCAATTTCTTTTCATCCATCAAGGATATAAATCAAGCTTTATATATTTTTTACATGTATTTTGATTAACAAAGTGTAATCCGATTTTATTATGTATTTCTTAAAAATGATTTTGCTTTTTTGTGGACTGAATAATAAAAAACTCATTGATTTTGATTATGCTTGATAATTTGTTGCTTGTCTAATAAAAATACAAATGCACAAAGAATACGTGTACATGATCCCCACGAACAGGTAATAAAATTACAGTTTTTTGGTGTTGGTTACGAGTTTGCTAGGTACAACCAATTTGAAGTTTTGATCATTTTAATATTTGGCTTTGTTAGTTCATTTTCTAGTTATGAAACGTAATTTAAAGACAAAAGTTGTTGCCGCCGCTTGTTCAAATCTAGTCGTTATTGTTACCATGCTTGCGTCTTTTCGTCTCCGTTAACTAAAAAGAATGACAGGGGCCTACTAATGAATTAGAGATAAAAAAGAAATGCTTATGAAAGCTGTTAGTATATTTTAATATACTCAATTGTTTACATTTGTGTCATGTATTCAGTCTAGTTTCCCACTTTTGCGTGATTCTAATCAATATATTTTGGCTTCGGATCTGCTTTTTTTTTTTTTCTTTGGTTCTTTTTTCTAACTTTCGATGGTAATCAATGACTTTCGATCTAAATATATTTTGGCTAGTGAATGCAAACGATTAATAAAGTAATATTTAAATTCTTATATGTTTTTATAATGTACTAGATCACATTGAATGGTGGAATAAGCAACAGTTCAATCTTATTTTTTATTGCTCTTATCGTCCGGTGTCTGCATGTGTTTTTGAGTGTGCATATGTGTTTTCTGATTGTGAATTTGAAACCTTCATCGTATGTGTTTCTGAGTTTCATGAACTTGTTTATTTTTATTTTATTTTATTTTTTTAACTTTGTTATGAAAGAATTGTGCATATATGTTTTGTTAGTGTTATGATTAAATAATTCCTCTATTATTTGTTTGTGATTACAGGTTCGATTATAATGGACGAACTCAACTGCACATATGCATACAAAGAGATTGAGGGTGGCCGATGAGGAAAAACACACGTATGACAAGGATTAAAAAACACGTATGTAGGTTTCATGGGTTATTGAACAAGGCCAGGGAATACATGCAGCCTAAAAGATGAACCATCTATTAAAGATATTGTATTATCTTGGCGTGTGCACTCATATATTTGTAATAAAACATATTTATGTAATTTTTAATAAAGTTTTGTTGTTTGTATAAAATTGCATAAATGTATTAATAAAGTTTTGTTGTTTGTATACATACTTATGTAATATTTTTATAAATACATGTGCAAATCTGAAGACACCTATGCAAAAACGGAAAATACAATTATCACAAAATGCAAAACACATGTGCACACATGTTAAAAAAAAAAAAAAAAAAAAAAAAAAAAAAAAAAAAAACGTTTTTGTAAAAAAATCAAATATAAAAAGTAAATTTACCATTATACCCTTTTGAATTAAATAATAAAATTTAATATAAAAAAATCGATTGGTTGATCTTTGGTTACCATGATTCTCGCGTTTTTCTTGGTTACGAAAATAACCCTTCCCTTTAGCTTTAATATTTATATAAATAGACTCAATAATTAAGACTAGTATTTACGGGAAGTGTTCTGATAGTGCATAGCATAGATTTGGTAAAACCAAGTCATTCGCGAAGAGTGATGAACTAGGATGATATAACGAAAATGACAAATGAACAAATAAAAATACACTTGAAAAAAAGAGGGTTATCTATATCCCGTGAAAGACGAGATTAAGTACCGTTGACTAAAAAGAGGGGGTTCGTTCTGAGAGATCGGCACAATTTAAGATATGAAATTAAATGACAAATAACAAACAATGAAATATATGTCAATTGGGTGGATGATGAACGTGTTTACCTAGTTACTTCCCTACTTGTTTCAATGATCCGGTTACATGTGCAATGTCCTAAAGTATTCCATATTTATGATATTATATGAGCTAGGTATAGTGCGGGTAGCTAGAATCCTAATGCGTATATAAATCAGTAGCCAATTCGAAATGGTGATAACTAATTTACTCTTCAACTAATCATTGAGATTATTCGTGATGCTAACTAATCCTAGTTATCGTCAAGCCATTTGTTAACTTTGTTGGAAAATTTGCTGCTAGTGTATTGGTTACTACTGTTAGTGTAGTAACTGATGGTTCCCACTGGTAGTGTATTGGTTCCTCTTCTTCAGTGTAATGGTTCCTCTTGGTAGTGTTGCGATGATTAATTTATATGACTTTGACTCATTCAGTGGTATTATGACTGTTTTATGACCACGTTTAATTGGTCATGTAACCACTATTCCTATGATAATGGAGGCTTATTATGGGTGATTAATTGGCCGTTAATCATTCATAATGTCCATTGACTAGGAGTGAGTATTCTCTACTACAAATAGAGATGGACTTCATCAGCATGAAGTACACAGAGAAATATACTGAAACCAGCAGAAACAAACAGATAACATAAACACTTATAAGCGCAAGGGTTATTTATTGTGCCTAATTCAATAACTAACATTTGGTCTTATCCCAATCAGCATGAAGTACACAGAGAAATATACTGAAACCAGCAGAAACAAACAGATAAAATAAACACTTATAAGCGCAAGGGTTATTGATTGTGCCTAATTCAATAACTAACGTTTGGTCTTATCCCAAGTAGATATTCGTGTAACCCAGGCATAGGGTCGAATAGTTTACTTTGGAAAGTGATTACGATTCAAGTGATATCCAGGTAACCACTGGTGGTATTGCGGTTACTCTTGATTGTCTTAACCACATTGCGGGAACTACCAACAATCAAAGTAAACTATTTGTGATAATCAATGGTCGATCTTGCAATGAAACACATGGCTTCAAACTTTGCCAAGTGGACAAGTTTGAAGGGTGGACTTTAGGAGATGGCGAAGAAGATGCACTTCCTGGCATCGAGCATGGCGTGGTGTATGTGCTAACCACTCCTATTCTTGATGATGGGGATGATGCTACAGTGGAGCAGATCAGGAGAAGGAGCAAATGGGAGAATGATGACTACATTTGAAGAGGTTTAATTCTCAATGGTATGTCTGATTCTCTGTTTGACATTTATCAGAACTTTGAATCTTCCAAAGAACTGTGGGTTTCCTTGGATGCCAAATATATGGCTAAGGATGCATCAAGTAAGAAGTTTCTTGTAAGTAATTTCACAAATTACAAGATGATTGATTCAAGACCAGTCATGGAACAACACAATGAACTTCTTGGTATACTTGGAAGGTTTACACAACACAATATGAACATGGATGAGGCTATTTCAGTCTCTTGTGTCATTGATAAACTTCCTCCTTCTTGTAAAGATTTCAAGCATACCTTGAAACATAAGAAGGAAGAGTTAACTCTTGTTGAGTTGGGCAGTCATCTGCGCATTGAGGAATCTCTCAGGGTGCAGGATAATGACAAGCCAAAGAGTAGCAATGCTACTGGTGCATCTGTTGTCAATATGGTGGAGCATAACAACTCCACCGGGTACAATGGCAACAAAGGCAAACGTAAACATCATGACAACACAGAGGCGAGATCCTAACAAGAAGGCAACACCTACTTGTTGGAAATGTGGCAAACGGTCATATTAAAGGGATTGCAAAGGTGTTAAGGTTGGTGGTAAAGCCAATGGATCGTGCACTAATGGTTCGGGTGGTGGTTCAACCAACTCACCGAAAGGTCGAATATGTTTAATAAGTCTTTTCAGATTTATTATGTTACATATGTATCTGAATCTTATTATGTGCAAGATGATGATATTGCGTGGTGGGTTGACTCTGGTGCAACAGTTCATGTGTGCAAAGATAGATATTGGTTCAAGACTTATGAGTCACTGAACAATGGTTCTATTCTTCACATGGGAAATGAGTCAACAACCTTGGTGCATGGTCGTGGTTGTGTAGATCTTAGATTTAGTTCTGGAAAGATTGTAACTTTGTTTAATGTTATTCATGTTCCTGATATAAGGAAAAACTTGGTTTCAAGTAGTGTTTTGAATAATCATAGATATAAACAAGTTATTGAGTCTGATAAATTTGTCTTGTCTAAAAGTGGTGTTTTTATTGGTTTTGGCTATTTGTGTAACCAAATGTTCAGGCTTAATATTGTCACTGATAGTGATAATTCAGCCTTTGTGACCACCTCTGACCAGACTGACTCTACCCTATGGAGCTAATACATAGTGACCTGTGTGATTTGCATGTCACTCACTCTTTGGGGAATAAGAAGTACTTTGTGACATTTATTGATGATGCTTCTAGGTTTTGTTATGTCTATATGTTACATACCAAGGATGAAGCATTAGATAAATTCAAAGTGTTTAAAGCGAAGTTGAATTACAACTTGGGTCCACGATCAAAGATTAAGGATCGATAGGGAGGTGAGTACATGGATACTCAATATTTTCGATCTGTTGGTATAATCCATGAAACATTGCTCCCTATACTCCTAAGCAAAATGGTATTTTTGAAAGGAAAAACAGGGTACTGAAGGAGATGGTTAATTCCATGTTGTCCTATTCAGGATTGAGTCAAGGGTTCTGGGGTGAAGCTATGTTAACAGCTTGCTATTTACTAAATAGGGTTCCCAACAAAAGGAACAAGGTTACCCCTTATGAACTCTGGACTAAAGGAAACCCAACCTAAACTATCTTAGGGTTTGGGGTTGTAGGGCTGTTGTAAGACTCCTTGATCCAAAGCTGAAAACTTTGGGTGAAAGAGGCATTGATTGCATCTTTGTTGGATATGCTGAGCATTCCAATGCTTTTAGGTTCTATGTTATTAAACCTAATGAATATGTTTCAATTAACTCCATAATTGAATCAAGGGATGCAAACTTTGATGAGAATAGATTCTCATAAGTCCCTAGACCAAGTCAGAGGATCCCTAATGGAACTCATGACACTTTGGTGTATCGAGGTCCACGATGAAGAACCATTAGAGGTCCCCGATGAGGTTGTGGTTCAACAACTCGAACCTATGCTCGAGAAGAGCAAAAGGGTCGAGAATCCAAAGTCATTTGGACATGAGTTTCAATTATACTTAATTGAAGGAACAAGGGATGAGGTCTCGGACCAATAATCCTATTAACTTCATTGTTGAGGATGATCCCAAGACAATTGAAGAAGCAATGAAGTCCCGTGATATTTCTTTACGGAAAGAAGCAATCAATGATGAGATGGATTCCATCATGGGCAACAACACTGGGTGTTGGTTGATCTACCACACAGTTGCAAATAGATTTTCAAAAGAAAAGAAGGTAGATGGAACTATTGAAAAGTTCAAGGCTAGACTAGTCATTCGAGATTTAAACAAAAGTCATGGATAGACTATTTTGATACTTATGCCCCTGTGGCTCATATCAGTACCATAAGACTGCTGATTGCTTTCACATCAATTCACAATCTGATTATTCATCAGATGGATGTGAAAACAGCTTTCTTGAATGGTGAATTGGATGAGGAGGTTTATATGAACCAACATCAAGGCTTTATCTTGCCTGGCAATGAAAACAAGGTGTGTAAACTGATTAAGTCTCTTTATGGACCAAAGCAGGCACCAAAGCAATGGCATCAAAAATTTGATGAAGTGGTTTTGTCTAGTGGTTATGTTCTTAACCAATCTGACAAATGTGTATATAGCAAATTTGATGAATCTGGTAAAGGATACACTGATGCAAGTTAGATCAGTAACACTGAAGGCAACTCGTCTACCAGTGGCTGGGTATTCCTACTTGGTGGAGGTGCAATTTCTTGGGCATCCAAGAAGCAAACTTGCATCACCAGTTCAACAATGGAATCTGAATTTGTGGCTTTAGCAGTTGCTGGTAAAGAAGCTGAATGGTTGAAAAACTTGCTTCTTGATATTCCATTGTGGCCTAAACCTATAGCACCAATTTCTATATGTCGTGATAGTGCAGCTACATTGGCTAAGGCTTATAGCCAGACGTACAATGGTAAGTCTAGACACTTAGGTGTCAAACATAGCATGATTCGTGAGCTTATCATGAATGGGGTGGTATCTATAGAGTTTTTAGATCTCAACAAAATTTAGGCGATCACTTGGCGAAGGGATTGGCTAGAGACTTAGTTATAAAGTCGCTAAAGGGATGGGTTTAAGTCCAACTTAGTCATTTGAATGCTAGGACACTGACTCCTCATAAGGAAACTTGGGAGCCGAGTTCAATGTGGAAAGTCGAACATTCGGTGGACTAGAGCACATATTTTATTTACATCCCAAGGTTGTGCTCGGAACTTCTTTGAAAGGAGGTTGAAGTCTTTACTTCTTAATGGTTAATTTTCTTTGAAAAAGTGCTTGGCAGGAGCATGAATAAAGAGGAACCACCTATGTGAATGTTGAAGTTTTGCCGCTTCAGGGAGCTTTTGGACTTTTGGCTCTTACAACATTTATGAATTTGGATATGAACACATGGCTTGTATAGTGTAAGGAGCTTTTAAGTGTTTGAAAACTTGTGTGTATATTATCTTCAGGTATTCAAATGGGTTGAAGGGTTCAAATCTTAAAACACCCTGATTCTCGAATATTTGAAAGTGTAATGTACTAAGATGGAAATTCAATCCTCAGGATATTTTCGTTTATGTACATGTTTTGTTTGATGTTTGTTTTTATGCAAAGGAAGTGAACTAAATTTCGGGAGGATTGTTGGAAAATTTAGTGCACTTGTAGGATAGGTTCACACCTGGTTTTGGGTAAGGAGGTACGGAGTGTACACCCATGAGGTCCCTGAACACCCAGACTCAATAGTGGTTTGTACTGCTAGTATATTTGTTCCTACTGTTAGTGTAGTAACTGATGGTTCCTGCTGGTAGTGAAATTAGTTCCTGCTGCTAGTGTATTGGTTACTACTGTTAGTGTAGTAACTGATAGTTTCCACTGGTAGTGTATTGGTTCTGGCTGCTAGTGTAATGGTTCCTACTGGTAGTGTTGCAGTGATTAATTTGTAACAGCTTTGATTCATTCAAGTGACAGTTATGACTGCTTTATGACAACGTTTAATTGGTCATGTAACCACTATTCCTATGATAATGGAGGCTTATTATGGGTGATTAATTGGCCGTTAATCATTCATAATGTCCATTGACTAGGAGTGAGTATTCTCTACTATAAATAGAGATGGACTTCATCAGCATGAAGTACACAGAGAAATATACTGAAACCAGCAGAAACAAACAGATAACATAAACACTTATAAGCGCAAGGGTTATTGATTGTGCCTAATTCAATAACTAACATTTGGTCTTATCCCAAGTAGATATTCGTGTAACCCAGGCATAAGGTCGATTAGTTTACTTTGGAAAGTGATTACACGATTCCAAGTGATATCCGGTAACCACCTAGTGGTATTGCAGTTGCTACTGATTGTCTTAACCCTGTTCTGGGAACTACCACCAACAAACTTAGTGTTTACAACTAACTAATTAATTCTTAATCACGCTTACACGAGGCGTTTTAAAGTACTAAGGGTGAGCATCGGGTCAAACTTGACCCAAACCGACAAAAACTGACCCGACCTGAAAACCGAAAAAGGAGAAAACTCAAATCGAGAACCGAACCGAGAAATAGATATCAAAATCGAAACCGAACTGAATACCTCGGTTCGGGTCGGTTTTCGGGTTTCGAACCGGAAAAAATGACAAAAACCGAATCGAACCGAAACCGACAAAAACCGAAATAAATATACAAAACCGAAACCGAACCAATAAAGGTTGGTTCGGTTCGTTTCAGTCCGGTTTCAGTCGGTTTGTCGGTTCGGGTCGGTTTTCGGGTAAATTTGCTTGGCCCTAGTTTAAACAGATGATTATTAATCTAAAATTACTTAACAATCAAAGCTTATACCATGGATAAATCATGGTCATACACATAGATGAAAGTATATAAATTAGGGGTGAAAACGAGCCGAGTCCGAGCCTGCCAAAGCTCAAGCTCGTTTCAAGCCTCATATTTTGAGCTCGAGCTCGGCTCGTGAAAATTTTCACAAGCTCGGCTCGGGCTCGACTAAGTTATATGATGTTTTGAAGAAAAGAATGTTCAAAAGGAGCTCGGCTCGTTAATTACATAAGGCTCGACTCGTTTACTACTTTTAAGCTCGTTTATACGTACAGAAAATATATATACGTATATATTTTTAGGGCCCGTTTAGGCTTGCGAACCTACTCGAGCTTTTTGTATAAAGCTCGGGCTCGAGCTCGATTATTAAATGAGCCGAAATTTAGGCTTGAGCTCGGGCTTGAGCTCGTTTAAGCTCCGCTCGTTCAAGATTTTTACCGATCTGATCCCGAATTTTTCACAAGTGGCTCGGCTCGTTTCCACCCTAATATAAATAAACTCAATAAATATTTAACATGGAATCCATTGAAACTAGTAATTGAATCCATGGCTAACAAACAAGGATGTTAGTCCATGATCTTAGTCATCATAACAAAGGAATTAATAAAAGATAAGCTAAACAAGTTCATAATCGACTCGATATGTAGACCGACTAATAAAAACGTTATGCTAATTAAGGATGTTCTTCATGGTGTCTGAGGTTTTCAATGGTGTTGTTCTGCAGTAGGGAAGCCTTTGGTTCGTATGGGACTCAAGAATGATAACCCTAAAATCGTTTTAGGGTTGTATTTATAAGTCTCTCGAAACATGTTGTGGATACGGCATAGCAATAAATGGATGGGTCGCATTGGATAAAATAATGATTATTCGATAAAATAATAAAGATTATCCCACGTGTTCTTTAACATATACGACGTATCACAAAAATTGGCTACACCGTGTCGAGCTTAAGTTGACCTCTTTGACTTCCTGGCATCTTTTGTATACGGCGTATCCACGGATCTCTGACACATATACTTCATTTATTCTTGAATCCATGCCACTTTATTGTCTTTTTACCAGTTTTCAACTATGATACAACAACAATGACATACCCAATCCCGCCGGGGCGGGGTATGGGCTCAACTATGATACAAATCGATAGTATATAAGCATCAACTCTTTATGAAAACAACACTTGAGCAATAATCATAAGATAAATGATATATAAAATATGAACTTATTTGATGATATCATATACTTAACTTTCTATACTTAAGTAGTGTTGACTGTTGAATCATTTGGAAAGACCCCTCTTCTTTGGAGAGAGAGAGGCGAGAGTTCGATCCTCACTCCCTACAAAAAGGGCGGAGGTCCTCCGGAAGAAGTCTCTCTACATTCAGGTAGAGGCAAGACTGCCTAGATCTCACCTCCTCCATACCTCATGGAAGACGGGATTGAGTACCGTTGATTTATTTTGCATACTTAACTTTCTATGAAGGGCCTCACTAGACAGACTTCCCACTCTTCTCAACCTGATCTCTAGTGGTGTTGATGTTGCTATTTCCTTATGTCCATTTTGCAGTTTGCAGATTGAACATCTTGATCACTATCTTGTTAATTGATGGATGTCTCAGGTTTGACTTTGCTGATATTCTTTATGGTTTAAGAGCCTTGTTCCAACAAGTAGGTTGCCAAAGCTTTTTGTGGGGTCTCGTGGACCTTGGTATGGACTATCTGGAAGTGGTTAAACAAGTTGATTCACTTAGCTCTTGGTGATGCTCCTTCCATTCTTCATGAAGATTTTTTCCCCTCAGCGGCAAGGTATGCCTCTTCTTAATTTGGCTTCGAATAGGTGTACTAAGGTTGGTGTTGACGGGTCTTTATGGGTGTCTTCTCCCACTCTCTGTTTTGCTTCGTCCCTAAACTAGTAAGTGGTGTTTGGTGTTATGATGTTTTCCTTCTCTATCTTGTCTATATTGTATCTGCTCCTCGTGCTTGGAGCTTTCTTGTTTTCTTATGCTCCCTCTAATTTAAGGAATAGGCGTTTAGCTTAATAATAACTACCCTTGAACAGATTGAGCATGGAATGGCAAAGGGTTAGCAACTTGGGATGAATTGAAAGTACATTGTTATATGAGTACTAGCTAGATACGTTAACGAAAACACAATTTGGTTAAAAACAGTGTTTTACATATGATCCATTACTAAAAAGTTTTATATGGTAAACAGTTTTCATAAACTATAGCATAACTAATGTAATGAAGATGGTTATGAGAATGCGGATATAGGATCAAATAGTTCTCTTGTATTTGAAAGTATGTAACTAAAAATTCTACAGTAATCAAATAGATAATTACACCTTATTTGCTAACAAAAGTATAAATGGCATCTTGATGATTGCAAATGATCATTTTATTTGACCCAAGATAACTTAACTGTTTACAGACACAAAACTACAAAAGAAAATGCTACTTTAATCTCTCTAACAGACTCTACTGCATGTACAACTCTTTACAGTTCACCTATTTGAGCTGAGTTACCCGCATCCTATTTATCACTTAAAAGCTCACGTGGGAATGCTCGAATCAAGGGTTTGTCCACAAAGAAGATCAAATTGGGCTCTGATCACACAGATTGTAACCAGATATAAGAGAGCTAAAAGCAAAACCAAGAAAAGCCAAGAAAGACATGGCTATAGATGCAGAAGCTTTCTTTGTAAAGTCATCTTTTCCCCAATTTAATACCCAATCCTCGACCCTAGTGGCTGCAGAAGATGATGAGGAGATCAAGAGATAAGCCAGTATCTGTCACAAACCGATAGTTTAGAACATCAAACTTTATAATGTGTTACATGGTTGCTAAAACCTAAAAAGTGATGTGACATAGCACTTGCCTGATCTATTAGGAAGTCAAAATGACTACGAAGAGAATATGCGACGATATGTTTCTCGTAAACTAAGTGATATGTTAGATCAATGGCTTGGAATGCTGCATATGTGAAAGCAATAGCATTGACTGCTACCAAGTACCTATGCCATCAAACAATGGAAGTAAAGAATACAATGGATGAGAATTTTAATACATATGACGAGCAAATATGTTGAGAAGAAAAAGGTCAAGTCAATATCCATGCAAAATATGAGTATTACGATTCTTTTTACGCCTTGAATACATTCAGTTAAGAGGTTATTTGCCCTCTTTCGCAAATGACTAAACACGGATAGCTAAATGACAATTCATCAGTTTTTTTTTACAAACAGGAAAATTGCCAAAAATTGAAATTAAATCTATACGAAGTTCATCAAAAGTAGTCGAAGTTCATTTTTTTTTTAAATTAAAAGAAAATTTAGTTGATAGCGAATAATTTGAACATCATCGGGTCCTTAATTTCTCAAAACCTGACATTTCAGTCCTTTTGATGAGCGAGAAATTTAGACTTATCCCACATTGGAGGATTTAATATTTTTCTTTATCTTTCATGGATGGCGGATTTAATATTTTTCTTTATCTTTCATGGATATTTTCCCTTAATAAACTAAGGGTAATTTAGTCAAAAGACAAGCTATCAAAATGTTTTCTACACAACATTATGTGGAAGAAAGAAAACTCTAAAGTGAGATCATTTTCTGAGACATAGGGCCTGTTTGGCAAGAGCTTTATTTGGGAGCTGTTAGCTTTTTGTTATAAAATAATCTCTTCTAAAATAAATAGCTCCGTTTGGATACGTTTGGATGCATTAACTTCAAGCTTTTATTTCAAACAAATAGCTCCTAAATGAAAAGGCGATTCATGAAGCTTTTAAACATTTTGGGTATTAAAACTTTAAATTCTTGATATACCTACAAACATTTGTTTATAATTATGTATATGTCCTTTTCGTCATTTTACATCTTATAATTACATTTAACGACTAACTTACCAAACACTTTTATTGAAAAAGATACGACTTGTAGCTCATATTATGATTTTGCGATTAACGACTTACGATTCTGATTAACGACTTACAACATACGACTTCACTAGTTTTGCCAAACATACCCATAAAAGAGTACTGAAATAGTTCCCCGGATCATATTCTTTTAGGTGTAAATAAAAATCTAGAAAAAGGATGTGCCTGAATTACCGAACTCTTAAACCGGTCATTTCAACTAAGAACTACTATAAGTAAACGATAGGGCGTACACATGATGAAATGAAGATATCAATCCACAAATTGATCATAGTAAGCCAAGATGATTCCTAGATCAGGAGTCAAGTAATGATCAAATATCACTTTAGAAAGTTTCAGCAAGCAGTTACATGTAATTAAGCTCTAAAGCCTATAGAGAGGTTTCAACACTGCTAGAGAAACCAAATCTTACCAGACTCATGAAAAGGGACTTGGATTTGTTATAGCAAATGGATTACCTATTCAACTTATAATTGATAGGCCAATAGAAAATCACTTAAATGGGTTACTAACCAATACAATTAAGTTATTGACGTTTCAACTATCATGTTTGTCTTTTCGTTGCAAAGAAACAATTATTCTTAAAAATGCTAAAATATTTTACCTATTTTGGAAAAAAAAAGCCATGTAGATGAGCATCATTTGCATTTACATACTGAAATTTTGTTCAAAAATCATTTTTTTGACAACAGTTTTTTCTTTGCATATTTGTATGAACATGGTTAATTTGCTTTCGGCAGTAACAAGCCAAGGGCCATGGTTCATAATACAAATCATACCACCAGATACAAAAATACCAATTTTGGTGTAGCTGGAAACTAATAGGCTTGAACTAAAGAATCAAAGCATCATAGCTAATTAGGGAACACTTCACTCTCAGATCAATCATATTGCATTTCATAATCCAAAAGAAGCGAATGTAATCAGCCTTACCACTAAGGGAGTGTTCCGGATTTCTCCATAGAACTGCTTATCCTTTTACTGTATCTAAAACTATTACTTCAACATATAAACAGTTTTGCGTGTTTAGAACTGATTATCGTTGGGACATGTTTGAATACAAGCAAATTGCTTATCATTATCTACTTATTTTAGGAGGAAATAAGGAATGTCGCAGTTGCTTGCTTAACTCCTTAGGAAGCAGAACCGCCAAACACTCAAACAAGCTAATTTTCATTTCGTTAGAGCATAAGCAAATCCAAACACTCAAACGAGCCAATCTTTACAGCATTTCACTACATCCTACATTGCATTTTATAAAAGCATAAGCAAAACTTAAAAGGCTATACCAAACTTGATTCTAAACATAACACTAGTTTCAACCGATATTCTCATTACTTTGACTTCTATCCAAGATCCAAAATACTAACTACGAGTACTTAGATTGACCCTCAAATTCCACTAGCAAATACATTAAACCATTAAAATCTATTACCATGAGTTAAATTATACCTGTACTCTCTATAGCGATCAAACGAATCACCGCTCCACCCATCCGTCTTATCACTCGCCATAACACTAAAAGCAACCAAACTCAAAACCATCTCAACCACCCTAAACCCCAACCCTAACCCCACCTTCCCCCCACTCTTCCCCCTCACCACCCTCCACACTCCACCGTCCTCCACCTCCACCGGACGCTTGCTTTTAGCAATAGGTGCAACATTGACATGTGGCGTTGTGGTGGATGAGAGTGGAGATCTGAAGTTGACGATGGCGGTTGAGGTGGTGGTGGTGATGGAGAGGTCGGAGAGATGAGGTGAGTTGGCTCGGAGTGGTGAGTGGAACTCGTCGAGTTGGGAGTCGGTGTCGGAGATTGAACGGTGGCTGTTGTTTGTGGAGCTGTGGTGGCGATGGTGGTGGTTTTTTAAGAAGTCCATTGAATTATTGTTTAGTAGGTGGTGGTGGGAAAGTTATGTAAGCAAGTCATGTTTTGTTTTTAAAAAGGTTTTTATATATAAAACATAGGAGTGTTGCTGGATCATTTCCAAATGAAAGTGATGTGCCATTATTACAACTCCAAGTGTGTATGATTAAGAGTCCACATCGATAACAAAGATGGTATATACTGACATATTTGCTACTAACGTATTTGTAAGTTTTTAAAATCGATTGTTGATAATATAAAGTTTGGAATTATAGTTGATCATGTTATGTTAGTTTCTATGCAATTCAACCAAATGTCTTAGTCATTTGCCTTTTTTTTTTTTAAAGTTTGAGGGAGGTTTTACCGGGGATTCAGACAAAAAAGACAGGTTTTCTTACAGTCTTGGCAAGTGAGTTGAGGTTTCTCTTGGCGGGTCTCTCACAGTGGTTGGTCAGGGGTTTCTTCGTTTGGATGGTTTAACTCGAAGGTCGGATTTTCAAGTTTGGTGTTGTTTTAAAAGAAAAAGAAAAGAATAAAAAAATCTATCCAATTCTAAGACTTCTTCGTGGGAGCTCGCCGTCGGCTGCCGTGACACCGCCGCCCTTCGCCGTCGGATGTCGTGGAGGTGTTCGTCATGGGGACGATGAAGTAAGTGTCTGACAATTTTTTTTTTAATTGTTAAAAACTGGTTTGTGTGTTTGTGTGTGTAGTGTGTGTGTAATTGTGGGCCCCAAATGAAGAGGTTAATTTTGTTATGAGTGAGGAGGAGTTTGTTGTGGAAAAATAGGATGTTGATGTGGCGCTGAGGTGGCACGACGACGAGCCTAAGGCTCGTTTTGACACCTAGTGCTCTAACAATTTACTACTTTTTATATATCTCATGATGCAGGGTGTTTGTTTTATAAGCTCACTTTTTGTGGAAATTTTAATTTCGGTTTATATAAGTTTAATATGTCATCTTAAATTTATACAAGCCAAAAAGTTTCAAATAAGTTACAAAATGAGCTTATGAAGCATAAGCGCAAAACAAATAAGACATAAGCCGGCTATATAAGTCAAAACAAACACCCTTGTCTATTCGGATGAAAATATATGTCTAATGACAACGTTGTTAACCAACAAGTCCAAGTGAGACGAGTCTAGTAAAGTATCAATAACAGTAGTTCTTTGCACGAGGCTTGTCTGTCTGAAATCATCAAAAGAAGTTGTGTTTTATAAGATAACTGGTGTGATAAATGTATCACCAAGTGTTACGTTCTTTCGTTGTTTCAACTTTCAATGGTATTCTGTATATTTTAAGAACGTGACATTTTGGCATTTTGCCATGGTACACATGAGCATCTGAAACACACCAGACATTTACATCAACTAGGAAACAAATATGACCGACCAAATTACAAACAAGTGATACAAAATTCATGTAAAGTAACTCAAACCATATTGCAAGCTGATAAACAAGTATAAATCACACAATTTTGCAAACTCAAAATATAGACTAAAATACACCGTTGGTCCCTAAACTTTGTTCTTGTTAATCGCGATGGGACGACCTCGCTTTTTAATCGTCGGGTCCCTATTTTCACCGTTCATACTAGATTCTGGTCCTTTGGTAAGTCAACATCGATTTTTGTTTTGTAGTCGGGGTATTTTAGTCCATACACATTTATCTTTTATAACACGTTTATGTTTCTGCTTCATCTTTCACCCTCTTCATCATCTACCCAAATCATTCATCTCCCCAACATTCATCATCTCCCCAACAATCATCCTGAAAAAAATTTGTTGATAAACATCTGCACACCTTACCGTAAAAAGAAGGTACAACTTTTATATGAGATTATTCACATGGCTATACACACCCCCATTAATTTGACCGAAACAAAACAAAACAAACACTCCTTCATCATCCTCATCATCCTCCTCATTCCTCACTCAAATCAAATCTTTAACAAAAACCCTAATCTGAAATTGAGCTGCATGTGAGCTGCACTTGCTCATGGTCAAACACCCCTAACAAATTTCCCCTCCCTTTTTTGAATGTATAATTCTTCTTTGTTTTCTCATTCAATCAATTGTAATTCTCTTTACATTTTTGTCATATAAGAAATCCCATTTGATTCTTTGATAAACCCTCCAATCCCTGGTCATTGTTACGCACTTTAAGCCCTCTCGCCTTTACTCATATTGTTACTTTAACTATCCTTGTGTTGGCAACCTGTGTAAAATTTCGGATTCTGACAACTCAGAGGTAACTTTACATACTTCACTCCAGTGTGACTCTGATGATATATGCACATAAAGTGTTTGATATATTGCCTCTGAGAATTTTCTTTTCTTTTTCTTATCATACTTTACTAATGTGGTTCCAGTAAGGTTTGTGCAATTCTAGCTTGGTCTTGTGTATTATGATTTGGGTTATTAGTATTATTTTGCATAACCTTTTACATTCTATTTTAGTCACTATATATATATTTTTGTGATTGCTGGCGTTGCTAAATAGACTTTTATTCGTTTAGTCATTTTGTAATCAAGAATTAAGCTTTTAAAAATGGTACTTGTAGTATTATATAAAGTGTTTGATGACCGGTTATAACGATCCAAGCGGGATACAAAACTATCTTTCAAAGGCTTAGACTCATAAAACAAAATACAAAAGCTACAATGACAATTGAAAATTCATGCTGATCTTTGTGGATTCATGAGGAAACTCGCACTTAGCTAAAGCATTCGGTCTTGAATATAGTATGTAACTGTATGATGTGATTAGTTATATTTTTTCATAAATGGAATATGATTTTGTGAGGTGAGGTGAGCTATATGAGTGCCTCAAACTTGTGAATAAGTTTAAAAAAAAAAAGCTTGATTATCGTTTTATGAAGTTGGTCTAATTAATGTGCATTATTCATAGTTATAAGTAACCGTGAGTTAAATAACTGTACATAGATAAGTGATGAAGAAATGCTATGTTAATCGTTAAAATTTTGTTTGTTAGGGAACTTAGGGGGTGTTTGGGATTGCATATGCAAAGTGTTTATAGACTTATTATTTAAGCAAACAAGAAATGTGAGTGTTTGGATAAAACTACTTCTATGCTTAAATACCGACCTGCTTATTTTTTAGTGCTTATATGGTTTAAAATTAATCAGATAAGCGTTCTTATCCATACACTCAAAAATCATTATCTGCTTTAAAATAAGCATATAAACACTTAACTAAGCAATCAGAAACGCCCACTTGGTCATCATCAGTATGTTTAGAGTGCTATGAGTTTTGTCTAATAATTTATCTTGTTGAATTTACACATTTCTTTTTTTGAGGAGGTTGTTTTAAGTTTCTTTTAGGCTAAGATTCGTATTCACGTATTTCAAAGCCGAAAAAGAAAATCTGTTGTGCGTGTCCCGACACTAAGAAGCTGAGGGATGAATGCGTTGTGGAGCATGGTGAATCGGCTTGCTCAAAATGGATTGAAGCTCATCGTTTATGCCTTCGTTCTGAGGGCTTCAATGTATGATTATTGAAAGGAGTGATACCCATTGACACTATTCGGTTTTCACTTTTAGTTCGGGTTTACATGAACTATCTGAGACTATTAAGAATAAATGAATTTTGGTGATTACATTGTTGAGTTCTGAGGCGATCCTCATTTTGATATGTTTTTAGTTGGTTTGCTTTTACATTGATTATGGGATCTCAATAATATGACATGGCTCATGATTAGTGATTGTGAATTGGTATTGCAATAATTCAATTTAGTCACTAATCGGGATCGAATCTATCTTTTATTATCGACTATCAAACCTTTGTGTTGTGTCCTCTCGATTTCCTCCAAGAAACCGTAGGCAACATGATAATAACAAGAGGAAACATGACAATTAATTGTCAATTTATCTCAAAGAGATGTTTTATAAGACAATGTCTTGCTTAAATGATTTGCATCTGCGGATGGTGCAACAATGACAATTCCACTTGCACTTGTCATCGATGTCGTGGTGGAACCAGTAATTACGATCTCAATGATTTTGTTTAGCTAAACTGTATGAAACTGTACTAGTATCTACTATATGTGAGGTGACAATGTAGAGACCATGCAATGTGGGAGATGAGTGAGCTGAGTTAATGTGGTTCCTGTGATATATAGCTACACAATGTAACAACTGATCTGTTTATTCAATATACAAATATCATCTTCTTTAACCAATTAAGTTATGGCTGCAAATGAGCTGAGTTGAATGATGAATAGATAACTAAATAATCTGGGGAGATGAATGATGAATGTTGGAGAGATGAATGATTTGGGTAGATGATTAAGAGGGTGAAAGATGAAGGGTAAAACATAATTGTGTTATAAAAGTATAAATGTGTATGGTAAAATACCGCCATTCAAAACAAAATCGAGTTTGAGCAGGTCGAGGGCCGTCTGGCGTTTAATGGATCTTGTTTGGACCGTGGCGATGATTATCTTGGTTTCGTCATCGCGATCCTCCGATCTGAGTTTAGGGACCAACGGTGTATTTTAGTCCAAAATATATAAACATAAGAAAATTTTAAGACTATTATTCCCCTTTTCGTCACAAGGCGTGACCTGACTCTAGACCATTCCTATGTTTAGGTCCCTACTGTGCATGCTAAAACACGTGCAACGTTATTAGCTTTAACAGTGAATTTAATACTGTTGGCCAAACATGACCTTGGCCATAAATCTTGTTAGCATTTAGTAATATTGTGCAACCTTCTTAGCTAACCACAAGTTAATGTAGTCACTGACTAAGCAACACCATTTGTGCGGCCAGGCAGGACCTTGACTGTAAAATAATATAGAATATATTTCACTGTGCAACAAAATTGAAAGAACAAGGGCTACGCAGATACAAGGCCTGCATGGGTTGGATGCTCGGTCTCAAATAAGTTAAACACGGTTCTTTTTCCCTAATTCCAAATCAGATAAACAAATGTCTAAACAATAAATTTATATTTTGGCAATCATTTGGTCAAACGGTAGGTTTTTTATACGGGTTAAAACAGCACCCGGCTTTAAGAGTAAAAATCAGATGGTGTTCTATTAACTTATTAAGTAACCAAACATGCCATTTTACCCATTAACCTTCAATAGTACCTAGCTTAAAAGTTAAAACCTGACCCATCCATTTTAGTATTAACATTTAACAGTAGCCGGTGTAAAAAACAACACGCCCATTTTAACGATTAACAAGACCAAGAAATTTAACTTTCCATTTTGACCCGTTAACAATTCAACCTGACCTGACCATTATACCCATTAAGGCAGTATTCATCCTAACACCAACTCGCCCATTTTACCTATTAATAATACCCACTTTAAAACCTGCCCCGTCTATTTTTAACATTTAACAGTAGCCAGTTTAAAACACGACACACCCATTTTAACAATTAACAAGACCAAGAAATTTAACTTTCCATTTTGACCCGTTACCAATTCAGCCTGGCCTGACCATTATACCCATTAGCAGTACTCATCCTAACACCACCTCGCCCATTTCAAAACATTTAACAGCAGCCAACTTTAAAACCGGCTCACCCATTGTACCCATAAATGTTCAACAGTACCCATTTCAAAACCCGACCCGCACATTTTACCCGTTTAAAATCTGACTCGCCCAATCTACAACTTCTAGTTACAACGGCACAATATGTCTTTTGTATATTTGTACACCTGTAACATGAGTTGCTCATCAAATGCAAACAAATATCCTATACAGCCAGCCACTTTTTAAAATTCAGAATTTCGTATAAACCAAAACTTGGACATGTTTGCGACTATTGTCATTAGGTCGAAAATTTCTACATCAGAGGGCGCTTCTAACATTCCTATCCAATGCTAGGAGAAATTAAATAGATTCACCTTATATTAAAATTAAATACTGTGTTTAGGATTGAGTGGATGCAATGTCGCAAGGAGTTTTGGGGCCTCAAAACCGTAGAGTAAAAAGGCTGATACAAAGTGGGCTTAAACATACAAAAAGGGCTATAAAAAAGCTCCTGGCTGTGCCTATTGTTTTCCCATTAACCCATTTACCTCCTTTTTAAAAAGTACATTTAGCAACTAAGATGTACAACTTTAATGAGTGGAAAGAAGACTACTTATGAAAGCTTACCATAAGACTGAGAACTGAACTGCTTGGAAAATGACATCACAGTCCTTTTCTCTGTATCTGCAACTGCAGAATTAAACAGCCTACAGCAGGTTCTAGAGGTCCAGAACCGAGACATTCTTGTTGTCAATGTCTTGATGATGGCTCTTTAGAATGTCAAACTTGGATAGTTCCATTAATGAAGCTTCGGAATCTGGACTAAAGGTACACTCTAAACAGAAATGCATCAAACAAGATATGGCATGCGAGTTAACTAATACAAGCACTGATATGATTCAAGTATATTTCAGCATCACTTGATATTTTGTAAACTTTAAAAATGTTTTCACTGATCTAAGCAACAAATTTTAGACATCGTGTATCATTGTGAATATTCTGGCAACGTACAGCACAGAAACGCATCCCGCATCTTACACATGTATATTTCGCTGAAAAACCACAAACAGTGCAAAAATGGCGGCGGGAGGTGGAGCTTGGAGATCCTACTGCCGCTCTGAGATAGGATGGCACATGAGGAGGCAACGATTCCAGGTTTGCCTGTTTCATATAATAGCTAGTACATTTAGATGGATGAAACTACACTAACAAGCATACAAAAAGAAAAACAAATTAACAAAGACTATTATCCTCTCACATCTTGCAAGAGCTCAAGGAAGCTCCGTGGTGCCTTCTTTGCAGTTTCTAATGCTTTGGCCTGACGAGTTTTACGTTTGGTGCCTTTTGATTGCTTCTTATGAAACACTGCCACATACGAGGACAGAAAACATAAAAAATTAAGAAGCCATAGGACACCAACATCTATCAACATTGTCTTTGCAATACCAGTTATAATAACAGCTCAGTTCAAAAAATATGATTATGAAAGTCCAAAAATTCTTATAGCAGGCTGGAAAAAAAAAATAACAGCAAAGAGAAGTACAGTCCCTAATTTAACCTTACTATACACCTATTAATCAACCTTATTGTCAACATTGAGACTTGATCCAGCAACCTTTAGGTTAATGGGCCACCTGGGTACCGCTGGGCTACAAGCCAGTTAATAGTAAGAGCATGGAAGTGTGTTTTATTCCGCTACCCCATTTTTCTCACCACATCACTCCCCCTCCCCATCTTTCAAACTGCGGCAATGGTCATCTTTCATTCCTTTATCTATCTCCCACTTTTTTATTATTAAACACACACAACAATAAAATAAGCTCAGAAACAATTGGGGAGTTAACCACTCAGGGGTAACCTAGTGGCAAAAGGCTTGTGACAATAATCACTAAAATGTGAGAGGTCTCAAGTTCAATTCCGGTAGGTGCAAACGACCCTAAAGTGGCCATGTCAACCTCCTGAAAAGGGAGGGCTTTACATGGTTTGAGTCTTTGTGGCGGCGGGTTCAAACCCCTTGGAATAGTCGGCCAAAAGGTCCGAAACCATGGTTAAAAAAACATAATCAGAGATGTTTTTTTCCGAGAACGAAGCAAAGAAAAAAAAATAAAAATAAAAAATAAAATAAAAAAATAATCGGTGTTTCCGCTAGGGAAAGGGTGCTACCTAAGCATCTTTTGTGGGAAGGAAGGAATAATCACCATAGCCTAAGTCAGAATTGAGCATGGCTATTTATATTTATATGCACACATTGGTATCACATAAACTACTTGCAATATAGAGAAACAAATACCTAGAGGTGGCAAAATGGGCGGGTCGGGCGGGCACGGCACGGGCTAAACGGGCATGGGCTAGAATGGGCACGGGCTTAAACGGGCACGTGTTATACAAATCGCTTAATAAAAGGCCTAAAACGACGAAATAAATTCCTTTAACGTAATATCTTATTTATATTAAAAAATTTAAATATATTATATAAAAAATAATTATTTAAAACGATCGTAATGTCCTACAATTGAGAGGAAAAAATGTGCCCGTTAGTGCCCATTTAAGTTTTCAATGGGCTATATGTGCCCATTTAAAAAAAAAAAAAAAAAAGAGGGCAAAATCTGCCCAAATCTTTTAAAAATTTGCCCATTTAGCCCATCTTTTTGCTTTTGGGCACATTTTGCCACCTCTGAAATACCTAACAGTCACTAGGGAGGTGTTTGTTTCGGCTTATATAGCCGGCTTATGGCTTATTTGGTTTTGGGCTTATGTTTCCTAAGCTCACTTTTTGTGGCTTATTTTGAAACTTTTCGGCTTATGTAAGCTTATTATAACATAAGAAACTTATATAAGCCTATCATCGCATTCGCATCCAAATATCCGTATATCTCTAGTTACATACACTCTCGATTCGACTTTCGACACACAGCAGACAGCAATTTCATAATCTAACAAACACAATATTGAGAAAGAGCAATAAAAAATACCGTGATCATCATCTTCATCATCAAGGGAAGCCTCGTCATCGTCATCGTTAGGTTCGACAACTTCGGCACCAGGATTATCATTCTCGAGTGCTTCGAGCCGAGCAAGCATCGCCTAGTAAATTAATCATTTTTATAAATATAATTAATTAACCTTAATAATTAAAATAAAAGGTTAGAAAAAATTAGTAGAGTAGTACCTGAGTACGATTATCAGTGCTGGCAAGTGCAGCAACCATTTTGGGAGCAACTTTACGAGCACGTGTTGATATCCTACGGGCTGGATCGTCATCCATTGCTTCTAGACTTTCTGATTGCTGAAAATTAAGGGTTTTAATGTTTACACTAATAATTAGATGGATATAATGTTACAAGACTAAATACCTTAGCAGCAGGCGGTAATTATGTGGACGGATGTGGTGGTGCGTTAGAGCTCACCGGAGATGTGTGTTTGGAAAAGAGAATGGTCTGGATTTGTTTATTTCTGACCTGACGGTGTGTTTGGGTAACAGAAGTTTTTTAATTACTCCTATTATTTTTAATTTAAGTAATATTAATTTTACTAGACGAGTACCCGTGCATAGCAACGAGATTTTATAACGACATATCCTTTAGTGATAAAAAAAAAGTTTATGGGTTATAAACGAAAAATATTTAAAGTTTGAAAATTTGGGGATTAAACATAATATTTTGAAACCGGTTCGGTAGGGTGGTTGATCGCTTGACCATTCCGGCCAAAAACAGTCGATTTAAGCAAAGTCGGCCGATGGGTTGGATCGAAAATGGTCAAATTAAACCGGGTCAACCCGCCCGGTTTGAAGCATCCCGGGTCAACCCGGTTTTCGATGCGTATTAATAGTTTCCTTCTGAAATATGTGTTTTCAACATTTATATTTTTGGTTTCAACTTTTCACTTTTTACTTTTTGGTTTTCCTTTAAATATATTATAGTAGGGTACCAGCACGTTTCGGCGACGGGTACCTTGTGACGATTAAACAGATAAATAGATCTCGATGAGACCTAATTCCACGAGTTTGTATCGGTTTCAACGGGTCCTCTCTAGTTCGTTTTCGGATGGCTTTTACTAGTTAGCCGAACCGGTGGCGACACCGGTTCTTGGTTGAACCATTTGGTCCGGTCCGGTTTTCAAAACTATATATACTATCAACTTGTTAGCTTGTATGAAGCTTTGTGTGTTTTATCAATTTGTATAATGTGTATAAGAACATGTACTTTTCATTTTAGGGTGTTTTAAAAATAATATTAATACTAAAATACACCGTTGGTCCCTAAAGTTGGCTGGACGTAGAGGTGGCAATCACAACCCATTTAGAGAAAAATGGGTTGCTATGGGTCAAAAATAACAACTTATGGGTTGGATTGGGTTCTACGTTTGCGAAAACGGTCGAATGGGTTGACGTATGGACTTATGTGAATCAACAAATGGGTCGAATGGGTCAACAAATGGGTCGAATGGGTCGATGATAACTCAACCATCATTAGATGTCGTGTTTTTATGTTTTTATACGCTTTTATATTTTTTCGCGGTTTAACATTTTCATCCGTTTTTGCGTTTTCGTCATTTTTTACGTTTTCGTCGTTTTTAACTTTTTACGTTTTCATCCGTTTTGCGCGTTTTCGTCCGTTTTTACGTTTTCATCCGTTTTTGCGCGTTTTAAATCCGTTATCGCGCGTTTAAATCTTTTTTAGGTTTCGTCCGTTTTGCGCGTTTTAAATCTGTTTTTACGTTTTCGTCTGTTTTTGTCCGTTTTTGAGCGTTTTCGTCTCTTTTTTTACGTTTTCGTCTGTTTTTGCGCGTTTTCGTCCGTTTTTGCGCGTTTTCATCCGTTTTTGCGCGTTTTCATCCATTTTTTTACGTTTTCGTCTTTTTTTTTACGTTTTCATCCGTTTTTGCGCGTTTTCGTCCATTTTTTTACGTTTTCGTCCGTTTTTTAAGTTTTCATCCATTTTTGCGTTTTCGTCCGTTTTTACGTTTTCATCTCTTTTTGCGCGTTTCGTCGTTTTTACGTTTTCATCGGTTTTGCGTGTTTTCTTAGTTTTTAAGTTTCGTCCAATTTTAATGTTTTCTTAGTTTTTCGTTTTAATACATTTTTCGTTTTCATCTTTTTTTACGTTTTCGTCCCTTTTTTTACGTTTTCATCTATTTTTGCACGTTTTCGTCTTTTTTTTACGTTTTCGTCTGATTTTTTACTTTTGCTTCTATTTTCACCCCTTTTTTTTACGGTTTTTTCATTTTTTTACGTTTTCATCTGTTTTTTACGTTTTCGTCCGTTTACTTATTTAAAATGTATGAAATTGTAAAAAAAACAGATGAAAACGTAAATAAACGGACAAAAACATAAAAACAACGAACAAAAACGTAAAAAATGGTGGAAAACGTAAAAAACGGATGAATACGTATAAAAAATGGACGAAAACGTAAAAAACAGAAAAAAGCGCGCAAAAACGGATGAAAACGTAAAAAAACAGACGAAACGTAAAAATAGACGAAAAGGTAAAATGGACGGCGTAAAAAATTGACGAAAGCGGCGAAACGGACGGCACGTAAAAACGGACGGCAACGCAAAAAAACGGACGAAAACGTAAAAGAAGGCGGCGTAAAATCGCGCACGAAAACGCACAAAACGGATGAAAACGCAAAACGGACAAAACGAAAAATACGGACAAAACGAAAAAGCGGATAAAACGCAAAACGGATGAAACGTGGCAAATGGGCAAAACGAAAAAGCGGATGAAAACGCGAAAAACGGATGAAAACGTAAAATACGGACGAAAACGGAAGAAACACGCAAAAACGGATGAAAACGTAAAAATGGACGAAAACGCAAAAACAGATGAAACGTAAAAAGCGGACGAAAACGGGCAAAACAAATGAAAATGTAAAAATGGACGAAAGCGCAAAACTAATGAAAACGTAAAAAATGGGCGAAAACGTAAAAGCGGACGAAAACGCAAAAAGCGGTTAAAGCGTAAAAATTGACGAAAACGTAAAAAGCGGACGAAAACGTAATAAAATGGATGAAAGCGCGCAAAACCGGTGAAAACGTAAAAAGCGGACGAAAACGCAAAAAGCGGATGAAAGCGTAAAAAGCGGACGAAAACGTAAAAATGGACGAAACGCAAAAAAGCGGATGAAAGCGTAAAAAGCGGATGAAAGCGTAAGAAAGCGGACGAAAACGTAAAAAGCAGCAAAACGTAAAAATGACAAAAACTTAAAAAACGGACGAAACATACTATAGTAGCATGATACAGGTGGAAATGTAACGAGTCGACCCGACCCAACCCGACCCAACCCGTTTGACCCATGACCCATTCAACCCATTCTTATAGTATGACCCGTTTGACCCATGACCCATTTGACCCATAAACCATTTGACCCATGACCCAAACCGACCTGACCCGACCCATTTGCCACCTCTAGCTGGACGGATCGCGATGGGACAAAACTCGCCCTTTTCATCGCAACAGGTCCAAACCTTGGCCATTAAATGCCAGAATTGTCCCCTGACCAATAACGTCTATGTCAACGTCTCTTTTCTGTTAGTTATTGGAGGGTATTATAGTCCATTCACATTTATAACTCAGCTTAGTTAATTAGAAAACGCTTTCTGTATACCATCTTGATCGTTTCCTCCTTCTTCACACACCCTCACACACACTTTAACAATGGCGGGCGAGGAGCTTACTTGTACGGATGTAATCGATGAGATGGTAAAATATGTGAAGGCAAAATATGGGGATACTTGGTTAAAGAAGATGAAATGTCGATGAAATGTTTGATGATTTATGCAGATTGCGAAAGAAGCTCAGTGATGAAAGGTTAGTCGGGTTTTTTGTATTTGTGTTATTGCCATTTTAAGGGAGGAGCATAAATAACTCCAATTTATTTGACAAAAATTCGAGCGAAGTCGAATCATCAAAAGAGGATTATAGCAAGCTAAAGGTATCTGACGATATGGTTGACTATGCCATGGCTACTTATGGGAATAAGTGGGATATAGGAGATGACATTGCTGATGTGATACTTGAAGACTTGTGGGAAAAATATGAGAATAAGGAGTCTGAGAAAGGTTAGACTTTAGAGTTAATGTTTACAAGCTAAGAAAGTTGTAATGGGTCAACTCTGATTATTTCTATTTTGTCTATCTTTCCAGATACTAACGTAAAAGGAAATGAAGTTGATGTCATCATTATTTCAGACACATCTGATGATGAGTGTGGGAACATGTCTTCTAAGACCACTAATTTGAAAGGTTCCACTTCCCAAGCTTCAGGCGTCGAGGCTTCCGCTCCCAAAGTTGTACTTGGTCTTGTAGCGGTGTGGGATGCTCCGGCACAAATAGGAATGAGTGGTATGTGCCTCCCCTAAGGACCTCAAGTCTCCCCATGAATAAAAAGCCTCCAATCAAGAAGTTCACCTGTTATTTTTAGTTCTTGATGTAATGAAGATGTATATTTTTTGGCTGATGATGGTTACTGAAAACGATAGTTGTTAACATGTATATTTTGCTTCATATGGTGTAATTAGGTGGTGGTGTAGGTATATTTTGGATATGTTGTTTTCATTTTGTGGTTTGCACTTGCATATCCAGTTTAGGTGGGTGCTTGGGAAAACCAATTTTGACTTATAAGGTCAACAAACCAAATTATTAGAGGAACCACACCGAATTGTTAGTATTTAAAATCTCTTTTGTTTGACTTATAAAGTCAATAGATTCAAATTGTATCCAAAATTCAATTATTATAACAAAATAATCACACACATATCAGTTAAGCTACATTAAGACTGAAAGACAACATAGCATTTCTTGCTAGGAATTCACTACGTTAAATGACTAGTAGGTGATCCATTTGGTCTTTCAGTTGCAGTTGGTTCAACTGGTGTTTCTCTTGAGCGTTCTCCATTTGGTATTTCAGTTGCAGGTGCTTCACGTGGTGTTTGGCTTGGGCGCTCTACACTTGCTATTTCAGTTGTAAGTGGTTCACTTTCTTCTTCATCACTGCCCAAGGATGCACCAACAATAGTAGGTGCAGAAATATGTAGACCCATCACATATCCACCACTATCTACTGTGGCTGTGTTTTCCCTGGTAACACCATCGCTACTAGTATAAGATGTGTTTCCCCTTATCTCAAGGCACACGAGACAAACATACCACATGAAAGCTCTATAAGGTGGACGCCTAGCAAAAAAGGTCAATCCAGCCCTGTTTTCCCTTTGAACCCAACAGTCAATGCATACCATTTGACAACTATTTTCTACATCCATGGTGATAATATGTTGGTATGATAAACAATTGCTAACTTAAGATGTATTATATAAGTAGAAGGGAGTTGTGGTTGTTGAACAAGTAGATAAGGAGTAAAGACAACATAAATTCTTACAAGCTAGTCAACTTATAAAGTCAACAAAAAAATAAAAACATGTTCAAACATAATATTGTCGATATTACAAATGGCTAGAAGAGTAGAAGCCTACAACCTTCGAAAACTGCTGGAATTTGTGCCATTCAGAGCCAAGAAATGTGGCAACAACAACAAACATTACTGTTTTGGCAACAACAAAACCAACAAAGCACCTTAAACTCCAACTTTCAAAACCTACAATTCACAACATCGCAACAATCACAAACCGAAACACAAGATGTTCTTGAGACACCTACATCTCCACCAAAAAGGAAAAGGTCGATGGCGAAAATCAAAAAAATCCAAAGACCCCGAGCCCGAACCAATTGATTACGATGAGGAGGTTGTCGAACCAAATGGACAACGTTGAGCAGGGATATGCACAAAGTTCAACTCTTGTTACATACGTCGCAGCGGGATCAGCGAAGCGGTGAAAGTGATGTGGATGTGATGAAATGGGCAAAGCAATGGTATCGTGAGGAAAGCAGAGGACCTTGTTTGGTCTCGATGGCGCTTGGGATGTTTTGCGTCATTATAAGAAATGGGAGGCGGGAACGGTTGATTTAACCGTGCGAAGTCCCAAACCACTAAGCGAGGCTTTGTTTGGTAATGATGAACAACCACGCCCATGGGAAAGAAACGTGCTACCAAGAAAGCACGATCCGAGACTACAACAAGTCTTGGGGAACAAGCCTTTGGAGGAGCAGGCTCGTCGACTTATTTCACGAAACTATGGCAAACGAGTTTCGTGTAAACGAGAAGTCTCGGCGGCGTGTCGGGCCCGGCGGAAAGAGATCTCACATTAACAAGGTTGGAAGAGATCAAGTTTTGATGGCGTCTCTTCGATGGGCAAGATCCAATGGTCGTCTGATGGATCAATGACGAAAAAGATCGAATCAACGCAAAATATAACTTGAAACCTCGGCGATGATCGTATTTTCTTTAATTTGTTGTAACGTTTTATTTGAAGTGTGTTTTTTTTCGTTGTAATTTTTTTTTTTTTAATCTCGTATTGTAATATGTTTTAGTTTTAATGAAATGTTTGTTTTAGTTTAATAAATGAAGTGTTTGTTTTAGTTTAGGGGTTGAAATTGAAAATATGAAATATTATTGGTGTTATGGTGTTATTAGGATGTTATGGTTGTGAGTGTTTTTGGGGATGATAATGTTAAATGTTAAAGGCGATGTGGCGGCGTGGGCGGTGTTATTGGTGTTATGGTGTTATGGATGGGAGTCTTTTTAAAAGGCCTAAATTTTGAAGTAGCAGTACTCCAAAATTCATGGTAAAACTCGAGTATAAGACTTAGGCTTGTTATGTGTTTAGGCCCATATGTGCATGGAACTAACTATTATTAACATGTCACGCTGAAACTCTGTTAGCATTTGTTTTACAATTGAAAACGAAGATAATCTACATATTAACCTGTTCTTAGCAAAATGAATGTGCACGCATGAGAAGTAAATGACCAAAACTCTTGGAATTCAAACAGACAAAGAGTTTTAAATTAAGATATTAGTAATAAAGTTTAATTAGTGGGTCGTTACTTTCTTGTAGTTTCTTCTACTAGTTGTCTTTTATTTTTCTTTTTTGTTTCCTTTTCTTTACTATTTCGACACTGATGTATTTAGTTTCAAAAAGTAATATTTTTCTTACTTGGTTATCATTGGTTTCTCCATTAGAGCACTCCCATCCTTCACCTCCATAACGCCGTGAGGCACGGCGTTAACGCCGTTGGAGGGCGTTACCCGTTGGAAGTGCATTGTGATAACGGCGTTATAGGGGAGGCGTTGCCCCCTTAACACCCGTTATGGGTAGGGGGAAAAAAATGAAAATGTTACAAAAGTAGTCCCTGTAACGTTAAGATTTTTAAAAAATTTACATAAAACCCCCTAACGGCTAGTTTTAAAAAAAAAAAAAAAAAAAAATCAAAAACATTATTTTACCACTATAAATACCCAACTAAAACTCTATTTTTTTCACACTTCCTCTCACACTTTCATTATTCAAAAATCAAATTAGTTCACGATGGATCCAAATCAAGTGGTGATTTTCCTTTGTCTCGGTCGGAACCACGAAGACCTAGCGGACTTCCAATTTATGGCGTCCGCGTCTGAGTATCACCTTCGGTTGGAACAAGAAGAAGGTAGTGAATCTCAACATCCTACTCGTCCTCGTACCCATATATATCGTGAACGTGAGCTTGCGGAGGAACGTCACGCTCAGCGATTATTTCGTACAAGGTTGTAAGTATTCAAACCGAATTTTCGTAGAAGATTTCGTATGAGCCGAAACTATTCACGCAAATAGTTGAAGGTATTGAATCTTATACTTAGATAATATTCGGATCATTTTAATTACTTTAAGCAAACACCGATGCTTGTGGTCGAATGAGTATAAGTGCTACAATGAAGTGTCGTCGTCGCCATACGCCAATTGGCGTCTGACACCTCACCCGATGCATTTGATGAATACTTGTAAATGGGTGCGAGTACGTCACAATTATGTCTTGATAATTTTAACAAATGTATTATTGATTTGTTTATCTTGAGTATTTAAGAAAACCAACATGGGCCGACATTCAAAAATTTATCAACTACATGAAGAAAACATGGTTTTCCGGAATGCTTGGTAGCATTGTTGCATGCACTTTGGAATGGAAAAATTGTCCGATGGCTTGGCAATGGCATTTTGCTAGGGGTGATAAAAAATACCCAACAATTATGCTTGAAGTTGTTGCTTCTCAAGATTTATGGATCGGCATGCATTTCTTGGGATGGCGGGGCAAATAACGATATTAATGTTTTAGATAACTCTCCGTTATTCGACGACCTTCTTGCGATAATGCCCCAAGAGCACCTTATATGGTCAGCGGAACTAGGTATGAACAAGGGTATTACTTGGTGATGGAATTTATCCACGATGGGCAACTTTCGTCAAATCCTTCACGGCAACAAGCGATGAAAACATACGTGCTTTAAAAGGAGACAAGAAAGTGCCGATAGGATATTGAGCGTGCTTTTGGTGTTCTTCAAGGTCGTTGGGGTATACTACAACAACCGCACGTCAATATGAAATTGCTACGATCGTAGAATCATGTATTGTTGCATTATTATGCATAACATGATTGTAAAAGATCAAAAATTTGAATTACGTGACTAGAACGAATCTGCGGTGGATCCGTCAAGAAATTTGAGGCAACGAAGATGGGTCGAAAGATGTGATACACGACCAACAACGCATACCCAACTCAACGGGACCTTATGGAGCATGTTTGTGAAATAATCTTGAGCGACATGGACAACAACAAGAGAGCGGCGACGATGAATAAGTATTTGCTATGTTTTTTTTAAATGCAGTGTGTTCTTTTTTTTTTTTATTATTTCGTTGTATTTTTTTATTTTTTATTTTTAATCTCGTATTGTAATATGTTTTTAGTTTTAATGAAATGTTTGTTTTAGTTTAATAAATGAAATGTTTGTTTTATTTTAGGGGTTGAAATTGAAAATATGAAATATTATTGGTGTTATGGTGTTATTGGGATGTTATGGATGTGAGTGTTTTTTGAGAATGTTAATGTTAAATGTTAAAGTTGATGTGGCGCTGACGTGGACGGTGTTATTGGTGTTATGGTGTTATGGATGGGAGTGCTCTTAGGGTGGTCTCCCGTTTGATTTCCATATGATTTATATACTAATAGCTCTTTTATTGAAACTTGACCATTGTAGATCAGTTTTCAAAAGCGTGATGTATGAGCATGTTGAGATTTATGGCCTATTGCTTATTGTCTAATCTGATATTGTTCTAAAACATTCTTTGTTGTGTTTTAGTTATTCTTGTTGATTGAAAGAGTTGATGTTGAGTATTGAAAAGAAGAATCTAGAGGGACTTGAAGTGTAAAAGTTTTATAGCTGGAAAGAAGGTTTGAATGTCATATAGCAAGTTTCTAAAGTTGAAGGGTTGAAGTGTTTCTTCTGAGGCTATATATTGAGAAAGTCTAGGACTTTCTCATTAACTCGATATCATCTCTCTAAGAAATCTTCGATATACACTCTCTCAAATATAAAACCCTAATTAGTATCTTGATTGTCTTGATCAAAATACTTTGTTACTTCATTGTTATTAGTTGTAGTTATTTGATTGAGATCAAATACTGGTTATTGATTCATTCTATTTGAGAACAGAAGATCTGTTTTTCTGTATTGTTGATTCTGAAGTAATAAAAGTGTTTTTGTTATCATTAGAATATGTTTTTCTTCATGGTATCAGAGACAGGTTTGCTCTGAATATCGGTTTTAAAAATTAGGGTTTCTTGATAAAATTGGGTTTTTTATAAATTGATTGGTTCTTGATCAATTAACGTGTGTTAATTGATAGATCTTGTGGTGAATTTGGTTAATCTTGAAGGTTTCTGGAAAATCCCTAATTCTGAAAAATTAGGGTTTGTTGGTTCTTGGATCTTGGTTCTGGGTTCTTGCTTTATATCTGCTATATCTCTAGACTAAGTGAATCTAGAGTATAGTAGGTCTGTTATTCATTCGATGATTATTATTAGGTGCTCTGTAACACCTCTCACTCTTTCTTTAATTTATGTTCTTATTTTTCATCTAGATTCTTGGGAGGATAGGATTTGGGATTATTGGAAGTTGAGATTGGTTGAGATTGAGATTGGTGTGTTTTTATTTTTGATTCTTATTTACATTTTTTTGTGTGCTTGTATGCCGACCTACCACTCTAGTGGCAAGGAAAGCTTGTGAACTACTTTCTATCTTTTTGTGTATTTGTTTATACATTCTTGGATCATGTCTGTTCATAATTTTGTTCATGGTTATCTTGATGATGAGTATGAAGTGATAACCACATGACTTTAATAAGTAAATTGGATTTGAGTCATCCTTTACATTTACACCCTAATGATTCACTTCTTTGTTGTGGTTTCAATAAAACTAAAAGGAACCGAGAATTATAATGTACGGTCTTGTGCTATGATGTTAGCATTAGAAGGAAAAAATAAAACTGGTTTTATTGATGGAACTTGTAGAAGGTCTAATGTTGATGAAGTTTTGGGAAGACAATGGGATAGGGTTAATGCTATTGTGTTGGGATGGATTCTAAATTCCATCTCTGAAGAGTTGTTTCTTGGTCAAATATTTTCCAAAAGTGCTTTTAGTGTCTGGAATGAGTTAAAAGATACCTTTGACAGGGTTGATGGTTCTGTTACTTTTAATTTGCATCATAAAATTCATTCTTTAACTCAGAATGGCACTACTATTTCTGAATATTTTAATAAGCTTAGTACTTTGTGGAAACAATTTGATGCTATGGTTAATTACCTAGATGCACTTGTCATGCTGCTGATGATTTTAAAAAGCATAACCAACTTATGAAACTTATGCAATTCTTAATGGGTCTGGATGATACTTACATGCAAATAAGAAGTAATATTCTTTCTAGAGATCCTTTGCCTGATGTTAAAGGTGCTTATACTATTATCAGTAGTGAAGAAAACCATAGAAATATTGTGTCTGGTAGTTCTAGTAGGAATCATAATTCTGCTTTTGCTACTAGAGTTGTGAATACTCAGGCTAATAATCAAACTAGTCAGAGTAGTAGATCTATTAATCAGAATACTCAGGCTAATCCACCTATTGCAAACTTTAATAAAGTATCTGATAATAGAAGAAATCTTGGTTACGCTTCTTGTTTGTGATCACCGTGGTTTTAATGGTCATACTCGGACGTATGTTTTAAATTGATTGGGTATCCTCCAAATTTTGGAAAAAGGGTAACAATAACGGACCTCGATTTCTCAAAAAGATTTTCTAACAATAATTACATGGGGTCTAGTTCATCTTACGGTTTCTGGATGAACAACTTACTACTCTTATCTCTCTCATCAAAGACAACTCTATTAAAGGGAATAGTGTGCGAGCCAATGTGGCGGTACTTATTTTAATACTAGTAAGGTTTTCAATCAAAATTTTCACAAGTTTTTTTCCACAAATACCAATTTAAAATCTAAAGTTAGTTCGATGGAAAGATTGTGGATTACGGTGCTAACCAACATATGACACATTCGGCGGGGACTTAGTAAATGTTTTGATATTTCTCATCTTCAAATAAAAGTTGGTCATCCAAATGGGCTGAAGCTTTGATTACTAAAATTGGGAATCTCAAACTAGTCGATTCTTTAATATTATATGATGTTCGGTTATTCCGAATATTGTGTTACCTTAATTTCTGTTCATAAATTGGCCAAAGATAATAAAATTGTTGTTGCCTTTGATGAGAACAAATGTTATTTCTTGAATCAGGATTTGAATCTGGGAAATGTTCTGGGGACTGGTAATCAGTGTGGTGGTTTATATTATTTCAATTCTGGAGGTATTTTTTTTCAAAGTAATAATACACTTTCTTACTATGACTGGCACTGTAGGCTTGGTCACCCTGCAGACCCTGTTCTAAATGTTTTAAAAAAGATTTGAAGCTTACTTCTAAGAATCAAAACTTATTTTGTGAAACTTGTCAAAGAGCTAAGCAAACTAGGGAACCTTTTCCTTTAAGTGATCATACTTCTACTGTTTTGGGTGAACTTGTTCATTTAGATCTATGGGGGCCTTATAAGGTTGCTAGTAAAGAAGGTTACAAGTATTTTTTGACTATTGTGGATGATTACACTAGGGTTGTATGGGTATACTTACTTAAAACTAAAGATGAAACTATTCATTATATCACTATCTTTTATAACCTGATTGAAACTCAGTTTGATAGAAAAATTAAGAGTTTTAGAAGTGATAATGGTACTGAATTTGTTAATCATTCTTTCTCAAAATTATGTGATGAAAAAGGTATTGCCCATCAGACTTCTTGTGCATACACTCCACAGCAAAATGGTATTGCTGAAAGGAAACATAGGCATCTTTTGAATGTTGCTAGATCCCTTATGTTTCAGGGGGAATTCCACTTAAGTTTTGGACTGAGTGTATTCTTACTGCTACTTTTCTTATTAACAGATTGCCTTCTTTTGTGCTTAATGGAAAATCTCCTTTTGAGATGATATATAATCAAAGACCTACTCTCTGCAATTTAAGAATGTTTGGTTGTTTGTGTTTTGCTACTATTGTTAATAATCATGATAAACTTGGCAGTAGATCTGAGAAATGTGTTATGATGGGGTATTCTAATTCTAAAAAGGGATATATGTTATATAGTCTTGACAAGCATCAGTTCATATTTTCCAGAGATGTTAAATTTTTTGAGTCTATTTTTCCTTTTAAAGACTCAACTACTGATAAGAACAGTTCTACTTCTGAAAATGTTTTTCAAGACTTAAATCAATTGAACTTTTTTGATAATGAAACCCTTGAACTACCCAATGATGAAGAGAGAGTAGACCCTAATCTGAATAGTGACTTTGAGTCACAAAGTGAAGGTGGCAGCTCTCCTCCATCTGGTAGAGACCATGTCACTAATCATAATAGTGATAGTAGTGTTTCTGCTGATGAGGATGAGGTGGTAACTACACTTGATGATGATAATAATTCTGAGGGTAATTTGAATCTTGATTCAAATTCTCCAGTTCAGGCTGAAGTACCTTTGAGAAGGTCTTCTAGACCTTCTGTTTTTCCTAGAAATTATAATGATTTTGTGGTTGAATCAAAAGTGAAGTATGGAATTGAAAAGTTTGTGAATTGTTCTAAGCTTAATTCTAGAAATTATTGTTTTACTGTTCAGTTAAACAAAAGTCATGAACCAAGAAATTATTTTGAGGCTGTTAAATCTATCTATTGGACTGATGCTATGAATAATGAGATTGAGGCTTTATATAGAAATGATACTTTTGAAGTTACTGTTTTACCTCCTGGTAGAAAAGCTATAGAAAGTAAATGGGTTTTCAAAATTAAGTATAAGTCTGATGGAGAAATAGATAGATATAAAGCTAGAGTTGTTGCTAAAGGATATAATCAAAAGGAAGGTATTGATTATGAAGAGACTTTCTCTCCTGTTGTTAAAATGGTTACAGTTAGATGCTTGCTTAATATTGCTGTTCAAAATAACTGGCCTATTTTTCAACTTGATATTAATAATGCTTTTTTATATGGTGATCTTGAGGAAACTGTTTATATGAAGTTACCTGAGGGATTCTTTCCTGAAGGTGATAATAGAGTTTGAAGGCTTAAAAAGTCTTTGTATGGATTAAAACAGGCTCCTAGACAATGGAATGCTAAACTTACATCTGCTCTTATTGAAAATGGATTTGTTCAAAGTAAAAGTGACTATTCTTTGTATACTAAATCTAATGATGATGTGTTTATTGCATTGCTTGTTTATGTTGATGATATTATTGTTACTGGAAATAATATTGGTGAAATTAACAGTTTCAAATCTTTTCTTAAAACTAAGTTCATGATTAAGGATTTAGGAAAGTTGCAATATTTTCTTGGTATTGAAGTTCTTTGAGGCCGATAAAGGAATTTGTTTAAATCAAAGAAATCTTGTTTAGACTTGTTAAGTGAGTATGGTATGCTTGGTTGTAAACCTTCTAAAACTCCTTTGCAGTCTAAATTAGTTATATCTAATGAGGCTACTGATAATGATCCTTTACTTGATAATATTACTGATTATCAGAAGCTTATGGGAAAGCTTATTTACTTGACTAATACTAGACCTGATATTTCATATGATGTTCACTGTTTAAGTCAATTCATGCACTCTCCTCTTAAGTCTCATCTCAGAATAGCTTTAAGGATACTTAAGTATCTAAAATGAGCTCCATGTTTGGGTATTCATATTACTAAAAATTCTGGTATGTCTCTTCTTGCTTATTCTGATGCTGATTGGGCTAAATGTATTGTAACAAGGAGGTTTGTTACTGGCTATTGTGTTTTTCTGAATGGGTCTCTAGTATCTTGGAAAAGTAAAAAACAACCTACTCTCTAAAAGTTCTCTTGAAGCAGTCTGAGCTCTTGCTTGATTACTAGTAATGTCTGGATTCTAAAATTTTAAAAGATCTTAAAATTCTTGGTCTTTTACATTCCACTTCATTGTGACATAAGTCGCTATTAAAATAGCGACCAACCCGATTTTTCATGAAAGAACAAAACATCTTGAGATTGATTTACATTTTGTTAGAGAAAAGATTTTAAATGGTGTTGTTAAAACTGTTAAAGTGGATACTGCAAATCAAATTGCAGATATCTTAACCAAGGGGTTGGACACATTACAACATAATTTTTTGGTTAAAAATCTTGGGATGTTTGATATATATCACATATCAGATTAAAGGGGGGTGTTGAGATTTATGGCCTATTGCTTATTGTCTAATCTGATATTGTTCTAAAACATTCTTTGTTGTGTTTTAGTTATTCTTGTTGATTGAAAGACTTGATGTTGAGTATTGAAAAGAAGAATCTAGAGGGACTTGAAGTGTAAAAGTTTTATAGCTGGAAAGAAGGTTTGAATGTCATATAGCAAGTTTCTAAAGTTGAAGGGTTGAAGTGTTTCTTCTGAGGCTATATATTGAGAAAGTCTACAGACTTTCTCATTAACTCTGATATCATCTCTCTCTAAGAAATCTTACGATATACACTCTCTCAAATATAAAACCCTAATTAGTATATTGATTGTCTTGATCAAAATACTTTGTTATTTCATTGTTATTAGTTGTAGTTATTTGATTGAGATCAAATACTGGTTATTGATTCATTCTATTTGAGAACAGAAGATCTGTTTTTCTGTATTGTTGATTCTGAAGTAATAAAAGTGTTTTTGTTATCATTAAAATCTGTTTTTCTTCAGAGCAAGTATTTTTATATCGTGTCAGTAAGAACTACATTCCATTTTTCATTAAAAAGAAATTTTATAAGAGGAAGCATGCAATATGCACACATATAACCTTTACACCCACCAACTAACTCCACTTTTAGTAGCCATTACAACTTGTTAATTGTATTAATTTGACCCATATCAGCTTCTTCTATAATTTACTCATGTTTTCATGTGCTTGCATCATACTACTTTACACTTTTACAGTAAAGCAGCATTATATAAACTATAAAGCTTAGTTATTCTCGAGCTCCAATACCTTCTGACCAACCAACTAAAACAAATGACACATCTGTCGCGGCAATGTTAATGAAATGTGTAGACGAAATCAGGACAAAATATGACCAGACGCACAAAAATTTTTGAGACGTAATAGTAGAAACGAATTTCGGTGCATTTAAGATGCATTTAAAAAAATCAATGTTTTCTTCAAAATTAATACTACATAGAAAAAATCCATAAAATTTCCAGAAACCCGCGAGAACCCGTGGTTCCGTCCATGTACTCCATACATCATCAAAATAGATAGTAACTTTTAATTTACTGAATATATGGATATGTAACTAATCTCATTTTTTATCGCTCAAATACATGTCCCATTTTTCATCCATAAAAAGTCATAAATGAGAGGACCAAAGGTCGAATTAAAACTACAATCAGAAATCATACATGCAAATAGCATCGAAGGACACAATATTTCTTGTTATTTTCACCAAAGATTCATTAAGTCAAAAGTATTACTCTAAGTAAAGATTAACTAAGGGTACTATATAAAAAAAAAATATATCGAACTACTTTGAAATGAGAAGAATTAGAAATAGTTAGAGCCACATATTTTAAATGAGGGTGAGAAATTTAAAAGGAAGATGCATCTATCTTTGTAGATGCATTTGAAATGTGTGACTGTGGTTTCTTCTCACTCTTCTCATTATAGTTTTATTTATCCTTACTCACTAACTATATATCTAACTCGGGCCAAACTAAGATATCATAATATTAAAATAATCAAAATAGGTATTTAAATTATATTTTTTTGCGCAATAAGGATAACATTTACATATTAAAGGTTCAGGTGCTGATACGTGTTAGTATGTTACCGGATAATTTCGCAAAAAGTTACTCTTATTGCGGAACAAAATAAAAGTAAGATAGAAAAAATTTATCTTTGATGAAATGATAACTTGAATAGAAGTTGTCATAGTTCGATATCTTATTTTGCATAAATCTAGTTATCTAAACAATTGATCTTTATATATTATTTCATTTGTTTTATATACTGTTCATATTATTATTTTGAGATGTTTTAAAATAAGTGTTTATTTTATATTTCAATTAACGAGAAAATAATTTAGTTAATGGAGATGATATTTGATTGATGAAAAGTATATTTAGTAAAAAAATTTAAAATTTTGTGCATTTCGAATATAAACACTTATTAGTATAAGACATATCTATATCTATACTATATTATTATGTATGTAAAAGTCAAACCTCATTCTAAGCTTAACTTCTAACAAAAAATTAAGGTAATGAACTCCAATCATGAGAGACATGTGTCACTTTTTAACTAATTATTCAAGCCTAACTCCTAACCACTAAAAATTAAGATAAGAAGCTCTAATTTGTGACATGTGTCACTTCTCAACTAAAAATTAATCTTTATTTTTAAATTGAGATATCTTTTTATCTATTTTTTTTTTTTATAATCTAATTTCACCATATTTTCTAAAATTTTATGCTTTTTAATTCAACATCTATTTTGATATATTTATATAAGTTTTTAGTTTTTATATTTTTAGTGGGTTTATTTTAATTCAAAATTTTACAACTTTAACCTTTATTTCAATTAATATAATATTGATTAAATCAAAATCGTATCTTTTGGGGGAGTGTTTGTGGTAAGAAATTCGAGGATATTTACATGTCGGGAATAATGATGTCGAGGAAAGGCTACAGAACCCAAACAAACACATACAACTAACACATATACATTCGAAGTGTTGTGAAACGAATTCACTTAACGGATAAGCAAACATATATAACTATATTTATCGCCGCCATTATGCGCAGATATCCGACTAGTATATAAAAAGTATCGTGAGAATGACCTTTGGAATCTATTTATGCATCCAAAAAAGATCCAAAACAAGGTCACTATATAACAACCATCACCGCATACATCCTCTTTCGTCTTTTTTGTCTTAGCCTCTATAATTTGCACTAAAATAGCTAGAGGTAGTCATTTATCTCAAAATTTGTCATAACAAAATGGTACAATTTGATTTAGATTTTGTACTAGTCCCGGTTGGATTGCTAGTAATGGTGGTGTACCATGTTTGGCTCCTTTATCAAATACGTCACAAACCTGCTACAACCGTTGTGGGCATGAATGCAATCAGTCGACGATTTTGGGTTAGCTCTATGATGGAGGTACGTTTAATTTAAGTTCATATACATATCATGTATACTAGATGATCATATGTAAAAGAGTACGTCTTGAATCGATCAATGTTGTAAGAATTAAGTGTAAGAACTTCTGTAATATGTTGCATCAGTCGCCTTCTCACGTTTCTGGCAATAGTTATATTCATTCATACATATTTGATCATGACATGCAAATATGCAGTAAGATTTCTTTTTTCCTTCTAGGATCTTTCGTGTCTTCGGATTATTTTCATGATTTATAACGTATTAGGGAAGTCATAGATGATTTTAATTTCACATACAATGAAATGTATGTGTTTGTTCATAGGTATTATTATTAGTATACGGGTTGAGTGTGTGATGTATTACATGACGTGTGTGATAAAATGAGTATACAAATGTAACAAGTAACAACCATGCGTAGTCATAGATGCATGCATATTCAAGATGGTCACTTTTTATATGTTACAAATAACAAGAAATTTTAAGGATGCATACACACGCACATACACATGTATTGATGTTTTGATATGATACTTCTTTTAGATAAAGGTGTATTGCATAAGTAAGTTCAATTCTGATTTAAGTTGTGGTAAGCATTTTGGTGTGAACTTTTGTTTACCTTTTGTGGTTGTAATAAAAGTTTCGTTGCCCTTTCACAATATAAATAGAAAAATTTGTAGTAGCATTTTTAGAATTTGATATTAAAGGTAACTTTTTTGTTTCTTAATTTCCTAAGTCCACACTAGTATCATTTTCCATTGATAAAAAGCAAAGCTGGTTCATATGAAAGTTGTTAATTTGCATTAATCTTGCAAATTTTAGTTCGAGTATTTATACATAGTATGATAGTAACATAGAGATATTTATTTCTATTTGTATTAGAAATTTCTACGCATACTCATATACTTTTCAAGAAGAGATGTAATAAGCATACCAGATCTGAAGGTGTCATGAGTGCGTGTGTTACACAGGACATTAAATTTTTAAACATACCCCGTTATATGTTTGGGGCCTCAAAATTCACTTCCAACAAAAAATTGTAAAAAATTGTCACCGTTGTACAATCTTGTGTTGTAAATATTTGTTAAAACTTAAAATATATATATCAAAACACTATGATTTTGGTTTCCATAGTTGGTATAAAATATTTTTGACCATCGCATTTAGTTATCGTATAAGCTTTTGAAAAGGGCCTCTAGTCGCTTAGCTACGGCACTTGTAATAAGCACGAACTTTAGGTCGATAAATTTGCATAAATTAGCTAACCAACTTTAATGTTACGGAAAAACTGATATAAATACTTCCAAATTAATACATTGTTCATCTAATCTATACAGCTTCCTAATTGAGAAAATGAAATTTTGGTAACAGGACACACAGAAGACCGGAGTTTTAGCAGTACAAACGCTAAGAAACAACATTATGGCGTCCACCTTGTTAGCTTCAACAGCCATTATGCTCAGCTCCCTAATTGCGGTTCTAATGACCGGTGAAGCCACCAGAAGCGCAGACACCACCACCACCAATGACCACCATTGGATCACTGGTCTAACATTCGGTGAAGGACCAAAGCTGCGGTTAACTATCAAGTTCTTTAGCATATTAGTTTGCTTCTTGGTATCCTTCTTGATGAACGTTCAGTCAATTAGGTACTTCAGCCACGCCAGCATGCTGATCAATGTTCCTTACAGAAAGATCACCAATTTCACGAGTCATCATCTTACAGCGGAGTACGTGGGATCTACTGTTAACTTGGGCAGCTACTTTTGGTCTTTAGGACTTCGCGCTTTCTACTTCTCGTTCCCACTATTCTTGTGGCTGTTTGGCGCTATACCCATGTTTATTTGCTCGGTTTTCATGGTGTTTATGTTGTACTTTTTGGATATCGCCTTTGATCTCGGATGGGTAGCTGATGCATCTACCACAGATGAAGAAACTGCTTAAGAGTAACATCAATGTTTTGGGATTTAATCTACGTCGAATCTCACATTTGTTGTAGTCTATGTTATTTGAATGATTAGAAATTCTACTTGAACAACAGAATAAGTGTCAAATACAGAATTTTCACTCAGGTTCGGTGACATTAACAGAAGTCGCCCCTTGTCCATCCTAATACATAATTGATTGACATGACTGCATGTTAAAGGCATCTAACATTGCTAATTTTCAAGTACGATTATACTTTTGGAACAATTACATTAAGGTATAACCAAAAACAGGCACCAACTATCACAAAAAAGATTTACATCCTAGCAGAAAGAGTCGCTGTACAGGCTCTACACTTGCTGGCAAACCATCACTGTCATCAGACGGTTCACCTGCATTTTCGACTAACCATATATGCGTACCAGGTCTATCTGTCGAGGTGGTTGTTGAGCCAGAGCCAAAGCTTGAGCTGGAGTGACAGGCTCTACACTTGCTGCTAGACCATCATTATCATCAGACGGTTCACTTCCATGTTCGACAAACTTTGAAGGCGTACCAGGACTATTGCTCGAGGTGGTTGTGGAGGAGCTTGAACTGGAGGTCGGACTGGAGTTAAGGGGATGTTCATTATCTGTGTGGACTGGTAGAAGGAAACCCTGCATTCTCACAAGGTAAGGCGAGTGAGGCTGTTGCACTCTCAGATCGCGAGATGCTGAAATGCTTGAACGGCCAGGATTAACCGGGTAGGCAGATAAGTCATTCGAGAGAACATCAGGGAACACAGAACATCGGCATCGAGGGCATTTTACATTTAGTTTAAGCCATTTATCGATACATGCCACATGGAAGTTATGAGCACAAGGAAGGCCACGGACCTGCAAAGCAATAGCATTTAAATCAAAGGGGTGGGCATTTTTAACTGTAATAAGCCGTTTATAAAAACGAAAACAAAAAACAAAATAATACCTCTTGCCCAACACGAAACTCTTCCAAACAAATAGGACAGTCACTGCAGTCCGTTGGAACGGCTTTCAGAATATAAACTGGAAGTCGTTGAATCGCTGTATCCATTGCTGCTCTCTGCATGCCACATTAGAAAGCACTAAAAATAACTAAATGCAACTATTAATGAATTCTTTATATATTACGTGACTTTAATATCAATTTTTTTACCTGAACTTCAGACAAATTCGTTGATGCTGCATTATATTGGGCGGTAACTTGTTCCAACCATCTTCTCTCATTAAAAGGGATTTCATATACTGGCTCTGGTTGACGAATTATACTAACCAACACCTGAAAAGGACACAAACATGGTTTATGTTGGATAACAAAGCAGCTAATTCACGGTGGAGCAGAGTTGCTAATCTCATAAGCACATTAGAGGTGATCCCAGTGAAAGCATAAACATAAAAAGATTGCCAAATGTAGTAAAATGAGTTATAGAATTAGAATCAAACCCCCATCTTCTTAAACAAACAATCAACCAAAGAAAGAAGAAATATATCTTTGATATGCATACAAAATTACCGTATATCCTGAAACAGGTTCCTGGAAGGCACGTCGTAAATCGTCTCTCCTTCTTAACCACTAGAGAAAAGATAATTATACAACTTTAGAAGATTGTTATACTATATAAACACACTATCACGTAGTACTTTAGTACCTTTTTCCAAAAATTGCCAGCAAGGCATATGAGTCCACACAAGCTTAAAAGTAACCATACGACATAACCCCTTTTCTGGGTTTTTTCAGGCAGCTGCATGTATTTCAGATATAAACATTACAATTATAATTCAGATTTGTTAATGATCATCGCCTTTAATTAACAATAAAGAAAAACTAAATCGATTCACATACACAGTACTTTGCACCAGCAAGCCATATTGCCCCAACAAAAGTCCATCCCCAAAGAAACGGATAGAGCACTGCATACAGTAAATATAAAACAAGCAATCTTCCAAACAAACGCCAGCCACTTATCACCCGACCATAATCCCTGTAACAGTTATAACCGAAATATCAATAATGAGGTCATTACCTAATTCTGGTGTCCATGAAACTACCGTTAACACAATACACACCAAAATTTGTGTTTCACAAATAAGACTTGATGATTGATATATCAGGTACATAGTAGTATCTTGTATCAGCTTTATTATACTAATAAACGTAGATTAAATATGATCTACTATGTTAAAGACAAATTTGAAACAAACTATAATGAATCTACTTTTAACCAACAACACAAATTAGTCTTTCAAAACGCATTCATCGAAAACAAATTTTCTTTTAAAGTCCATCCCCAACGAAATTGGACGCAAAAAAAGAAAAAGAAAAAGCCCATAAATCTTCCAAACAGACGACCATTAAGTAATCATGAGCTTCACCAAACTACCATTAAGGCATAAACATAAAAGGCAAAAAAAGCGTATCTTCTCTCGGTTACAAACGAGATTCGATAATCTGATATGTTAGGTAAATAGTAGTCTTCTCTTTTCGTCTATTCTTTATACGAATAGTCGGAATAAATGTAAACTGAAGAACATAACCGTTCATATTAATGATGAGAATGCCTAATATGTTACAAATTAGTATTAATCTACCTACAACTAACGAAAATCAACTTGACAGTATCAAATTCTGATTAAGAATAGCACAAAAACCAAATGAGATTGTATCTTCACTCAATCACAATGGAGACTTGATAATCAGATATATTAGGTAAATGGTATTCTTTCCGTCTAGACTTAATGCCAATTAACGTATTAAGTATCTAAGTATTGATATTAACAAAAAGATTGCCGACTATGTTAAAAACCAATTTAAAAGAAACAAAACATAATCAACTTACAACTAATAAAAACCATAATTCTAGTATCAATTTCCGATTGAAATTTCATCTTCACTGACTACCAATAACATAAGTATGCAGAACGATCATATATTTACTCGAATACAAATGAGTATTTTTGTATAAACTGTATACTAATAAACTTACATATAAACGAAGAATCAATCTACTTATAAGTAACGGAAACAGACATTCCGGGCAATGAAGACTTGCACTATTGCAGATTTAAGTATCTAACCATTAGTATTAATAATGAGATAGCCTACTATGTTAAAAACCGATTTAAACAATCTAATATTAATCTACGTATAACTAACAAAAACCAACTTTACAGTATCAAATTCCGAATGAAATTTAATTTTCATCAACCATCAATAACACAAGTATGCAAAACGAGCATATCTTCACTCGACAACAAACAAGACTTAATAATTCAATAAAAAAGCACACGAATTCCTAACATCTAAACTTTATTAGTAACGAAAACCGACATTAAGAGCAATGTGCACTTACGCTACTGAAGTAGCCGCAATAGCATTGTCTAGAAACATCAAGATTCGAAAAACAAACACAACCCCATAATCAACCTAACACCAAAACAGCCAAAAACAGCAAATTAGTCATCGAATATATCGAAAAACATCGAAAAACAATGAAAATCGCAAACGAACCGCAATCCATAAATGCAAAGGATGTTTACAAGAACGATAACGCTCCCAACTCAAAACAACCATTATTCTATATAAACAAATGTCAAGAAAAAACAAAATTTACCCAGACAGTAATTAGTTGATTACAGTAACAGTAAAATATTAAAAAAAGGATACATGCTGAATGCAAGCATTGATAGAAAGAATCCATCGTACCTGAAAATAACATGAAAATTTTATTAGAGAATTAAGAAATGAAGTGGGGTTTGTAGAAAGATTGGTTAAATGTTAGTACCATCTGAAACCAGCGTGTCTGATCGCCATTGATGAAGTTCAAGTAATGTGTGTGAAAGTGAAAGAGATGAAAATGGTGATGGTAATTTGTGATTTTTTGTTGTTTTTATGAGGGGAAAGTTTGATTTTGTGATGATTTTGAGGAAAGTGGTGAATAAAGCCGTGGAATTTTTATTGGCTATGAAGCCAACTTTTTTTTTAAAGAAAAATGAGAAAAAAAAATGTCAGTTTTATATTTTATCAAATGAGTACCTTTTTTTTCTTCAAAAAATTCGACATACACATAAAATTCGCAAGTTTGCGATAATTTGCGGACTTTTTTAAAAGTCCGCAATGTTTGACTTTTTACTTTAAAACTGAGTAAATGGCATACTCGTAATATAATACTAGAAACTCGATTTTTGAGTGTTACGGTACTTACGCCATAGTACCTCTAGTTGACCTGTCGTTTGAAGTGTTAGTATGACTACGACATATGTATAATGGGTCATTTATGCCCTAATAAGCTCTGGTCCAAGTTTTCTTCGTTTTCCTTCAAGTTCCTTCTCATTTCCGCATTTTTGGCTCCAATACTCAAATAAATCCTATTAATCAAATAGGAAGCAATTGAGTACGAATTCTTATAAAAACACAAAAATAATGAGCATATAACAAGGGATATTGGTAGTAAAATGTATCCATTGTTTGATGTTATCACCGTTTTTCGGTTCTTGAGTTTATTAGACCGTATGTTTCCGAGAAAACTAAACAAAACACCAAATCCAAATTCATTTTGGTTTCGGTTTACAACCATGAAAACTACATTCGAGTAAATTTGGTAATACAATTTAGAGTAAATTGCAAAAACCGTCTATCACACCCCAAAATTCGGGTCGCAGCGGAATGATATTTTCGGAGCCGTGACTTTCATGGAAACAAAGTTACAAGTTATATTTAACGACCTACATGATTCGTTTGAAAATACACATTTAATCTCATAAAAAAGGTTTTACAAGACAATATGTTCAGAAATCTCAACCCCAAAAAGGTATAGTAGTAATACAATGAATCTTCAAACTAGTGAGATCGGAATTATGAGACTCTAGAAATGATGCTCCAGTTGTAACCCATGCAAACGCAATTAAGTACCTGAAAAATACATACTAAAAGTGTTAACATAAAGGTTGGTGAGTTCATAGTAGGGGTGAAAACGAGCCGAGCCGAGCTCGAGCTCATTTAGGCTCGAGCTCGGCTCGTTTATATATAAAAAGCTCGAGCTCGAGCTCGAGCTCGTTCGAGCCTCACATTTTGAGCTCGAGCTCGGCTCGTGAAATTTTCACAAGCTCGAGCTCACTCGAGCTCGACTCGTTAACACAAAGCTCGACTCGTTAACACAAGGCTCGAGCTCGTTAACACGGTTATCGTATAGAAAATATATATCCGTATATATTTCTAGGGCTCGTTTAGGCTCGCGAGCCTAAGCGAGCCTTTTGTATAGAGCTCGGGCTCGAGCTCGATTATTAAATGAGCCCAAACTTAGGCTCGAGCTCGGGCTCGAGCTCGTTTAGGCTCGGCTCGTTCGAGCTTTTTATCGATCCGATCCCGAGCTTTTCACGAGCGGCTCGGCTCGTTTCCACCCCTAGTTCATAGGTTTATGTAAATAAATTGAAAGCCCTTTTGAGTAAATGGTCATGGCAATTATCATATCAATCCTTCTATTACAAGCCCCGCCCATACAAGACTTGTAATACTTAGATTCACACATAATTCCGGGTAAACAAGGTATGTCCAAAGGTCAAAGTTGAAGTTAAACACTTGGTTGGAAAATGTAACTGGGAAGTTATTGCACTTGAATTCATGATAATGATGTAATTGTAAATATCAATCCCAATGATAAGTATATGTCAACCTAATCATGTTATAAATCCCGCCCATATAAGACTTATAACATCTTAGGTCCACATATAAGTTCATATTGATAAATGTAAATTTTAATAATTGATTGTGTGCGGCAACCACAAGTAAATAGAAGGTATGACAATTGTAATAAATACATTGTCATATAAAAGGTAATACTATTGCACTAAGCCTAATCCCAGAAGCTTAACATGATGGAATGCATTCAAGCATTAATAATGGCCCCAAATGAGTGTCTTGCTAAACACTCAAATAAAATTTCAAATGGAATGCGTATGCATGACAGGTTGGCGCTACCAACCCGGACGGAAGAGTCACCCTCAATAGATCTATTCACTACATTCGCTCTTACTAATAATTAACGGTTCATGATTCTGGAGGGGTGATGTGTCGTTTAATATAAGTATTTATTGTTATCAAGTTTTAATATTTATATTTAGCCGACTTAAACTATAACAAACACTAACGAGCAGTATACCCAATCAATGTAGACTAGTTGGTAAGAGAGTGTCGATCACTAAGAGTGGAACGTTAACACTTAAATATCTATCAGTATTTTAATCCTAAAGTTAGTCTAATTAAATATAATCTAACGAAAGAGGGGCTTTCAGCATGTGAGACTGGCACGATTGTGTAGATTAATATAACTGTAAAATAAAAGTGAAAACAACAAGACACACACGTACACAAATAGAAAACAGATAGCAATAAGAGGTCAAGCCAATAGTAAGGAAGACATGCTCGCTAATCGTTTAGTTATATATGATGAGTACTAAATAGGCACTTTCTCTATGGCTGTTTATTATGTAGTGTACTAAATTACCTAGATCTCTTGTAAAATCCCTGTCACAACTAATTAGAAATGCGTGTTAATCTTTCCTTAATGATACTTAGTTTAAACTATTTATCCATTTCGGGCTTACATTAACTATGCAAACGATGTTAATGAAGTAATTGTGGGAGGCGGATGACACAAGCAAGCCATGATAAAATAGAGGTGTCAATGCTTACACACAAACATTAAAACCAATTAAAACATCGTATGATCATTAATGCAGGTAGTATGTTAAATGCGAATCTAATGAAAGAAAAAGTACGCTAACCAAACGATTAAAGAGTACTACTACGATTAAGCGAATCTCCCTATGTAATTATGCCCTTGAAAGGCCTTCTTATGCTTCAGAATTCATCATTCTTGTTGTGTCTTGTGGTGCTTGGTCTTCTATACTCGTGTGGTATATTATGTGTCTTTTGAATGAGAGCAATCGACCTTTATTTATAGTTTCTAGAAACGGCATCGATACTCGTGTGGTATATTATGCTAATAATATGTTGTTATTTGTTATCATCAAATATCCCCTCACTTGAACTTTACTTGTCCTCAAGTAAACTCTAGATTTAACTTGTGAAAATGTATCCTAAACGTCATCTAGAATCTTTTTATAGTTAAGCATTCATTCGTTTAATATCAATTGCACAACCAAACACCTCACAAAGTAGGAAAATGAAATCACTCAAATCACTCAACTAATCTTTGTGGTAACATTTTGGTAATTCGATCATTTGCTCGGTCGTGACGAATATTCTATCATAAGCTTGGCAAGGATACACATCTCCACCACTAAAGCCAAGGAGTAATAAGTCTAAAGCGGTAAATTGGGTTGGTTGTGATAAGGTTGTGCATAGCTTTTATTCAAACATCTCCTACACAAACTCAATAGATCGTTGCCACAAATTCTTGATTCCTCGAACAACGGATAATTCTTGATTCCTCGAACAACGGATGGTCACTAGTGTGTATCTTGGATCGCTGGCGCGTTATTTGCATAACGGATGGTCACCAAAACATACACCAGATCGCTAGCGCGTCATTCAATTCCTCAAAAACTCGGATGGTCACTATCTTATTCATGCATTTTACATTCTCACTAAGCTATAAAAGGGTAGGGATAAGGTAAATGTTGTTAAAGTAAAATCACAAAACACATAAATTAAGTCCAAAAATGAAATAATGAGGTTAATTACTTCCCGACCTTCCCTTGAAAAAGACACAAATCATAGACTAAGTCACGCTTTAATATGTAGACTCTTGCTTTAATAGGTAGACATGAATTAGACTCAATAATGACTCAATTGAAGAATAAATCTTAGTTGGCGTTCCCATAACGACCAACTCCCTTGCAATCCATAAATATAGTACAACAAATAGTGGTGATATCTCCACTAATCCATAACTTAGATCGTTGGTTTATAACACATACAAAAGAATAATCGATTAGCGCATAATATAACTTCGGTTAAGTTTTTACAAACCAATTATCTCACAATCTCACCTTTTTTCCTTTCACTTTTTTTTCTATTTTTTTTTTGATTTTTTAAAACCAAATAAAACTAATGATGTAAAATTTCACCACTTCACTATAACAATAAATCTGGATAATTTTTCTTACTTTTCAATACTTCAGATATAAAAATAATAGTGAAAGTAGCAAACACACAAAAATCAAAAACTACTACTATCACATTCCCATTGCGATGTGCAATTCTTGACCAATACGTAGACAAGACACACACCCATTGCGATGTGCAATTCCCGACCTAACATGATAAGAAACATACACAAAAACACATGAAATACACACTTTACAAAAGTAACCAACCACGGACTTAATCTACATGGTAGGCTAAGGTGTACATATGTAATGAAACATATAAATGGGTGTAATAAACGAAAGGAATGGCTCTGAGGGTTTTCTAGGGGTATCTTACTCTAAAAATGAGAGTAACAAAAGGGTTTATACGGGGGTTAACTAACCAGTGTAGTTAGTTAACAAAACCTAACATATAAAGGCTTTTTGGGGATAATCCTAGAAATTTACCAAGTTAGACAAGTCAATCCAATTATATCAACAATACTCATTATAGTGGTCTCGAATAGTATACAAGCAAAGTTCTAAAGCTTACTACAAGTCACCGGCACACTCATATTTTTGTGGAATTTAGGTAAAATATTGGAAACAAAATAGGCTTAATTCTCACAATATGGAAATAAGGGTTATTGTGTGCGGGTCATGCAACTTTGATTTCACAAAAACATGCTAGAAAAACTTAAATTTGGTATATATTAAGCACATATTAGCATATGTTTTGAAAAATAAGGACAAGTAACGCTCTAATTCTCCAACCCCCACCCCCTTAAGATAATCAACGTCCTCATTGTGTAAAATAAAATTAATAACAAGAAATAGAAAGAATTAGAACGGAAAACTTGTGACAACTGGTAATTTAGGTAGCCCTTTTAAGTACCGCATTACGTTAATTAAAACAAATAACAAACTTTTGGAAATTATTTTTTGAATCATGATGAATTATATTCGTATCGTTGATTTGATTTCGTGGAATATTATGGAATTGAATGATTTATGATATGTTTAATGGTACGTTTATATTAGGCACTACGCGAGTCGGCACAATAGAAACCTAATAACGTGAGAAATAATAACGTTTAACTCGTTAAGCGAAAATACACGTGTTTATGATCAATTTTAACGGAAAAATATATTTAAAAACAATGGCGCAACTTAGAAAATAAATCAGTCACATCTAAAATATTTTACGAGCCTTTAGTCGTGTTTCGGGAAAGTTTAAATAAATTACACTAATGGTCCTTGTGTTAATAAACTGCCCCCTTGTTCTAAAGAAATTTCAACTATGGTCCCCATGTTGAAATAAAACCCTAGTACCAACCATTTCATCCTCATTTACCAAACCCTAAAACTAACACACCTTCCTCTCTCCTCTCTTAGCACCGCCGCCGGCCACCTCTAACACCACCACCACCGTTGCACGTCACATCTCACCACCACCACTAAAACATTCACCATCATCTCCTCATCATTTCTAGCCACCATACGCGCCTAAGGAAACCACCACCGCCACCTAAATCATTAACACGCGCCACCCTTTTATTGTGTACGAGTAGATCGGGCCCAAAAGAAGGTGAGAAAACGATTTTGACTCATTGGTGACTCGGTGTGAGTCGACCCATGACTCACCGAGTCACGTTTATACACTCTTGGTTCGGGTTAGGGTCTAAAACGGGTGGAAACTACATTTTACTAATAAAAATGTGAAAAAAGTCGTTGGTATTGTGTCGTGTGTGTCGAGTTAGTTGTTGTTATTGTCGTTATTGTTATTATTATTGTTGTTGTGTTTATGGTTATGTTTGGTTTCAGATTTGGATCGATTTATGTTATTGTTGTTGTCGTTGAGGGTGAGCCGAGACCTTAAGGGTCCGGTTGGTTTATTGTTGTTCTCGTTGGAGTAAGCCGAGACCCATAAGGGTCTGATATGGAGCAAATGAGATAGTCAACGAAAGTCAACATAATAGTCAAACATCAAGTCAATAACCCATTTAACTACTTTTCCCGCCTATTCATTTTATACCATTTTATCACTTGTATAAGTAGATGTTAGTATCACATTGAGAATCATTCATGATATTGTAAATCTTTCTATCATGTAACAAACTCAACAATCTAATAACAAATCCTTTCTCAAGTTCGAATCTCTAATTCTTATCAAATAGAGTTCCTGCTTTTGAATAAGTTCTTCTTCATTTCATTTTGATTTATGGAAGAACATAATTGTAGTCTATCATTTGGTATCCAGAGCCTCTTTCCTGGCAAAGATCAAGATTGTTATACTGACTTTCTTGATTTTCGGTTATTTTCTCCGGTCAAATTCCGGAAATACACAGAAATTCCGGCAAGAAATTAGCCACCACTAATTTCACTGTTCTTCTTACATCTGATTAGTGTCAACCAATTGTACGATCACAAGACCAGCGCATTGGCAGCTTAAATCCTCTAGTTTTGAACAAGCTGATCAGAAGCAATTGGGTTGAGTAATCAAGAACAGTACCAATAGACATTATTCCATTGTTGATGAGTGATAATGTGATTGGTATGATGGTGGAAACAAGAAATACAAGTAGAATTCAAGAACCTTCATTGGAGTCCCTTCAACAAACAGTCAATGAATTGCAAAGAATGATGCAAGAAATGAATACTGAGATCATGAGGTTGAGATCTGGTGAAGGAACTAGTAATGGGAATCAGAGTCATGGTAGTTCCAATGGAGGCCAAAAAATGCAGTTTACCAGAGTTTCCAAGATTGAGTTCCCAAGATTTGGAGGTGATGATGTGAGAGGATGGATATTCAGGTGTGAACGGTTCTTCAAAGTGGATAGGGTGCAAGAAAATTGTAAGGTAAATCTTGCTTCAATTCATCTGCATGATTTAGCACTTATGTGGCATAAACATATTGTGAGATTTGTTGGTGATGATGTTGATTGGGAAGTATATAAAGTAGCTATTCTTAAGAGGTTTGGTAAATAATATGATGATCCTTTGGGTGAAATCAAGAAATTAAGGCAAGTAGGATCTGTGCAGGATTACATTGATGCTTATGATACATTGTTGAGTAGAGTAGATCTTCCTGCTGAATAGTCAATAAGTTTCTTTATGGCTGGATTACAAACTGAGATTGAGTTGGCACTTAGAATGTTTAAGCTAAGTTCTTTAGCAAAATTATATGGGTTGTGTAAGTTGGAGGAGGCTAAGACTGGAATTTTGAAACAGAAACAAAAGATGGCCATACTTCCTACACCAAGATTTCAAAACACACACAATGTTACTAGTCCAAAACCTTTAACCTTACCTGCTCTAAATGCCAATTGGAGAAATAGGGCATCTACTTCCGAAACAACCCACAAAGGAAACAATTAACCCAAAAGGAGTTGGAAGAAAAAAGGGCAAAGGGCTTATGTTTTTATTGTGATCAGAAGTATGCACCAGGACACAAGTGCAGTGGGCAAGTGTTTAGTTTGGAAGTAATTGCAGAAATAGATCAGGAAGAGAAGGAGGAGACAGGGGAGGAGATTGTGTTAGAATGCTTGAATGAGGACATTCAATGGGAACCAGGCCCAGGAAGTGTGGAAACAATGAGTCCACAGATCTCATTGAATGTTATCACTGGAGTCAGTAGTTACCAAACACTAAAAGTCAAGGGGGATGTAGGCAATCATGAGCTATGTATCCTTATTGATTGTGGTAGTACACACAATTTTTTGGATGTCAATACTGCCAAGAAGATTGGATGTAAGATTACAAGAACATGTCCCATGCAAGTGGCCATTGCTAGGAAGGAACAGTCTTCTTAGTGAAACTATGTGTAAGGACTTCTCATGGACTCTGCAAGGTGAAACATTCACAACCTCGGTGATGTTATTACCATTGGGTGGGTGTGAGATGGTTTTAGGCATCCAATGGCTTTTCAACTTTGGGTAATATAGTATCTAACTTCAAGGAGATGAGAATGAGTTTTAAGTACAAAAACAAGTTGATGACATTAAGAGGATCTACAAAAGCAACTCTGCAATGGATGCAAGGAAGAATTATTCCTTTTCAATGTTTTTCCATGGCTATGTGTGTAACATCCTAGGCAAATCCCACATTGGCTGTGGCCTGGAGAGATACTGGGCTCATAAGATAACATTCGCCTTACAATGACACAACGCGTTTTGTGGTCTACTGCGGGTGGAGTTCTTAGGAACTGGCAGTTAAGCGTGCTCATGTGAGAGTAGTACTGGCTTGGGTGACCTGCCGGGAAGTCTTCAAATGAGGCCACAAAAACAAAGCCGTGAGCCTTCGGGCAAAGCGGACAATATTGTGGTCTATAAGGCGGGGTGTTACAATGTGTGTCTATCCAGCTACCTTATTACAGGCTGAACAAGACGGGAATGTTAGTTCACTACCTTTATTAACTCCATTGTTGCAAGAATTTGAAGATGTTTTTGCTGTTCCATCCAGTCTTCCACCCAAAAGAAGTCATGATCACAGAATACCACTCAAAGAAGGAGCTCAACCTGTGAATATTAGACCTTACAGACACCCTCCTACACAGAAAGATGCAATAGAAGCCATGGTTAAGAAGCTTTTGGATATTGGAGTAATTAGGCACAGTCAAAGTTCTTACTCTTCTCCTATTATCATGGTCAAGAAGAAGGATGGGTCTTGGAGGATGTGTATTAACTACAGACAACTGAATAAGCTGACCATCAAAGATAAGTTTCCAATTCCTCTGATAGAAGAGTTGATTGATGAGTTGTGTGGATCTGTCATTTTTTTTTTCCAAACTTGATCTTAGATCAGGTTATCACCAAATTAGGATGCATGACAATGATGTTGCTAAGACAACCTTTAAAACTCATGAGGGATATTAAGAGTTTTTAGTTATGCCATTTGGACTTACTAATGCTCCCTCCACATTTCAGTCTTTATGAATACAATTTTTAAATCTTATCTGAGGAGGTTTACATTGGTCTTTTTTGATGACATTTTGATCTATAACCCCAATAAGGAATCACATATGGAACATTTGAGGTTGGTTTTACAGACAATGAGGGACCATAAATTGTATGCTAAGTTGAGTAAGTGTACTTTTGGAGTCACAAGGGTGGAATATTTAGGCCATATTATTTCTGATAAAGGAGTAGCAACAGATCCATCCAAAGTAGAAGCAATGAGAAATTGGCCAAAACCTCAGAATTTGAAGTAGTTGAGAGGCTTTTTGGATTTGACTGGTTATTATAGGAGGTTTATAAGGAACTATGCTCTCATAAGTCAACCTCTCACAGCCTTGTTAAAAAAGAATGCTTTTGTCTGGAATGAAAATGCTGAATCAGCTTTTGAAGCACTCAAAATAGCCATGTCACAAGCACCAGTATTAAAGTTTCCTAATTTCAATTAACCTTTTATAATGGAAACTGATGCTTCAGGGGTGGGTATTGGAGTTGTCTTACAACAAGGTGGTTACCCAGTTGCCTTCATGAGTAAGTCCTTAGCACCCAAACATCACAGTTTATCTACCTATGAGAAGGAATTTTTGGCAGTCATTCAAGCTTTAGACAAATGGAGGGGTTATTTGCTTTACAGACATTTCACCATCAAAACTGACCATTTTAGTTTGAAGTATTTGATGGATCAGAGGTTCACTACTCCAGTTCAAAGAAAATGGCTTCCAAAATTAATGGGGTATGATTATGAAATTGTTTACAAGAAAGGTAGTGAGAATGTGCCTGCTGATGCTTTATCAAGAGTATTGCATAATGGTGAATTGTTGCAAATCACTTGTAGTACAGTCAGTAGTGAGTTGTATGGAAGAATTAAAGATGGGTGGAACAGTAACAAGGAGTTGCAGGCCATCATTTCCAAGTTACAAACAAATAGTACTTCTGCCAAACACTACTCTTGGTATGCAAATCAACTGTTGAGAAAAGGGAAATTGGTAATTGGAAAAGATAGCCAATTAAGAGAAGATCTATTGAAGCACTTCCACACTGAAGGTCAAGGTGGTCACTCAGGAGTGCAGGCTACTTTGAATGGAATTAGTGCCCATGTGTATTGGAAGAAAATGAGGAAAGAAGTCAAGGCATTTGTAAGAACTTGCAGTGTTTGTCAAAGGATCAAACCTGTATTAGTACCTTATCCTGGTTTGCCACAACCCCTTCCTATTCCCACTCATATTTCGACTGAAGTTTCCATGGATTTCATTGATGGACTGCCTATGTCCAAGGGTAGATCAGTGATTATGGTGGTGGTAGATAGGCTGAATAAATACAGTCACTTCATTCCCCTTACTCATCCTTACACTGCAATAACTGTGGCACAAGCTTTTTTGGATAATGTATACAAATTTCATGGCTTACCAAAGGTAATTGTGAGTGATAGATATACAATTTTCCTAAGCAAATTTTGGAAGGAATTGTTTAAGCTGTTACAAGTGTGGAAAACTAGAAGGGGGGTTGAATTGTTTTACCAATTTAAAACTTCCTTTTAAATATTTAGATCGACTTATGTCAATCTATTTTGATGTGTATGTTGGACGTTGATAGATAGATATATAAAAGTGTAATGAAAGATAAAGAGTAAGAAGCACATAACCACGACACGAGTATTTATAGTGGTTTGGCTACAAGGACACCTTCCTTGCCCTACTCCACTCCCTGAGTCACCTACTCGAGAGTTCGTAATCACTACACGACACCAACTCCTTATGGCGGAGAAGCCTTCCCAACGTCGCCTACTCTTTTTCCAGTACTAGGCTAACCACCGGGTTCTTTCACACCAAGGTGAACCACACCTACACATCGTCGCCTACCCTTTATCCGGTGCTAGGCTAACCACCGGGTTCTTTCACACCAAGGTGAACCACACCTATCACAACGTCGCCTACCCTTTATGAGGTACTAGGCTAAGTACATAGTTCCATTACAATAGAAGAACTACTACCCAACACTACACGACACATAATCCCAAAGGATACCCACTCCTTATTACAACACCATCAAGGATATCACCATCCTTGGAAACAAACTATTACTATATGTATAACGATGCACCTCATCGATTATACGACCTTGGAATTCTTCACTAATGCCACTTGGTTTGATTCCTAGGCATTCTTCACCAATGCCCTTGACACAACGCTTGGCACCTTTTACTAATGCCTTCGTCTTGACACCTTTAGTATTCTTCACTAATGCTTTAGACACGGACGTTAATCATCTTTCACTAATGCTTACGTCTTGACTCCTTCGGCATCCTTCACTAATGCCTTCAACACAACACATCTACGGAGGAAGAAAGAACTATTAACAAGAGAACCTCAGTTGTCTTGATGATGACGAAGCATGGCAACTCATGGACTTGATCTTGCTCGACTTCAAGAAGTGGTGATCTCGCCTTTAAGAGGAACCTAGAGAATCACACAAAAACAAAAGACAAACTACATAGAAAGATCCCTTAGGATCAGTGGTTAGAGAGTTACAATACTTGAGGAAAGTATGTGTGGTGGCAAGCCAAAAGGAAGAAATGGCTCACTATTTATGAGGAGAAATGCTTCTTGTTCCCGGATCCCACGGATCCCTCCCACAAGGGATCCGTCTAGCGTAAAGCTAGGGATCCGTGGGACGCTCCTCTTTGCCCATGGGTATTTTGGTTATGGGTCATGGGTCATGGGTTGATCCATGGGTTATGGGTTGATCCATGGGTTTCTTATTAGATACAATGTATCTCATGAGTGCAATGCACCTAGTCAAATGGGTATGGGTCAATACCATGGGTTATGGATATTTTCCATGGGTTGTAGTTTTACCCATTTATATAATATATACTAGTTGTGTATATATTTTGCCCAATATGTAAACACTAGTTGTTGTACATATATATTACTAAATCATAAAATCACTTATACTTGTTTTAGTGTTTTATGTGAAAATGTAAGTGTGTTAGAAAACTATTGGCTCAAACTATTTACGTATTTTATTTGTTTCGTTAAAATGATTTTACGTTTGTTATCGACAAAACATTAGAAGATCGTAAAATATAAATAAACGTTTTTACGGCTTATTTGTATTAACAATCTCCCCCTTTTTGTTGATGACAAAACATAAAATTATTTTAAGAAAAAACTAAAATTAGTAAAAGTTTGAATTGAGTTTTACTCTCTCTCCCTTTTTGTCGAAACAAAAGAGCGTCGAAAAGAAACTAACACAAAGTTTTAAGAAAACATGTAAAAGAAAAGATGTAAAGTGAGCAAGTGACGGGAATGGTTCTCGTCTTAACTCCCCCTTGACGAGTCCATCCCTTTATGAGGGCGTCAAGTAAATAAAAACTAACAAGCTAATGAATTGCAAATTTGTTTGCAAATGGTATCATCCTTGTGATGAAAATGCTCCCCCTTGAAGATTGCAACGTTGCAATGGGGTGTCATGAAATGAAATATAACCCAAATAAGTATTATGTTGCAAATGTTTTTGCAACATGGTTTGACACAAAGCTCCCCCTAGCTTTATGGTGTCAAAATCTTCATGTGTATTTTGAAAATCTACAAAATAAAGGTTAGAAAACAAGAGTATAGTGCATAATTTCCTACAAACAAGCTCAAGTTAGCAGAATTTTGTTCTTCTGTACCACAGATCCCACGGTTCCCTACATGGAGGGATCCGTCTAGGCTTTTTATAGGGATCCGTCTGTCTGGTGACATATTTTTCAGCAAAGGTGTTATATCAAATAATGCTGAATATGAAAGTGAGATATGTATACCACCAACAAACATATACTCAAAACAATATGGCAAATAGGTTATCATTCAATAAAACAAAGAGACAATCAATAAATCTCTAAAACTAAGAGAATGATCTAGCCATACATTTTCTACTAATACTAATAAGTTACTAAACTTAAGAAGCAACTATGTGCTTGAGTCTAAGGATGAGTAGACTTGTTGATTAGGTCCAATCTTTCAAGAAGATGATTGAACATGAAATGCAACTCATTTCTTACTTCTTGAACAAGTCCTTGAGTTTTTAGACATTTTGAACAATTATTGTCTTGATTAGGAACCGGAGGAAAATGGATTTTTGAGAAGGTTCTACGGATGATTGCGGGGTTTCATTTTGAGACGTGGGATGAGGTTCTACTAAAAATGAGGGTTGTGGTAATGGAACTTCCTCCATATGATCAAGTCCATGGTTGTTCCTTGTTTCCCATGATGGACTAGTCGGTGTTGTGGGTGGTTCCCTATTTAACGAGAAAGTTGGTGAGTGGGAGGTTCTTGGTGTTTAATGCTCTAATGAATAGAGATTTGGGTGAGGAATAGGCTTGTTAAATGAGTTTGGTCCATGCTTAAGGAATGAGGGCTTAGATGGCTTGATAGAACTAGCTATGTTTGGTTTTGAACTAGATGACCCCTTTTCTAGCCCAAAAGGTTTGATGCTAATCCTTGCGGTTCTCTTAGCAATTGTTGAATGAGTTTTTTGAGGTGGGATTCTAGCATTGTTTTCTCTTATGGGAGATGATTCGGTGGATGAAATTTCATGGATCATATGACCCTTTCTTTTGGATGAACCTTTGGTTGAGGAGTTGTTGCTAAGAGCTTTGTTCATGGTGATGATAAGGATGCTATATGAGCTTTTAGTTACTGATTTTTGAGAGCTAGGTGGGAGTGATGCCTTAACCTTAAGAGTGTTTGGTTTATAAAGGGTAATTTGAATTTAGGGAATTAAATTCTTGACCACTAACAGGATTAAGCATGCACTTAGGATATTGATTAGCTCTAGGGAGATAATAAATGAAAGCTAAAAGTGGTTAGATAACCAAAAGGTGGCTTAAAATTGAAGAGGGAAGCTGATTTAAGCTTTGTGCAGCCACGGATCCCGCGGATCCCTCTCACCAGGGATCCGACTGGTTATAAGCCAGAGATCCGTCTGTCAGACAGATTCTAGGTGAAATAATTATGCTTTTTGAAAGGTCTAGTACCTATGTATCTCGAGGTTTTGACTTAATTTGGAAGTCTTGAGTGGTGGATGTCTTAAATGCTTAATCACAAGGGGTGATGGTGCTTAATGATGGTTTTGGATAGGAAAGTTGACTTTAGATAGTCTAACTAAGTGCTTGAGAAAGATACCATTTGATTTGAGATGAGAAATGGTGGTAATTAGTCCTAGAAGTCAGATGATGCCTCAAGAAAAATTTATAAAAATCTTAAAAAATAAAAAAAATGAAAAACTAGTTTTGAGCCTATTTTTGAGTCAAAAGTGACTAAAACCAATTTGCTAAAATTGATGGATATATCAAACTAAGTGTTATGAGATGTGATAAATAATGTGTGAGCGTTGGAGCGGAAATATGGTGAGTTTTGATGAGTTGATAAATCAAAGACACTTTGAAATATATCCTAGGTAAGCCATGGGTGAGTGTGAGGTTTTCAAATGTTTGAGGAAGACTTAGTTGGTTCTAATTATGTTTGACTAGTGTGAGGTGATCTAGTGAGCTATTTTGATGTAAGCAAGTCTCATATTGCTCATCTCAGAGTCACGGATCCCACGGTTCCCTCCAGGAGGATCCGACTAGTTATAACTCGGGATCCGCCTCTGCAGATCGAAAGGCTTTCAGCAAATGTGTCATTTTGCATTCTTAAGCAAGTGCTTCTCCTAGTTATTTCTATAAGGACTAAAAGCGAGAACATACTAAGTATAAAGCAAAGCAAATGTGGGACAAATAAAAGTTCCTAAAAATGAGTAACGACGACTACTTTAATGTTTTCAAGGAGTCGTAAAATCTCATTCTACATGATCCTAAGTTAAGATTGTTTTAATGCCAAGTTATGGCAAGACCTACATGCTACATCCCATTCTACATAAGTATTGTTTAAGTGTTACAACCCATTGTTTGAAATTGTTTTTCACAAATTTTAGGTCCTATGACCTTACCTTGCTTCTCCCGTCTTCACCCATCCTCCACTCTTTATCACACCATCTCTATTTCTTTTTCTTCAAGAAGTTGGCGAAGCACTTGAAGATTCCCTTGGTTTGTTGCCATTCGGGTGATGCACTAGGAATGTCCGGTAATTGGTTGATGTAGTCCAAGGGGTCAAGATCGGTATTTCCGAGTGGTTGCTACTACCTTCACCTTCTCTTTGCCTCTCCCTTTCATCCGAGGAATCCGTGGGTGGGTGAGGCCTTTTGCCTTCCACCATAAACCTTGTAGTTCTACCCTCGGTCAATGACACCATAACCTTGTTGGAAAAACTATGATCATAGGATTGCGGAGAAGGATCTAATGCAAAGATGAATTTAGCAAGACGGGTTAGGAGCATTGTGTATGGGAGTACCATTTTGTCCATGCTTCTTACACTTTCCATTCTCTTAATCATGTAGTAAGCGAGGTTGAAGCGATTCTCGGTCACTAGGCAATAGATCATGAAACTTAGACATGCGTTGAGGTGATCCTTGTTTCCTACTAGGCACAACACAATCTCCCTTACCACATTTTCCCATTTCCTATACAATGCGTACATCTCGGAGAGCTCCATTTGGAAAGGATCCCTATAGATCACTTTCGAATTCCTAGTGACCCTTGATGGGGATGCTCTTGGCATGAACACGGTGTCCCTCACCGTGGTTGCTTCCGGGATTAACATGTGATAGATTTCATGATGATCAACCATAGAGTGTATCTCTTCCAACGACCACTCATTAGAATACATACAAACACCTTGATATGGAACCCCTACTATTCTTCCAAACTCCACAAGTGAAAGGGTGTACTCATGCTCATTTATGATGAAGACAATTGAAATGGACCCATCATCATTTCTAACTATCCTCATTGTCTTGTAGAACTCGAGCACAAAAACCGGGCAAATTTGTTCGTTTATGTCCAATAAACAATCAAAGCCAATGGTCTCAAACACTTGTCTAATGTCGGTATTAGCAAGAAATGATGGTTCTACTACTCGACCTTCGTGAAAAAGTCTCTTTTCGAGCATTTTGAAGGCTTTCCTATCTTCGGGACTAAGTCCATCTTTTCTATGATACATTGGTATGTAATGAGCGGTATCTTGGTAGTCTTGTTGTTTATTGCTTGGCATGATTGTTCCTAAACAACACAACCACAATGTGGTGTTAATTGTGAATAGTAGCCTAGAGGGTTTGATTACAATTTTGCTCAAATCATTTTTATTGAATTCATGAAATGAGTCTAATTTGTATTAACAATGTTAATTCTTTGATTTGGATTATCTTAGAAAACAATGTGGTAACAAATTATCATAAACCCATTTGAACCCAACTTCTAAAAATGAAGAAATTGTAATTCTAGTAATCAAGGAATTAAATTAACAATGTAGTGAAGATTATACTTACACAAGTGATTGTTATGCTTGAGAGAAATGATCAAATTGCTCCTTTGAACAGTAATTGTGTTTTTGTTCGTGAGTCTTTGAAGGGAAAATAATTGTGGAACATCCACAGTGATCATTACCAACTTATGTTGTCTTCTGTTGCACGGATCCCACGGATCCCTCTCATTTGGGATCTGGCTAGTTCAAGCTCAGGGATCCGGCTTGAAAGCAAAAAATCAGTTTAAGCATTCCTTGATAACTTTGGTTTGGGAGTTCTAAAACGCCTAGAGTTTGATGTTTAAGCTCTATAACTTGTAATTTGAGGTTTTGACGGTTTTAATACTAATCCTATTTGACGTGGTTCCCTTTTAAATAGTTAGTCACAATTCTTGGGAGGTTTATCGAAGATTATGATAAAATACCATTTTATCATAATATAAGAAGTTTTACATGGAAATTCGTTGACATAGATGAAGAGTCAATAATTCCTTTGTGAAGGATAATGATTGAGGCTATCGAATAACCAATATATCATTATTACAAGTTATTAGTATAGTCTATACAAATCAATCGAAGAATATTATTTTTGATGATAGCTTTAATATAGATAACTACTTAAGTAATTACTAATAGAGATTAATTATGTAACTAATATTTTAACAATAATAAAAACAAATGTAAATTATTTAACGATCATACCTTTGCTAAATATTCTTCTTAAGGAAAAAAGTATTTAGAGGAAATGCTTTGTAATCTTCTTGGAATCTCCAGATCCATATGTGAGAAGAACAATGCTAAACATTCTTTTCACGAAAAGAAATATTTAGATAGTTTCTTCATGATCTTCTTGGTATGCCCAAATCCAAGTATGGAGAATACTTAACAAAGAGAGTGTTAGCGCATTCTATCATTGTCCAACAACAAACACTATAATGAGTTTTAAAAACATGATAATGAGTTTTAAAAACATGACTTAAAAAATCCCTCTTTGTAGTTTTCAAACATACACGGATCGTATCAAGTTTTTAAAGTACAACATACTCTAAGAAACTTGGTAACGAAGCTCTGATGCCAATTGTAGAAAACTAGAAGGGATGGGGGGTTGAATAGTTTTACCAATTTAAAACTTCCTTTAAAATATTTTGATCGACTTATGTCAATCTATTTTGATGTGTATGTTGGACGTTGATAGATAGATATATAAAAGTGTAATAAAAGATAAAGAGCAAGAAGCACATAACCACGACACGAGTATTTATAGTGGTTCGGATACAAGGACGCCTTACTTGCCCTACTCCACTCCCCGAGTCACCTACTCGAGAGTTCGTAATCACTACACGACACCAACTCCTTATGGCGGAGAAGCCTTCACAACGTCGCCTACTCTTTTTCCGGTACTAGGCTAACCACCGGGTTCTTTCACACCAAGGTGAACCACACCTACACATCGTCGCCTACCCTTTATCCGGTGTTGGGCTAACCACCGGGTTCTTTCACACCAAGGTGAACCACACCTATCACAACGTCGCCTACCCTTTATCAGGTACTAGGCTAAGTACCTAGTTCCATTATAATAGAGGAACTACTACCCAACACTACACGACACAAAATCCCAAAGGAGACCCACTCCTTATTACAACACCATCAAGGATATCACCATCCTTGGAAACAAACTATTACTATATGTATAACGATGCACCTCATCGATTATATGACATTGGAATTCTTCACTAATGCCACTTGATTTGATTCCTAGGCATTCTTCACCAATGCCCTTGACACAACGCTTGGTACCTTTCACTAATGCCTTCGTCTTGACACCTTTAGTATTCTTCACTAATGCTTTAGACACGGACGTTAAGCATCTTTCACTAATGCTTACGTCTTGACTCCTTCGGCATCCTTCACTAATGCCTTCAACACAACACATCTACGGAGGAAGAAAGAACTATCAACAAGAGAACCTCAGTTGTCTTGATGATGACGAAGCATGGCAACTCATGGACTTAAGCTTGCTCGACTTCAAGAAGTGGTGATCTCGCCTTTAAGAGGAACCTAGAGAATCACACAAAAACAAAAGACAAACTACATAGAAAGATCCCTTAGGATCAGTGGTTAGAGAGTTACAATACTTGAGGAAAGTATGTGTGAGAGTGGCAAGCCAAAAGGAAGAAATGACTCACTATTTATAGAGGAGAAATGCTTACTGTTCCCCGGATCCCACGGATCCCTCCCATAAGGGATCCGTCTAGCGTAAAGCTAGGGATCCGTGGGACGCTCCTCTTTGCCCATGGGTATTATGGTTGTGGGTCATGGGTCATGGGTTATGGGTTGATCCATGGGTTTCTTATTAGATACAATGTATCTCATGAGTGCAATGCACCTAGTCAAATGGGTATGGGTCAATACCATAGGTTATGGATATTTTCCATGGGTTGTAGTTTTTACCCATTTATATAATATATACTAGTTGTGTATAGATTTTGCCCAATATGTAAACACTAGTTGTTGTACATATATATTACTAAATCATAAAATCACCTGTACTTGTTTTAGTGTTTTATGTGAAAACGTAAGTGTGTTAGAAAACTATTGGCTCAAACTATTTACGTATTTTATTTGTTTCGTTAAACTGATTTTACGTTTGTTATCGACAAAACATTAGAAGATCGTAAAATATAAATAAACGTTTTTACGGCTTATTTGTATTAACAACAAGTAAGTTTGCACATGAGTTCAGCCTACCACCCTCAAAGTGATGGTCAAACTGAAGTTGTAAACATGTGTTTAGAATGCTACTTAAGGTGTGTGAGTGGGGACAGACCTAAGGAATGGTTCAATTGGATTGCACTTGCAGAATACTGGTATAACACTTTCTATTACACATCTATTGATACCACCCCTTTCTAGGTTGTGTATGGACAAAAACCACCAGCTCACATCACTTACAATCCAGGAGATAGTCTAGTAGAAACAGTGGATAGATCCTTGATTGCAAGAGAATATGCTATACAAGTGTTGAAGTTTCATTTAAAAAGAACTCAAGACAGAATGAAGGTTATGGCAGACCAAAGAAGGACTGAGAGGAGTTTAATGTGGGGGATTGGGTGTTCTTAAAATTGCAACCTTATAGACAGTCAACTCTCAGAAAAAGTAAGCATCACAAGCTTTCTCCCAGATATTATGGACCTTTCAAAGTTTTAACAAGGATTGGGCAAGTTGCATACAAGCTGGATTTGCCTACTGATACTCAAATACATCATGTCTTCCATGTGTCCCAACTAAAAATATATATAGGAGATACTCCAACCACATATGGTACACTGCTTGTATGTGATTCAAATGGGGTAGTTTCATTAGAGCCACATGCTGTATTGGATAGAAGATTGGCAAAGAAGGGCAATGTTGCAGCAGTTTATGTTCTGGTTCAATGGCTCAATGGTACAGTGGAAGATGCAACATGGGAATTGTATGATGACATAGCTGCCAGATTTCCAAGTTTTGATGTCAATGCTTAGTTACTTGTGGACAAGTAACATTTGAAGGGGAAGGCAATGATATGGAGCAAATGAGATAGTCAACGAAAGTCAACATAATACTCAAACATCAAGTCAATAACCCATTTAACTACTTTTCCCGCCTATTCATTTTATACCATTTTATCACTTGTATAAGTAGATGTTAGTATGACATTGAGAATCATTCATGATATTGTAAATCTTTCTATCCTGTAACAAACTCAACAATCTAATAACAAATCCTTTCTCAAGTTCGAATCTCTAATTCTTATCAAATAGAGTTCCTGCTTTTGAATAAGTTCTTCTTCATTTTATTTTGATTTCTGGAAGAACATAATTGTAGTCTATCAGGGTCCGGTTGGTGTTGTTGTTGTTGTAGCCAAGAGAAGCCAAGACCAAGAAAGGGTCCGTTTGGTTTTTGTTGTTGTGGAGCCGAGGGTAAGGGAGATAAAAAAGGGTTCGTTTGGTTGTTTTGGTTGTAGCCGAAGGTTAGACCGAGACCAAGACCACTAGGGTCTCGGTGTTGGTTTTGATCGAAGTTGGATGAGGTTATTGTTGATGTTGATTGTTGGGTTGAATTTGGATATGGAGATTGGATTGATTGCGGGTTTGAGTTACTGAGCCGTAGGTTTAGGGCCAGTAACCTTTATGATTGGCGATATTGGACTTGATATATATTATTGTGAAACTTTGTGCAACATCGGTATCGCCGTGACTTTTTAGTCTCGGTTGACCCCGACAAAGCCGTAACATGGACTTTGGACGTTATGACTTATTAAAGCCCAAGAGTCATGACTCGAACTTATGAACTCGAAACGGATAATAAATTGAAATAGATTATTTGTAAACTTAATTATATACATAGATATATAAAAACGAGAGAAGAAAATAATTAACAAGTTTCATATATTAAATATTTAATAACAAGATATAACTTGTTATTTGATATTTAAGGGGAAACTAACGACTTAAAACGAAAAGTTTTATAATAAAGAGTTATTAAATGTTTCGAGGGCACGCTTATCTAAATATGTTATTTATGAGCATTTAATAATCATTGTGGAATTAATCAAACCTAAAATCAAAACCAAAACACCTATGATTTTGCCTATGCCTGTATGATTTTGCCTATGCATGTTTGGTGAGGGCATGGGAGCCTAAATACGAGACTTTGGCCTTTTATTATTCGAAGACTTGATCGGTTTCAGGGCTGCTTAGATCATTGCTGCGGCTAATGAAGTAGATGTTGGTTTTATGGACAATAAATTAATAGACGTGTGTTAGGATCGAACTCGAGACTATGGGATTGCACACTTTACGTATGAGAATTTAAATTTAAATAATTAAATATAAACGTTATATTTATTTATTTATTAAACGAAATAACTAACGAACGTTAAGTAATTAATGTAATGGACTAACGGGCGTTAAAGGTATTTGGAAAAGGACTAGAATGCAAATCAATATTTGGAAGGTTTCAGAATCCCTTGTGGGATACTCCATACGATCGGCCACAAGGAAACCCAACCCATCTCCAACTCAACTTGTTATCCAAGTTTTGCTAAGTATATATACAAGGCTAGGGGTCTTGTGTTTTGCATCTCTTGTACTCATTAGCTAAAACCTAAAAGTGTTTTGTGTGTGTTTTGCTCCAAACGATCGTGCACCCTCAATAGGGGATCGATCACCATCTTTTCCAATTAAAATTGTTTTGTTTAATTAAAACTAGCATTACTTTAATTCGATTTAGTACGTGTGTACAAGAACATAGTAATAACATACTTTTGTTATTATCCTTGGATTGAATTACAAAACGGTAAGGGGTAATTCTTATAATCCTATAAACCCTAATTAGGGTTCATCTCAATTGCTAGTTTGTGGATTTGATTCTTGTTCGGCTAGAATCAAGAAAGGTACGCATACTTTATTCTTTAGTTAATTAATTATTCATTATATGTTCCTATACGCTTCCGCACTTGCTTTGATGTTTTGTGTTTTTATATATGATTGTCATAGTATATGTGGAAACGTAGAGGGGGGTGAATACGTTACCGTTTAAAAACTTTAGATCTTTAGTATCAAATCGCTTATGAAGCTTATTATAATATGAAAGTTCCAATTATTGTTTGTGACCAATGTGAAGCATAGTAAACCATGTTGTCACACAAGCATTAACATCAAACCACATCACAAGCAATAGTATAGTGCAACTATGAAAGTAAAGAGATAAAGAAAGGAAAGTGCAAACCGAACACGATGATTTATAGTGGTTCGGTCACGGATCTCCTTTTCGCCTAATCCACTCCCGAGTACCCAACTCGAGAGTTACTTCACTAAATCAACAAGCTCCCTTCTCGGCGGAGAAAACCTTACAATCGTCGCTACACTTTTTCCGGTACAAAGCTAAATACGGGTTCTAGTTCGAGTAGAACCAACCTAACGTCGCTTATACAATATTTCCGACACTAAGCTAGATGTCGAGTTCTTTTCAAGGGTACAACCACTCCCACTATGTTTTATGGCCCAACATAACAAACCTTGTGTTTTATGGTATAAACACATAAACCATCTAATCTAGTTTGGTGAAAATGTTGTGAGGATGCAATGATGTTCTACACTAATGATCCATGACATAAATGTCTAATGGATATGAATAACTACTTCTAAATGATCTTCCATTGATAGGAAGCCTTCATGATGAAGATCACAAGTTCCCTAAACTTGTTGTGATAGATCTTCAGCTTGTGGTGAGTGTGGATGGCTAGATCTCCAAGCTTTCATTGGTTGATCAATGTAGAGTATGCTTACAACAAAGATGAATGTTAGAAGCATTATGATCATGATCATTAGGGTGTTTAATGTATGTTACTACATTGTTAATGATAGATCTAAATGTATGCAAGAAGGTGGAGAAGATGTATTTTCAAGTGGTGAAGAAATGGGAAAACAATGGGCTTCTATTTATAGCCAAATGTGGACAGGAGCGTCCACGGACCAAGGATCCCTTTAAAGGGGTCCGTCCTTTATGCAATTTGGTACCGTGGGTGCTGACACAAAATCTAAAAATCTTTCTTCAAATCTTTCCAAGATATTACCAAATCTTACTAAGATCACATTTGGTATATTGAGTATCAATCTAACCAAAATATTCAAGTGATCTTCCAAGGATTTCAAAGATGATGCATGACATGATGTAACATGTATTTCCATTTTTAGATTAAAGGTTTATCAAGGTAAACTTGTAAAATGTATTATGTAACTAGTTAATAAAATGTCTAGTTACCTTTTGAAATACTTGTGAATGCAACATGTAAAATGAGGTTCGAAATAGAATGGTTAACCTATTAAACTACTTAGTGACTCTAAATGTATTTTAAACATTCTAAATGATCCGTTAATGGGTTTGATCATAATGCCACATAACAAACATGTACGAACCTCGTGTTGTAACATACGAGGACTTGAGACATCGAGAGGTGTTGAATGTATGTTGAGACAAAGTGTGATTACAAGTAACTTGTACATTTTATGTTATGTATTACAAGTTACATGTTTGTCATCAATCAAAACAAACGAGACTGTATAGATTAAATATCGTAATATTTGCACTAACAATCTCCCCCTTTTTGATGATGACAAAGATATGTAAACGTAATAGAAAGTAAAATGTAAAAAGTTACTTGTATCCTTACTACCTTTATATTACCTTCTCCGTTTACACTCTTCTCCCCCTTTTGTCGAAACAAAAAGGGCGTGTCCTTGGAGTTTAACTTAATTTCTCCCAAAAAGGCGAGCTTGCATCATCCCTAGTGAAGTTAAATCGTCTACTCCAATCCGTCCCTTGTTTGGTAGCGGATCCATGGATCAAATAAAGAGGCTTAACCTACATCAAGGTTAGTTTTATGCTACAAAAATTATGAGAAATATATGAAAAAGAAAAATGCATAGCAATGTTAGCCTATTTTCTCCACTTTTTATCGAAGCACAAATGCTTGTTGAAAAGTGAGAATGATGCTAAATGCGTGCATGCTCCCCTTGACGGTTGCTCCCCTTGTTTGAGGCGTCGGGGTATGATTAAAACCTACAAAACAAATATTAGTGCAAAACTATATTCGTCATTGGACGAGTAAGTGATATACAACAAAGTGTGTATAAGATGCATTCAGTAAATTCTTGACGGAAGCTCCCCTTGCTCTAGGGCATCAAGATGAACCTTCAAAATAAGTATTAGTATAATAGAAGCTTTGTCTTTAGACAAATATGTCATATACAACCAAGTGTATAGACGATGCAATATGAGTCCTTAAAGGATATTCCTCCTTGTTCGAGGGTGTCAAGAAGCACCTAAAATAAGAAAAATAATTGATGCAAACTTCATCCTTAGATGAGTAAGTTATATACAATCGAGTGTATATGATGATGAACCTACAATGAAAAACATTAGTGCAATATATTTCATCTTTTTCACAAAGAAAAATAAGATGTATATATGTGATAAATGATATTGTTAATACAAATATCGTCATTAAACGTTATTTATATTTTTGATCTTTGCCTAAGTTTTGTTAACGACAAAAGTAAATTTAATTTATAAAAGCTTAAAGCTTGTCAAGTTTATTAGATATTAAAACAAGCTTTCTCAAACAATATATTCATCATTCAAGCATTTACATTTATGATTAGTAACATCTTGATATGACTCTAATCATTATGTATGATAGTAGTTTGTAGAATGTGTTAGGTTCTTAAAACCAAACACTACTTAAGCATTTGCATATTTCTATTAATAGTAATACAACATTTTAACATCATGTATTACATCATGGAGATCATTGGAAGATTCCATTAGATATTTTGTGAAGATTTGTACTCTTCATATCTTACACAATCTTACTTAGATAGAGTTGACTTTAGGCAAGATTTGATATCTTGATTTGTCATCAAGCGGTACCAATTGGGTACACGGGCGGAACCCTTTTAGGGGTCCGCGGTCCGTGGACGCCTCGTCCAAATTGGCTATAAATAGCAATGCCAAGCCAAGTAGTTTATCATCCCTTTCTAACATACTCTCATACATATCTTCTCTAACCTTTCTAACTCGGTTTCATATCATATTAGTGATCTCTTTTGTAGCAAAGAAGATCAAGTCATATTCAAGCTTCAACGAGAAGTTGGAAGTCTTGTTTGTTTAGTGTTGTATGATCTAGTGTTGATCCATACTTCATTGTTGTATCAAACCATCATAATCTTGTGAGTGTGAGTGGTTAGTATTTTAGTCCTCAAAATACATTGTGTGTGGGAGTAGTTGTACCTTGGAAAGAACTCGACATCTAGCTTAGTGTCGGAAATAGTTTAAGCGAAGTGTAAAGGTTTTCTCCACGGTGAAAGGAGCTTGTTGACTAGTGAAGTTAAACTCTCGAGTGTGAGACTCGGGAGTGGAGTAGGCAAGGAAAAAGAGTCCTTGTAGGCGAACCACTATAAACAACTTGTTGTGGTTTGATCATTTCTTTCCTTACTTACTTATTACATATTGCTTGCATATTTCATTAACATACTTAAGATCAATATCAATTGATCTTTCAATAAGTTTCAAAACAAAGTTTTTAATCGGTAAACTATTCAACCCCCCCTTCTAGTTTTCTACAATTGGTACCAGAGCCTCGTTGCTCAAGAATTTCTAAAATAACTTGTATTTTATAAAACTTGAAACGATCCATGGATTCTGAAAACTTTAAAGAAGGGCAATCTATGCAAAGACCACCACTCTTTGAAACCAATGGATTTATCTATTGGAAAAACCGTTTTGAAACATATGTAAAATCAAAAGATATAGATCTTTGGTTTATTATTGTTAAAGGAGATTTTAGTTCTACAACAAAGGATATTTCCGTTGATGAACAAAAGAAATTAGTTGCTAAAAATAATGAAGCTAAAATGATGCTTTATAATGCTTTACCTAGAAAAGAATATGAAAGAATTTTTGTGTGAAACCGCCAAAGATATTTGGGAATCTTTAATTGTTACACATCAAGGTAATTACAAGTCAAGGATAACAAAATTGATCTTCTTGTTCAACAATATGAACAATTTGTTATCCACGAAGATGAAACCATTGATTGTGGCTTTGCTCGGTTTAACACTATCATTACATCACTTAAAGCACTTGACGAATCTTTTCGTAGTAAGAACTTTGTCAGGAAATTTCTTAGAGCACTTCATCCCAAATGGAGAGCTAAAGTGACCGCTATTGAAGAATCAAAAGATCTCTCAATAATGTCACTAGACGAGCTAATTGGCAACCTCAAAGTTCACGAAATGGTAATGGAGAAAGATTCTGAGATCATCAAAGGAAGAAAGGAGAAGATCAAATCCGTTGCTCTTAAAGCAAAGGCGGAATCAAGCGATGATGGTGAATCTTGTTCCGATAGTGAAGATGAGGAGTATGCCATGGCGTTAGAGATTTCAAGAAGTTCTTTAGAAGAAGAGGAAAGTTTGTAAGACAACCTCGAGAAGAAAAGAAGCCATTCAAAAGATCGGGATGATAAGAAGATCAAAGGTGAAAGAAAGTGTTTTAGATGTGGTGATACAAGTCATCTCATAGAGAATGTCCCAAGCCTCCTAAGAGCAAATCTCAACGAGCTTTTGTAAGTGGTGCTTGGAGTGATAGTGAAGACGATGAAGAATCAAGCAAGGAAGAGATCGCTCTAATGGCACATGAGTCAAATGAGGTACTTTCCGATTCTTCTTATTCTTCTATAGATGATGACACCTTGCAAAACAATATAATCAATTGTGTGAGCTAAGTCTAAAAATCATAACTAAAATAAATTTCTAAAACTAAAAGGAGTTTTGGAAAATGAAGTATATGAGTTAAAAGAAAAGCAAAACGAATTGAAAAAGGAAAAGCAAATGACAATGATTGTAAATCATGTCAAGAGCTAAATCTTGAAATAGAAAACTAAAGCTCACACAAGAAGTTTTAATAGAAAATAATTCTAAGTTTAAAAGGTTTAACAAAAACATCGCTATTGCCGATGAAATAGTTAAAATCCATAAAACACCGGAGACATGAATGGGCTAGGGTTTAATGAAGTTTTAATTCCTAAGAGTCAAAACAAAACGGTCGAAAAGGACGAACATTCATCAAAACTAACTGTCAGACAAGACGGACCGACGGAACCAAAAAGGGTTCCGTCCGTTGTGCAAAACGGTATCACTGGTACTTCAGTGAGCAGTAATGTTCGCACACGGATCGTCATCAATTTGTTAAAATAACAAAGAAAACCAATGATAATGTTAAACTAAAACCAGCTATTATATCGGGAGTAGGACTTATTAAAATGAATTTAGATAAAAACTACTCAACAACGACATAAAACTTCTTTTGCCAAACGCCCTTTCCTAAGAGCAACCACAACGTTCAACATAACTACCAACACAACGGTTGGAATCAAAACTTTCCTAGACCATATCAAACTCCAGATTACATGCCATGGAACCCTTATCCATCATTTCCATACATGAATCAAATAAATGGTATGTTTAACCCAAACGGACCCATGAGATATTGGGGACCAAATGTTTGAGTTATTCGCTTCTTAGGTATGTTTGAAAGTTGGATTGGAACCCGATGAATGGATAAAAGATAGTGGATGCTCACGACACATGACGGGCAACAAAGTCTCTTCTCATCATACCAAGAGTATGACGGAGGTAATGTCACTTTCGGTAGCAATCTCAAAAGCAAAATCATTGGCAAAGGTACGATTGCTCATAACTCTCTAACTATTGAAAATGTTGCTCATGTGGATAGGTTAGGATTTAATCTACTTAGTATTAGCCAACTATGCGATAAAAAGTATAAAGTACTATTTGATGAAAATGGTAGTAAAATACTAAAAGATGGTATCACCATAGCTAAAGGAGTTAGGAAAAATAACATATACGTCATGAAAATAGATAAAACATATAATGACAAACTTTGCCTAACAACATTAGACGATAGCTCATCTCTTTGGCATAGACGCTTAGGTCACGCTAATATGAGACTTATACAAAACCTATCTTCAAAAGAGTTAGTTAGGAATTTGCCAAAACTAAAATATGACCAACACTTTTGCGACGCTTGCAAAATTGGTAAACAAACACATAGTAGTCACAAATCTAAAAATATGGTATCTACATCTAAGTGTCTAGAACTATTACATATGGATTTGTTTGGACCATCCGCTATAAGAAGCTATGGAGGCAACTTATACACTTTGGTCATAGTAGATGATTACTCAAGGTTTACTTGGACGTTATTTTTGAAAACTAAAAATGAAGCTTTTGATAAATTTGAAATACTTAGCAAGAAAATTCAAAATCTTCTAGGTGTCAAAATTGTGTCGATCCGAACGGATCATGGTCGTGAATTTGACAATGAAACTCAATTTGGAAACTTTTGTGATACAAATGGTATAACACATAACTTTTCCGCTCCACGAACACCTCAATCAAATGGAGTAGTAGAACGTAAAATAGAACAATTCAAGAAATGAGTAGAACAATGCTTAATGAACAAAACATTCCTCAAAAGTTTTGGTGTAACGCCGTTGACACTTCTACATATATTCTAAATAGAGTCCTAATACGTCCTTTCCTAAACAAAACACCATATGAACTTTATAAAGGTAAAAAGCCAACATTAGGATATTTTAAAGTCTTTGGTTGCAAATGTTTTATTCTTAACACTAAGGATTATCTCACCAAGTTTGACCCAAAGTCTTATGAAGGTGTATTTCTTGGTTACTCTCAAACTAGTAAAGCTTACATTGTCCTAAATAAAGAAACAATGATAGTCGAGGAATCGTTGAACATAACATTTGACGAAAGTCCACCTCCCTCTAAGACATCACCTTTGGTAGATGATGACTTAGTTGAAAGTCAAATAATTGAAAGTCAAATTAATAATAATAAGGAAGATGAACCATTAAATAAGGAAATTGTCAACATAAAAGAATCTAAAAGTCATCCATTAGAAAAGGTCATAGGAAAACTTAATCAAATAACCTTAAGATCACAAGCTCAAAATCAAAGTAATCATTTTTGTTTTGTATCCACCATTGAACCAAAACCATAAATGAAGCAATAAAAGATGAATCATGGGTAATGGCCATGCAAGAAGAATTAAACCAATTCGTTAGAAATGATGTTTGAAACTAGTTCCAAAACCCAAAGATCAAACTATAATTGGAACAAAATGGGTCTTTCGAAACAAAATGGATGAAAATGGTATAGTATCTAGAAACAAAGCTAGGCTTGTTGCACAAGGCTATAATCAACAGGAAGGAATTGACTATGATGAAACTTATGCACCGGTAGCTAGACTTGAATCTATTAGAATATTACTTGCTTATGCATGTGCTTATGACTTTAAATTATTTCAAATGGATGTCAAAAGTGCTTTTCTTAATGGGTTTATTAACGAAGAAGTGTATGTTGCTCAACCTCCCGGTTTCACCGACTTTGAGAAACCACATCATGTCTTCAAACTCAAGAAAGCTTTATATTTCCTTAAACAAGCACCTAAAGCTTGGTACGACCGTCTTAAGACTTTTCTTATTGATAACAAATATACTATGGGATTAGTAGATAATACTCTTTTACTAAGAAAAGGAATCGCAAATTATTATTGTTCAAATATACGTTGATGACATTATATTCGGATCAACTTGTCAAGAACTATGTAATGATTTCTCTAAAATCATGCATGACGAGTTTGAAATGAGTATGATGGGTGAGTTAAACTTCTTTCTAGGACTTCAAATTAAACAACTAGAAGACGGTATTTTCTTTAATCAATCTAAATATGTAAAAGACATGCTTAAGAAATTTGGTCTTGAAGATTCCAAACCAACTAAAACACCCATGTCCTCGGACACTAAACTCACCAAGGACAAAGAAGGTGAATCCGTAGATAACACTAAATATAGAGGAATGATTGGTAGCCTACTCTATCTTACGGCTAGTAGACCCGACATTATGTTTAGTGTTTGTCTATGTGCTCGCTTTCAAGAAAACCAAAAGGCATCACACTTAGAAGCATTAAAAGGATTTTAGATATATTAAGGGAACAACGTGTTTAGGATTATGGTATCCCAAAGGAACGGTATAGAAACCATAGTGTATGCCGACTCGGATCATGCCGGTGATTATGTCGATAGAAAAAGTACAAGTGGTATTTGCACTTTTGTTGGACATTGTCTCACCTCATGGTTTGCAAAGAAGCAAACGGCTTTAGCCATCTCTACTATCAAGCCGAATACGTCTCACCGAAAAGCATGTCAACAAGCTCTTTGGATGAAGCAAGCTCTCGTGAGACTACGGAATTCATCTCAACGACATTGTGATACTTTATGACAACAAAGGAGCCATCGATCTCAAAGAAGAATCCCGCTCAACATGCTCGCATAAAGCACATTGAAATCCGTCATCACTTTCTTCGCGACAATGTTCAAAAAGGAAACATTTCAATCGAGAAAGTATCCTCCGAAGACAACATTGCCGACATCCTTACTAAACCTCTTAAACGAGAACCCTTTAATCTTCTTAGACTTGGTTTAGGGTTAATGGAACCAAGCATGTAGAATAAACATAGCCTAAAACATTAGAATAGTCAAACCAAAACAATTTTGTCTTGTTTCTGCTACTGTAGCCACGGCACCAAACGACAACACGGACGGAACCAAAATTTTGGTACCGTCGTCCGTGGTGTCTCTGTACAAAACAAATTTTATACATAACATCTTCTTCCTCACAACCCACTTTACCAAAACGTAAAACTTAAACCAAGCTCACTATTGTCTTCTTCCCACTCACTAATCATCAAGATAACATCATTGTAAGTATCCTAACTACATTTCATCTCTTAATTTCGAGTCTAGGATTCTTATTTATGCACAAAACTATCACAAATCATTACATGGGGTTTTATGTATGCTTTTATACCAAATATGAATTCAATTGGCAAATTGCATAACTAGTCATTCAAATTAGGTACTACATTATCATATTGCATAAACAAAATCATGTTTCCCACTAATTGATAGATAATAAATATAAGGCCTTATTCAAACAACCAAACACCCCATGTCAAAAGTTTTGAAAAGCTTCTCACTTGTAGGAAAACATTTTTTTTCATTGCTAATACAAATAGAAACGTTAGAATTTTCATCACTTGCATGCTCTTGAATACTAAAGGTATTGCATAACTAATATGCACTCCCGGGTATATTCAAATATAGCAACATTGAATTAGGAGCATTTGGGTTATCTCATGGTATTTGCCAAACACTCCACTAAAACCATTTTGTGCATAAAATGAGTCGAGATAACCGCAACTCCAAATTGTTTTCATATAGGCACACACTAGAATCAAAAAACGTTAAAATTTATCAAAATTTCTTTTTAACATGTTAATTCTTATCCTTAGGAATAATCATGGTAGCCGCAAGATTCTATGATCACAAAGACACCCTTAACTACATTCCCAAACACCACAAAACCAAAGGACTCACCAAGGAACAAGTAGAAATATTTAGGGGTCTAGAATCAAGGTATTTCCACGAGGGTAGAACCATTCACTCATCCTTCCTTGAGCATACCAATCTTCGTGAAGAACTAGCCGCCATTCAATTCGATTGTCTTCTTGACATTGATGAACCAATTTGTCCTAGGTTCGTATTAGAATTCTATGCTAGTGTGACCGGTTTTAGTGATGAAGATGATGAGTTTTGTCTTAGCTTTAGAATCAACCAAAATGATTACACCATCACTTTAAGTGACTTTGCTAGAGTACTAGGAATTCCCAACCGTGGAACTTGTGTCTACACGGATAAATGGTCACCACCGCCTTGATGCAATCAATGACCGCTCTCTCCCTACGTAACCCGCTTAGCCGATAAGGATGTCATCCGTGAACACCTTTTAACCCAAAACGGATACAACCCGAGTCACCCGAAAGGGAAAAGAGGTAGACCGAGATCCATATGGAATGGAGCTCAATGAACTTAAGCACTAATTTAAGAAATGGGAGGAGTTACTTAGAGCAAACGTCATTAGCACCATAGGAATAGGGATCACATAAACGCTTGTCTTTGTCACATGCTTTACAACTTGTCCACCCGACAACCATTCAACTTAGCCTACTACATAGCTAGGAGAATGATTGATATTCCAACTCAAGGATCCGTTGCTCTTCCATACGGGATGCTTCTCACCCGCTATATAGAAACTTCGCTCCAATTCCACCAACCCCAAAAGGGATGCACCTTCAATATGATCTCATCCTCACATCTTTGTGCCTTGAGTGATGCTAGAGTTGCTAAGACTAAAGGCAAGAGAGCTAAACCTCCAACTCCTTCATCATCATCATCAAATAGCTCCGAGGATGGTCTTCCAAGCTCGCCTTCCACCTCAAGAGTATTACACATCTCTTCCCGAAATTGAGAATGAATCAGTGAAATTCAAGCAAACTAAGGAATGTTCAAGTGCCTTGGTAGGATGATGAACAAAATTTACAAGAAGTTGGACAAATAAGGGTACTTTAAGGAGTGTTTGGAACAATGCATTATCGTTAATGTTTGATACTATTTAGTTGTTTTTATTATGTAGGATGATAATATAACTTGAAACAATGGTGTATGCTAACAATCTCATGCGGGGATAGCACAAGTATGCTATCAATTTTACCCATTTTCACTATATTGTGAAAATCAATAAGCCTTGCTCTTAATCTATGCTCCACCGTGTTTACATATGTGTTATTTACTTTTCCTAACTAGAAATGTTTAGTATAACAGTTTTTGAGAAAATTTTGATTTGGAAAATTCGCTTTTAGGAAACTTTCATCCAAATTTCAAGACTCCACGGATCGACGGCACCTTTATTTTGGTACCGTCCTTTATGAATTTTGGTACCGCCATATCTCAGAGAAGTGGACCGAGACAGCACCCTTTTTGGGTTCCGTCATGTATGATTTTGGTGCCGTGGATCCTCCGGTAATTTTCGAATTTCGACTCTTCGTAATTCCAAATTATCTTCCATCACTCATAAATCAATCTTAACTAGTTTATCTTGTTATTAGAACTAGTATTATTCACTAAGGGATGTAAGAAATCCATTTCCACCAAAATTCAAAATTTGAAAAATCCACCCAAGGAGCCCTTTGGCATAAAGGAAGGAACCAAAATTTTGGTACCTTCAAATCCGTGGGTAATCAATATTAGGAAATTCCACTCACTAGAACACATTTATTGCATATCTTTTCTTCCTCACTCCATCTTCTTTGTATGGATTGACTTGGGTGATATGACTAGCATTCAACCCACTTCCAAATCATTAGGAACCTCATCTATTCAATGGTTCAACATCAAATCAAACCTTTTCTCAACAATTTCTTACCTCTATAAATTGAAAGGCTTTACCATGATCATCCTCACACCTTCTTCATTCTCACTTACTATCTAGCAAATCAAAACCCAAGATAAAATGACTAAATCATCACCAAAACCTTGCAAGAAAACCGCTAGAATGAGTGTAAGGCCTTGTTGTTTTGTTAATCTTAGCTCATCATCCGAATCTTCACCACTCACCATCTCATCTCCCATTAGAGATGATACACACCTTACCTTGGCTACACCCACTTCATCACACATTGTGATCACCACTCCACCACCATCAAAAGCACCTACTTCTCCTCCACCGGCACCCATCCAAACATCCAAAACACCCTCACCACCTTCCCCAAGGTCTCCCACTCTCACTCCCATGGAGTTATTTTCTACTCCACCAACATCACCAAATCCTTTCCTAGAGGACTTGGAAGACTTGCCTCCTAGGCCAAGTCATCCACCACCATTGCCATCCTTTGGCACCATTGAGCGAATCGCTCATGAATCACCTCGGTCATCCATTGACCCAAACGCCCCATTAGGGCCAAGACCTCTCCTTTTCCACCCCATTCACAAGGACATTCATGGTCCTTTATACGGGATCATCCACTTCCATCATCAATGTCCCTCATATTGAGGACATCCCGAAAGCATGTGGGATGACAATCCCACTAGAGAGGAGATTCAAGCCGAACTCCACAACCTCCACCAATTCAAAGGCATGGTGGATTCTCACTAAGTGAGACAATGCAAATGCAAAGTGCTTTGCTTGCATCCATCATGACCACTCCAAACATCCCCAACACCACCAACACATCCACCATTCCACCACCACAACCTCCGCAAACTTTCTACCCACTAAGACATGGTTGCTCCACTTGTGAGCAACGGGTCAAACCGTGGAACGGACCGGATTATGGTCCATGACTTCCACGAAGAAATGAGGTTCATCCTCAACCACATTCTTGAGCGTCTCAACGCTCTTTCCCATCCACCATCTCTTTAGGATGGTTTTTAGAATAGTCTTTTATTTGTTTTTGTTTTTAGGATAATTTTTTTTCTTTCTTTTTTCTTTTTTCTCTTGTACTAGAAACACATCATTGTGTTCTCTTTTCATGATCTTTACTCATGAAAAATTTTAACAAATGAATGTTGTTTATTATGTTGTTGGTATCATTACATAGTGTTTGGAAATGCTTGTGAATGATCATTATTACTAACAATTTTTTTTGTAGCTTTATTTTCACAATCCATGTATCTTCCCATTAAAGCACCCAATTTAGGGGAGCTTTGAACAAGGGGAGATAAAGCTCGAGCTCATTACATTCCGATAGCCTCTTCTTTTGTTGAGACAAAAGGGGAGAAAATATAGAACTTGAAATTATTTATATTTGACTTTTCCGAAAAGTCAAGCGCATACAATTGACTTTCTAAAAGTCAAACAGAATCCTCATTGATAATACTTGACTTTTCTTAAAAGTCAAACCGCATACTTTGACTTTCCGAAAAGTCAACATCATGCATCAACTAGTGAATTCTTTGACTTTCATAAAAGTCAAAATTCATACACTTATATTATCATTTCCTTTTCAAAGTTCTAAAACTAATATTTTATAACTCTTGTACAAACTTTGTCTCTTTTATAAAATAAAATTTATATTTTGTCCTCAACAAAAGGGGAGATTGTTAATACAAATATCGTCATTAAACGTTATTTATATTTTGATCTTTGCCTAAGTTTTGTTAACGACAAAAGTAAATTTAATTTATAAAAGCTTAAAGCTTGTCAAGTTTATTAGATATTAAAACAAGCTTTCTCAAACAATATATTCATCATTCAAGCATTTACATTTATGATTAGTAACATCTTGATATGACTCTAATCATTATGTATGATAGTAGTTTGTAGAATGTGTTAGGTTCTTAAAACCAAACACTACTTAAGCATTTGCATATTTCTATTAATAGTAATACAACATTTTAACATCATGTATTACATCATGGAGATCATTGGAAGATTCCATTAGATATTTTGTGAAGATTTGTACTCTTCATATCTTACACAATCTTACTTAGATAGAGTTGACTTTAGGCAAGATTTGATATCTTGATTGTCGATCAAGCGGTACCAATTGGGTACATGGCGGAACCCTTTTAGGGGTCCGCGGTCCGTCGGACGCCCCTGTCAAATTGGCTATAAATAGCAATGCCAAGCCAAGTAGTTTATCATCCTTTCTAACATACTCTCATACATATCTTCTCTCTAACCTTTCTAACTCGGTTTCATATCATATTAGTGATCTCTTTGTAGCAAAGAAGATCAAGTCATATTCAAGCTTCAACGAAGTTGGAAGTCTTGTTTGTTTAGTGTTGTATGATCTAGTGTTGATCCATACTTCATTGTTGTATCAAACCATCATAATCTTGTGAGTGTGAGTGGTTAGTATTTTAGTCCTCAAAATACATTGTGTGTGGGAGTAGTTGTACCCTTGGAAAGAACTCGACATCTAGCTTAGTGTCGGAAATAGTTTAAGCGAAGTGTAAAGGTTTTCTCCGCGGTGAAAGGAGCTTGTTGACTAGTGAAGTTAAACTCTCGAGTGTGAGACTCGGGAGTGGAGTAGGCAAGGAAAAAGAGTCCTTGTAGGCGAACCACTATAAACAACTTGTTGTGGTTTGATCATTTCTTTCCTTACTTACTTATTACATATTGCTTGCATATTTCATTAACATACTTAAGATCAATATCAATTGATCTTTCAATAAGTTTCAAAACAAAGTTTTTAATCGGTAAACTATTCAACCCCCCTTCTAGTTTTCTACAGATATAATCAAAGATCTCATGAAGTGTAGTCTCCTAATTACAATCATAAGAAAAGTGAGAATATAACATGATAAAAGCCTACAAAATAATTCCTAGAAAGAAGATATGAAGTCTTCCATCGGGTGTGCCACTAGTGGTGCTAGTGTTGGTGTCGGTTTACTAGTAGGATTCATGTGGTGATGGTAGATGAATTGACATTTACAAAAGCAAGTTTTCGCTAATCCATGGTGGTGATGATTAGTGAAAGTGGTGATGGAAGGTGGTGGTGATTAGGTAGGAAGCTATTAAGGAGTTAGAAACTCGTATGTATAACAAATATAAAAATATGGACTCATGCAATCCTTTCGTCATGTCAAGTGACCAAAGCTAAGAGGAAAAAAATGTGAATGGACATTGCATTTCAATGATGCACAAGGGTTATGATTTGAATGATTTATTGATGCTAACAATCTATTGTTTTGAGCAAGTTCTCATATGCTTCAACCCAAGAGTAATCAATAATGCTTTCTATCTAAGAATATTATAATGAAGATACCAAAAGATATAAAAGTGATGAAGATAAATTCGTTCATTGATTGACACGAATTATAAAATGACCTATTCTAGGTGACAATGGGAAAGGTAGTATTAGCATGGTTTTGACCGACATGGATGATTATCACTTTGAAAAGAAGTGAAGACAATATGGAAAATACTAATAATGAGTACCTATATGAGGATGAGAATGACATCATATGAGTGAGAGTTGGATGGACCAACGTGTTGGAGATGGCTGTTTTGATTAATATATCGTTTGCACTGACAAGGACATGCATGATAAGCGAGAAAAGGATAAGATCCTATGATGGTGTTCTAGTTAGTGAAGTTGTAAGGTGCTAGTTTAAGGAAAATCCTATATGTGGAGATGAAGACGTTTTGTAAAAACACATGATGCATTTTTCACTTGATGAGGTATTGGTGTGAAAAAGGTTGAACTAGTTGTGGTTTCATGAACCGGTTTTAGCTAAGTGGTGTTTACCTATGTGTTGGTATTGTAGATTCTAAGAGACATAAAATTTGACAAAAGACAATTATGTGAATGAATTTCTCTCCCCCTTAATTGGTGGACATCCAACATAATGTGTAATGTATCAAATAAGGAATGACAACAAAGTGTTTAGGAGGTTATTCGGGCTAACGAAAGAGATGAGCTTAGTGATATTTTCTGGATGATGGTTAGCATACAATGAACTTCATCCTTAAAGTCACGTACCTCTTCTCGATTAATACGAGATGATCGTATGATGAGGCATGTGGTTTCCTAATAGGAAGTGAAGAGGATTAGAGTATTGTTATAACTAAATAATGATGGAGGTGATTTTTGGAAAGTGGAAGCAAAAAATGAGATTTGGAAAGAGGTCGGTTGAAAGACAAAAATGCAAAGCCAACCTCTAGAACTTAATTCTATATGCTTTTAGACTATATGCAAGTGTAGGGTCCCATAGAGCATATTACTAATCTACGTAGCAATAAACGGGATTATGCAAAATGAGCATATAAAAGTTAGAACCAAGTGAGATAACAAATAATTTGTTATCAACCTACAAAACAAATTTGCTAGTGACAAAAGATGTTAACATGATAGAAATCAAGTGATAACATATTATATAAGCAAAACAACACATTGCACTTAGTAGACAAGAAATCACCACACAAGATATCATCAAAACAATCATATTATGCAAGAATACGACTTTATTCAAGACATTTCATTATGAGATTGTTTTGTCGTTAGACTTAGCCACTCAAGCATACTTGGATATACAATAATCTATGTGATTAATTTGTAAGATAAAAAGCTTCTAAAAGTTTGTCATACAAAAGCACTTTGATGATTATATGTGCACACGTAGCAAACAAATAGTGTAACAAGAGGCAAAAGAAACAAAATAAAAGATTCATGCAAGCCATGTTTAAGACATAACAATTTGGAGCATGTATCATTTGGATTGTACTACACATAGATATAATGAATGCCAACTAATATCTTTCAAACACAAACTTATCATATCAGAATTATCACGTATCAAAATGACATATTATGATTTCATAATTAACATGTTAATCATGCTAAAACTAATTCAAAAGTAAGTATCATGCAAATAAAGTTTAGGTTTAAACGCTTAGTAGCATGAAACAAGAATACAAGTATTATAAAGATAAAACCGTATTAAGGTTTACACATTTGACTTATTATCAAACACTAAGATAATGTCAAATCAACTTATCGTATTAAACAAGAACATGTAATTAACACATGTAAGTGCAATGCAAGTGGTTTTACTAAGGTTTGCACATTTGACTAGTTATCAAACACTAAGATAATGTCAAATCAACTTATTGTATCAAACAAGAACATGTAATCAACACATGTAGGTGCAATGCAAATGATTTTAAAAGAAAATCATATATACTACTTGTTTGATTAGTATTCCTAAGGCATGGCAAACTATCAATGTTTTAACACTTACTTTAGGCAAGTATAGGAAAACAGATTTTCAAGTTGGAGAATGAATATGAGACTATTACTAGCGGTGCTCAATTAAGGCTAAACACGACCATTTTACGGGTGATTCCACATACCCAACTTCTCTCCAAGAAGCAATTCAACCGTTAGGTCAAATTGAGTTTCTAGTGCAATAGGTTCTCTAGTAGTCATTCTCATGTTAGAAAGATGGAACTCCTACTTTTGCCTATTAACGTGCATAAAAGATGATAGTTTACCAATACTTGGCTTAATGTGACACAACTAATATACAATATAACTAAGGTGATGAAGATGTCATGTTATACACGTGAATTTTAACAATGGTGTGTTGATAAACAATATGTTTTAATCTTGTGTTTAGAATCTAAGGTTGTTTAAATTACATAGCTAATTTTATGATCTAATGGATGACATCTTTAATGTTGAAGTGTACACTTTAAAAGTGATTTGATTTATCTAAGACTAGGGAATGGAATATGTTAAATTAAGAACGTTCTCAAGAAAGCTCTTTGGTATTTTATTTAACAATAATCTAAGTGAGGTTACCAACTTCAATAGATCTTGTGTATGCTCTAAAGATGTGTAGTTTTAACCTTGGATGTGCACTCGGTTTGAGCAAGGTTAGGTTATGATGTACGCTTGAAAGGAAATAGATACAAATAGTATCTTTTAATAAATGAGATTATCACATGGGATAAAGTTGTCATGCTTATGAAAACAAGTATGACAAGATGAATTGGATATGCTAGTTCATAGAACTTGTAGATGTTTGTTTCAAGATCATTTAGCCAATGAGGTGTAATGAAATCTCTTGTAACACAACTATTTATGTCGCAAGAATGATGCATAGGATATACAATATCCTTTTAACAAGATGAAATCTTAACGCATGAATCTTAGTCATAATGTTCTTCAAAACATCATGTTTTCCTAAATGAAGATATGAAGCCAAAGTGTTTGAATCAGATAGTCCCATCTAAATAAACTTGGTCTCAAGATTATATTCACTAGATGATGACAAGAGGAATTCACTCGAGTTTCTTATGTATACTCCTCAAGAGTCATTGTTGCTTGGGGTGTATGATGTTGGCTTTGAGATTGCATTTTAACATATGTTGTTAAAATGTTGATTTGAGGTTTTAACGAAATTTATGCAGAAGTTTAACGACAAAGTATTACTGATACTTTGATAATTTGTGAAGGTAGTACTACTTATACCTAGTGGAAATTGACAACAATTACCAAGAGCACCATGCTTATTTGATAGTTGAGGTTCTAGCCATAATGAATTATCTAAGTCCTTATATGTGGGAAAGGATGTTTGAGTTTGAGTTAATTCAAGACAAGTGTTGGACACAAGGGCTTTTGAGCAATACACTCAACTAATTCAAATGATGGTAAGGATGGTGGATTGGTTGATCTAGGTGGTAGGTCTTCTAGTGTGTCTAAATAAGGATGTGGTGATGTAGGGTTTGTTGTGCTATGGGAGTACTTAGGTTGATTATTTGTCCATAGATGTTGAACACAAAAGTACGGATACTAATTTTTATGGTTCATTGGTTGCTACAACTAGTGGGTGAAGTGCTTGAAGTTTTGGTTATGTTTATGAAGCTTAGGGGCTGAAGTATAGGTTCACCTTGAAAGGGCACGTTTGATTTAAAGTATACTCTTGGAAGTTCATGAGCAATACGGTTAATGGTGCCAAAAGATGGAAGAGGATAGTAGGTGTCAAAAGGGATAAGTGGCACCGTGGGTTGTTTGTTTTGGATAAGTGTTTCAACATGTGTTGTTAAAATACTTGGGTGTTGATTTTCTGGATATGACTTTTAATGACTACAATCGTAAGTCGATATACTTGAATATTTCGGATGAAATACTTAAGTTGTCAATCCTAATTTGTTGAGATTATAAAGCTTAGATTGAACTCAAGGATAACAAGACTTGATAATATGTATTTAACATATGTGTGAGTTATGACTCGATGTAAATATATTATCGTCTTGAAGGATGACACATTATTTTCATGTTAACCAGGTGAGGCAATACATGTAGATACAAAACAATATCTATAGTCATATGTTAGACTTGTGTATGATATCTTTGCAAATAATGAGTCCAGGTTTATTAGTCTCGGTGAGTCATCTAAGTCATCCGCAAACGGGTAAGGAGATGTTGGTGGTGTTGCACAAAGTTTGATAGGTACAAGCTTTGGAGACTTTGGTAGTGAAGTTGTTTTGGATGATGGTGGGTGATTTTGGTGGTGGAGTTGGAGTACTCAAGTTTAGAAAGTTCACATCTTGAATGGTTGATGAGATGTTGAGAGGTAATGAGTCTGAGGATGAAGAGCTCAAGTTAATGAAGCAACAAGATCGACTGCTAATCCTAGTGGTTTTCTTAAGTGGCTTATTTGAGGTTAAGGATTTAGTCATTTTGACTTTGCTTTAAGAAATGCTAAGCTTGAGAAAAAGTAACAGTGAAGGTGTGAAAATGATCATCTTGAATGTGTCGATTTATGGAACTAAAGATTCATGGATTTGATGTTAATCCATACAAAGATGGTAGTTTCTAATGAGATGGAAGTGTCTAAAATCATGTCAAACATCCTAAGTTAATCCATTGAGGATGTGTTGAGTGAGTATGAAAGATATACATTAACAACTATCCTAGAAACGACGTTTGGTAAATTAGATTGCGGATTTAGTAAAATTCAATAACTTACCATAGGATTCACGGTACCAATTTTTCACACAGTGAACCAAAATAATGGTGCCGCCTCCGTCCGCTTGTACGTGTATGGCGGTACAAAAAGCTATAACGGCGGAACCAAATAATTGGTGCCGTCTGTCCGTGACCGAAATCTTCACGCACCCATATTTTAACTATCGGGACATTTCGAAACACGAAATTTTCTCAAAACATATGGCATTAACTATTTCTAGTTAGGAACAATCAATAACGCATACACAAACATAGTGGAGCATTGATTTTGAACAAGAGCTAACGATTTTCACATATAAGTGAAAATGGGTAAAATTTGATAACACCCGTGTGCTATCCCCCTGCATGAACCGGTTAGCATACATCAATGTTTTTAGTTAGTTTATCATCCTACTAAGCAAGAACACATAAATGACATCATACAACATTGTTTTTGTCCTTGTACCAAACACTCTCTTAAAACTCCATTTTCAAAGTACTTGACTAATTTTAGTTAGTACTCATTGATAATTGAGTTATGACATTTCATAAGTTATGCGAGATTTTAGTATAACCTATGCAAAGAAAGTTATCTAATTCTACAAGTGATGGTAAAATCATTTTCTAACTTATTGCACAAAATCTAGCAAAGACCTATTGTGCATAAACAAGAAGTTGCCAAACAAGTGAATAAAAACATGGCAAGATTGACACTTATATTATGCAACCAAACAAGTGTAAACAACAATTTGAAAATAAGAAGCACCATATATGCAAACAACATAAACAGGTAGTTATTTAGCATAGCATAAAATGAAAAACACTTTTCGTCATCTAGCGTTTAAATATGACGATGTATACCAAGCTTGATTAGTTTCCTTTAAACATATTACCAAATTAATTAGTTTCAAAAGAAGTTGTATCAAAGTTCTAAGAATACCAACTTATATTGTTTGATTCAAAATTTTGAGTTTTTATGTTAAAGCGAAACTTAATATTTTAGACATACTGTAGTATTTGGTCTATTTCACTTATTTAAAATTAGACTCAGGCCATGAGAGTATTTTTAAATGAAAGTAGACTTAATTCCCTTTAAAATGATAGGTGGCTCGACTTGTATGGACTTACGGTTAATTAGTTATGATTTTTGAAGTTGCCCAAAAACTGCATCATCGCATGACGGATCCCACGGAACCAAATAAAGGATCCGCCTTTATAAGATTTGGTGTCGTGGTCCTCTGAGATGATTCACCAAAACTAGTATTTGACATAGAGAAAACGTGTGTGACTTACGATATTTCATAGTAAACATATAATACACATATTTAACAACATATCTACTTATGTAACTTATCTTAAACATTTACGGAGGTGATTTTTCAACTAGATTTATAGTTATCCCAAACACTCCTTTAAAATCATATTTCTTCGTAAATTTTCTATAAGCACACAATACAATACTTACTAGTTCTTTCAACAAACTTTTATTTTATTTTTCAAGAAAACCTTCAAGCTTGTATACAAAGTTACATTTAACAACAAAATTTCTAAGTATAACAAGCAAATCATTTTTCCTATTATTTTTCGCTCAATGGTAATTTGATACATGGATCGTACTCTATTTTAAAACCATTTGTTTTGAAAATAAGAGCCACGTGGCTCGATACCAATTGTGGAAACGTGAGGGGGTGAATACGTTACTGCTTAAAAACTTTAGATCTTTAGTATCAAATCACTTATGAAGCTTATTATAATATGAAAGTTCCAATTATTGTTTGTGACCAATGTGAAGCATAGTAAACCATGTTGTCACACAAGCATTAACATCAAACCACATCACAAGCAATAGTATAGTGCAACTATGAAAGTAAAGAGATAAAGAAAGGAAAGTGCAAACCGAACACGATGATTTATAGTGGTTCGGTCACGGATCTCCTTTTCGCCCTACTCCACTCCCCGAGTACCCAACTCGAGAGTTACTTCACTAAATCAACAAGCTCCCTTCTCGGCGGAGAAAACCTTACAATCGTCGCTACACTTTTCCCAGACAAAGCTAAATACCGGGTTCTAGTTCGAGGTAGAACCAACCTAACGTCGCTTATACAATATTTCCGACACTAAGCTAGATGTCGAGTTCTTTTCAAGGGTACAACCACTCCCACTATGTTTTATGGCCCAACATAACAAACCTTGTGTTTTATGGTATAAACACATAAACCATCTAATCTAGTTTGGTGAAAATGTTGTGAGGATGCAATGATGTTCTACACTAATGATCCATGACATAAATGTCTAATGGATATGAATAACTACTTCTAAATGATCTTCCATTGATAGGAAGCCTTCATGATGAAGATCACAAGTTCCCTAAACTTGTTGTGATAGATCTTCAGCTTGTGGTGAGTGTGGATGGCTAGATCTCCAAGCTTTCATTGGTTGATCAATGTAGTATGCTTACAACAAAGATGAATGTTAGAAGCATTATGATCATGATCATTAGGGTGTTTAATGTATGTTACTACATTGTTAATGATAGATCTAAATGTATGCAAGAAGGTGGAGAAGATGTATTTTCAAGTGGTGAAGAAATGGGAAAACAATGGGCTTTTATTTATAGCCAAAGTGGACAGAGGCGTCCACGGACCAAGGATCCCTTTAAAGGGGTCCGTCCTTTATGCAATTTGGTACCGTGGGTGCTCGCACAAAATCTAAAAATCTTTCTTCAAATCTTTCCAAGATATTACCAAATCTTACTAAGATCACATTTGGTATATTGAGTATCAATCTAACCAAAATATTCAAGTGATCTTCCAAGGATTTCAAAGATGATGCATGACATGATGTAACATGTATTTCCATTTTAGATTAAAGGTTTATCAAGGTAAACTTGTAAAATGTATTATGTAACTAGTTAATAAAATGTCTAGTTACCTTTGAAATACTTGTGAATGCAACATGTAAAATGAGGTTCGAAATAGAATGGTTAACCTATTAAACTACTTAGTGACTCTAAATGTATTTTAAACATTCTAAATGATTTGTTAATGGGTTTGATCATAATGCCACATAACAAACATGTACGAACTCGTGTTGTAACATACGAGGACTTGAGACATCGAGAGGTGTTGAATGTATGTTGAGACAAAGTGTGATTACAAGTAACTTGTACATTTTATGTTATGTATTACAAGTTACATGTTTGTCATCAATCAAAACAAACGAGATCAGATAGATTAAATATCGTAATATTTGCACTAACAAGATATAATTCCAACAGTGGCATCACGAGTCATTGGTTTTTAATGAGTAATTAATTACATAAACGCGTAATAAAACAAATAATTGTATGTTGTTTGATATGTTAATCTAGGGTTTATGTTTATTATTGTTTGGTCGATTTTTTTTATGAATTGGGGCGTACCCCTATTTTTTTTATGTCGACACATACATAAATTTTTTAGGGTTTTGAAAATTGTTTGCTAACCTTATTAAAACCTAGAATTAATATATTAGTTACGTGATTAATTCATGAATAATTTGTTATGTGTCATGGAATTTTTAATATGCGATCTTGTGACTCAATGAATAATTGTTATGTTATATCCATGATGATACATGCATGTTTGTCATGGATAGTTGCTTGAATATTGTTTAATTGTTAAGATATTTTTATCACATGTTTATTTACGATAAATCTTGAATTGGGGAAGACTCCAATTATATATATTAATGAATCAATTATGTGCAATTTGGTATATCATTAATTATGGGTTTACGCAATCGATTCGTCGATGTATGTGGCTCACTTTCAATTGAGAGAGTGAAAGCCCTAATTAATATATATGTTAATTTAACCTAGACATTGATTATTAATAGGGTTTTATCGAATAAGTTGCATGTGGCTACTTGTTTACACGTATAAATTGTTTATTATGTGCGCATTGTTTTTAGTTGTTTATTTTTATTTATTACCGGTTTGTTTATTATGTTAGACAGTTTTAAGCAAAGGGTAATTTTGAATAGAAAAATAATACGGACTAAACAATGGTGAAATTTGATTTGTTTTGAAGAGTTAAGTTTTCAATAGTTTAGTTGATCGATGATTTTGGTACAAATGGTCTGAACGGCTCATCCACTAGAATGAACTATAAAGGGGTTAATAAAGAAGTGCGCACAGTCACACTGAAAGGATGTCTAAGGCTATGCTTTGCGCTTACCTGGTCCTCTGCCCCCTGTAAGTTTGAATGGAGCTACTTAGTAAGCCATAAAATGTGCAAACTCATCTTAAGGGCGAATTAGTTTTAATTCCATGCGCCACGTCGGTGGTAATTACCCGAAACACTAAGTGTTTACACTTATGCAAAAGTATTGTATAATGGACGATAATTAACACTAAATTCCTTGATTGGTGAACCCAATACCTCAATCAAAACTTTGATAATTTGATCTTTATGAATTGGTAATAAAAAGTTTTTTTATTAAATTTATGATACAAGATGAATGCATGACATCTTTGTACATATTTGATTTGACCATATAAAATCAAAACTAGTACTCTTTTATAATTAAGTTATATGCCATCTAATTAAAAGGAACACTTGAAGTTGCAATTTAAGTCATGACAGTACTTGGCTAGATTGTGATGGAGAGGTAAAATCTCTATGTAAAGTCAGACCTTACATGGACATATTTGCAGTTCTTTAAGTTAGACACTTAAGTTGAGTAGGAAGTGAGACCTGGACTCAAGGCATAAGATGGGATGAAACATGTTTATATTTGCAATAGCGTTGGAAAATATAAATCCCATAATGATCTAGGAATTGGAAATTGTTTACCAATTATTGTTCGACAGATTACCTTATTGTGTGCTTTCGTTACTAGCAGATCAACTGATGTAATGGAACTACGATAATTTGGATCCTAGTTTTCGAGAAAATTCTATGGTTATATGAATATTACCTTGGGTATTTTATTTTCTTGAAAATTTTAATTATCGAAAATACTAAAATTGAATTTTGCTAATTCTTTAAATGTATTAATGCAACATTAAATCGTAAACGTAGGTTATTCCTGTATTGGTAAATTGATCTACACCTGTAAGGGTTTTTGGTAGAGTCAACTTTACTAAAAGAATAAACCTAGTCCTCTTTTCATAAGAAAGAGTGAGATTCAATCCTATTCCTTTTCATGAATGAAGAAAGGTATGATAGGACAATTAGAATTGTCTAAATTCTAAATACATAACTCGTAAGCAAATTTTAATAGTTAAGAAAATTGCATATATTTGTGAGTTATTAAATTAGAAGCTAGACTAATTACTGCAAAATTGGTAAAAGACAAACTAGCTTATTTTATCTAGTTGTTTTGTTTTGACCATTTAAAAGTACTACTTACAATTGTTGGAATAGTAGAACTATTAAGAAATAAATTGCACGCCCAATTTTTCAAGTTAATAGCATTGATGGATAAATTCATCATCTACATAGTAGAATACATTCTTTTAAGTACATAAGTAATTGTTATGTATGGACTTTCTCAAAGGTGTAGGGAAGTAAATAGAACACTATTTTCTTTCATCGGTTAATGCAACACTTACAATGTTGTCAAATCCAATGGGAGTATTTTGTTCTTATTACTGAATAAGGAATTAATGTAATGATCTCTAATTCAGTGGGAGTTACAAGCTTTTTCATATTGGTAGTAACCCAGATTATCTCTAGAATGTCTTAAGATAATTACTTTCCACTTGTAGACACTTATGTTTTCAAGGAGAGTCATGTACGTTTCCTTATTAGACAATGAAGTGGTTCTACATCTACTAGTTATGCTAATATCAATGACACAATCATATTAGTCACATAAACAAACATATGTCATGTTGTTTATCTGCTACATGATGTTGTTCAATGCACAAGTGGGAGAAATCTATATTGTGTGCAAGGGACAACATATAGGTATATGATTTAAAGGATTCTCTTGACTGCAAGGTAAGAGACTAACATTCTAATATAACTTGTACATATCTAATTTAAGAAACACTTGGTGTTGCAATTTACGTCATGTGAGAACTTGGCGAGATTGCAACAACAAAGTAAATCTCTATGTGAAGTCAGACCTTGCATGGACATATTTGCAGTTTCTAAAATTAGACAAATATTTAGAATATGTGTCAAGATGATAGATATAAGACTACTTCAAATTAAATATTTATGTATTATTAGAATGACATAAATAAATGAAGTAATCTAATACTACTTTAATTTGTATATTTATGAATTTTTTGAAATGACATAAATAAATGAATAAAATAATGTAGTCCTACATTATTGTGAAGTAAATAAATTAACTTGAAATTACTATTGAAACCAAGAGTTGTGTTCATAATTACTTTAGTTAAACATGTTTATGATTCATTGTAAAGACATAAACATAAAGTCTTTTAAGACTTATAATAAAGTAAGACGTTAACTTGTTATGTTTTTTAATTAAGACATATACAAGAAGTCATTGAGTTGATCAATGATTTATAACGTATAATGGGATTATAACAGTTTATGTTTCTTGTTGAAACATGGATATAAAGTGACTTGGTTAAAAGTACTTGTGTTATAAAGCATGTAATTGGCTTGAAAAGTCTATTATACCATTAAGTTGACTTAGTTGGTAAATAGGTAAGCCAAAAGAAATATGTTTATCTTATATATTGTCTTACAATATTAATTCTAATGAATACCACAAGTTGATGGTATGTTCAGTTAGGAGAATCAAACTCTATTTGATTTGTTTGATTCAAGATAACCATAACTTCTTTCTTAAAAAGTAACAAGGTTAGAAAATTGAGTATGGATTGAATATACTCAATATGACTCCAACCTAGAAGATTAATAAAACACCATTTTATTATGGAATGTGATGAATCACATTAAGTTTTAAAATTGAAGATTCTGAATTTGTTAAACTACTTATGAATAGGTTATTAACAAACTAAAGTCATGAATTATCAATGTGTATTTGTAATGTCCCAAAAAGAAAACAATGTATTTTTGCTCTAACTGCTAAGTATATATAGATAGTCTATATATTACAAAAGGCAAGTGGGAGTTTTATCTTGAAAGATAAAATTACAAGATACATAATCTTCTAAAACACACTAGTAAATATCATGATGAGGTTAGACATGTAAATGATAGACCTCATGATGATGGAATTTTCATTCATAGATCTGCAAGGATATCTCGGATATTTGACTTATATGTTTGAGAAGAACATGAGTTCTGTGGATTATAGTAAACCTGATAATCATTATGATGGATTACCAAATATTGAATTGGGTAAATTACTTATACTATGAATGTTAAAGATGTTGTCCATAAAGATAATCAATTTTGGAAATTTGGTTTATCTTAATAGTTAGACTAGAGAATGGAAATAAGTTTCTTCAAAGAGATGAAAAACCCTAGTGGTTTGAATTTCTATGTAGAAATCATATGGACAATATTGTACACATATTTAATGCATGTTTTATGACAAGATTATTAATCATATTTAAGCAACTAATTGTGATTGAATATTCTTTCCTAGACACATTAAATATATGAAGATGATAATTGTCATACTTGTTTTTATTAATATGAAATATGACAATGGAATATCAAAATTCTTTCTTGAAGAAATTACTTGAGCGAGGACGGTAAGTAATAGAAAGGTTTTTTGAATTCATATAATCTTTGGAAGTGTACGAAGTGCAATAATTCATGAATGGATAAATGCATGCATCTATGAAAATATTCTTATATTTAATTATTAAATTCTAGTTTTGATTTATAATTGAAATAAGATAAATTTTAAGTATTCCTGAAAGCTAGTGCGAGTATTATGTTAAGGTTTTAAATCTTATATGTTGTATAACATATAGGAAGTAACATTCCTTGTAAGCTAAATGTTAAGTCTTAGATTGGAATGAAACTTCACTTGTAAGATTTAAGAATTAAAACATATAACCTTGGAATATATGTTTATTATTAATAAACATGTGCAGTAAAATAAATGATTATAATAAAACATGATATATCATTTGGGAAATTGATAAATATCTTTTGACAAGATAGAACGTGAATGAATTCTAAGGTTGACCTGTAGATTCATCATGTACATCATGTAGTGTATTAAAATTGTTGTATCATTCTTGAATAAGAAATGATTTGACAACATTGATATCTAACTAAAAGTTATTAGATAATTTGTGTAATGAATATTCTAATAGAATTACATCCTCAGTCTGGAATTGCTCCTAGATTCTATGGATGAACAATATGTCAATTGTTGTGCAAATTGTCATCAGCTTTAAACTTGAAAGTTTGGAAAGCATCAAACATTACACAATAAGATATTAAAGTTTACGAAGTTTTAATGAGCACATTGTTGTTTGTATACAATGATGCTGGTTTAATTGAGATGACACTCAATACTAGTCATGGTAGGATTTCATCCTTGTTAATAGCCATGTGAACTAGTTGTGCTAATAAGAGCACAGTTGCATTATACATTAAAAGAATAAGAATACTTTAAACTTTAAAATGTTTGAAAGTTTAAATTGTCATAAATTGGTGATAGAGGATGTCACACACTTTATGAATTATTATGTGGATTGCTGAATGCACACATATAAGGACTTCACTAATTGAATTCTTGGAATAAGTATTCTCAAAATTACGATAGATCAAGTTGGTTGATTTATGTCTTGTCAACAAGTATGATTGTCATTACTTGAGGCATAATTCATCAACTGGAATTTTCATGCATTGATCTATTTGATATTTGGATAAGGGATGTTAAACAATTGTTATAATAAATCAAGTACTTGGTATGTTTGATTTTATAATATATTGTATCCTATATTTGCATGTTTAATCCGTGAATAAATTTATTTATTCTAAATCGTCCGTTGTCAATTAATGATATGGGAGTATCATTAAACTAAGACAAATCGAGAGATATGGTAGAATATACTTGAAAGTATATTGATGAGAATGCATACCAATTTGGATGATATTCAATGAATTGAATATAGGACTTATCCCAACTACATAATTTACTTTGTGGATATTGTTATAAGTAAATTATGAATAGTTGTCCTCGGACTTGAGATACCGTATAAGTGTCATGAATGTAGTGCATACGTGGAGCAACTTAACGCTATACGTGGCGGTAGTCATAAGCGTTGTTTCTGAAGTATTGCAAAGTTCGTGGGTTATTCTCGTAGTCAAGATAGAATTTGTTCCTTCAAATTTATTTCGAGTTTAATCTTCTTTGGGCCCCTCGTAGGGTTGACAAGATGTTTGCATGGCCATGCCCAAAGTTCTCCCCGAATATGTTCAAGATTTGGTAATCTTGCTCAATCACTAACAACGAGAAATGTAATGGTTGAATAAAGAATGACTTATTCCATATCTTTATTTAACATGGTATTAGAAACAAAAGGATAATAATAATGAGAAATCATTAAAAGGTTTTCCAGGAGCCTTGTTCGAGTTGTACTAGAGGCATCGAAGTGTTGCTAGACGCTAACCGATGTGATCACCCTATTAAGATATGTCCAAGTGGGAGCTGTTGGTTTTATGGACAATAAGTTAATAGACGTGTGTTAGGATCGAACTCGAGACTATGGGATTGCACACTTTACGTATGAGAATTTAAAGTTAAATAATTAAATATAAACGTTATATTTATTTATTTATTAAACGAAATAACTAACGAACGTTAAGTAATTAATGTAATGTACTAACGGGCGTTAAAGGTATTTGGAAAAGGACTAGAATGCAAATCAATATTTGGAAGGTTTCGGAATCCCTTGTGGGATACTCCATACGATCGGCCACAAGGAAACCCAACCCATCTCCAACTCAACTTGTTCTCCAAGTTTTGCTAAGTATATATACAAGGCTAGGGGTCTTGTGTTTTGCATCTCTTGTACTCATTAGCTAAAACCTAAAAGTGTTTTGTGTGTGTTTTGCTCCAAACGATCGTGCACCCTCAATAGGGGATCGATCACCATCTTTTCCAATTAAAATTGTTTTGTTTAATTAAGACTAGCATTACTTTAATTCGGTTTAGTACGTGTGTACAAGAACATAGTAATAACATACTTTTGTTATTATCCTTGGATTGAATTACAAAACGGTAAGGGGTAATTCTTATAGTCCTATAAACCCTAATTAGGGTTCATCTCAATTGCTAGTTTGTGGATTTGATTCTTGTTCGGCTAGAATCAAGAAAGGTACGCATACTTTATTCTTTAGTTAATTAATTATTCATTATATGTTCCTATACGTTTCCGCACTTGCTTTGATTTTTTGTGTTTTTATATATGATTGTCATAGTATATAATTCCAACAGTAGACAGAAGGTAAAATATTCGATCGAAGTCGTTATTTGCTCGCTTTTAAACACTTGGTTATATCTATATTAGCTGGAATGAACGTGCCAAATGCTTATTACAAATAAGTAATTTAAGATTGACGATGTAATCATGTAATATGGAAAATATTGCCTTATTGTCTACTTTTGAATGTAGCTGCAGAAGATAAATGTAACAAAGAAACAAAAAATGAATGATAAAGTCTACTTGCATTATTGTCCATTGGTAATTTGGTATCTCAAAATCTGTTTGATGGCTCAAATGTGGAAATTGCAAGGCGATAATAGAACAGTGGACCATAGCAAAGACTTTGAAACTATTGATTTTTGCACCATTTTCATCCATATATATTATTGGATTGGATAACCTATAACAAAACCACTATATAAAAACGTTGAAAGTTGAAACTATTCATTCTTTGCATCCTTTCCATCCACAAATCTGCTATCTTTTGTGCTCTCATCATAAACCAACAATGGCTGAAGTTGTTCTATCTGCCGTTCTCACAGTTGTTTTCGAAAAGCTGTCCTCTACAGCTGTGAATAAGATTGCTCGCTCCAAAAATATTCATTCCGAACTGAAGAAATGGGAAAGTTTACTATCCATGATCCAAGCTCTGCTTAAGGATGCTTCTCAAAAGGAAGTAACTGATGAAGTTGTTAAACGGTGGTTAAATACTCTCCAACATCTAGCCTACGATATAGATGATATACTCGACACTTTGGCAACTGAAGCTATGCATCGCGAGTTTGTCAATGAGTCTGAAGCCCTCACCAACAAGGTAAGAAAGCTCATCCCATCTTGTTGCACTAGTTTCCCATTTAACACTAGGATGAGCAGCAAGTTAGACAATATTACCACCAAGTTACAAGAGCTAGTAGATGAAAAGAATAATCTTGGTTTGAGTGTGAAGGAAGAGAAGTTAATTAGAAATAAGAATAGAAGTTACCAGACCTCGTTGGTAAATTCAAAGTGTATTGTCGAACGTGAAGGTGATAAGAAGGTATTGCTCAATAAGCTATTGGGTGATGAACAATGTAATGAAAACTTTAGCATCGTTCCCATTGTTGGTATGGGTGGGATGGGGAAAACTACTTTAGCTAGACTTCTTTATGATGATAAGAAAGTGAAGGATCACTTTGAACTTACAGCATGGTTATGTGTTTCCGATGAGTTTGATAGCTTTAATATAAGTAAAGAATTCTTTCAATCTGTATCTGGGGAAAGTAAAAAATTCGAAAATCTAAATTTGCTTCAATTAGCTCTTAGAGATCGACTTGTGGGAAAACGATTTCTTCTTGTTCTGGATGATGTTTGGAGTGATAAGATTGAAGACTGGGAAACCTTGGTGGGCCCATTTTACGTAGGGGCTCCAGGAAGTAAAATTATCATCACAACTCGAAAGAAAGAATTGCTTAGACAGTTGGGCCATGATCATCCATATGATCGACGGAAGTTGTCACACAACGATGCTTTGGCTTTATTTGCTCAACATGCATTGGGTGAAGCTAACTTTGATTCACATCCAACACTCAGACCGCATGGTGAAGGCATCGTGAAAAAATGTGATGGATTGCCTTTAGCTTTAAGGGCACTTGGATGTTTATTAAGAACAAAAATAGATGAAGAAGAGTGGAAGGAATTGTTAAATGATGAGATATGAAGGTTACAAGACGGAGGTGGTATTGTTCCAGCTCTTAGACTGAGTTATCAGGAACTTTCTGCATGTGTGAAGCAATTGTTTGCATATTGTTCATTGTTACCGAAAGACTGTGTGTTTGAGAAGGAGGGCTTAATTTTGTTGTGGATGGCGGAAGGGTTTCTGCGACGATCAAATACAAGCAAGTCAATGGAACGGTTGGGTGAGGAATATTTTGAAGAATTGTTGTCAAGGTCATTTTTTCAAGCGGTGCCTGATGACGAATCATTGTTTGTCATGCATGACCTCATAAATGATTTGGCCACATATGTTGCCGGAGATTTTTTTGCAAGGTTAGACATAGATATGGAGAAGGATTTTGGGAAGGAAGCTCCGAAAAAGTACCGACACATGTCAGTTGTTCGAGAGAGATATATAAGTTATAAGAAGTTCAAGGCATTCGAAAGAGCTAAAAGTTTGAGAACACTTCTGGTGGTGCCTGCTCTGGTGAGAGATAGTTCTAACTATTTCTTCTTATCGAGTAAGGTTATGGTTGACTTAATTCCTGAACTGCCATTTTTAAGGGTTCTATGTTTGAGTCACTTACAGATAGATGAGGTACCGGAGTCTTTTGGAAAATTGAAGCATTGTTGAAATGTTGAAAATGAGTTTTGCAAAATGAGTTTTGCAAATTTTGGACACTATTTAATATATATATATGTTATATATATTTATATTTCTTGGTAGCTTTATGCTATCCTCGACGAGAGCTTCGAACGAGCTAAAGTATGTCCAAATTGGAGTAGAAATGAATGAGATATCGTGTCTCAAAGTGAGGCACAAAAATCGAAAACTAAACTATCCCACATCGCCTAGAAGAGGAAGTGGAGACTAGTTTATAAGGAAATCATAATATTGGCTATCAAATTCCTTTAGGTTGGTTATGCTCCCACTCCTACGCTGCTGCAGGGGGGTGCGTAAAATGGGATTTCGGCTAAAATGAGTTCAAGCTTCGAACTCATGCGAGCCCGCGACCGCGGACACGAATGCAGCCCAAATCTCGCCACGCGGTATCTTTTGCCGAGAATTACGGTTCCTTATTTGATAATATTCCGAATATGTGATGCAAATCTATTTGAGGAATAGATTTAGACTTTGTGCTTAAGTCTTAATGTATTTTATATATGCAAATCGTGTTTTAATATAACAGATATGCATATCGTTTATTTTCTCCAGCGATATTCTATCTTGGTGAACAAGGTAGGTATTGCCTATAAAATAAAACGCAGCTCATTCGCTTTGACATCCAAAACGCATCTCATTACGCTCAAGATTCCAAAGAACCTCTTCGATCGAAACACGCAAGCTACCGTGATTTTTCGTGCAAGTTAGTCGTCCGATCAGGCAACAAGATTGAACGTTGTACCGGGAAATGACGGCTTAACTGCTTTTAAGGAATCGTGTTAAACACGAGCCTCGTTCACGACCTTTACCGCTTTTCTTTAATTAACGCTTATAGTGTCTGCCTCTCGCTTCTACTCCTTTCTCGTCTGCGTTTATTTATCGCTTTTACATTCTCGTTATTTATAATTGTAATCGATTTATTATTATAATAAAAGTGTACACCGCTTCCCACAGCCTTAAAATGATTCGGTTTAACCGAATTTAGAACACTTTGTTATAAAATCGGATTAATAATTAATGATTTTATAAACTGCTCGTCGAAACCTTGTTGAGTTTCTTTGGAAATCGCTTTTTAATGTGTTTACATACGATTTGGTTTAAGAGATCTATAACGCTTTTTTAAAGCGCTTTATTATCGCTTTAACGAAACCAAGATAGAGTTTCTATTAAATCGATTTACTCGATCCATCAAAACCAAGCTAGAGTTTTGTTGAATCGATCCGTACAAGTAGATACCATTTAAAACAGCTTTGTTTAACTGTTTGTGTTTGAATTTTCGTGATGACAAACACGACTACCCTCCCGTGACTACTCCCGTGAACGCACTGTGCGCCAGCTACCAACACGGTTGCTAATCATGCCGAGAAACCGAGAAATTCAATGGGCGTAATTTCAAGAGGTGGCAATGTAAGATGTTTTTCTATCTCGACTACTTTGAACCTTGCGCGGTTCTTAAAAGAAAACCCACCTAACGTGGAACCTCCCGCAAGGTCAATCCTCTAATCAACAGTCGCTCAAGCCTTGAAGCATGGAAACATTCGATTTTTGTGTCACAATTATGTTCGAATGGTTTGGTTGATTCTTTGTACAACGTGTATCGCAAGACCAAGACCGCCAAAGAATTATGGGAGTCATTGAACGCAAGTACAAAACCGAGGATGCCGGTACAAAGAAGTTCGTGGTAGCTCGCTTTTTGGATTACAAGATGGTTGATTCAAAGAATGTGATAAGTCGTTCAAGATCCGCAGTTCGCTACACGACATTCATGTCGAGGAATGACTTTGAGTGAAACTTTTCAAGTTGTCGCTATTATTGAAAAGTTACCCAAGCCGGGTAGAATTCAAGAACCACCAAGCATAAGCGAAAGGAGATGAGTGTTGAAGACTTGGTTGTTCGCCTTCGTATTGAAGAGGACAACAAGTCGGCTCGTAAAAACACGATATCACCGATTCTCAAAGGCAAATATGGTTGAGCATGTTTCGTCATCTTCAAAGTCCAATGTCAAAGCTAAAGGCAAAGGAAAAGGAAAGAATGACAAGAAGGATAAAGGGAAGTCCGAGTACCTTGCTCCTAAAGTCGCAATTGTGAAACGAAGTTCCAAGGGTGTGTTTCAACCGTGACCACCAGTCACCGTGTCGCTAATTGTAAGATGTCAAGCGGTGACTCCACGCCAGCTAATATGGTTAATGAAGATGTGGACATGATTGCTATGGTGTCCGATGTCATTGCCATGATCTCGGGTTAACCTCGTAGGTTCCAACAACAGGAATGGTGGGTGGATACCGGGCTACCCGCATGTGTGTGCCGATAAGAGTATGTTTCACTCTTTCGTAGCGGTTGATAGTGGAGAGAAGTCGTACATGGGCAACTCGCAATCACGAAATCATAGGGTGAAGGAGATGTAATCTTGAAGATGACATCCGAGAAAGAGCTCAAGTTGACTAATGTCTTGTATGTTCCGTAGATTCGCAAGAATCTTGTGTCCGTTGGTTGAACAAGTTTGGTTTTCGCCTTGTTTTGAGTCCGATAAGTTTGTTCTTTCTAAGAATCAAGTTTATGTTGGTAGGGATATGCCCTAAATGGTATGTTTAAGCTCAATGTAATGGTTGTTAAGAATGATATCAATAAAATGAATTCTTCCGCTTACTTGATCGAGTCTTCTAATATGTGGCATGGCCGCCTTGGACATGTAAATTTTAATTCGATGCGCGCTTGATTAAATTTAATTGCATACCCAATTTCCATATTGACTCAAAATATAAATGTGAAACTTGTGTTGAAGCCAAACTTACAAGAGCATCTTTCAAATCGGTTGAACGAAAACCGAACCACTTGATATGATACACACCGACATATGTGATTTGAAATCACTACCCACAAAAGGTGGCAATAAGTACTTTATCACGCTTATTGATGATTGTACAAAGTATTGCTACGCTTACTTCATCGAAAAGTAAAGATGAAGCTATAGACAAGTTTGTTCTATACAAAACGAAGTTGAGAATCAACTTGGTAAGAAAATCAAGGTGGTACAAGTGATGAGGAGGTGAATATGTGTCTCCATTTGTCGATCTATGTGCGAAACATGGAATTAGACACGAATTCACCGCTCCCTATTCACCTCAAAGAACGGTATTGCCGAAAGGAAGAACCGCACTTTGAAAGAAATGGTTAATGCCATGTTGATAAGTTCGGTCTAAGCCGTGACATGGGGGAAGCCATTTTAACGGCTACTTATCTTTTAAATAAGATACCTCGTAAGGAAAAGAAGAGACCCTTATGAATTATGGATGGAAGAAAGCCATCATATCAAGATTTACGAGTGTGGGGTGTCTAGCAAAGGTCGCTATATCGACCCCAAGGCCCAAAAGATTGGACCTAAATCAGATTGTATATTCATCGGATATGCTAAGAATAGCAAAGGCTTATCGCTTCATTGTACATGATTCAAAAATCCGGATATACAAAAGGGTACTTTAATGGAATCAAGGAATGCTTCATTCTTTGAAACTATATTTCCTTGTTTAACGAAGGAAACAGGAAGTTCATCTAGAATAGATGAAGAAGTTGTCCAAGATAAGAGACAACGAGATGATAATGATCTCCAAGATGAGAGACAAGATCAAACTGAGGAAGAAGAGGTTGAACCTAGAAGAAGCAAAAGGGCAAGAACCGAGAAATCGTTTGGACCCGATTTTGTTTCTTTTATGGTTGAAAACGAACCTACTTCATACCGAGAAGCGGTTACTTCCTCGTAAGGGCCTCAATGGAAAGAAGCCATTAAAAGTGAAATAGATTCTATTTTACAAAATCATACTTGGGAGCTCGTGGATTTACCTCCGGTTGTAAACCACTAGGCTATAAATGGATCTTCAAGAAGAAGATGAAAGCCGATGGCACCATTGACAAGTATAAAGCAAGATTAGTAATCAAAGGATTTAGACAACGAGAAGGTCTTGATTACTTTGATACATATTCACCGTTACGCGAATAACCTCGATTAGGATGATACTTGCTATTGCCGCTTTAAGAAATTTGGAAGTTCACCAAATGGATGTGAAACGGCATTTCTAAACGGAGATTTAGAAGAAGAAATCTACATGAACCAACCCGAGGGTTTCATGGCTCTCGGACAAGAGAACAAAGTTTGTAGGCTTGTTAAGTCATTATATGGCTTAAAGCAAGCTCCCAAACAATGGCATCAAAATTTGACCACGCCATGCTAGAGAGTGGATTCAAAATTAATGAATGCGACAAATGTGTTTATGTCAAAGACACAAATAGTGGATATGTAATCTTGTGTTTATATGTTGATGATATGCTTATCGCTGGCGAATGACAAGATGATCAAATCTACTAAAGACATGTTGAAATCAAAGTTTGACATGAAGGATATGGGTTTGGCTGATGTGATCCTTGGAATAAAGATCATACGAACTCAAAATGGACTTGTGTTAAGTCAAGCACATTATGTGGACAAAATTTTAATACTCATAATGCGGGGATTCCGCCTAGCTAGAACTCCAATTGACACCAAGAAGCATCTATCTAAAAATAGAGGCTTAGGTGTTGCCCAATTAGAGTATTCAAGAATTATTGGCATGTTAATGTACTTAATGACATGTACCGACCGACTTAGCATATGTCGTTAGCAGTGCTAAGTAGGTATACTAGTAACCCAAGCTATGCACATCGGGCGCCTATGACTAGGGTACTTCACTATTTGAGATACAACGCGATTATGGATCGCATTATGATCGATATCCACCGTTATCGAAGGATACAAATGATGCAAATTGGATATCCGACATAAAGGATTCTAGATCGACTAGTGGATATGTGTTTACACTAGAGGAGCAGCTATATCTTGGAAGTCTTCCAAGCAAACCGTTATAGCTAAGTCCACGATGGAATCGTAATTTATCGCTAGATAAATGCGACAAGAGGCGGAATGGCTACGCCAATTGTAGAGGACATACCAAGGTGGCCTAAACCGTAACGCCATTAGTATACATTGTGATAGTCAATCGGCAATTGGCGTAGCTCATAGCATAATGTATAATGGAAAGTCCGACATATCCGTCGTCGACATAATTCGACACGACAACTACTCTCAACAGAGTTATCTCAATTGACTATGTGAAGTCAAAGGATAACATCGCGGATCCGCTACGAAAGGCTTAAGCAGAGTTAGTAAGTAAGTCGTCTAGAGGAATGGGACTAAAGCCCTTGAAGGAATGAGTTTCTATGAAGGAAAACCTAACCCAGCTTGACCGGAGATCCCAAGATCCGGGTTCAATAGACAACCTAATCATAGAAATGTGGGGAAGTCACGCCAATGTGGGGAGTTACTAAATATTGTAACTTTCCTAGTCCATTCCTATAACAAATGTGACTTGTTGAGAGGTTAAACATATGGCTTTAATGATTCGTGATGAAATCATAAAGCATAATGATTCAAGATGAAATCACAACACATATGTTTTAATGATTCAAGATGAAATCACCTATGTGAGAGAGAAGTGGGTCGCTCAAGGGAAATGGGGGGCGCAATTCCTAAGAGCTCTTGCAGAACCGTGCTAGTGTTCATGACCATAACGAACACGACTACGAGGACTTGACATTGTCGTGAGAGTCTTGTGTGAAGTGTAATGTCGCTCACGTAAATGGATGATGAGTTCAAGGACATCGCGCTACTCGCATCTAGGAGACTAAGTGCATCTCACAAGGAAGGTTCAAAGGGTTACACCTACCTATCCTATGCAAGACTTAACCGCAAATTTCACCAAAACTTTCGTGTGTTTTCAATCGATTTCCATTCATGGGGATTGTTGAAAATGAGTTTTGCAAAATGAGTTTTTGCAAATTTTGGACACTATTTAATATATGTATATGTTATATATATTTATATTTCTTGGTAGCTTTATGCTCTCCTCGACGAGAGCTTCAGAACGAGCTAAAGTATGTCCAAATTGGAGTAGAAATGAATGAGATATCGTGTCTCAAAGTGAGGCACAAAACTGAAAACTAAACTATCCCACATCGCCTAGAAGAGGAAGTGGAGACTAGTTTATAAGGAAATCATAATATTGGCTATCAAATTCCTTTAGGTTGGTTATGCTCCCACTCCTACGCACGCTGCGCCAGGGGGTGCGAAAATGGGATTTCGAGCTAAAATGAGTTCAAGCTTCAACTCATGCGAGCCCGCCACGACCGCGGACACGAATGCAGCCCAAATCTCACCTACGCGGTATCTTTTGTCGAGAATTACGTGAAGTTATTCTATAATATTCCGAATTTCAGTAATCTATTTGAGGAATAGATTTAGACTTTGTGTAAGTCGTAGATAATGTTTTAATATATGCAAATCGTGTTTTAATATAATGAGACTATGCATATCGTTTATATTTCGTGTTTTATATTCTATCTTGTTCCAACAAGGTAGGTATTGCCTATAAAATAAAACGCAGCTCATTCGCTTTTGACACACAAAAACGCATCTCATTACGTAAACATTCCAAAGAATTCTTCGATCGAAACACGCAAGCTTCCGTGATCTTTCGTGCAAGTTTGTCGTCCGATCAGGCAACAAGATTGAACGTTGTACCGGGAAATGAGACGGCTTAACTGCTTTTAAGGAATCGTGTTAAACACGAGCCTCGCTCACGACCTTTTATCGCTTTAATTTTATTAACGCTTTATAGTGTCTGCTTTCTCTTCTACCCCTTTCTCGTCTGCTGCTTATTTATCGCTTTACATTCTCGTTATTTAATTATTGTAATTGATTTATTATTATTAATAAAAGTGTACACCGCTTCCCACGCCTTAAAACAGATTCGGTTTAACCGAATTTATTACACTTTGTTAAAAATCGGATTAATTAATTAACAGATTTTATAAACTGTCACGTCGAAACCTTGTTGAGTTTCTTTGAAATCGCTTTCGATTAAACAGTTTTATACATACGATTTGGTTTAAGAGATCTATAACGCTTTTTTAAAGCGCTTTATTATCGCTTTAACGAAACCAAGATAGAGTTTCTATTAAATCGATTTACTCGATCCATCAAAACCAAGCTAGAGTTTTGTTGAATCGATCCGTACAAGTAGATACCATTTAAAACAGCTTTGTTTAACTGCTTGTGTTTGAATTTTCGTGATGACAAACACGACTACCCTCCCGTGACTACTACCGTGAACGCACTCGTGCGCCAGCTACCAACACGGTTGCTAATCATGCCGAGAAACCGAGAAATTCAATGGGCGTAATTTCAAGAGGTGGCAATGTAAGATGTTTTTCTATCTCGACTACTTTGAACCTTGCGCGGTTCTTAAAAGAAAACCCACCTAACGTGGAACCTCCCGCAAGGTCAATCCTCTAATCAACAGTCGCTCAAGCCTTGAAGCATGGAAACATTCAGATTTTTGTGTCACAACTATGTTCGAATGGTTTGGTTGATTCTTTGTACAACGTGTATCGCAAGACCAAGACCGCCAAAGAATTATGGGAGTCATTGGAACGCAAGTACAAAACCGAGGATGCCGGTACAAAGAAGTTCGTGGTAGCTCGCTTTTTGGATTACAAGATGGTTGATTCAAAGAATGTGATAAGTCGTTCAAGATCCGCAGTTCTGCTACACGACATTCATGTCGAGGAATGACTTTGAGTGAAACTTTTCAAGTTGTCGCTATTATTGAAAAGTTACCCAAGCCGGGTAGAATTCAAGAACCACCAAGCATAAGCGAAAGGAGATGAGTGTTGAAGACTTGGTTGTTCGCCTCGATTGAAGAGGACAACAAGTCGCTCAAAAACACGATACCCGATTCTCGCAAAGGCAAATATGGTTGAGCATGTTTCGTCATCTTCAAAGTCCAATGTCAAAGCTAAAGGCAAAGGAAAAGGAAAGAATGACAAGAAGGATAAAGGGAAGTCTCGAGTACCTTGCTCCTAAAGTCGCAATTGTGAAATGTAGTTCCAAGGGTGTGTTTCAACCGTGACCACCAGTCACCGTGTCGCTAATTGTAAGATGTCAAGCGGTGACTCCACGCCAGCTAATATGGTTAATGAAGATGTGGACATGATTGCTATGGTGTCCGATGTCATTGCCATGATCTCTCGGGTTAACCCGGTAGGTTCCAACAACAGGAATGGTGGGTGGATACCGGGCTACCCGTCATGTGTGTGCCGATAAGAGTATGTTTCACTCTTTCGAGCGGTTGATAGTGGAGAGAAGTCGTACATGGGCAACTCGCAATCAATAAATCATATGCGAAGGAGATGTAATCTTGAAGATGACATCCGAGAAAGAGCTCAAGTTGACTAATGTCTTGTATGTTCCGTAGATTCGCAAGAATCTTGTGTCCGTCGGTCATTTGAACAAGTTTGGTTTTCGCCTTGTTTTTGAGTCCGATAAGTTTGTTCTTTCTAAGAATCAAGTTTATGTTGGTAGGGATATGCCCCGAATGGTATGTTTAAGCTCAATGTAATGGTTGTTAAGAATGATATCAATAAAATGAATTCTTCGCTACTTGATCGAGTCTTCTAATATGTGGCATGGCCGCCTTGACATGTAAATTTTAATTCGATGCGCCGCTTGATTAAATTTAATTGCATACCTAATTTCCATATTGACTCAAAATATAAATGTGAAACTTGTGTTGAAGCCAAACTTACAAGAGCATCTTTCAAATCGGTTGAACGAAAAACCGAACCACTTGATATGATACACACCGACATATGTGATTTGAAATCACTACCCACAAAAGGTGGCAATAAGTACTTTATCACGCTTATTGATGATTGTACAAAGTATTGCTACGCTTACTTATCGAAAAGTAAAGATGAAGCTATAGACAAGTTTGTTCTATACAAAACGAAGTTGAGAATCAACTTGGTAAGAAAATCAAGGTGGTACAAGTGATAGAGGAGGTGAATATGTGTCTCCATTTGTCGATCTATGTGCGAAACATGGAATTAGACACGAATTCACCGCCCCTATTCACCTCAAAGAACGGTATTGCCGAAAGGAAGAACCGCACTTTGAAAGAAATGGTTAATGCCATGTTGATAAGTTCGGTCTAAGCCGTGACATGGGGGAAGCCATTTTAACGGCAACTTATCTTTTAAATAAGATACCTCGTAAGGAAAAGAAGAGACCCTTATGAATTATGGATGGGAAGAAAGCCATCATATCAAGATTTACGAGTGGGGGTGTCTAGCAAAGGTCGCTATATCGACTCCCAAGGCCCAAAAGATTGGACCTAACTCAGATTGTATATTCATCTGATATGCTAAGAATAGCAAGGCTTATCGCTTCATTGTACATGATTCAAAAATCCGGATATACAAAAGGGTACTTTAATGGAATCAAGGAACGCTTCATTCTTTGAAACCATATTTCCTTGTTTAACGAAGGAAACCGGAAGTTCATCTAGAATAGATGAAGAAGTTGTCCAAGATAAGAGACAACGAGATGATAATGATCTCCAAGATGAGAGACAAGATCAAACTGAGGAAGAAGAGGTTGAACCTAGAAGAAGCAAAAGGGCAAGAACCGAGAAATCGTTTGGACCCGATTTTGTTTCTTTTATGGTTGAAAACGAACCTACTTCATACCGAGAAGCGGTTACTTCCTCGTAAGGGCCTCAATGGAAAGAAGCCATTAAAAGTGAAATAGATTCTATTTTACAAAATCATACTGGGAGCTCGTGGATTTACCTCCGGTTGTAAACCACTAGGCTATAAATGGATCTTCAAGAAGAAGATGAAAGCCGATGGCACCATTGACAAGTATAAAGCAAGATTAGTAATCAAAGGATTTAGACAACGAGAAGGTCTTGATTACTTTGATACATATTCACCGTTACGCGAATAACCTCGATTAGGATGATACTTGCTATTGCCGCTTTAAGAAATTTGGAAGTTCACCAAATGGATGTGAAACGGCATTTCTAAACGGAGATTTAGAAGAAGAAATCTACATGAACCAACCCGAGGGTTTCATGGCTCTCGGACAAGAGAACAAAGTTTGTAGGCTTGTTAAGTCATTATATGGCTTAAAGCAAGCTCCCAAACAATGGCATCAAAATTTGACCACGCCATGCTAGAGAGTGGATTCAAAATTAATGAATGCGATAAATGTGTTTATGTCAAAGACACAAATAGTGGATATGTAATCTTGTGTTTATATGTTGATGATATGCTTATCGCTGGCGAATGACAAGATGATCAAATCTACTAAAGACATGTTGAAATCAAAGTTTGACATGAAGGATATGGGTTTGGCTGATGTGATCCTTGGAATAAAGATCATACGAACTCAAAATGGACTTGTGTTAAGTCAAGCACATTATGTGGACAAAATTTTAATACTCATAATGCGGGATTCCGCCTAGCTAGAACTCCAATTGACACCAAGAAGCATCTATCTAAAAATAGAGGCTTAGGTGTTGCCCAATTAGAGTATTCAAGAATTATTGGCATGTTAATGTACTTAATGACATGTACCGACCGACTTAGCATATGTCGTTAGCGACTAAGTAGGTATACTAGTAACCCAAGCTATGCACATCGGGCGCCTATGACTAGGGTACTTCACTATTTGAGATACAACATGATTATGGATCGATTATGATCGATATCCAAATGTTATCGAAGGATACAAATGATGCAAATTGGATATCCGACATAAAGGATTCTAGATCGACTAGTGGATATGTGTTTACACTAGAGGAGCGCTATATCTTGGAAGTCTTCCAAGCAAACCGTTATAGCTAAGTCCACGATGGAATCGAATTTATCGCTAGATAAATGCGGACAAGAGGCGGAATGGCTACGCCAATTGTAGAGGACATACCAAGGTGGCCTAAACCGTAACGCCATTAGTATACATTGTGATAGTCAATCGGCAATTGGCGTAGCTCATAGCATAATGTATAATGGAAAGTCCGACATATCCGTCGTCGACATAATTCGACACGACAACTACTCTCAACAGAGTTATCTCAATTGACTATGTGAAGTCAAAGGATAACATCGCGGATCCGCTACGAAAGGCTTAAGCAGAGTTAGTTAGTAAGTCGTCTAGAGGAATGGGACTAAAGCCCTTGAAGGAATGAGTTTCTATGAAGGAAAACCTAACCCACTTGACCGGAGATCCCAAGATCCGGGTTCAATAGGACAACCTAATCATAGAAATGCGGGGAAGTCACGCCAATGCGGGGAGTTACTAAATATTGTAACTTTCCTAGTCCATTCCTATAACAAATGTGACTTGTTGAGAGGTTAAACATATGGCTTTAATGATTCGTGATGAAATCATAAAGCATAATGATTCAAGATGAAATCACAACACATATGTTTTTAATGATTCAAGATGAAATCACCCATGTGAGAGAGAAGTGGGTCGCTCAAGGGAAATGGGGGCGCAATTCCTAAGAGCTCTTGCAGAACCGTGCTAGTGTTCATGACCATAACGAACACGACTATGAGGACTTGACATTGTCGTGAGAGTCTTGTGTGAAGTGTAATGTCGCTCACGAAATGGATGATGAGTTCAAGGACATCGCGCTCACTCGCATCTAGGAGACTAAGTGCATCTCACAAGGGAAGGTTCAAAGGGTTACACCTACCTATCCTATGCAAGACTTAACCGCAGAAATTTCACCGAAACTTTCGTGTTTTTCGAATCGATTTCCATTCATGGGGGATTGTTGAAAATGAGTTTTGCAAAATGAGTTTTGCAAATTTTGGACACTATTTAATATATGTATATGTTATATATATTTATATTTCTTGGTAGCTTTATGCTCTCCTCGACGAGAGCTTCAGAACGAGCTAAAGTATGTCCAAATGGAGTAGAAATGAATGAGATATCGTGTCTCAAAGTGAGGCACAAAATCCTGAAACTAAAAACTATCCCACATCGCCTAAAACAGGAAGTGGAGACTAGTTTATAAGGAAATCATAATATTGGCTATCAAATTCCTTTAGTTTGGTTATGCTCCCACTCCTACGCTGCTGCAGGGGGGGTGCGTAAAATGGATTTCCGCTAAAATGAGTTCAAGCTTCAACTCATGCGAGCCGCGCGACCGCGGACACGAATGCAGCCCAAATCTACACGCGGTATCTTTTGTCGAGAATTACGGTTCCTTATTTGATAATATTCCGTATATTCGTAATCTATTTTAGGAATAGATTTAGACTTTGTGCTTAAGTCTTAATGATATATGCAAATCGTGTTTTTAATATAACAGATATGCATATCGCTTATTTTCTCGCGATATTCTATCTTCACGAACAAGGTAGGTATTGCCTATAAAATAAAACGCACTCATTCGGGCTTGACATCCGAAAACGCATCTCATTACGCAGATTCCAAAGAATCTTCAATCGAAACACGCACCAGGCCTTCTTCTTCTACTCTTTCTCGAGTATTTAGCTTTTACATTCTCTTATTTAATTATCAGAATCGATTTATTATTATAATAAAAAGCTTAGCATAATTGTCCCAATTTGGCTAAAGTCTCTCTTGAAGCACTACGTTCGTTAAGGATTCTAAAAATAAAAAACTGTGGCAGTGGTGTATTGAGAAGTTTGATTCGTGTAGCTTCACCAGTCACCAGGTTGAGTATAGAGAGTATTTCTGGGCTTAGTGATGAGGCGTGGAGAGATGTTATAAACCATCTTGGGGCAGTTGAAGAGGTAAGTATTAAAAAGTGTAACGAAATTAAATACTTGTAGGAATCAGAAGCAAAGGCAAGTGACGTTCTTGTGAATATAAGAAAGTTGGAAGTACAGGATTGTGAAGAATTGGTGAGTTTAGGAGAGAAAGAAGAGGAGAATGATAATTCTGGGTGCAACCATCTAACATCTCTGAAGATTATGGTCTTATCGGGTTGTAAGAATCTGGAGCGTTACAGTTGTCCAAACAACATTGAATCCTTGACTATCTTTAATTGTAATTCGATTACATCGATGCTAGAGGTTGTACGTATAAGCGGTTGGCCAAATCTGAAATCAGTCAATGAATTGACTAAGTTCATTCGCCTCACTAAAATGGATATAATTGGGTGTTGGAGTATAGAGTCATTCCCTGCAGACGCGTTGCCGACTTTCACCTCGTTAAAACGTTTGATAATCCTTGTTTGTGAAAATATGGATGTTGCTTCCTTTGGGCTTTGGCCTCCTAACTTGGGTTTCTTACAAATAGGGCGTTTGAAGAAGCCCATTTCACAATGGGGCCCACAGACTTTTCCAACCACACTTGTTGACCTAGAGCTATGGGGTGGATCAGGAGAAGAAGATGATGTGACTTGCGGTACTCAATTGTCTCATGTTCTTCCTTCATCTCTTAATGATCTTTGCTTATCGAATTTTGAGAAATTGGAAACAGTTTCAAAGGGACTCCAACACCTCACCTCCCTCCAACATCTCGAAATTCAGAATTGCCCAAAGATTCAAGATCTACCAGAAACCCTCACTTCCCTCCAATATCTCATGATTGATAATTGCCCAAAGATGAAAGATCTACCAGAAACGTTGTTGCCTTCACTTTTGAGTTTGGAAATCTATGAATGCCCAGATGAACTGAAAGAAAAGACAAGTAGAAGAGGCTCCTATTGGCCCCTTATCTCCTATATCCCAGAGGTCAACATAAAGACTGATGAATGGTAAAGTTAACAGGAAGGTATGTTATGTCCCATCTCTCCAACTCTCATATTTTTGTTGTAGTTTTTTACTGTTGGTTAGTAAATTTATTTAAGTCAGCCCCTATTCGAACAACAAATCTCTGCGACTCAAATGCTAATTGTTTTAGGTATACTCGGTTACTCCTATTTAAACTCAAACTGGCGGGTTAAATCATGGATTATTCATCTTATAGGAAGATTTCACTCCTCTGAATATGATGTTTATCTTTTTTTTGGTTTGCATTTGTGAAAATTTAAATGTCTTATACTTATCAAAGTCGAATGCAATGAATATAATGTGTTATTCCAGTTAATCTTGCAATGGATATAAATAATTTTATATCATGTTGGCTTGCGGTTTATAAAATTTCACATACTAAGCCCCCAATTTTTTTGTTTTGTGTAGTCACTGTTCAAGGAAGAACACAAATCACAGATGGATTGAGTATATATGCTCTCGATATTAGTCACTTCAGCAGCTGCAAGTGTTGACGTTTTCTACATTCTGTTAGAGGTGGTTATGTGGTGGTTAGGTTAGTAGCTCTTTCATATATTTCTGGTATAACTACAAGTTATCATTGTGTTTACATAAGGAAAATATACAGAACCAATACGGAAGATTTCATTTAGGTGACAATATATTAGTGTGTAAACACTAAATTTAGTTCATGTTGTTTATTTTTCATAGTTTACACTTTACAGTGTGTGACAAGATTTCATTTGCATGTAGATGGTGGGTGACAATATCGCATTCTAAAGTCTGAACATTAGGAAGGGCGGCTAGAAGTACTAAAGGTAAGCTCTACAGACTGTTCCCTGTCATTTACTTAGTTTAATTCATTCTTTTTGTTTATCCGGACATAAAGAAACATTATATCAAAAAACTCTAGGTTTTTTTTTTCATATTATTCAGGCACAATGCTTACTAATTTTGCACATCTTCCTTGAAGTCTATTCATTGTTGGTGCTACATATCTTTGTCAAATATCTATGTTATAACTTTTTGATTAACTTGTGTAGTTTTGTCTCTTAAATTTATTAGAAGGCCAATGACATCCATGATCAATGAAGAATCTAGAATTGAGGAACCTGGAACAAAAAAGATCACACAGATATTGTTGACAATGGAGACTTTGCTGGAGGAAAAAACCTTGGTCGATATTGTGACCTATGTAGTTATCTCCGTCAAATTTCATATATCGTTCAAGGACCGAGATTTGAAATAGCGGTTATCGCGGTGAGATATCGGTGAGATATCGGTTTTTATATTATCTAGAATATTATATATATATTCTGAATTCTGAATTAAAGTCAAGGGACCAAAGCTGGACAAACTAATGATTGGTTTACTTCTTATTGCTTCCTTAAGATAATGTGCAAAGATAACTAGGGTGTGTTTGGGGAGGGCTTATGAGGGCTTATGTACGGGCTTTAAAATAAGTTTCATTTATAAAATAAGTCTCGTTTGTCATGCGGCTTATGAAATCATAAGCCTCAGAGGCTTAAAACTTTAGCTCAAAAAAGGGCTAAAACTTTAAATGGGCTTATGAACCATAAATTACATATTTACCCACAAAATATCTAACATATACCATAAAACTCATTTAATTATATCATTTTAGTAATTTTGCAATAATAAGCTCCCAACCCATTTGCCAAACAAGTTTACAAAATACAAATTTCAACTTCTATTATAATAAAAGTTCTAATTTCAAATTTCAAGCCTCCCAACCCTAAATTTCAAATTTATCATGGCCAAACATACCCCTAAAGTATGAGGATCAAGTCGATTTTGGTTATAACTTATAACACATCTAGGGTTATCAAGATTTCAAAACTTCTCTCTCATTGTACACCATCTCTCATAACATCACCAACAAGAACAGCCTCGAACAAGATCCAAGCACCCATCTAGCACCCATCTATTTTTTTTTCTTTATCAAAACCACCAGCCATATTTACATTTTATCCTAGTACCGGCATCCGATGAAGTATTAGCACTAATATTCAGATTTATGGAAGCATGCGAAAAATATAGATCTTATTAATTGGGTTTTTTAACAGATCTTATTGCAAAAAAATAGAAGTCAAAATCTCGCTAAAATATCGTAAATATCGCCGATTTCAAAATATCGTCAAAATATCCGCCAATATCGCCGATATTATCGGATCCGATATTTGGGGCTGATATTTTGAACCGATATTTTTTCTAAGCGCGAGATACGAGATATCGACGAGATATCGCCGAGATTAACTACATAGACTGTGACAAGAGGAGTAGATGGAAGTAGGATCAGTCTCCATGACGAGGTCAAATCGGATAAAGATGTTGCCAAATTAACGAAGGTGACCATCAGAATACATTTCGTTCAAGCAGATAACTAATGTTGTAGGAGAGATTTTATCATATCACTAAGCAACACATTTTACATTTCCTATTTGTAGTACTTGAGATACATCGATAATGATGAAATTGAACACAAACACATGTAACTTTTTTGGAACAACTGTTGACATAATTCAATTGCACAAGTGGTCGTGTTGTTTTTTTTTTTTTTTAATTGTTTTGAAGCAATGAATCTCTGGTATCGTGTTAACCGAAAGCCTAGAATCCTACCATGGCTAATAGGTAACCTTTATATCCATAGAGTTCCAATCTTTAATATCGAAAAGTGGTTAATGTCACATATTTCGTTAGTTTTAAGATCAATCCTATTTATGCATGTGAAGACTGTTTGGTTGTTAGAATTACACCACCATTGTGTGTTTAGAATCTTTACCTCAACATGGTAACAAAGGATACCTGTCGTTGTAGGGGATGACTGTCTCAAGACAACAACCAGCTTAACTCAACAAGATAATGCACCCACAATGTAAAGATTTCGGTAAGTAAAAGCTGGAAGATCTCTTAAAAATAATTTCCCATCAACCATCAACCATCAACCTTTGGTCGGTTTACAAGAACTGAAACCAGAAGTTGTGGCAACCAAACATCTAACTTGAAATAAAATATGAACACTCGAGCTAATACGGTACTCAAAACTTACAAACAGCCACCTTAATTACTTGCTTAAAACACATGTCACTACATTAATTACGAATCTAGTTAACACCAACAAAGGGATCATATTACAACTTTAGCTTCCCTAGATTCACATAAGTTAGATGTCAAGCAAGCCAGTAAAGAAGCACCAAATAGCTCGTCAGGAGCCAAAAATATCATCTTTCAGGCTCTGTACTCGTTTGGATGCTATGATTCTCAGATGCTTGACCACCGTTTTCCATGGTTTCCAAAGCAATATCAGAATCTGAGATGGAGCCCGAGTTTCCAGTGCGAATTGGACGAAGGAAACCCTGCATTCTCAAGAGATAACTTTGGCTAGATGGTTGAGTCCTCATGTAACGAGTTGTTGAAACGGTTAACCTGTCAGGGTCAGCAGGGATGGTAGATAGAGCACTAAGGTCAAGGTTTGGAAAAACCGAACATCGGCATCTAGGACATTTCACGTTCAACCTAAGCCATTCATCGATGCATGCCACATGAAAGTTATGAGCACAAGGAAGACCACGGACCTGAAACACATTTCAACAAAGAAATAAGCATTAATTGTGATTCACATTTGACCAAGTTACATAGTGAACTATAATGCATTTTGCAGTTTAACACTTTAAACTTTTTGTGTGTAACGTGTTTTAGCTCCTTACCTTCTTTTGGTTCATATTTCCGCAATTTTTGTGAGTGCAAAAAGAAGTTCAGGGATTACAGATCACACAACCACAAAAAGGGACTTAACGGACTAAATAATGAAAGTCGGTTGGCTAGATCCAACAAACCTTGGGAGAACAAACCACTGCGAAAAATTGTTAAAAGGATCAAACCACCAAAATGATGAAGCTTTAGTGGTTAAATTCTTGAATATATTCATCTAATTATAGGGTAATTGTCGCAATAAAACTTTACTCATTACACAAAAAACACATAAGTCCCTAGGCTCTATTTTTGCATAATTTTACCATATAACTTCCAAAACAGAATAAACAGGTATGCAAGAGAACAAGGACCTTTTTGTTAAAGAAAAGTTCAAAGAACTTCATCGTGTAGTTTACATATATTAAGGTATCAATCATTTAAAAAATAAATAGAGGGATTAAAATTTTAGTTCGTCGAAAGTCCAGTTTATCAACAAGGCCCTTAAATGTATGAGAAGTTACTGTTCTTTATTAGATAGTACCTCATTCCCCACATGGAACTCTTCCAAACAAATCGGGCACTCGCTACAATCAGTTGGAACAGCTTTTAGCATGAACTTCGGAAGTTCCTGTATGAGTGCCTCCACTGCTTCTCTCTAAATGTCAAAATTAGAATCATCAATGTTCTACCATTTTATTTTCTTTTTAAAGATAACTACATATAAAAAAAAGTTCAATAAAATGCACATGCATACCTGCGGTTCAGTTAAGTAAAGCCCAGGATGATATGATGCAGTATCCTGACCCATGCCTCTCAATTCTTGACCAGCAGCGGTTTCAAATGCCCAATCAGGTACACGAACCATATCAAGTAGCACCTAAAAATATATTCATACCATATTCCATTAATAACTTATAACATAGTGTACTTAAAAAGGTAAAATAGAAACAGTAGTAGTTTTTTAGGGTACCCCAATTTCTGAAATAGGAATTCCTTGTTGAGCGCGTACTGAATGAGCTTGTCTTCTTGTTAACCACTGCACAAACGATGTTTAATATACACAAATGTTAAATATACCGTTTATTTCGAGGATGTGAAACACTGATGTGTAGCTTATATCGTACCTTTTTCATACACATGCCGGCAATGCAAACGAGGCCACTGTAGCTAAAAAGCAACCATATAAGAAAACCCCATTTTTGACCTTCTTCGGGCAGCTGCAATAATATATGTGAAACACCTCTATCATAAGATATAGACTAGATATGGTTTATGCTATCTAAAGGTCGAAAGATCAACCCATTTATTTATGAATGGGTCAACAATGGTTAAGCTATATCTCTAATGGGTCGAATGGGTAAAGTATAAAATACAACAAGCTAGGTCAAAATCGCTCAAAGGGTACTCATAGTGAATTGAACCTCTTAGGTAACTTTTTTCATTAAAGAAGATTATATTTAAGTACTATAACATCTGTCCAGTTATTTTCTAAGGCACTAGTCTTTAAAGGATGATTTTAACTTTTATGTGCCGTTTTAATCATTATGTAAAGAAAAAACCCCTAAAAACTAGATTTTTAGAATGATAGAATGGATAAATTTATGTATGAAAATGTCACACTTATATATAATGTTAAGAAACTGGGTAACAATATAACCCAATCACCCACACGGGACAAAAAAAACATCTTTTATGACTGGGATAGTGGGATGTACAAACAAGTACAATGGCTAAAATATAGCACATGAAAAAGTATGTTGCTATTTTATGTGAAAACCCCACCGATAATCAACCCAACCCGACCCGTTTCCACACATACAAAGTTACCCTCTTTGACCCAAACTTGTTTTGGCAGGTAACCCAAGTCCCAAACTGTTTGACCAGCCCTTTATTCCCCCTCCCCACCCAAACAAATACAAATAACTTAAGATAACAATTAAGAGGCATACACAGTCCTTTGCACTGCTGAACCATAGAGAACCGATAATAGTCCATGCCCAAAGAAACGGATAAAGAAACACAGAAAGAATGGATAAGACAACCACTCTTCCACAAAAACGAGCATGTCTCTGCTGCCGACCAAAATCCCTACATCATAATACATAACAATTTCAAGTTAAAAATGTAAGTAATATTCATAAACAGCTATTTAAAAAGAAGTAAACTCGAGAATCTAGCACATTATCTATCAGCATTTACTTTGGTAGCCCAAAGTGCATCCAAATTTAACAAAAAACCAGAAGAAATGTCACGTTAGGGATTATCTTGACCCTTGAATCATTTATTGTGAACTTAACTTTTAACTCCATTGCAAATGATAACATTCAAGAATTATGCATAACTGAAGAGTCATTCATAAGTACACTGATGGTTCATAGCATCCTCAAACACTTCAAAGGTTTCGCGTTTTTGCCATTTTGGATGCCAGTCTTAAGTGTTTATGATTATGAATAAGGATTCTAGGGTCAAAATAACCAGATTATAAATGTTGAAAGTTGGTGTAAGAAAACCGATTATTGATATAAGCCTAAAAGTACCTAACTATTATTAGTTTTAGAGGGTGTTTATAATTGCATTTTGCAATCCGTTATCTGATTATCGTGTATTGAAGTAGCAGATAACCAATTTCTAACATTCGGATAGCTGCAATAAAACTGTTGACAATACAACTATCACAATATCAATCAGTTACTCGAAAACTAAACGGTGACTTTGTTAGGTCTCATACACAGAACTTTTACTTAAAGTACCAAACGTTTTGTGAATTTCATAACATCAACAAATAAGAAGATCATAAAGAGTACAAATGACTTACAATCCCATTCCAGCAGCAAGTCCATTGTCCACAAACATCAACAGCCGAAAAATAAATACCGTAGTATAGTCAACCTAACCCAAAATAAACAAGAACATCAATTAATTATGCTAATACAAGTAAGGGGGTGTTTAAAATTGCTTCATAAAACTACTCATTGCTTTTTGAGATAAAGCAGTATAGAATTGTTCATTAAACCTGCTTATCTATTTATTGTGTTTTGATAAAGCATAAAAGTTGTTCGAAGGGTATTGAGGATGGCTTATCTAAAACTGCTAATCTGATAACTGTGACCGAAATAAGTACTTCTAAATAAGCAACTTGTGGTTTCTTATTCCAAACTCCTTATCTAAAAAAGCATAAACAGATAAGCAGATTCTATAACCAATCCCAAACACCCTCGAAACTGCTTATCCGTTTTACCAAAACGCAAGAAACAGATAAACACTGCAATAAACAATCCCAAACTGCTTATTTTCAAAAGCCATAACTAGTTCCAATAAGCAACCTAGACCAGAAAAACAAGACCCATATAACAAAATACCCACCACAATCCATATATGCAACGGATGTGCACACAAATGATACCGCTTCCAATTAATCGCAACAATAATTCTAATAAAAAAAACAACAGTCAAGAACCAACAACAACAACATTTTCCACTTAAACCAAACATAAAAACAAAACCATCAACACATAAAAAAGGATACATACTAGTAGCAAGCATTGATAGAAAAAACCCATCATACCTACAAATACCACAATTCAAAATTAGCATTTAAAAAAAATAATTAAAATATAAAGTAACAAATAATGAGACTAACCACTTAAAATCAACACCTCTAACTGCCATACTAAAAGGGGAAATTGGTGGGTATGAGTGATGGGTTTTGGGGATTGAAGGGAAATGGTTAATGGGTATGGTGAAAGTGATGAAATTTGGTGGATTTGATGGGGAAATGAGAAGGGTTTTGAGGTGAAAGAAAGCAGTAAAGATGTCGACGGAAATGGGTGTTTGAGGGTCGATGTCTAGAGTCTATACAGGGAGCCAGTGGGGTTTTCATTGTTTAAAGAGCCCGGAATATAAATGGGTGTTTGCGTGTTTGGATTTTAGGTAGTTAAACGGATTTACTCATTTACTTTGGTATTCTTTTTCCATTTTCTCTGCAAAAGTCAATACAGTAAAAATGATGTCAACCTATATCGTAAGGTTAGAAGGCAAGGCAACATCATACTCACCTTACACCTTACACCTTACACCTTAGTGTCACGTTAGTTTTCTCTCTCATTTCTTTTCAGAAAGGGATATTTTAACAGGGTGAGTTATCCACACCCTCCCATAAGGAAGGTATCCAATCATTAAATGCATCATCGGCTTGTACGGTGTGTATCATGCGTTGTACGATTTGACCAAAACCTCTTGATGTGACAATATAGGGAACGTTTGTATAACATAGCCCTATTCTAACCCTCCCTATATTTGATATTCCAACCCTCCCTAGTATTTAGGGTGTACTTTTTGTACCTTTTTTTTCGTCTTATGTTGTTTTTGTTTTTTTTTGTTTTTCCATTTTTTTTGTGTAATGTTTTTTTTTAATGTTTTTTTTGTATAATGTGTGATGTTTTTTTGTATAATGTTTTTTGTGTAATATTTTTTTCTTGTTTATATGTATTCATCTAATGTGTGTTTTTTTTAATTAAACAACAACAACAATAGCACGTTAAACATTAACACATTAAACAACTACAACTACAGCTGTTATTATTATTCAATTAAACAACAACAATAACACATTATTTAGAAACAACAACACCTATTACATATGAAGATTATTTATGTCATCTATAAGATCATGGAGCATTGCACCCGACCGACATGCGTGATCTCGTGATTCGCTTGCCAATTCCAAATGATGTCTCCAAAGGTTTTATTCTTGTCATCAACATCTTGTTTTGAGACAATAACATCTTGTTTCTTGTTTCAAGTTGGTCAATCTTATTATCTTTAGCAACGCAGTTTGAGCACTGCGTTGAAGAGGAGGCTTGACTAAAGTACTTGTTTTGAAAAGCAACCTTCCACATAAAGTATCCACACCCATAGTCATTTGTTCCTGCCTGTTACATGTTAAGAAAATTATTAGAAACGTATTCTTAACAAACAAATTATTTACATATTTACAATATTAAGCAAACGTATAATTATTTACCACTGAATAAGGACATGCATAATATGGTTTCCCATTATTAGATTCTGTACAGGATGTCCTTTCTATAATTAATTCTGTTGGGAATTGAAAATTCCATGAGGAAGTGTCGGTCACCCCAATTATAGTCTAGCATACGTTAGCTCGTAGACATATCATTATTTACGTTATTTTGTAGTTAAGTAGTTAGTTATTAGCGAGATTAGTTTAGTGTAACACCGGAGGAAGGACGGTCTTTACCCATCAGATGCTCGATCCATGCCCGACAAGAGGCGTATTATCAGAATTATAAATACCCCTTCCATCCTTGGAAAGGGTGGAACTTCTAATCTAACTTTTCTTCCTTTTTGTTAAACCTCTCTCTAGAATTCCCTCTCTACTCTCTTCATCTCTCTAACAAGGCATACTTGTATAATCATCTCCCTAGACCACCCGAATCATCAAACAACATAAAATGAATGATCCTACAATTGGCATCAGAGCCTAGGTTTTGTTGTTTTGATGATTCGTATGGGTTCGTATATGTGGTTTGTGTAGTCTTGTATGCGGTTTGTGTAGTTTTGGATGAGGTTTGATGTGTATTGATGTTGTTTTGATATTTGGTGTTGTTGGTTGTTGAATCCGGTCTATAACTGTGTTTATATGGCCAAAACAGATTTTCTACAAGTTCTATTACAAGTTCAATTAATGCTAAAGTTGTTCCAAAGCTGTTTTAGTTGTGAATCTGCTGGTGTTATATAATTAATCTGATTTTGATGCAGTTTTTATAACAGTTTTACAACTTATTCTTCAATGCGGTTTGTGATTAATTTCTTCGAAGAGGTTTGTCAAAACTGTCCAGATTCGATGTGCCGAAAGAGATTTGTCTCTATGCGGTTTGTTACTATGCGTTTTGACGCCTTAGTATGTAGTTTGTCTGTTTCAAAAACTGGATGCGGTTTGACTTTTAAGTCAACTGTGTTTTGTCTATTAATGGTCAAAAAGTCAACTGCGGTTTGTTGACCTTTAAATGAGAAGCGGTTTGATAAAGATGCGTTTTGTTAAAAGACTGCGGTTTGTTGACCTTTAAATGAGAAGCGGTTTAATAAAGATGCGTTTTGTTAAAAGACTGCGGTTTAACAAAAAGTTGTGCGGTTTGTGTAAAACAAATGAGACTGCGTTTTGATAAAACACTTTGCGTTTTGACTCAAGTGTTGCCGCTGCGTTTTGACTGAAAAGGGGTAGAAGATGATGATGACTGCATTTTGACCACATGACCACCAAATCAACATCCAAAAGCTTCTAAATCTACATCAACAAATACCACTTCATCAAAACTCAATGATAAAAGGAATTAACATCAAGATCTCAGTTACTCGTTCTTGTTACCCAAAGACTCATCAAGACTTTTCAAGGTTATACACACGAGTTCAAACATCACAGATCCAAAACCATCAAGGACATCATCACTGATCCATGTCTAAACCAAAACCAACATCATACCTAATCTAGACACAACAACATATGATCTCAGATTTATTCATTTCGTACATTAATGATAAATCAAGACCTTGGAAGGTCCCTCAAACAAATGAATAACATCATCACAGATCCATGACAAAGACTCATCTACATCTAAAACAAGACTCATCTACATCTAAAACAAGACTCGAACTATTAATCTTAGCTGATCTCAGAGTCTCCCTTCATGGGTCAAAAGATGTTTCAATAACATCTTTCAGATTCTAACAACACCACAAAGAGCATCTTCACATATCCGATTCATGAATAGATGGAAAATGAAAAATGAAAAGACTTTTAAATGATCTCAGATTGAACGTGTATATTTTTGGAACCCATATCCGTCCTCTATAATTCATTCACACGAGATAATCCATCATTGATCAGTGTCTTAATGTTAATATCCGAATAAATTGAAGTAAGGACAAAACCTTTCATGGTTTCATCCTTCTTCTTGTTCGGTTAATAAGAACAAAGGTAAACGAAAGATAATCGATCAAATAATACCCATTACCTTAGATTATATCTCGCTGCCAACTCAAAGTACATCAAACCATCCCTGTGGTGATGTTCGTTTTTGATTGAAATAGTAGAGGAGGCTGATGATTTTGTTGAGATAAGTAGTAGGGTCGGATGGTTTCAGTTATATTGAGGGGCGAATTATATGATGCTTATGGCTGATGTGAGATTTAATTATTGCTGCGTCTATGATGTGAAAGTAGGAAAAGAGGCGTCTTTGTGGAGAGATAAATTAGGGTTTCTTAAGATTTGGCTATGTGTGATTTGCGAGGGGTTATAACACCGAATGATTAGGGTTAAGAGGGAGTTGGATCGGATCTGCTATATGACTAAATGGGTCGAACGGTACTCTTCTTGGAAATGGGATGGAAGATTTTGGGTTACATGAAAACATTTGGCTGCGTCATTCATTCAGTATACAAAATCACTTCATGGGACAAAGAAATGTTGATTTAACCATACGTAAATTTTATGTCAAATAATTCAAATGTTAAAATTGATGTGTATGAGTGGCAAAATTTTTGAGGTAAATCTGTGACATAATTTTGAGGTGATTGTTTATAAAGAATGAGCGTTGGATCGGGTGTATACTTTTGTCATGGGCTATGAAACGGACTATATTAGACTTTGGAGCCTACGTGCGTTATTCATGTAATGGATTTCTTGGGCTGATTGAACACATGAGTAACTTTTGTTTGGGTCTCTTGGTTAATGGACTAAAAGTATACAATTTGGATATAAGCCCGAATTGTTGATGCAGTTACATAATGAGACTTGCAACTTGAAGAGATTTAACGAGTTAATGTGATGATGAGATTTGTTGTGTCATGCGGTTTGATTCTTTGGTGTATACATTTTCACGTAGAATATTTTGTCAAGGCTTGAATTGTTATTGGAACCAAGTTGACTACGGGGTTATTTAAGTTCGATATTTCTTATTTGAAATGGATGTTAGGTTTTCCGGGCGCGTGTACTTATTTCGTCTTCTTTCTTTCTAACCTTCCGCGAAGATGACTTGTTTGGGCTGTTATAGAGTGTGATAAAGACTTGGTTATTTAGTTACGTTTGTGATTCTTTCTCGCTTAACCCACAACGTAACTATCACTTCGGTGTCTCACGCAGTTGAGGATACGTCAAGAGGTTTTGTACATTGGGTACACCGTTTCTTCTTCACAAGGATTAGTACAAGCTTAAGTAACAAATCTAGGGAATCTTACGTCATGATTTAAGTTTGGCATATCGGGTTTACTTCTTCTAGTGGTCACTGCAATAGCCGACTAAATTCGTGAATGGTGTGTTTACCAAAGAGTTCAAAGGATGAGATGTGATCAGCAATTCCCATAGATTATTCGATGCCATAGAATGTCAATGATACTTCACAGTCTAAGCAAAAACTTTCAAGAATCTTCAGCGCCAGTCATGATTTTTCAAGATGTTTGCTTAAGACAAGAACTTTTCGTGTAAATGGTCATACACGTAATGATGCTTCCGAAAGTTCGAAACCATCATTGGGGAGAAATGTGTACTTTGTTGGTTTACGGACAACCTCCAGGGGGAAGTGGTTTATACTACTTGACTTAGTATGGTTTGTGAAGATGTCTACATATGGGTAAAGAATTGTTAATGATGGAGAATGAATCGTTGATGAACCGCTGCATGTTCCCCTAAAACAGATATTCACCGAAACCAAAGTCGTCATAAAACATTCAAGCTGACATTGTTTACGGTTTAGTCTTGATTTTGTAAAATCCCGCAAAAGAAACTATTTCTCGGTTTAAGTTATAGACTTGTAAAATCCCGTGAAAATGGAAACATCCTGGTAATCGTAAAGTGCATTTCCGGATCTATCTCTCGGTTTATTCTTGGTTTTGTAAAATCTCGCGAAAGAATCTATTTCTCAGTTTAAACCATAGAATTGTAAAATCCCGTGATGATAAATTCATCCTGGAGAAAGGGAAAGTGTAATTCTGGATCTTATCTGATGTTGGTGCTACGGTTACTACTTCTAAGAAGGGATAAAGGGCGTACTTCATGAATTGGATGTGTGTTTGGATATTCTTCATGGAAGTTTGGTTATTACAAGGTTTTACGGGGTTATGTGCTTTTAACCATGGTCGGGATGAAACCATTATCATAGTTCACTTAAAACGTCAAAGGAGGCTAGATTTGAGCTTTAAACCACAAGATGTGACAACGGCGTTAATTCAGTATTATCTATTTGAAGTTGAAGTGAAATGTCACGGGCAAGTGTACTTATTATATGAAGGTATCGGGGATGGTTGGATGAAGATTCTTCGAGATCCTTGTTCGAGCTTTTAATATTCTAAAAAATGAAGACTTGGAAATCTAGTTATTTTTGGGTGATTTTTCTTTTTCTTTTACCACTTGGGGGAATTGGGCTCTTACCACCACAAAATAACTATCACTTTAAGGAGTTACGTTGTAGTGCTTAGTGTCACATTAAATTGTGGATTTTCAAGAGGTGATGTACGTCTTATACTTGATGGTTGGTTGGTTGAAGAGTATAGAGTACTTAGAGATTCAAAAGGGCATGAATTCTCGACACCGCTCGTTGTTACATATGTGCAAGCTTAAGTCACGAGTTCGGGTTAGTTTACTTCAGGGTCAAATTCATCATATTGGGCTTTCTCCATCAGCTGTCACGACAAAGAGCCTACTGAATGATAATGGGGTTGATTACAAGTTTTGACAAGAGATGCTGAAAAGAGAGATATTATGACGTTTGAACACAACAGTTCAAGCCTCGTTCTCTAAAGAAAAGAAAAGTGTATGTTTCAGTGCGTTTTATCTTCTGAAGAAGAGAAATCTTCTTATGACGTTTGAACACAACAGTTCAAGCCTCGTACCTCAAAGAAAAGAAAAGTGTACGCTTCAGTGCGCTTTATCTTCTGAAGAAGAGAAATCTTCTCAATTATGACCATTCTCATCAACATGCTTCATGCTATTTCCATGCGCCTTCAGTCATCAAGTGAACCGAACTACTGTTGATTGTCTTCTTATTCCACTTGCTCAATTATAATGACGATGGCGACATCATATGCTACCTTTGAGGGGGAGAAGTGTGAATATACTACATTTGGATGATTTCACTTAATCAAGAATGGCATCTCCGTATGCAATTATTGAGGGGGAGAAGAAGTGTGATAATACTGCATGGTTGATTGATATATGAGAATATATGGTCATACGGCTCCAAACTAATGTAAGAACCGAGCTTCTTCTTATTGGGTCATCTTCATCATGTCTTCGATAGAGATGGTGTACAAATGAGTACCACGTGTTCCCTTTAAAAGTTCAACACCATCTAGTTCTCTATCAAAGTAAGAGTGTTTTCTAAAGGCCACTTCAAGATCAGAGTCACTGAATTGACCAACAGAGAACAAATTATGACTAACATATTAACGAAGCAAGTGTGTTCTTCTAAGAGCCGTTGGTTGACATCTTCACATGGGCGGATATGATTAAATGACAAAATGCTTCCAGTTGCGGGGGTGATTTCCTTGATGAACATCTTTCTATTCTTGTTTGATTGGGAGGGATTTTAGTTAAGGGAATTTGCTATATATAAGTTAATGGGAATGCATTTGGTGAGAAGAAGATGTTAACTTTTTGATCCCCAATTGGACAATCTTGAAGAAGGTCGAGTCTACAGTCTGTTCTACATTTTCTACTGCATGTTAGAAGACTAAAAGACGAGTTGCATTTAACGATCTAAAGACTTCTTCTTATTTCGGGCATTTATTTGAAAGATTGTCAGTTTAGGGGAGAGCACTAATTGGGGGAGAGTGAATTGTATGATTTAATCCCTAATTAGATTTGCTTACACTGTACTTTAGCAAGTTGATTCTCACAAAGACTTCAAGCAATCTTCTCAAAAGATTTCAAGTATCTGGGCTTATAATATGTTGCTGATTCAGAAGTATCAAAACCAGCAAAGGGGAAGGAGACAAGCATCTAAACGCGAGTAAACTTGATGAACTTAATACTTCTAAGTGATTGAAGATATCCCGGGAAGACGAATGTCATTTCAGAGAAACTCAAGGTTTGACTCATGACGTTTAGTGTCCTTATTCCAACTATGTGGGGGAAGAGATGGAAGAGTTAGTTTCAAGATAAAAGAGGTAATATTAGTGTGTGATGATTTCGATCTCCATCATCGCAATCATCGGGGAGAGAGATTGTGTACATTGGGGATGCTTAATGTTTCACTGAGAGCTTAATCAATGATTCGTAGATATAATCACTTATTCTAGAGTTGACATCCCAAGAGATAATCGTTGATTCGGCCCGCTTCTTCAATGTTATCGGTTATTCTCTTTGGGCATTCAGTACTTGGGTTCTTAAGCTTCATACACTTTCTTCGTGGGAGAGAAAAGTATACATCGGGTTATTCTTTGCTATCGACTTAATCTGCTACTTGATATTATAAGCTTCTTTGTCTTTGGGTATATGTGTATTCGGTTCGTGAGCTCTATTCTATGAGACCGAATGCATCAATTCATCTACCGTGGGAAGTGGTCTCTAGACAACTTTTGGTATGGATCGCTTGACGTCGAGAAAAGAAATATGAGAAGATTGTTTTATGCGCGGGATGATACGTTGTCGTTCTATTGATGATATAACCTCGAACGAAGAATCACGATGATTATTCTTAAAAGAGCAAGAAGATCGATGATAATGGTGTGCTTCTTTGTGCACCGGCTAAGGCAAGCTTGAAATAGAGCTCAATCGCTCAACAAAAGGATTTTCGTCTGGGGAAGTCGCCAAAGTCTCACTTTCGATGGTTCAATTTCTCTCAATTCAGAGCCTCGAAAGCTTTGGTGGTGAATGTTTAAGAGATGATGACTTCTATCTTCTACAACGGGTTGCTCGATATCCTTATCTCGGTACTCGTATCATCATCTTCTTAAACTATATCATCTACTCTATCTCAAATATTTATCAAAAACCAAATACAAAAATATAAAACCAACAAAAGAAAATAGAAAAATATAAAACCTTCAAAACCCATAAAATCGTAAAATCTAAAAATACCAAAAATATGTTTTCTCAAGACATGTCTTCTGGTATCGATAACATCTACGGTCTTAGAAATGTCATTCAACAATGGCACGGGACCATAGATGAAGTTCGAGCAGAAGGTGTAAATATTTCTTTTCAAAACATGTCACAAACTATGGCTTGCAGTTACTTCAGACTGTAACCCGTGCTAAAACTATGGTTTGCTATTATTTCAGATAGCAACCCACTCTTCAAAAGAAGGAAAGTGCTAGGCTAAACAAATTTTCAAAAATCTCGTGCACTTATCCTAAAAAATATGAGGAAAGTATGTCAAGGATCTTTGTTCCTACACAAATGTTTTTCCGCCTAAAATTCTTCGTAAAAATATTTGTTGGGTTCAAAATGGTGGAAATTAAGTTGCTTGAAAATCAATCAGAATTAGAAGTTTCATAAATTTGCAAAACCCAATCAATGACTTCAGCTTAGTTAAAACTATTTATAAAATGAGTCATTGATTGAGGGGGAGAATGTTTTTCAAATTTATATCATCTATCGGGCTTATCTAATTATCCTACATACTTAAATGAAAAAGATGCTTGCCAACGTCGAAGGACTAGGAGTTTAGGATATGATTGTTAAGATTAGATGATTAGAGTTTGATGAACACATAATTCCCATGCCTTTGTATGATCTGATTGATATGTTAAATTGACTTTTTATTAGTCGATTGCTGTTTGGGTGATGTTGACCACCATATATTTGTATGTATGTTGACTAACATATGCAAATAAGATGATTTATAAGAATGTTCCTGATCCAGATCCCACATATGAAGATGATTGGATTCCGAAAGGAAAGCGTAACTATTTCTTGGGTCGACAAATGAAGAAACGGAGCTTAATTGGACCTCTATGGAGAGTTGGCATGACAAATGCAACGTCAGAGGTCTTACTGCATCAGCAGACGGTTTTCTTTCATCCTTTCAGCAACAACAGAAGTAACTTATCCACCTAACGTATCTTTGTGCAGGAAAAGTAGTGGATGATACCATTTTTTAAACAATTTTATAAATATTGTTTTGAAAATGAAAAAATATTGTTTTGAAAATAAATCGAACTTAATTTTTGAAAATCAACCGGACTTCATTTTGTTTAAAATATAAGTCACTCAATCAACGACTATGGTCATGGATTGAGGGGGAGAGTGATTTCAATCTAAATATTTTCAAACGATATTTCATCTATCAAGTCCGTTTGTACAAAATAAGTGGTGATCTAAAGATTTAATGTTATGTCATGGTATGATTTTCTTTAAAATTCAAAGATCTTTCAAAATGAAATTTTTTCTGATCTTGTCTGATTGTGAAATTGTTTTATTTTACTTAAAGATCTCTTAAAACTATCATACCTGACACTAACAATCTTTATTGTCTAAAATTGGTCCTTATCAGTCAATTTTCAAACTTAAATCAGGCCACGTCTTTCCCCAAACTTTTCTAAATAATTTAAATCAACTGGGATCACAAATCTCAAAAGGTTTGAAATTTTTGATCGGGGGAGAGATCGTGATTTAAATCTCAAATCTGTTTTAGTCCTTTAAAGGCACTCCTGCCTCCATGTGCCAAACGATTTCATATACATGATGAACATGATTGAGGAGGAGCATTTATCCAAAAACAGGATGAGTATTTAATCCAGGCCACATATTCTCCCATGTTTTCTAAACCTAATTAAATCAATTGGGATACAAAATCTCAAATATTGAAATTTTTGATCGGGGGAGAACTTGTGATTTAATTATGAAATCTGATAAAAGATGATCGTTTTAATTCAATTGTGCATGCAGCTCTCCCATATGTGCTAAACGCTTTTGAATCTCGAAGCACATATTAACGGGGAGCATTTCAAAAGAAAATAAACTATCAAGGTACAAATGCTTTTATGGTTTAACATAAGTACCTTGATTGATTTTCTAATGGTTTCTTAATGAAAAATGTGATCGTGGAAGTTCTTCAAAAACCTCCTTCCTCTATGTGTTAAAAGATTTCTAATAACCAACGCACATTTTGAGGGGGAGAATTTACCAAGAAAATCAAATGGCTTTTTCCACGGAAATTGTGATCAAGAAATTATTTCAAAGAACTCTTGCCTCCATGTGCTAAACAATTTCAAAATCATATGCACATGTTGAGGGGGAGCATTTCTAAATGATCAAATCAATTAAGGTACAAAATGATTTGATGTTACATCACAAGTACCTTGATTGATTTTCCAAATGATTTTTCAATTGGTTTCATGAAGGAAAGAACAATACCAAAAGACCGACCAATTTACTTTATGCATGGTGTTATAAGGATGGTTAGGTTAGGTATTTGTTCCCACGATCCCACCAGAGCCGGAGGGATCTACCCAGGTACAATCCACTAGATAGTGTAGAGTCCTTAGGTATGATGAAAAAAGGATAAAAATGAGAATATGGGAAGAGTGCCGACTAAGACAGAGCTAGAACTGGAATAAACTCAACAAGGTTCTAGTAATGAAGTCTTGGTAAGCACTAAAGGGGTTAAAGAATGAAAAAGAAACGATTGTGAAAAGGGTGAAAAGAAATAGCCCTCCAACAATTCAACCTTAGGGCAGAAACCGGGTTCAATACATACGCTACTGGTGTTTACTAAGGTAACAATGGTATTGAAGACAAGACGTCATGGACCCAGTGACGCACTGCACCTAAACTTCCTAAGCTACTCAAGTTCTCTTAAAAGGGCTTGTTTTATTCTCACGGGGAACCCACATAATCTATCGATTTTCTCTTAGAGAATGTTGATATTGAAGAAGGAGACCCTCTCCCTAGTCTCCGGCATAGGAAACCAAATGTGCACAATTGAGTCTAGAGGCAAGAGATTGATAAAGATTTAAAAGGTACCTTTTTGAGGGGTCATTTAAGCCCTTAATTGATCACTTTTGTATCCAAACTACTTAATTTCGTTCCTTTTCAATTTTTAGGTCTCTTGAAGACAAATTGCTGGAATGGCACTTATTCGGACGAAAAGGCGCGAATATACGAAGAAAATAGCCAAAGTCAAGAATCGAGACTGATTGGTGCTAAACAGTCAAGTCAAATAGACTTAAAACAGCTTAAACACAAATGCAATTAAGATCAGAGGAATATAGGGAATTCCTGGGTCGTTAAGTCCCACGGAGGATGAATTGGTGTAATAAACACTTGATCAGATGGTAGAATGATCACTAAGGATAGTGATCAGTAAGGTTTTGAATGGATAATTACCTAAAGAAAAGATTTACAAATTAAAGCGACTTAAATGCAAATTAAAAAGATTAAAAAGTTAAAATCTATTAAATAAACGCTATCACTATTTTTAAAGGCGATGAACGTTTAAAACCTAAAACTTAAAACTTACGTTTAAATAAAAATAATGTCTACGTACAATATAAAAAGTGAGTTTTAAAGAAATAAAAGGCCTAAAAAGATAAAAATGGTATTTTTATAATCCTAATAATAAAAGAAAATTATTGGAAAAAGAAAATTATTTTTACAACTATTTATTTAATTATTATTAATTAAAAACTATTTATTAAGTATTTAAAATGTGCTAAAATACAAGAAAATACAAAATTAACCTAGAAAAATGAAATTATAACTTGGAAAAATCTAAAATATGATAAAACTTATTTTAAAACTAAAATATATTTTTTAGACTTATTATGTATTTATTATTAATTTAAAACTATTTAAAACTAATAAAAATGCTAAAAATACTTTTTAAACTAAGAAAATTATGGAAAAATACTTTTATTACTTTTATATTTATCTTAACCTAAGAAAATTGAAAAATCATTTTTTTTGACTTTTATAATTTTTAGTATTAAAAGCTATTTAAAAATACCTAAAACTAATTTAAATTAAGAAAAATAGCAAAACAACTTGGAAAAATCTGAAAATTTCGGAAAAGTTTATTTTAATATACCGAATCTATGAAAATAGAAAACATGGTCTTGTGTAGAGAAATAAGCTATCGCTATGTAAACCGCTTATTAATAAGCACTTGAAACAGCCAAATGATAACCAAAAGCTACCAAACCTACACAGAAGCTATATTAAGCTAAAATAACTCTATTACAACCAAAAACAACAAGTTAGACCTCTGATTACAAGCTTAAAACAGATTTGAGGTTTTGACTTGAATAAGCAAAACAGAAATTGGTGGTTACTTTAAGCTATTGCACAGTACACAAATTAAGCTAAAAGTGAAAAGAAATGATTGGAACTTGGAAAAGACCTGGTTGACTATCTATAAACCAAAGATGATGACCAGATAAGCTAATATGAGCTTTTGAGAAGCTTTTTCAAAACTGAGAAATCACTGATTAAAACTCAGTTAATACTGAATGATATGGGACAATATGATAAGCACTTGCAGCCTAGGTAAACAAGCTAGAAAATGAAAATGTAAACTTGGGACCTCTAGAAGGCTTGATTGGCTTTCCAAAGAACCAAATATCACAAGTTTTGACCAACAATTGAGCTCTCTACAAGCTTATGAAAAAGAGCAGTTAACACAAATTCCTTGGTGCAGGGCACTTTTTGAAAATGGTACTTGGAATAAGCTAAAAGTTAAGCTAGTAAATAAGCTATTGAGAAAATATGAAAAACACTAGGTTAAAGCTAAGCAACTAAATATTTGATATCCTAAAAGCTCTAGTCTTGAAAACTCATATTAAACCCTATATAGATTAATCTATTTTATCAAAAACTGCTAAGACTGAAAATTTTTTGACTTTTTGATAATCACTAACAGTTGACTAAAATGAACTTTAACTTGAATCTATTAACTGATTATGTTATATTATGCTAGGATAAGATAAAATTAAGCTAGTCTAACAAATTATAAGCTACTGTGCTGAGTTTCACTTCCTAAATCCCAACAGTTGTTAAATTGAGTGAGATTAAAAGAAAGTTTGACTATTTAACAACTAATGACTGGATTTTATTATTGAACTGAGTTCTTAGGACCTAGTGAGACACCAAACAATCAAGAACAAAGATCTGCACAACCTGTTACACAGCTGAACAAGTTGAACCAAACAACACTTTTAAAGACTGATTTGATGATTTTCAAAGCTAAACACCAATCAAGTCCATGAAACTGATTCAAATCCTTATAACATCATTACATGAGACTAAATGAGCATAAACCAACAGGACTAACAACATGAAACATAAGAATTCAGATTATACTGTTTTAACTGACCAAATGAAGATTTTTGATAATTACTAATTTTAAAGAACAAGATACTCGATTTTAATGATCAAACACACTTAACTATAGCTAATTAACATGTAGACACGCTTATTCAAACTTGAGAACACTAAAACAAGAATATGCAAGAAAATGAGCAAAAGCTTACAAGTGATTTCCAAATGAAAACTCGTAACAAAGAGCCAAGGTCACAAACACAACCTATAGAACCTCCACAGTTCACTAACCCATTACCATCCAATATCCGATCGCATCGCCTTCTCGATCACATTCACCATCAATTTTTGAATTTTCATTAATTTACTTGTATTTTTTTATTTTTCCTGTTTGACTTCTAAACTTGTTTTAAAGGTTTCTAAAAGCTTGCATAAGCTTTATAAGGAGCTTATGTGACTATTTCACCAAGATAACACTTAAGTAACAACATTCACCATTTTGAGATTCTTGAATTAGTAAAAATTGCATAACAAGAGATAAGACTTGAAACTGAAATTGATTATTGAAAAGGTTTCAAAATACACTGATAATGCTTAATAAAGTACTTGAGAGCTTAAAAATACACTGGATAAAGAAAATTAACTAAAACAACATGAAAATTGAAAATTACACTAGATAGATGGTTACATTGGTTCCTCTGCTTTCTTTATAGTCTTTTTGAACTCCCCAGCTGTCTCTGAACAAATCCCATCAAAATTCTTGACCATTGAAGCAGTCAAATTCATCTCAGCCTTCTATTTTACTTTTGGCGCCAAAAGTCTATTTGATCTAAATGGGTAGTTTGAATCTAATTAAAGATTCTTGGGGTGTCGTGGAGGTGTAGGGGACACAAAAGAAGCAATTTGGTGGGCAAGTTGGAGGATTAGCTGCAAAAACAGGGCTTGTGAGGTAAAAGGTTGAGTGTTGAATGGTGGGGAAGCATTAATGGTTTGTGGGCTGTGATGATAGGAGGGGGGTGAGCTGGAAATGGTGGATGAGGTGGAAATGGTGAGGTGGAGGTGGTAAAACCACCTCTGGTTTTGAGTTACAGGGGTGGAGGAGGAGGATGAATAGTGTAGGCGGTTTTTATTTGATTTAAAAAGTGGACCGGGTCATTAGTTTTGGGCTTGGATTGGGCTTAGAGTAATAATAGGGTCCGGATTGGTTTGGTTTAGTAAACAAGGACTAACTTTGCAATTTAGCCAAAGTTGAAGGGCTGGACTTGAACATTTTCCCAAGCTCTCATAAGGACTAAACCTGCCAAGTGATAATAGAACAAGGACCATAGTTGAAATTTTCCATTTTACAAATCCGTGGACCAAAATTGTCAAGTTTGAAACTTGAGGACCAATTATGTAATTTTCTCAAAAGTTTATCATAAGGACCATTTTGTCATTTATAAATAGAACAAGGTTAAAACTTGATAATTTTCACTTTTAAATTAACCAAGGACTATTTTGACAATTTTCAAAGTTCGTGGACTAAAGTTGTCATTTTGTGATTTTTGAACTTTAAAGGGTTTATTTTGACAACTTTTGAATCTCAAGGACCTAAAATGATATTTTACAAGTTTTGAATTACTGTGGACCGATTTTGACAACTTTTATAACTTGGGGACTAAACCGCCAATAATGCAAACTTAATACGTTTTTCATCGATTTTGATGTTTTGCATTTAAAACATATAAAACACTTGTTTGTGATATTTTATCATTTTGATGTGTTTTTGAGTGTTTTCAGATGTTTTTGGCATTTTAACAGTACAAAAATGATGAGTATTTAGACACTCATCAGAGACTCTCAAGCTGCAGGAACTGAGGTGGACGGCGTCATCGTTTAACTGCGACGCCGTCGCAACATGTTTTGTGACGACTCAATAGCCAAATTGCTTATTTACAAGTGACGGCATCAGGTTTTAAAAGAGTAGGGCGTCGCAGCTCAGATGGCCTAGATTTGATCCAGACGGCGTCAGAGACTGAAAGCGATGGCGTCACGAGCATAAGGTGACGCCGTCACAATGATAACGTGGCTAAGACGAAAACCTAGTGACGCCGTCGCAGTTTGTAACACTATATATAGAATCCGAATTTTTTAGTTTTAAAGAGGTAGTTTTGTGGAGTAAAAACCTAAACCGAACCAAGGCTGTCTTGTACAGTATTTTAGGGTTCCATACCCTATCTTACATCAAGATAAGTGTTTTACTTCATTGATTCAATTATGTCTTCAATTGATTGTGTGTATGCTTGCATGTTCTCCATGTCCGGCTAATTTACTTGTGTGTTTGCTTAGGTAATATGAAACCTAGTTATTGATTATTGATTGGTTGTCTCTTATCTTAATTGTGATTGAACTAGTATTGCGATAGGTCATTCATTGTGTTATTAATGCTTATTAATCTTTGTTGAAACTTAGCATATAGTTACTAGTGGAATTGTACGCTAAACATCCAAAGAATACCTTAGTGTTAAGTTTATGAATCCTAGAGATTTCGTAGTCATTAACCTTTGGTAGCTTCAAAGAGTTAGGGATAAATGCATACCCTACGACCTTAGAAACACAACGCGTTAAGAATAAGGACGTGACAATTCAACCATCAATAGGAGATAACTAGGGAGTAATAAAATCTAAGTAAACACATTTTTAACTATCATACGAGCACACAACAATAGACATAGACTACCCCTTAGCTTAGTTAATTAGAATAGATAAGTAGAGTAATCGGTAGAAATACCAAAACCCCCGAATCTAAACCCCGAGATTCGTACCTTTCAATTTCCTAAAAAATATAAAAAAGATAAAAAATAATCTTCCTCAACCCCAACCTTAGCGTTGTAACTTCTTACTAGCATTCTTATTCCCATAGAGAACGATATCAATACCCGTGGCTTACCCTAATACTACACTACAACGATTAGGTTCATCGCTTGGGTGTTGAAAACTTGCTCGACGAAAGGAAGTTCCTTTGACTCGAACGCCTGCGTAAGCGTATCAAGTTTTTGGCGCCGCTGCCGGGGAATAGAATAGCTAGTTAGGAGTCCACCTCGTTTAGGTTTCCTTGCTTGATTCCTATCAAGTAAGCATTTTTTCCCATTTTTAGCTTCCTCGTAGTCTATCCCCCTTTTTCGTGACCTTTGTTCGTAATCCCATCACTTTTCATCATGGAAGGTGATAATCAACCACCACTCAACAATCCACCACCAAATAAATCACTTTCACTCAAAACCCAACCCAATGACCAACACAACTGCCGAAGCCGTTATGTGAGTAGAAACACCGACCTTCAAGATTTGCAAAAGGTATTTGATAGCACAATTAGGGAAGCTGTTGAGAAAGTGGTCAGCGCCTATGTAGTTGGCTCCATGATCAACAGTAATTCAGAAAATGGCTTAGTGGATAAAAACATGAATGATGAGGATAATGCCTATTTCAATCTTTACCCCACTAAGGAAGAGGTTGCTTACCATCAATACATGATCGATAATCCCTGATCACCCATCATTAGGATATGTCCAAAGATTAGGAAAGGAAATCCTTGGAACCTAAAAATTCCTTGTATGATCGGATATAGGAATGTCGAACATGTTTACATAGATACGGAATCTCCCATTAATGTGATGTCATCAGCTGTTTACAATGACATTATGAATGAGCGACTTAAGATTAGGAGAGACCCTAAGTATCCAGGTGGGGTTTGCAACTTTGTGGGAAGAGTCAAGGATGTACACGTCTTTATAGGAAATTTCACCTACCTAGTTGATTTTGTGGTCCTAGAAGACATCGGATGTGTCATTGACTATAGCTTATCCCAAGTAGTGCTAGGAAAACCGTTTGTTGAAAAGTCTAAAATGAGCCATAACAAGTTTGAAGGAACGGTTAGGTTTAAGGAAGGGAACGAGGAGATCACTTATAGGATGCCTTGGAAGACGAACGGATATGGCCCTTTACCCCTTTTTGAACGAGACAACATTAGAGCTTTTGAGGAAAAAAGCGAAGATGATGTTGAAAAAGGTTTGAATTTCATGTGGGAAAAAAGGAGACTTTATTATAAGGATTGCTTGAACCTAGGGCCTAGGTATAGAGTCGATGAAAATTTTGTCAATATGATAGAATTCTCATTGAGAATGAAAAACGAGACCACGTAGGGGCACAACTTCGAGTCTAGCTACAAGACTCATAAATAAAGAAAAGCGCTTCGTGGGAGGCAACCCATGCTTAATCATTTGCTTGTTTGTGTGTCGTGTATCTTTTATTGATTGTTTATTCTCATGTTTAAATTTGTAAAAATGCTTTATTTTGTCTTTAACCTCGTCTTAATTACATATAAAGGTATTTTACATAAGGGATAAGTGTAGGGAGGATTACACAGGTTTTCAAAAGAAACTTAAACATGAGAATTACAGTTATTTAAAAGATATACATGTGTGTTTGTTCGAGTCAAATTCTTGTATCGACTCATAATGGATGTTTTGCAGGAAATTTTCCAGATTTTAAAGATAAAAATTTCAGATTTTTTCCGAAAATCGCAGACCGCTTCGTCAGATAACCGGATGGCGTCAGATCGCAACTGACGGCCGTCGAGGAGCGAAACAACTTACTACTTTTTCTCGTTTCCTGAGCTACTTATAAAATTTTGGAATTTTCCAGGTCTTAATTTTCCAGAAAATCTGTAAACATCCGTTCCACAAGCATTATTTTCTAGTTTAGCAGAGTCATATATATATTTTTACCGCCGATTTTACGCGAAGGTTTCGTTTGTTTTCTTCAAGTGTGCAGGTTTAATTTATCAAGAAGAAGATACATAAGATGAGAAGGAGCTTTTCACTCAAACATTCTTCTTGAAGAAAGATTTAACCACCACTTCACACGGATCCTACCGAGCTAATCGTGGAGTACTAGTTTATTTCGCTTTTAATTACCTTCCATTATCATAACTTTGATACTTTCGGGAACATTGGGGACAATGTTCGGTTTAAGTGTAGGAGGAAAATAAAACGGAACTTTGAAACTATGCTTATCATTGAATATTTGCTTTGTCCAATTTCATTTGTGTAATAAACCATGAGAAATATCGGTTAGGGTAATTTTGGCACAAAATTTAAAATTTTTCATGACATATAGGAGTGGGCCATTAGTCTTAATAAAGCGTCTCATGGATAGGAAATTATATGCTTAGCACAAAAAATCCTTTACCACTTAAATTCCACCCAAAATGTGAGGATCGCCCTTAGATTTGTAGGAATTAAAGCATTCATCTTTAATGCTTAGAGTGTGAACCGGTAGTATAATAGATTCTAGAACTTGTTTTGTGATGCATTCCGAGATCGCTAGTAAGACTACACTTGTGTAGTTAGAAATAACTAAATGATAAGAGGCATTAGGATAACCCTTGTTTGATACCCGTAATATAATTATTTCTTTTACATCGGTTGAGTAATTCCCCACACCTTGCGTTGTACTCATCTTTAGTACACGATACCCCTAGTTAACCCCTCGAGCCTATCCTTTTCGCGGTTCTCGTGATGTTTCGGTTTCCGAATATCAATGAAGAGCATTGTTTACAATCCACCCCAAATGTACACCCAAATCGCCTTAGCCTACCTTGTATGCACTCACTTTTAGTGCATTATTGTTATCACACTAAACCCTTACTTCAATTATCTAGTTGTTTGCATAAGTTGCTAAGTCGAGTCATATCCTTTGTACACAGTCTTGGGACGATTGGGACTCATGGGAAAAGTTAAAGTTTATGAAATGACGGGAAGGGAACGTTAAATTCAAATTCCCTTTATTTGCGTAAAAATGTACTCCAAGTGTTTTGATCTTTTCAATTCGGGTCAAATTAGTGTTAGAGTAATAAAAACTCAAGTGTATGGATGTGCCTATAAATTCTTACTATTTTGATGTTATCTTAGAGGATGGTAGTGTAAAAGTGTATGAAAAAAAAAAAAAAAAAAAAAACATACGGGCTACCATCCTACATCTATCTTTAAATTTATGTTTGTTTGTTTCAGTTATCTAGAGTTTAGAGTGTCGAGTCTTGGCTTAGCAACGCCATTCTTCGCATGCTTGTAACATAAAGATTTTTGACTTGCCACCACTAAATCGCCTATCCCACCAAACCCTTTGTTTCCCTACCGTAAGCCTAACGTTACAACCCTTTAAAAGACCTCTTGGATAGCCTTTCCTAGGTTCTTACGCCAAAGCGATGGAGGTTTGATCTAGTCTCAAGCCTATGGTAATCTATTTACTAGGACCGGTTAATGAGTGTTTATCTTCCATTTCCAACTTGTTATATTTCATATACACCCGAGAGATGTGAGTATCCAAACACCCCATGAGAGGTGCTAGTATGTAATTCCGTGCTTGTTATGACTTTTCTTGGGGCTTATATGTGTTGTGAATCGTTCTAAACTAATGCTTTATGACCCCTAACTTATAAATTAATTGGCTAAAGCACATTTGCTTGAGGACAAGCAAATACCAAGTGTAGGGATATTTGATAAGGATTTAAAGGTATCTTTTGAGGGTCATTTAAGCCCTAATGATCACTTTATATCCGTTACTACTTAATTTCGTTCCTCTTCACTTTTAGGTCTCTTGAAGGCAAATTGTCGGAATGGCACTTATTCGGACGAAAAGGCGAATATACAAAGAAAATGGCCAAAGTCAAGAATCGAGACACTCAAGTCTTTGGGCCGAAGGGGACGGTCGTCGTTAAGCTGACGCCGTCGCAACATGTTTTGTGACGACTCGGTAGCCAAATTGCTTATTTACAAGTGACGGCATCGGGTTTTAAAGAGTAGGGCGTCGTAGTTCAAACGACCTAGATTTGATCCGACGATCGAGAGATCAAGGCGACGCACACGTCACGAGCATAAGGTGACGCCGTCACAATGATAACATGGCCAAGACGAAACCTAGTGGCCGTCGCGGTTTGTAACATTATATATAGAATCCGAATTTTCGGTTTAAAGAGATAGTTTTGTGGGTAAAACCTAAACCGAACCAAGGTCATCTTGTACAAGATTTTAGGGTTCCATACCCTATCTTATATCAAGATAAGTGTTTTACTTCATTGATTCGATTATGTCTTCAATTGATTGTGTGTATGCTTGCATGTTCTCCATGTCCGGCTAATTTACTTGTGTGTTTGCTTAGGTAATATGAAACCTAGTTATTGATTATTGATTGGTTGTCTCTTATCTTAATTGTGATTGACCTAGTATTGCGATAGGTCATTCGTTGTGTTATTAATGCTTTATTAATCTTTGTTGAACCTTAGCATATAGTTACTAGTGGAATTGTAGGCTAAACATCCAAAGAATACGTTAGTGTTAAGTTTATGAATCCTAGAGATTTCGTAGTCATTAACATTTGGTAGCTTCAAAGAGTTAGGGATAAACGCATACCCTACGACCTTAGAAACATAACGCGTTAAGAATAAGGACGTGACAATTCAACCATCAATAGGAGATAACTAGGGAGTAATAAAATCTAAGTAAACACATTTTTAACTATCATACGAGCACACAACAATAGACATAGACTACCCCTTAGCTCAGTTAATTAGAATAGATAAGTAGAGTAATCGGTAGAAATACCAAAACCCCCGAATCCAAACCCCGAGATTCGTACCTTTCAATTTCCTAAAAAATATAAAAAGATAAAAAATAATCTTCCTCAACCCCAACCTTAGCGTAGTAACTTCTTACTAGCATTCCTATTCCCATAGAGAACGATATCAATACCTGTGGCTTACCCTAATACTACACTACAACGATTAGGTTCACTGCCTAGGGTGTTGAAAAACTTGCTCGACGAAAAGGAAGTTTCTTTGACCCCGAACGCGCTGCGTAAGCGTATCAGAGATCATCCACAAAAGCTCACTAGGACACAAAATTAATATAGACTTGCTGTTTCACACAATGTGGAAAGTAAGTATATATTGAGAGTCCTACGCATTATGCTTGTGGTATTGCCAGAACATCCGAGTGATATGTAAATATTCATAATGAAGATGGAAATCCTTCTAGAGCCAACATCAAACAAGCTCTTGGTGGGTGACATGTGAGATCTTTCCAAAAGATCAAGCTTGTGACAACTGGATAGAAACGATGGGGCGATTCACTCGTGAATCAACCTTGGTCCAAGAAATGAATTGATCTTTCTTATAAAACCTTCATCGTATTGCAAAACTCTTTCTTCTAAGCAATACGCGATTGTTTTTCAAATAAATTTTTCATCAATCAGTGAATCTCAATTCACTAGTTCACTCACTCCGTGTTGTCTTCTTTGGGACGCTCCGGTTTGAGAACGGCTAGATCAAGTCGCAAAACCACATCAAGGAGATTCTTTGGAATTCTACACGATCACAAAAGATTTATCTTGATCAACGGGAACCGTGGTTCTTGCAACTATATTCAACGAAGTGAACAAAGACACTTTCGTGTGTTTTATTGCTAATCGTTTGTTTACGAGGCTGCTGACGGTTGCGGTGATCGAGTTGAGAAGTCAATTCACAACCACATGCTCACAGCATTCACACTTAATTGAAGAAAATCATGACAATCAAAGATATACAAAGATGCTTCCGCTACTCTGATGAAAAGATGTCATGATCCATAAAGTGTGAGCATGTCGGTCCATAAGTCACAACATCACATGTAGGCAACACTATAAAGGGTGATCCAGAGATTTACTATGGCTGATGATCTCAAAGAAAGCTCGAAGATCATCAAAGATGTGGATCAGTTCAAAGACCTCCACTGAAAGTACAAAATAAATGGACTTTGAAGAATCACTGCCAAAGCACAAAGAATGCGGACATTGAAGAATTGAAGTCTACGAGCTCGAGCATAATGACAAAGATAGAATGCTAGGATGCAAAATGTATTTCATGGGGTGACCTCCCTTAGGGGGGAGATTGTTAGGAATTGGAAATTCCATGAGGAAGTGTCGGTCACCCCAATTATAGTCTAGTATACGTTAGCTCGTAGACATATCATTATTTACGTTATTTTGTAGTTAAGTAGTGAGTTATTAGCGTAGATTAGTTTAGTGTAACACTGTGGAGGAAGGACGGGTCTTTACCCACTATATGCTTGATCCACAGCCCGACAGGAGGGCGTATTGTCTGTAATTATAAGTACCCCTTCCATCCTTGGTAGGGGTGGAACTTCTAATCTAACATTTCTTCCTTTTTGTTAAACCTCTCTCTAGAATTCCCTCTCTACTCTCTTCATCTCTCTAACATGGAATACTTGTATAATCATCTCCCTAGACCACCCGAATCATCAAACAACATAAAATGAATGATCCTACAAATTCTCTCCGACAGCGACACAAGAAAGGATTTTTTTGTTCCACCTGGCCAAAGAATTTGCATAATAATTTACAACATAAATCAGTAATGTTATTATTAATTTAAATAAACTTTCAGTCATTTATTATGTTTTTTCGGTGTCATAATACAAAAAGTTATTTACAACATAAATCAGTAATCATTCACTGTGTTTTGTCGGTATAATTATTTACAACATAAATCAGTAACTTATTTACTATGTTTGTCTTTGTCTAATCTTAGTATACATCAGTAATCGATCAGAATATAAAGCTGCTCATTCAGCTACATTGTATGCTCTATTGATAACGCTACACGCGTCGTTCGGGGTCAAAGGAACTTCCTTTTCGTCGAGCAAGTTTTTCAACACCCTAGGCAGTGAACCTAATGGTTTTAGTGTAGTATTAGGGTAAGCCACGGGAATTGATATCGTTTTCTAGGGGAATAGGAATGCTAGTAAGAGGTTACTACGTTAAGGTTGAGGATGAGGAATATTATTTTTTATCTTTTTATATTTTTTAGGAAATGGAAAGGTACGAATCTCGGGGTTTGGATTTGGGGGGTTGGTATTTCTACCGATTACTTCTACTATTTAATTATCTAATTAACTAAGGTGAGGGTAGTCTATGTCTAATTATTGTGTGCTCGTATGATGGTTTAAAGATGTATTTACTTAGGTTTTATTACTCCTTAATTATCTCCTATTGATGGTTGAATTGTCACGTCCTTATTCTTAATCGCGTTGTGTGTCTAAGGTCGTAGGGTATGCGTTATCCTAACTCTTTGAAACTACCAAAGGTTATCGCCTACAAAGTCTCTAGGATTTATAAACTCTAACTCTAAGGTACTCTTCGGATGGTTTAGCCTACAACAACTCTAGGCGCTATAAACTAAGGTTCACAAAGATTAATCAAGCATTAACTACACAACGGATGACCTATCGCATTACTAGATCATTAACAATTAAGATAAGAGACAACCAATCAATATTCAATAATTAAGTTTCATATTCCTAAGCAAACACGTAAGTAAATTAGCGGACATGGAGAACATGCAAGCATACACACAAATAATTGAAGACATAATTAAATTAATGAAGTGAAACACTTATCTTGTTGTAAGATAGGGTTTGGAACCCTAAAATCTTGTACAAGACAGCCTTGGTTCGGTTTAGGTTTTACTCCAAAAGACTACTCTCAAAACTAAAAATTCGGATTCTATATATAAGATTACATTCGCGACGACGTCACCCTTTAATTTGTGATGCCGGTGGTCGCCGTCATTAGGGTTTCGTCTTGGCCACATTAGTCTTGCGACGGCGTCACCTTATACTTGTGACGCCGTCCCTTCGATCTCGGCGCCGTCGGATCAAATCTAGGCCGTCCGAGTTAAGACGACCTACTCTTTTAAAGCCCGACACCGTCACTTGTAAATAGGCAATTTGGCTCTTGAAATCACAAAAAGTAATGCGACGGTGTCGCAGATAACACTTGACGCCGTCCCCTGGTTCCAAAGATGCGAGTGGCTCGATTCTTGACTTTGGCCATTTTCTTCGATATTCGCCTTTTCGTCCGAATAAGTGTCATTCCAAGATTTTGCCTTCAAGATACCTAAAAGTGAAAAGGAACGATATTAAGTAATAACGGATACAAAAGTGATCAAATAAGGCTTAAACGACCCTCAAAAGGTACATTATAAAACCATATCAAATATCCCTACACTTGGTATTTGCTTGTCCTCAAGCAAATGTGCTTTAGCCAATTAATTTATAAGTTAGGGGTCATGAAGCATTGGTTTAAAACAATCCACAACACATATAAGCCCCAAAAAATCATAACAAGCACGGAATTACATACTAGCACCTCACATGGGGTGTTTGGATACTCGCATCTCTCGGTGTATATGAAATATAGCAAGTTGGAAATGGAAGATAAACACTCATTAACCGGTCCTAGTACATAGATTACCATAGGCTTGAGACTAGATCAAACCTCCATCGCTTTGGCGTAAGCACCTAGGAAAGACTATCAAAGAGGTCTTTTAAAGGGTTGTAATGTTAGGCTTACGGTAGGGAAACAAAGGGTTTGGTGGGATAGGCTATTTACTGGTGGCAAGTCAAAAATCTTTATGTTACAAGCATGCGAAGAATGGCGTTGATAAGCCAAGACTCGACACTCTAGATAACTGAAACAAACAAACATAAATTAAAGATAGATGCAGGATGGTAGCCCGTATGTTTTTTTTGAACACGCTATTTTTTTTCTTTTTCACTTTTTCTATTTTTTTTTTCGTTTTTTTTTTATACACTTTTTCTTTACCATCCTCTACGGTAACATCAAAATGATAGGGATTTATAGGCACATCCCTACACTTGAGTTTTTATTACTCTAACACTAATTTGACCCGAATTGAAAAGATCAAAACACTTGTAGTACATTTTTACGCAAATAAAGGGAATTTGAATTTAACGTTCCCTTCCCGTCATTTCATAAACTTTAACTTTTCCCTTGAGTCCCAATCGTCCCAAGACTGTGTACAAAGGATATGACTCGACTTAGAAACTTATGCAAGCAACTAGATAATTGAACTAAGGGTTTAGTGTGATAACAATAATGCACTAAAAGTGAGTGCATACAAGGTAGGCTAAGGCGATTTGGGTGTACATTTGGGGTGGGGTGTAAACAATGCTCTTCATTGATATTCGGAAAACCAAACATCACGAGAACCGCGAAAAGGATAGGCTCGAGGGTTAACTAGGGTATCGTGTACTAAAGATGAGTACAACGCAAAGGTGTGGGGAATTACTCAACCGATGTGGAAGAAGTAATTATATTACGGTATCAAACAAGGGTTATCCTAATGCCTCTTATCATTTAGTTATTCCTAACTACACAAGTGTAGTCTTACTAGCAATCTCGGGATGCATCACAAAACAAGCTCTAGAATCTAATATACTACCGGTTCACACACTAAGCATTAAAGATGAATGCTTTAATTCCTACTAATCTAAGGCGATCCTCACATTTTGGGTGGAATTTAAGTGGTAAAGGGTTTTGTGCTAGTCATATAACTTCCTATCCGTGAGACGCTTTTGTTAAGACTAATGGCCCACTCCTATATGTCATGAAAAATTTTAAATTTGGTGCCAAAATTACCCTAACCGACATTTTCTCATGGTTTATTACATAAATGCAATTGGACAAAGCAAATAATCAAGGATAAGCATAGTTTCAAAGTTCCCGCTTTATTTTCCTCCCTACACTTAAACCCAACATTGTCCCCAATGTTCCCCGAAAGTATCAAAGTTATGATAATGGAAGGTAATAAAAGATGAAAGAACTAGTACTCCCGATTAGCTCAAGGGATCCGTGTAAAGTGGTGGTTATATTTTCTTCAAGAAGAGCGTGCGTGAAAAGCTCCTTCTCATCTTATGTAACTCCTTCTTGATAAATTAAACCCGCACACTTGAAGAAAACAAACGAAACCTTCGCGTAAAATCGGCGGTAATAATATATATAAGACTACTACTAAACTAGGATATAATGCTTGTGGAATGGATGTTTACTGCAATTCGGAAAATTAAGACACAGAAAGTTCTAAAAATTATAAGTAGCTCGAAAACGAGAAAAGTAATCGATTATTTTTGCTCCTTCCCGACGCCGTCGGTTACGATCTGACAAAAACAAGTCGTGATTTTACGGAAAATTTACATCTTTAGAATCGGAAAATTTTCGCAAAACATCCATTATGACTCAATACAAGCATTTGACTCGAACAAACACATATATATCTTTTAATTAATTGAAATTCTCATGTTTACGTTTCTTTTGAAAATGTGTGTAATCCTCCCTACACTTATCCTTTATGTAAAATACCTTTATATGTAATTAATACGAGGTTAAAAACAAAATAAAGCATTTTGACAAATTTAAACATGAGAATAAGCAATCAATAAAAGATATATGACACAAACAAGCAAACAATTAAGCATGGGTTGCCTCCCACGAAGCGCTTTTCTTTATTTATGAGTCTTGTAGCTAGACTCGTAGTCGTGCCCTTACGTGACTTCATTACCGTCACCTTCTTTCTTATGACGGTCTCTATTGGGGGATTCCATGTTGTAAAAGTCCCCTAAGATGCACCTTTCTAAGAGGTCGTCCTCTCTCAATCGGTTCTATATTCCGGTCCTAAGTTCAAGCAATCCTTATAGAATCCAAAAATCTTGGCCATAACATAATCTACTCCTTTCTCCTTATCCTCATCATTCCTAACCGATAGTTTAAGTTCCTTTTCATCATTGGAGAGTGATGAAAACTTCTCAATCTTAAACGGCATTTGGTAAGCTACATCATCGGTCTCATCCTTGAATCGCACTATTCCTAATGAGGGATCATAAGTCATCCCGGTGTTTTCTATGAAAGGTTTTCCTAGAATAACGTTGGACAAGCTAGGATCTATGGCCGTGCTAATATCATCCACAATTATGAAGTCCGTAGGAAACGTGAAACTACCTACATAAACGGGCAATCCCTTAATTCTACCAAGAAAATTTCACATAACCCTAGGATTATCGGGGTCTTGCCTAGTTGGGATAGGCTTCTTCATTACCCAATTATAGTAAGTGCTAGTCATTATGTTTATTGGGGACTTGCGGTCAATGTAGGCCTTTGCCATGAAAAGGTGTCCTATGCAACATGGTATGTTAAGATTCCAAGGGTTCCCAAACTTGATCCTAGGGCTTTTCCTAACATACATGTGACGGAGGTCACGCACTAAGTTAGGGTGGCGAGATAGCTCTTCTTCCGTAGGAGATTTATTGAAATAGTCATTGGCTACTTCATCTACTTCCTCGGTTGTTTCATTGACCTCAAGTATAGTTTCATGGTCCGCTTCGTCATTTGTTCTATTAGGTTTCACTAAGGTGATGGTATTGACGAATTGGACGTGTTTAGCTAACTTACTTGGGTCCTTAATCTCTACACCGGAAGGCTCGGGAGTTGAGATAGCATTAACCTTCCTATCACTATTGGTCATGGCTTTCAAGAGGTTATCTATCTTCCTATCCATCTCGGCTTGTTGTTGGTTAAAACGGTCCGAGAGCTTAGCTATTTGAGCTTCTTGGGATGCGACTAGGTGTTGCAACATCCCCTCAATATTTTGTTGGTTAGGGCCATGAGATGGGGTCCATGAGAAATCATTGGAAGTGAATTCTTTGGTTTGTCCCCAATAGAAGTCGGGCTTGCCCTTCCATGCTTCTCGGCGTCATTGAAAGTCCTAGGTCCGGGTGTTGTAGGAATCTTCCTCCGTTCCATTAATACGAGGATGCGTAGTCAGCGGAAGCATGTTCAGGGAATCGGGTGCAAGTGCGCGTGTTATGAGGATCACTACGCGGCTCACACGAGGAAGAAACTTTGTTCACATGGCGTGAAGACTTAGGATTTTCGTAGAAACTCATTAGGAATTTAACTTAATCTTCAAGTTTGAGCATCCTACTGTCGGAAGGTTGTGAGTCAATGGGAGGCAAGGAGATTACCTTAACGGTTTTGGGCAGCTCACGGGGGTCATTCCAACTTTCGTTGTCATAGAGAGCAAGGTCCTCTATTATACCTCATGATTCTTCCGCGGTGAGATCACTAAGTTTTCCACCGGCCGCTTGGTCAATGGATCGCTTGGTGGGGAAGTTGAATGATCATAGAAAAGTTGGACTTGGAGCCAAAGATCAATGCCGTGATGAGGGACTTTATGAAGTAAGTCTTTGAATCGAGTCCATGCTTTGTAGAGAGATTCACCTTGACGTTGTTGGAACATCAAGATGTCATTCCTAAGCTTAGTGGTTCTCCCCGGTGGAAAAAATTGAGCAAGGAAGCGAGAGGTGAGATTATCCCAACTTGAGATGGAGCCGACGGGAAGTCGCTCAAGCCAATTACTAGCTTGGTCCCGTAGAGAGAATTGGAAGAGACGCAGGCGCGTGGTCTCCCGAGTAGTAGCATCGAGGTTGATGGAATCGACAATTTTAAGGAAATCCTTAAGATGCTAATTAGGATCTTCGGAACGAAGTCCATGGAATGCACATCCGTTTTGCACCAACCGGATGGTGTCGGATCGCAGGGCCGTAGTTTGGGCTTGATCGGGAAGCTCAATGGTGTTCCTACAGCCTAGGTGGCTTGGTCTCGAGTATTCACCAAGAGTACGGCCTCTTGGTGGGTCATTTGGTGGTAGGTTGATGAATGGTGGTTGGTTATCACCTTCCATGATGAAAAGTGATGGGGTTACGAACAAAGGTCACGAAGAAGGGGGATAGACTATGAGGAAGCTAAAAAATGAGAAAAATTTACTTGATAGGAATCAAGCAAAGAAACCTAAGCGAGGTGGACTCCTAACTAGCTATTCTATTCCCGGCGGCGCCAAAAGTTGATAACGCTACACGCGTCGTTCGGGGTCAAAGGAACTTCCTTTCGTCGAGCAAGTTTTTCAACACCCTAGGCAGTGAACCTAATAGTTGTAGTGTAGTATTAGGGTAAGCCACGGGAATTGATATCGTTCTCTAGGGGAATAGGAATGCTAGTGAGAAGTTACTACGCTAATGTTGGGGTTGAGGAAGATTATTTTTTATCTTTTTATATTTTTTAGGAAATGGAAAGGTACGAATCTCGGGGTTTGGATTTGGGGGGTTGGTATTTATACCGATTACTTCTACTATTTAATTATCTAATTAACTAAGGTGAGGGTAGGGGTGTAATCGAGTCGAGCCGAGCTCGAGCTTAACAGGGCTTGAGCTTGGCTTGAAATTTATAAGTTAGGCTTGAGATTGGCTTGATAGCTTGACGCGCTTTAATCATTCAGGCTTGAGCTTGGCTTGAAAAATTCTATTAAAGCTTGAGCTTGGCTTGAAAAGCTTGAATGTATATAAAAATATTATATCTAATAGCCAAACTTGTCAATAAATATATGTATAAAATAAAACAAACTTAAACCATATAAAAATATATGTATAAAAATATTGTATTCAACTAAAACACAACTTTTTAACCATATAAAATTAATTTATTAAACTTAGAGGTAAACTTGGTTCACGATTAACACTACAAAGTATATATATTTTAGGATATTTGTACATACTTTTTTTCGAAAAAGCAACATGTCATATTGTCATTTCCAGTAACAATGACTTGATTTGTCCAAGCCATTTTATAAAATACAAGGACCCATCATTTCTATTTAATAAAAACACAGCAAGTTGATGTCCTAAAACACAGCAATCTACATGTTTAATTATTTACAAAGTAAGTCCTTATAATTATGTTAATAATCAAATTATCCATAGTTAGTTATATGAATTTATAATGGAAATATATTTATATTAAAGCTTAAAAAAGCTTGATAGGAGCTCGAGCCGAGCTATCAAAAGCTTGAGCTTGGCTTGTTATATGTTTCGAGCTAATTTTTGGGCTTGATATTGGCCTTGAGCTGGATAAAAGCTTGACTCGATCGAGTCAACCTCGAGCTCGAGCTCGAGTTGCTTGATAAAAGCTTGACTTGATTACAGCCCTAGGTGAGGGTAGTCTATGTCTAATTATTGTGTGCTCATATGATGGTTTAAAGATGTGTTTACTTAGGTTTTATTACTCCTTAATTATCTCCTATTGATGGTTGAATTGTCACGTCGTTATTCTTAATCGCGTTGTGTGTCTAAGGTCGTAGGGTATCGTTTATCCCTAACTCTTTGAAACTACCAAAGGTTATCGCCTACAAAGTCTCTAGGATTTATAAACTCTAACTCTAAGGTACTCTTGGATGGTTTAGCCTACAACAACTCTAGGCGCTATAAACTAAGGTTCACAAAGATTAATCAAGCATTAACTACACAACGGATGACCTATCGCATTACTAGATCATTAACAATTAAGATAAGAGACAACAAATCAATATTCAATAATTAAGTTTCATATTCCCTAAGCAAACACACAAGTAAATTAGCCGGACATGGAGAACATGCAAGCATACACACAAATAATTGAAGACATAATTAAATTAATGAAGTAAAACACTTATCTTGTTATAAGATAGGGTTTGGAACCCTAAAATCTTGTACAAGACGACCTTGGTTCGGTTTAGGTTTTACTCCAAAAGACTACTCTCGAAAACTAAAAATTGATTCTATATATAAGATTGCATTCGCGACGGCGTCACCCTTTAATTTGTGACGCCGGGTCGCCGTCATTAGGGTTCCGTCTTAGCCACGTTAGTCTTGCGGCGTCACCTTATACTTGTGACGCCGTCCCCTTCGATCTCGGCGCCGTCTGGATCAAATCTAGGCCGTCCGAGTTGCGACGACCTACTCTTTTAAAGCGACACCGTCACTTGTAAATAAGCAATTTACTCGAGCCATCACAAAAGTGATGCGACGGCGTCGTAGATAACACTTGACGCCGTCCCCTTCGATTCCCGATCAGGTGGCTCGATTCTTGACTTTGGCCATTTTCTTCGTATATTCGCGCTTTTCGTCGAATAAGTGTCATTCCACATTTTGCCTTCAAGATACCTAAAAGTGAAAAGGAACGATATTAAGTAATAACGGATACAAAAGTGATCAAATAAGGGCTTAAACGACCCCTAAAAAGGTACATTTTAAAACCTTATCATCTGTACGCCCTCCATTGCGGGTGAATATCCGGAAATGGTGAATTTTCGTCTATCGTCAGATAAATAAAGTGAGCACATGCGTCTTCCCCCACACGGGCAATCACAAGGGGGTCAATTCCTTGTGATAAATTTGGACTGGAAAAGAGTGGAAAACATGTATACCTTTGTCGTTCAGATATGAATACAACATGCCAGTTAATCAGTGAAGCAATAACCAACCCCATGTTTGGCATAGTCATCCACCTATCCTGCAGTGCAAGTCCATTGATAACGCTACACGCGTCGTTCGGGGTCAAGGAAACTTCCTTTTCTTCGAGCAAGTTTTATAACACCCTAGGCAGTGAACCTAATCGTTGTAGTGTAGTAATTAGGGTAAGCCACGGGTATTGATATCGTTCTCTAGGGGAATAGGAATGCTAGTAAGAAGTTACTACGCTAAGGTTGAGGTTGAGGAAGATTATTTTTATCTTTTTATGTTTTTAGAAATTGGAAAGGTACGAATCTCGGTATTGGATTTGGGGGTTGGTATTGCTACCGATTACTCTACTATTATCTAATTATCTAAGCTAAGGTTGTGATAGTCTATGTCTAATTAATGTGTACTCGTATGATAGTTTAAAGATGTGTTTACTTAGGTTTTACTACTCCTTAATTATCTCCTATTGATGGTTGATTTGTCACGTCCTTATTCCTAGTTGCGTTGTGATTCTAAGGCTATAGGGCGTGCTTATTTCCCTAACTCTTTGAAATTACCAAAGGGTCTTGTTTACAAATCCTCTAGTGATTTATAGACGCCTACTCTACGGTTGTCCTTGAATACTTTATCATACAATTACCTAGATAATTATATTCTAAAGTTCACAAAGAAATGTCAAGCATTAAGTACACAACGAATAATCTAGCGCACTCTAGATCATTAGTCAACTAAGATAAGTATCAACCAATCAATATTCAATAATTAAGTTTCATATTCCCTAAGCAAACACACAAATAAATTAGCCGGACATGGAGAACATGCAAGCATACACACAAATAATCAAAGACATAATTGAATTAATGAAGTAAATACTTATCTTGATGTATAATAGGGTTTAGAACCTAAAATCTTGCACAAGAAAGCCTTGGTTCGGTTTTAGGTTTTACTCCAAAGACTACACACAAAACCGAAAAATTCGGATTCTATATATAAGATTACATCTGCGACGCGTCCACCTTATGTTTCGTGGCGCGTCGTGTCGCCGTCATTAGGGTTTCGTCTTGGCCACGTAAACCTTTCGACGGCGTCACCTTATGATTGTGACGCCGTCCCTTCACTCGACGCCGTCTTGGCCGCATCTAGGCCGTCCCGAGTAACGACGGCCTACTCCTTTAGAACCCGACGTCGTCCCTTGAAAACATGAAATTTCGCCTCGACCCGTCATAAAATTCCTTCCGGCGGCGCGCATATCTGCATGGACGCCGCGCTTATGTTTCAATGACTTTGAGTGTCTCGATTCGACTTTGGCCATTTTCTTCGTATATTCGCGCCTTTTCGTCCAAATAAGCATCATTCCATTTTGCCTTCAAGAGACCTAAAAGTGAAAAGGAACGATATTAAGTAATAACGGATACAAAAGTGATCGAATAAGGGCTTAAATGACCCTCAAAAGGTACCTTTTAAAACCTTATCAAATATCCCTACACTTGGTATTTGCTTGTCCTCAAGCAAATGTGCTTTAGCCAATTAATTTATAAGTTGGGGTCATGAAGCATCCATTCAAAGCGGTCCACAACACATATAAGCCCATAAAAGTCATAACAAGCACGAAAATTACATACTAGCACCTCACATGGGGTGTTTGGATACTCATCTCTCTCGGTGTATATATGAAATATAACAAATCGGAAATGGAAGATAAACACTCATTAACCGGTCCTAGTACATAGATTACCATAGGCTTGAGAATAGATCAAACCTCCGTCGCTTTGGCGTAAGCACCTAGGAAAGACTATCAAAGAGGTCTTTTAAAGGGTTGTAACGTTAGGCTTACTGGTAGGAAATAAGGGTTTGGTGGGATAGGCTATATAGTGGTGGATAGTCAAAATCTCTATGTTGCAAGTATCACGAAGAATGGCGTTGCTAAGCCAAGACTCGACACTCTAAAACTCTAGGCAACGAAAATAAACAAACATAATTTAAAAGATAGATGTAGGATGGTAGCAGTATGTATTTTTTTTTTTTTTTTTTTTTTTTTTTTTTTTTTTCTTACACTTTTACTCTACCATCCTCTACGGTACATCAAAATGATAGGGATTTATAGACACATCCCTACACTTGAGTTTTATTACTCTAACACTAATTTGACCCGAATTGAAAAGATCAAAACACTTGGAGTACATTATTATGCAAACAAAGGGAATTTGAGTTTAACGTTCTCTTTCCTATGTTTCATAAACTTTAACTTTTCCCATGAATCCCAATCATCCCAAAATCGTATACAAAGGATATGACTCGACTTAGCAACTCATGCAAGCAACGGATAATTGAACTAAGGGTTTTGGGTGATAACATAAATTGCACTAAAGTGAGTGCAATAAAGGTAGGCTAAAGCGATTTGGGTGTATATTTGGGGTGGGGTGTAAACAATGCTCTTCATTGATATTCGAAAACCAAACATCACGAGAACCGCGAAAAGGATAGGCTCGAGGGGTTAACTAGGGGTATCGTGTACTAAAGATGAGTACAACGCAAAGGATGTGGGGAATTACTCAACCGATATGGAAGAAGTAATTATATTACGGTATCAAACAAGGGTTTATCCTAATGCCTCTTATCATTTAGTTATTCCTAACTACACAAGTGTAGTCTCACTAGCGATCTCGAATGCATCACAAAACAAGTTCTAGAATCTAATATACTACCGGTTCACACTCTAAGCATTAAAGATGAATGCTTTAATTCCTACTAATCTAAGGCGATCCTCACATTTTGGGTGGAATTTAGGTGGTAAGGGTTTTGTGCTAGTCATGCAACTTCCTATCCATGAGACGCTTTTGTTAAGACTAATGGCCCACTCTTATACGTCATGAAAAATTTTAAATTTGGCTAAAATTACCCTAACCTACATTTTCTCATGGTTTATTACACAAATACACTTGGACAAAGCAAGCAGTCAAGGATAAGCATAGTTTCAAAGTTCCGTTTATTTTCCTCCTACACTTAAACCGAACATTGTCCCCAATGTTCCCAAAAGTATCAAAGTTATGATAATAGAAGGTAATTAAAAGCGAAGAAACTAATACTCCCCGATTAGCTCGGTAGGATCCGTAAAAGTGGTGGTTAAATCTTTTCCAAGAAGAGTTTTTGCGTGAAAGGCTCCTTCTTAACTTGTGTAACTTCTTCTTGACAAACTAAACCTCACACTAGAAGAAAACAAACGAAACCTTCGCGTAAATCGGTGGTAATAATATACATAAGACTCGATTTAAACTAGGATATAATGCTTGTGGAATGGATGTTTACTGAATTTGTTTTGAAAGTTAAGATCCGAAAATTCCAAAATTTTACAAGTAGCTCGAAAACGAGAAAAAGTAAGTGAAGTTTTATTCCTTCTGGCGCCGTCGGTTGCAATCTGACGCCCGTCGGTTATCCCGACAAAAAGCGGTCTACGATTTTCGAAAAATTTCGGAAAATTTGCATCTTTAGAATCTGGAAAAACTTCGCAAAAACATCCATTATGACTCGATACAAGCATTTGACTCGAACAAACAAACATATATATCTTTTAGTTAATTGTTATTCTCATGTTCACGTTTCTTATGAAAACGTGTGTAATCCTCCCTACACTTATCCTTTATGTAAAATACCTTTATATGTAATTAAGGCGAGGTTAAAAACAAAATAAAGCATTTTACAAATTTAAACATGAGAATAAACAATCAATAAAAGATATACGACACACAAATAAAAATAAAAACAAATACACATGGGTTGCCTCCCAAGAAGCGCTTGTTTTGTTCGAGTCACGAGCGACTCTTCCCTTATTTAACGGATAAAGGGAAGTTTTCCTACACTTAAGTTCAAATGCGGGTGATAGTAGCAATACACACCCTTAGGGTGGAAATTTGCTACGTGAGGAGAGGGTGATGGGTGATTTATATGCTCAAAGGAGTGTGCTCTATTCATTATAACCTTACCTAAGTCTATTGGTGTAGCGAGAGAATCAAATCTCTCTCTAAGAATGGATCATTTTCTACCAACTTCAAAGATTCCTGGTTAAGGATCCATCTTGACCTAATAAACCGGTTTAAACCCATAGTGTTTCTTGTTATCAACCATGAATGGGTGATATAAGTGTGTAAGGTCATGGGTTACTCCTATATCGGCTTCTACTCTACATGGCCTAGAATCTACCACCTTTATCAAGCAACTACCGGACTATCTATTTTGATGGGTGGATTGGGGCCTAATTCAATTCAAGATTCACATCTAAAGACGGAAAATTGGGTAAGGTTTTTAAGTGAGGCTCCGGTTCATCAAAATATGGAACTTCCTAGGACTAAGAGAGGTCATGACAACAAGCATCTAAACCTACATTCTCTAATGGCGTTTGGTCCAAAGGTTCTCGATTGGGGTTCCTATAGTCCCTTCTACTTCTTCCGGGTAAGTTATAGGCGATGTGTGTTCCTCAGTGATGGTAAGACTTGTGGGTTATCCGATGGAGTTGGATTTTCTACTCTATCCTCCATCTTATCAAGATCACCTATGTATTCATTTTGTATTGTGGTAGCGCCTAACCATGACATGCACCTTGGTACCTCAACTCTAATCATCTCCTTCCTAAACAACCTTTCCGATCGAAGTTTCCAAATTGAAAATAGGTCTAAAATTCGTTTTTGGGTCCCATGTTCCACTTCTAAATTGGGCGTGAATCTCAAAGGTTTCCCATGCAAATCGAGCACCACGTCCCCAAATATCCCCATCATTACATAGTCAAGTCTCCTTTGGGTTTCGTGGGCGTCTGAGTGTAAAAGAATTGTAGTGGAAACAACAAGTCAATACCATGATAAAGGACTTTTGCAATAAATATTTAATGCGAGTCCAAGCCTCGGGAAAGGATTCATCATGATGTTCTTGGAACCTCGGGATCTCATTTTGGAGTGGAAAAGGTAGATTATGTAGTGGATTTTGTTGATTGGGTGAACGTTTTGGTGGATTCGCGTTCTCCATGATGGTGAACGGAAGAGTCAATGGAAAAGTTTTACTGAACAAAGGCACAAAGAAGGGGATAGACTACGAGGAAGTTAAAAATGAGAAAAAGTTACTTGATAGGAATCAAGTAAGGAAACCTAAGCGAGGTGGACTACTAACTAGCTATTCTATTCCCGGCGCCGCGCCAAAACTTGATAACGCCACACGCGTCGTTCGGGGTCAAGGAAACTTCCTTTTCTTGAGCAAGTTTTATAACACCCTAGGCGATGAACCTAATCGTTGTAGTGTAGTAATTAGGGTAAGCCACGGGTATTGATATCGTTCTCTGGGGAATAGGAATGCTAGTAAGAAGTTACTACGCTAAGGTTGAGGTTGAGGAAGATTATTTTTATCTTTTATGTTTTTAGAAATTGGAAAGGTACGAATCTCGGGTATTGGATTTGGGGGGTTGGTATTGCTACCGATTACTCTACTATTATCTAATTATCTAAGCTAAGGTTGTGATAGTCTATGTCTAATTAATGTGTACTCGTATGATAGTTTAAAGATGTGTTTACTTAGGTTTTACTACTCCTTAATTATCTCCTATTGATGGTTGATTTGTCACGTCCTTATTCCTAGTTGCGTTGTGATTCTAAGGCTATAGGGCGTGCTTATTTCCTAACTCTTTGAAATTACCAAAGGGTCTTGTTTACAAATCCTCTAGTGATTTATAGGCGCCTACTCTACGGTTGTCCTTGAATACTTTATCCTACAATTACCTAGATAATTATATTCTAAAGTTCACAAAGAAATGTCAAGCATTAAGTACACAACGAATAATCTAGCGCACTCTAGATCATTAGTCAACTAAGATAAGTATCAACCAATCAATATTCAATAATTAAGTTTCATATTCCTAAGCAAACACACAAATAAATTAGCGGACATGGAGAACATGCAAGCATACACACAAATAATCAAAGACATAATTGAATTAATGAAGTAAATACTTATCTTGATGTATAATAGGGTTTAGAACCTAAAATACTGCACAAGAAAGCCTTGGTTCGGTTTTAGGTTTTACTCCAAAAGACTACACACAAAACCGAAAAATTCGGATTCTATATATAAGATTACATCTGCGACGGCGTCACCTTATGTTTCGTGGCGCCGTCGTGTCGCCGTCGTTAGGGTTTCGTCTTGGCCACGTAAACCTTTCGACGGCGCCACCTTATGATTGTGACGCCGTCCCTTCGCTCTCGACGCCGTCTTGGGCGCATCTAGGCCGTCCCGAGTAACGACGGCCTACTCCTTTAGAACCCGACGTCGTCCCTTGAAAACATGAAATTTCGCCTCGACCGTCAGCAAAATTCCTTCCGACGGCGTCGCAGATATGCAATGGACGCCGTCGCCTTATGTTTCAATGACTTTGAGTGTCTCGATTCGACTTTGGCCATTTTCTTCAGATATTCGCGCCTTTTCGTCCAAATAAGCATCATTCCAGCATTTTGCCTTCAAGAGACCTAAAAAGTGAAAAGGAACGATATTAAGTAATAACGGATACAAAAGTGATCGAATAAGGGCTTAAATGACCCCTCAAAAAGGTACCTTTTAAAACCTTATCATCCATCACCAAACCAATCTGTTGAGCTCCGCATTAGGTCAAAGTCATACTGCAACCACATACTTATGTAATAGCCATTCCGGTTGTCTAACTCGTTCTGTAACCAACGTCGAATATCACGCCACATATCTTCGTTGAGACCAATACCGTGGGCAACGCACCGAAACCCACAATTTTCATCACCTCGCACATTATAAATACTTATGATGTACGGATGGAATAACTCTGGAATCCGGTCCATCATATAACCGATAACTTCATCTCCAACGTATAACCTGTGTCTTATACTCTGTTAAACTCTGGGACCCATGTAAGAACTATGTCTCGCAGGTTCCCTTTGTTAAAGTCCCGGACTTTTGTAGATCTTGAATTTGTGCTTCTTCGGTGATCTACGGTTGGTACTTCATTCAAGTCTGGGACTTTTGTAGCCTTGGACTTTTTGTCCTTTTCGCTCGGACGTCCACGGGTAATTTTGTGAACAACAGGTTCAAGTATGTCAACAGATTTAGGTTGGTATATCCCTCTCACATTCTTTAACATATTCTTCTTGACAAACGACGACGCTTTGCTAAAAACACTCTTGAATTGCCGCATCTCATTTTCACAAGAAGGATCATCTTCAGGTTCATAAGAAGGACCATCTTCAGGAGTACGATTATTGATAACAGGTCACGGAACATATAGGGTTCTCCAAAAAATATCAATTCTTTCCAGTGGAATGGCCTATAGTGCATTCATTAAAAGTGACTTATATAAATTACTGATATTAATGGGGAAAATAACTTGATAGTCATAAAGTTAATATACTTACCATGAATTCGATAGTGAAGCATTTCATGAAAGCACGGTAGTCCATAAATTGACCGCAACGGATGAGTATGATTTTTTTGAAACCTATACGATTGATGGTATGATTTTTTTTGAAACTTATACGATTGATGGTATTTTAAGCAGTTGGTTTTTGATGGTTCTTGAAAGCTGTTTCTTGATGGTTTCTTAAGATCTGTATACAGATCTTAATCTTGAAAGCTTTTTGAAACTTATACGATTGTGGTGATGGTTTTTGATGGTTCTTGAAAGCTGTTTCTTGATGGTTTTTTTTAAGCAGTTGGTGTTGACAGATCTGTTTCTTGAAAGCTTTTTGAAACTTATATGATTGTGGTGATGGTTTTTGATGGTTCTTGAAAGCTGCTTTTATTTTAAGCAGTTGGTTTTTGAAACTTATACTTATTTAAGAAGTTGGTTCTTGAAAGCTGCTTTTGATGGTGTTGAAAGCTGCTTTTGTTTTAAGTAGTTGGTTCTTGAAAGCTGCTTTTGATGGTGTTGAAAGTTGCTTTTGTTTTAAGCAGTTGGTTATAAAACTTATACTTATTTAAGCAGTTGGTTCTTGAAAGCTGTTTTTGTTTTAAGCAATTGGTTCTTGAAAGCTGCTTTTGTTTTAAGCAGTTTTTTATGGTGTTGAAAAAAAACTGCTTATTATAAGTAGTTGGTAATGGTTGCTTACTGAAACTGCTTATGAAATAAGCAGTTGGTAATGGTTGCTTATCTGAAACTGCTTATTATAAAATAAGCTGTTGTTTTCTAAACTTGGTTTTTTTAAAATGGTTTAAAAACCGAGATAAGGCGATGATGATGATGATAAAAAAAAAAAAAAAAAAAAAAAACTTTTGTTGATTTGGCATGGCATAATCGAATGGACGGGAAAATGAGTTTTTCCCACTTTGCAACCTTCAAATTTGCAGCCAAAATGATAAACCGATAATAATCTGAGCCTATTAAAAATATCGATTTATCATTTTTTTTATAAACGTTGCTCATTTTTGAAGTAATAGCGTAAAATTATACCTGAGTCGTGTAAAATGGTGAGTTATTCATCGTAAACTTTTATAACCCGTAATATCCGCACCTTCCTTTCCAACTTATTTAGTATAAACCCAAACACTTTTGATATGCTAGCACTTGTTTTTTTAGTTGAATGCAAGTGTTGTAGTGTTTCTGGCAATGTGATTGTGGATCTTAAATGTGTTTGTGAAATATGATTCTGGTTCACTTGGTTATAACAATGAAATGGAATCTTCACTATTGCTTATTTGACACAAAGCCTACAAATGACTCATTCTCAACATAAGGGATACAAACGTATTTCACACAAACACGCCCGTGACTTCATTTGGTACACATTTATGAAAAATACTTTTGAGATAAGGCGATGATGATAACCAAAACCGAATGGACGATAAAGTGAGATTTTATCACTTTGCAACCTTCAAATATGAGCCTGTTAAAAATCTCTATAATTTTTTTACTACGTTTTTTTTAACACAACACAAAAAATAAAACGTGAAGAGGACAAACTATATACTTTTAGTAAACAAGGATGAAAACCCAAACTCAAAACTAAGATTAAAAAAAAAGAAAAAAAAAAAGAAAAGAAAAAGGAGGTTGTAGTTCTAACACGGAATGAATTAAGTGAGACCCGGTTTTTTAACAATCTCACCTAGGTGAGTCGTTCACCTTAAATCTCCTTGGTTTGTGTGATTCGCGTGTGAGTCGGGATGGTGGCCAAAGGAGTAACGTGTGAGTGTGTAGTTAAGGTAAATGAGATTTGGTCCTTGCCATCTAGCCTAAATTCTTTAAGTAAATAAATAAATCTTAGTCAATTATTTTTACTATAAAAAAAAAACAAAAAAAAAAACAAAAAACATTTTTAACCATTTTTTTTAAATAATTAACTTGCAAAATACAGATATAACTTTTCACATACAAAAACTTTTTCGAGTCAAACCATAACACAAGGTGGCGAATAAGATGGAATTCTAGAGAGAATAGTTAGAGGTTTAGGGAACTTAGTGAGAGAAAGTGAAAGATATTATTATGAGCTCCATGAAAACTTCTTACTTTTTTTTTGGAAGGTAGAGTATTTATAGATCTTACATAACTCGCTTCACACTTTGGGTAAACGATGGATCGAGAAGAACATCCCAAGAGGGTTTACAATGTATGGGTAAAGACCACATCCATCCTCCACGGTGTTACTTAACTAAATTACTACTTAACTTAAAGAACTACGACTACGAGCTTTCTAACGATTACATATACTTGAACTACGGTGACCGACTCTTTAATACCGGAATTTCTAATTCCTAACAATCTCCCCAAGGAGGTCACCTCAATTTACATCAAAATTACATTGAATACGAGATAGATATTATATTAACAGTTGATCTTGCATTCTTGATGTAGTCCTTTGCTCATAAGCTCGTAGTCATTGATTCTTCACATTGCATGTTTGGTTATTCCAAGTGGAGGTCTTTCTTGATCCACGTGATGATGAGTTTGAGCCATCTTTGGAGATCATCGGCTATTAAAATCTACGAGACATCCATTGTGGTGTTGTGACTTTGGGACCGACATGCTCACATTACGGATCATGAATTCTTCTCATCGAGTAGCGGAAGCATTTGATGAATCACGATATTGGCGGCGTGGCGAAGCATGGAGTGAAAATATCGAGTCATTGATGCACTAATCATGATTTCTTTTGAGTTGAATGTGTTAAGTGAGCATGCGGCTATGGATTGACCGCTTCATTACGATCATTTGCAAGCGTCGGGCGTACACGCATACAACGATTAAGCAACAAATCGCACGAAAGTGTCTTTGATCACTTCGTTGAATTGAGGTACACGCCCACGGTTCCCGTTGATCGATACAAATCTTGCTGTGATCGGTATAATTCCTAAGAATCTCCTTGACGGGGTTTCGCGGTTGTTCTAGTTGTTCTCAAACCGGAACATCTCAAAGAAGACAACACGGAGTGAGTGAACCAATGAATTTTAAGTCCATTGATTGATGAAAAGAGATTTGAAAAACAATCGTGTATTGCTCAATAGAAATTGTTTTTGCAATACAACGAAGGTTTTATTGAAAATCAATTATCAATCATAAAAATACCTTTTGGTTTGAAAAATGAGTACACGGTCGATGTGCTAAAGAAAAGAGTTTATAAGCACAAAGACCGGTTTTCAAAGGTATCCGTCAATCCATAACTCGAACCGGATTTGATTCAAGAAATTGAATCGCCCCATTGTTTCTGTTCGGTTGTCACATGGTTGATCTATATAATAGATCTCACATGCCACCTACCGAGAGCTTGTTTGATGTTGGCTCGAAGGCTTTCCATCTTCATTGTGAATATGTAAACACATCACTCGGATGTTACGGCAATACCACAAGGATAATCGTGGGACTCAAGATATAATCTCTCTTTCCACATTGTGTGAAGCAGAGAGTCTTCATTGAAAGTGTCCTAATGAGATTTATTGATGATCTCGTGGCTCTAGACTCAATTTGTGCATATTTGGATCCTATAACGGAGACTAGGGAGAGGTCTCCTTCTTCAATATCAACCATCTCTAAGAGAAAGTCGATAGATAATGTCGGTTCCCGTGAGAATGAAACAAGTCCTTTTAAGAGGAACTTGAGTGGTTTGGAAAGTTGAAGTGCGGTGCGTCCTTTGGGTCCATGACGTCTTGTCTTCAATACCGATGTTACCATCGGTAGCATATGAATTGAACCGGTTTACGCCTAAGGTTGAATAAATGGAGGCTATTTGTTTTCACCCTTTTCTCATTCAATTCTTTTAATTCTTCAACCCTTCATTGCTTACCGAGACTTCATAGCTAGAACCTTGTTGGGTTTATTCCATTACTAGCTCGGTCTTAGTCCGCACTCTTCCCATATCTCATTTTCTCCTTTTATCATCATACCTAAGGACTTCTACACTAACTAGTGGATTGTCCTGGGTAGATCCCTCCGATTCGGCGGATCATGGGAACACATACCTAACCTTATCATCCTTATATCACCGTACATGAAGTAAAGTTGGTCGGTCTATTTGGTATTGTTCATCGCCATTGGATCAAATTGAAAACCATTTGAAAATCAATTCGGATACTTGTGATATATAATCAAAGCATTTTGTACTGAATTGTTTTGATATTTTAGAACGAGAACTCCCCTCAACATGTGCATCAAGTATTTGAAAATGTTTTGCACACGGAGGCAAGAGAAAGAATTAACTTCTTTTGATTACCATTTTCTAAAGATATCAACATCACTTCCTCAACAGATCAAGTAGATATAGCATTTCGGGAAGGATGAGGTTTCCATGAATTTGCTCCCCTCAATATGTGCCTCGAGGTTTGAAAAGAGTTTTGCACATACTAGAGGAACACACACATGGGATAAATGATCACGTTTTAAATCAAAGGTTTTAAGATAGATGCTCCCCTCAACATGTGCATTGAAAAATTGAAATCGTTTGTCACATGTGGGCGGGATAGCATGTACATCCTATTATAACCATTTACCTAATTATCGGTTTAAATCCAATTTAAATCACACATTCTCCCCGATCACAATTATCAAATCATTTGAAATTTGTGATCTCGTATAGATTTAAATTGATTTGAAAGCTTTAAGGAGAATTGTGACTTGATTGTGAAAGCGTTTGAACCGATAAGGATCGGATTTTAAGACTTTAAACTCCATTTATAAAACATGCATGTATATCTTTTGAAAACAATTTTAATGCCAAATAACTTTTTAATTTAATTGAAATCATTCTCCCCTCAATCAATGACGTGGGTTGTTGATTGAGAGATAGAGATTTTGACAAATAAGTCCCGATGATTATCAAAAATAGAGATTGAGTTATTTTTCAAAGCATTTAGTTTTCAAGAGATAGGAGTTTATAGAATCGAGCATAAGATTTGAAAACTTGGTAAGATATGGCTCTGTTCTTTCTTTAAAACCGGGTTATTGCACGAAGATGACAATAAACCATTTCTCTTTCTCCCAAAAATATTTTTGATTTTTTTTTTTTTTTTTTTTTTTTTTTTTTTTTTTTTTTTTTAAATTGAACAACATCTAAAGTCCGTGTCATTCTTTGAATGACAAGACAAAGACCGTAGATATTATCGAACCGAGAGAAACATGACAAAATGACAATATTTTTTTTTTTTTTTTTTTGAAGATTTTTCAATTTTTCAATTTTTATGGATTTTGAAAGATTTATATTTTTCTATTTGATTTTGAAGGTTTTATAATTTTGTATTTTGCTTTTCAAAATTATTTACAAGAGATAGATGAAGATAGACCTTTACTCCTCGTCTTCCTCCACGAAGGCGTTTGAGAGTTTCGGTTGAAGGCTTTTCAAACCAAGGCGTGGAAGAATAAACTCAAACGTTCTCTTGGAAGAGCTTTGGTGAAGATGTCCGCTAACGATATTCGAGACCTCACAAAATATAGTTCCACCACACCTTTTTCCACATTTCCTCGATGAAATGATGTCGAATGTCGATATGCTTTGCTCTAGAGTGTTGAGCGTTGTTGCATGAGAGAGCAATAGCACTTTATTATCACGATGCGGAGGGGATTTTGTTGAATTCAAAGCCATAGTCGGATAATTGAGATCTCATCCATAAGATTTGAGCACAACAAGATGACATGGCTATGTATTCACCTCTGTAGAGGAAATAGAAGTACTCATTTGCTTCTTTGAAGACCGACTCACAAGCTTATCACCCAAAACGAGCACCTCCCGACGTGCTTGACGTGTATCTTGACAACTGCATGATCGGCATCTGCATAGGCCGTTAGTGACATACCGGTGTCCTTGGTACCATAGTCCCATATTGATGGTTCCTTGGAATACCGAAAGACCCGTTTAAGCGCTTCAAGGTGCTTTTAGTAGGCTTAGCACGGTATCTAGCACACATGCACACAGAGAACAAAATGTCGGTCTACTAGCGTTGAGATACATCGGGGATCCAATCATACTCCTATATTTCGTTTGGTCAATCATGATCCACGAGAGGTCCTCATCTAGTTTGGTTCGGTCAATCATGGGGGTGTCAACGGGGTCACTTGAATCAAATCCAAATTTCTTTAAAATCTCATTGCATATTTAGATTGATTTATGAAAATGCCTCCGGACTTTGAGAAATTTGTAATCCCAAGAAAAATGACATTTGTCCCATCATTGACATTTGAAACTTTGAACTCATTTCATTTGAAAACGATCACATTCCATTGGGTCGGTCGAGGCAAAGATAATATCATCAACATAAATTTGAACATGAATCAAATGTTTGCACGACTTCGGTGAACAATGTAGGATCAATGCTCCTTTGATGAATCCGGTTGATAGAAGAAACTTTGACGATGTATCATACCATGCCCTTGGAGCTTGCTTTAAACCGTAAAGAGCCTTCTTCAAGACGATAAGCGTGAGTAGGATGCTCTTGATTCACAAATCCTTCAGTTGGGCGGCGTGAGCGACTTCTTTAAGATCTCCGTTTAGAAATGCCGTCTTTACATCCATCGATAAACTACCATGTTCTTACTAGCGACATTAGCGAAAGATTACGATTGCCTCGATTCGAGCAAGCTGGAGCAAAAGATTCTTCAAAGTCTATACCCTCCTCTTGACGATATCCTTTAGCAACTAATCGAGCCTTGTTCTTCAACACATCACCATGCTCATCAAGTTTTACTTTGAAGATCCATTTTAGAGCTATAATCATAGCACGATCTGGAGCGGTACTAACTCCCATACATCAAGTCGATCAAACTCATGAATTTCATCTTGCATAGCATTGAACCGACTATCTTCATTCATAGCGGTTTAACATCTTTTGGTTCGATCTTAGATAATCGGAGTTGAAGAAGCACCATAAGGCATCGGTTGCGAGTTGCTTCGGGTTGATCTGAGACGAGAGGATTTCCAATGATGTTGTCTAATGGATGATCGTGAGTCCATTTTACGAGGTGTTCATGTGGCATTTGTTGAGGCGCGAGGTAGGCGAGTCGATGTCTCACGAAGAAGATGGTTCGATGATGATTCGGGAGTAGCAAATATGTTTTCAAATGGAGCATCTTGAGAGTCGCAAAGGGATTAACTTCATCATTGATGCGAAACATTTCCATGATGTACATTTGAAGAATGATGATTTGTAGATGAGGCGAAGGATCGTGCGGTGCTTCTTGACTTCTGAGATCTTGAAGCGATGGATTGACTTCATTCAACGGAATATGAGCATCCTCTGTTGAAGGGATCGAACCTCATTAGTAGTAGACTCATACAGTTCATCAAACATTGGATCAAACAATTTCTTTACATCATCTTGGATGGAGGTACATATGGCGTTTCATGTGAGGAGTTTGGAACAAGTGATGAACCAATAGGGTTTGTTTTGAAGTGCGGGTCTGGTGGAGTGTCCGAGGAGCCATTTGACCGGTCGACTCATCAAGCGTAACGTGAATTGTTTCCATGATATTTCGGGTTCTTTTGTTGTAGATTCGGTATCCCTTTTGTTTGGTGCATATCCTACAAATACTCCAATGTCGACTTTAGCTCTAAGTTTACCCAAGTCTTGACCTCATTAGTTGGATAGCACAAGGCACCAAACACACGAAGGAAAGATAAATTAGGTTTCTGTTGTGGACAAGTTCGTATGGAGTTTTTCCATGAATGGTGTGAATCGGGGAGCGATTTTGTGTGTAGCATGCGGTGGCAATTGCTTGACCCGGAGAAACATTGGAACCTTTGAGTAGATCGGCATTGTTCTAGCGACTTCAACAAGAGTACGATTTCGTCTTTCAACTACACCGTTACATTGAGGGGTTCGTGGAACACTTCTTTGATGGTGATTCCAACGCTTTCATAGAATTCACTAAGTTGTTTGTTGACAAACTCGGTTCCATTATCATTACGATGATTACGGCGGTTTTGTTTAGTCTAACTGCAATTTGTTTGATGAGTTTGATGATGATATCGGAGTTTCATCCTTTGTCCTTAAGAACTTGACCGGTGAATCTAGAATAATCATCAACCACAACTAACACATATTTCTTTCCAAAGATATTCGCACCCTCATTGGTCCACATAAATCCATATGAATCATATGAAGAACTTACGTGACGAGTTAGTAGGTTTGGGTTTATGGGCATACTTCTTGCTTTTTCCCAATTGACATCTTGAACAAAGATGATCCTTTTCATACTTTAGTCTAGGTAGACCTACAACTAAGTCCTTTACGGAAAGATCGTTGATGGTGCGAAGTTCAAGTGATTGAGGCGACGATGCCATAACCATGACTTTGTTTTAGAGGCCTTTGATAATAAGCAAATTGGTGAGGCTCTCATCATGTCATCGATAGAGATAGTGTAAAGGTTTGAGCCACGAGTTCCTTTCAGCAGTTCCTTTCCATTAAGATCTCTAACAAAGCGGTATGTTTTAGAAGGCTACTTCTAGGTCGAATCACGAATTGTCCAACAGAGAGCAGTTATGTCCTAAACCTTCCACATAATACACTCTACGGAGATGACACTATCACCAACAACATAATCTCCATAACCCATAATAGCACCGAAATGATCATTACCAAATCTAACGATCCGATGAATTTGCTCACGAAGTTCATGAGCGTGACCGGTCTCCATCATATGCTTGGAACGGCTGAGTCCGGTACCACGAGCGATTTGAGCGATCTGCGGTTGAACACGACAAGAATGGATAAGCGGATAATTGGGATCCCCATGCAAGAATGGGTTCCATTTGGTTAGTAACAGCAGTTGGAACACCCACATCGAAATAGAAGCATTCATATCGACAATGAGGTAATGGAATCATTATGTGTAGATGCAATACTAGTGTACGTATTAGTCCTGTACGGTGTGACCACTTCTTAAGGAATAGTTCTACCGGTGGGCATCCATTTTCTAGTGGGCATTATCGATTGGTCTTATGACCAACGGTATCCAATAAGAACCTATTCTGCTGAATGTTCTTCCCGTGGGTTTCCATTGTTTTCTAACTTTCTTTCGCTTTTGCCTTTTAGCCTTTTTAGCATGAATTTTAGCATTAACAATATTAATGGACAATTAACATCATTAGGCAAAGCATTGACATCACATCCATGATTAGAAAGCGAATTCAAGCAATCATCGGTACAAGGTTTGCAAATAGTATCGAATTGAATTAATTACGATGCGCTTATGGCTAATACTAGAATCAACACGATTCGTTTTATTCGATTCAAACTTAAGGTTCCTAGATTGTTCTTCTACTTTCTTCCAAAGCACATTCTTAGCTTGAGAGGTCCTATCATTCCTTGTATTGTCTTGAGACTTTGACTGCTCCCTTTAATGTCACCGATTACTCTGTAGAGGAATGGGAACATTAGTTTGTTTTACTACTCTTTGCACCACTGTTTAGATGTCTTGGGATCCGAACTACATGCAGGTGCACTACGGTTCACTTTCATAAAGCTAGATGTACTGAGATTGGTACTCCTAGAAGGCACATTAGAGTTCACTTTCCTAGCATTGACATATCTAGGATCTGAACTACTCAAGGGTACACTACAACTCTCTTTCAAAACATTGGGAATCGAGTGCATCTCATATTTGGCCTTAGGCATTGAGCATGGAATCAAAGGGTTAACTCTCTCACCTAATGTCTTTGGGCATATGGTGATCAAGCATTCTAAGATTTCTTGAGATCGTTTGGCATATGAGCATGCATGTCCAATTGCATTATCATGAGGTTTCACTAGCTTATCCTCTTCAACAATCTCACGCAGGCATTCTAAGCAATCCTTGAGGGATGAGAAATATGTTTGAATGGCAAGTTTGTTGTTCCTTAGGTGAGGGGGGACATATGTCACAGATAAAGCAGATGTATTACCAGAGTGAACCTTAGATACAACATTCTCCGCATTGATCATTGGCATTTTCCTTTTACGACTCTTGATTCTCAATTTCCTTTTGCAATGAAGTTATTTGTTCGTTGTTTTTGTTACGAGTGACTTTAATTGATTCAAACAACTCATTGAAATGACGTTTAACCTTTTCATTCTCTTCTAGGAAACTTTCGTTTTCCTTTTGTAAAGCATTTACTAGGTTTTGAAGATGAAACGTTTGAGAATTCTGAGAATCTAAAGAAGGAGGCATTTGGGAACCTGTCATATTGTTAGTTTGACCCTTTAATTGAGAGATTTGGACTTTCAACTTTCTGATCGTGTTGCACTGAGCATGAATCTGTTCATCTCGTTTGTTTATTTGAAAAACTGCATCAAACTCTGGAACATCTGAAGATGTCTTGAAATTTGAAGTTTTGACATTTTCTTTGAGATGTTGATATTTTAGTTGTAGATTAAAATACTCAACTTCTAGTTTAGAAAAATGTTTAACCAAATTGTCATGATCATCCAGTTCAATTTTCTCATTAAGTTTAGAATTAGCTTTTTCAAGCTCAATGACACGATCATGGGAGACTTTCAGGGCCACAGATAGTTCATGAAATTTGGAAGCATTAATAGAGCAATTTGAAGCAGTGAAAAAGACATCTTGAGCAACACATTCAGTAATAAGATTCTCATTCAATGTATGCAGGTTCTTCCTCTCGATCTCATTATATTTTAATGCACGCTCATAATCACTAATTTCAACTATTATTGCATCAAATTCCTTTTCCATTCCCTTAATGTCTGTTTCTATCCCCTTTTTAAGACTCTCAAAGTGATCCTTTAAAAGTTTAAAGAAGGGCATGACCTCAGTTAAATAACATTCTTTCATTTGTTCAAAACCCCTTTCTCCTTGATTATGCGATGGGTGTGATCCTTTTCTTGCAAGTTTTCTCAAAATCAACAAATAGTTGAAAAATAACGTATTGGCTAATTAAGATATTGCTTTTAGTGGCAATTGTTCTAGGAACAAGATGCATTGGTGTGTTAGGAGGATACACGGTAGCTTTAGGCATTTTCAAAGGGAGGATTTGTTTCTACAATATTTTCGACTTTACCTTATCTAAATCCATTTTCGAAAGACTTGTTCGGGAGTCAACAAAGTCGAGGCTTAAACTTGTTTAATGCAATCCAGTTTTCCTTCTTATAATCATGAGGAGTGATATTTATGTTCTTCTCTTTGCATTTGGGGTCATCTAGTTTTTGTTCATCCTTTCCTAGTGACTTCATCGATTTCTTATCTTCCTCGGTGCACTCAACGCAACTAGGTTTACGCCTAGGCTTAAGAATTTCATTACCATCATAAATCACCTTTTGAGCATTTCTAGCCTTTTGATTACCTCTGGATTTGGTTCCTCAACAAGGGAATGCTATGCTTATCGCTAAAGACTCGATGCTTGGTGACCATGTGAGCGATCGAATGGTGTTTCCTTGTATGTACAACTTGTTTTCAAGTTTGTTTTCAAAGTTTTCAGATTAGAAAAATCTCTCAAGAGCTTTGATTCTTTTGCATTAAATTCTTGCTTAAGCATTTTCACGTTTTCTTGAAGTTCTTGTTTTGCTTATTTGTTTTAGAAAGTTTTTCTTGCAAAGAATTTAGTTCTTGTTTCAATACTTCTTCTCTAAAGTTACTTTTTCTAATTCTTTATGCACTTGGTCATCCATTTCACGCTCACGAGTGGTCAACTCAAATTTTGCACGTTGTTCATAAATGGCAACACGTTCCTTATAGGCATTTAGTTCGAGATAATGGAATCATCGGGAGCACATGCGTGAATTCATCAAAGACATAGTCATTGTTGATGCGAAGATGCATCACTAGGTACAACTTCACTTTCACTTTGTTTCACGTATTGATCATATGGGACAATATTGATATTACCCGTATTTTCAATATTTGATTCAAAAGTTTCGGTTGGTTGTACTTTGTCATGCATCTGTTGCACATCGACATCATCATATAGCTTTAATACCTCGAGATGAGTTTGTCCTTGGATGGGCCACTTGTGGTGAAGAAGAGATCTTGGGAGAAGCCATTGGAGAGATGCTAGCCATAAAGATTGTGTGTGCGATGGGTCCATCATCTACATCGAATCGTATGCATCACGATCGGCGACTTGAAAGGCGTTCGATGATTGTGACCTATCTCTGAGCAGTTGCTCATCCACATCGCATCATAGGTCTTGGCATTGCCCTCGGCAAAAACAACAATTCCTCTTCATCCAACGCACACCATTGTCACGAGCTTGTGCGGCAACATCTTATCTCTGAAATAATCGGCGATTCATGGGCGCTTTGGAGATGTGCGGTTCCTTGCAATGTGTCCTTCACCACCACGGTTGTAGCATTTGATTGTCTTAGCTTGACCTTGGTTACCATTTCTTCCTCGATTACGGTTGCCCACATATCCTCTACCAGGCACCACCCTTCCACGATCATCTTGTCTTTCTGAACCGGTTGCACCACAATCCTTCCATCTTTAACGATGGCTTGATTATGTGGGTTAGATGCGATTCGAGGTTGTTGTTGGTTTGTGGGAGAGAATTCATGTTTTGACTAATGAGAAGAGCAAGTTGATTAATGATGTTACCCATGTGTGCATCGGCATCGACTTGTTTGAGCCGAGGATCGGGGATGAGTTTGTGATTACCATTACCCAAGGGTATGACTTGTGATGCTTTGGTTGTGATTCCAATGTTTGAGTAGAAAGTTTGTTGAGTCATTAGGCGAACTTGTCTCACCACAGTTGGTTTTGAGCGATTGAGAATCAACTTTTCAAACATAGCATGTCTCTCATTACGAAGGAGGAAGGCATAGAGTTGCTCATAGTTTGTATGCTTCAATCCTTTAGTGAGTTTCACGGATGTAACAAACTTGTGCCATTCGGGATTCATGTTGTTCACAAACTTTGAGTTCAAGCGAATGTTAGGCATAGTCATCTTGATGTTCCTCATGTCATTCACTAACTTATGAAATCTCACATAGTACTCATAGACACTCTCATCGGTTTCATCTTGAAGTGCTCAAATTCATCATAAAGTTGGGATTCCCTGTCTTCCATAGTTAATTACGAACCGAGAGAAGCATCTTAACGTTATCCCAAACGACCTTTGCATCGGTGTTATGATTGATCGACTTGTAGATGTCTTTAGGAAGACCTTGAAGAACAATGTTTGAAGCCACGATATCGCATCGAATCTCTTTTCTCCTCATTATCAAGCTCATTGTACATCTTAGGTCCATCCATTCCGTGAGCAGAGTACCATCTTCATTAGTATCAAGTATGTCTCTAGTCGTTTCAACCCGATATGGTCCTTCATCAATGGATTTGAGAATGTTTACACCATTTTCCTTTCCAAGGCAATACAATCGATTCGTTGAGCCCAAGAATCGTAGTCGATTCTGTCAAGCATTGGTGGGCGAGTATCTCGAGCCACCGCTTGAACATCCTCGACAACGATGGAAATGACGGTGGGAGCATTGGGAATGTTGGTAGACATGTTAACAGTTATACGGGATTTTATAACTCTATGATTAAACCGGAAATAGATTCTTTCACGGGTTTTACTAAATCAAGAGAAAACCGTAAACAATCACTCAAGTTGCTAGATGATAACGTGCTAACTCGCTACCAAATAATGCACTAAGTCGCTAGAAATTAGTGCACTAAGTCGCTAACCCTTAATTCGCTACACGTCTAAGTCGCTAGAGTCCCAAGTCGCCAGCAGGAAAAGCAAGTCGCTAAGTAGTAACTCGCTCTGGACTAAGTCGCTAGCCAAATTTGTGCGATGATTAGCTACACAGTCGCTAGATATGCAAGTCGCTAAAGAGCAACTCGCTCTGGACTAAGTCGCTACCACAGTCGCTAACCGTGGTGGAGATTCCACTACTTGTACTTTAACTCGCTAGCTCTAACTCGCTAGCTTTTATAACTGTAAGTCGCTACGAAACAATGAAGTAAGTCGCTACCAAGAAAACAAGTCCGAGAGCTAATTCGCTAGCTTGAAAAACCAAATAACCTTCACTTTTCAATCCAAAAACAACCCAACCAAGATGATTCAAGCTCACCAAATGAAAACCTAAACACTTTTGATGATTCTAAACATAAAAGTACCAACAAAATTCAAACTTTAACACAAGAAATCAACCAAATGATGCAAAACCACTAAACTTTTCAAACTCAAAACCACCTAAAACCACTATAAATCCAAAGATGTGCAAGATATGATCTAACCATGGCTCTTGATACCAATTGTAAGATATAACTTTTCACATACACATCAAACCATAACACAAGGTGGCGAATAAGATGGAATTCTAGAGAGAAAGTTAGAGGTTTAGGGAACTTAGTGAGAGAAAGTGAAAGATATTATTATGAGCTCCAACTCTACCTTGGAAGGTAGAGAGTATTTATAGTCTTACATAACTCGCCACACTTTGGGGCATGGATCGGGCATACAGTGGGTAAAGACCCGTCCGTCCTCCACGGTGTTACTTAACTAAATTACTACTTAACTTAAAAGAACTACGACTACGAGCTTTCTAACGAGCTTACTCCGACTCTTTAATACGATTACATATACTTGTTTCGTTTGGGCCTAAGGGCTGATTACATAAACCTAGCACTCTTTAATTAGCAACCTATTACAATATTAATGAACACTTTCTAATTCCCAACAATAACATCGAGGGTGCTAACAACATAGTGTGAAAACACATCTCTAATTCCTACAAAGGTCGTTCTCGAACCGGAGGCCCTCAAGAAGGATAACACGATATACCAAGTATATCTACAATTCGGTGAGTCATTGAGTTACAGAAGAATCACCTCATGATCAGATACCGTTTGAGACACACTAAGCGTAACCACAAGGGGTTACAAGTGACTATTGTCGGGGCTGTTTGATGTTGACCACGGCGGAGTTTTCATTCAATCACCGAGGATCAAAATTATGAATCCTCTCATAAATGTTCTCGACAGATTGCTAAAATCTGCGCAGGACTCTATATTATATCACTTGTGTCCTTAATGTTGAACAACAAATGATGAAGAATTAAGTGTTCGTAAGAGATCTTTTAGTGAATCTCGTGGCTCTAGAATCGATTAGTGCGCTTTGGTTTTCCTTTGTGGAGAATAGGGAGAAAGTCTCCTTCTTCAATACCAACCATCTCTAAGAGAAAGTCAATAGATTATGTAGGGTTTCTTGTGAGAATGAAACAAGCTCTTTTGAGAAAACTTGAGTGGCTTAGAAGGTTTAGTACAGTGTGTCACTGGGTCCATGACGACTTTGTCTTCAATACCGGTGTCATCTTTGTGACAACCAGTAGCATATGAGTTTGATCTTAGACGAAGGTTTGAGCTTGATCGAGGAGCTCAATGGTGTTCCTATAGCCTTGATGGCTCGGTCTAGAGTATTCACCAAGAGTACGGCCTCTTGGTGGGTCAATTGGTGTTAGGTTGATTGGAAGTGGTTGATTTGGTGGTGGGTTATCGCCTTCCATGATGAAAAGTGATAAGGTTACGAACAAAAACACGAAGAAGGGGGATAGACTACAAGGAAGCTAATGAAAATGACAAAAAAATCTTACTTGATAGGAATCAAGTAAGGGAACCTAAACGAGATAGAGACTAACTAGCTATTCTATTCCCCGGCAGCGACGCCAAAAACTTGATGCGCGCGAAAGGCGCGTTCGGGGTCAAGGAAACTTCCTTTTCTACGAGCAAGTTTTTCAACCTCCTAGGCATTGAGCCTAATCGTTGTAGTGTAGTATGGGGTAAGCCTCGGGGATTGATATCGTTCTCTAGGGGAATAGGAATGCTAGTAAGAAATATATGACGAGAAGGTGGGATTGAGGATGATTATTATTATTATTATTATTATTTTTTTATCTTTTTTATGGTTTTATAGAAAGCTAATGTAAAATCTCGGGGCAATTGGTTTGGGGGTGGTACTTTTACAGATTACTCTACTTTAACTAATTATCTAATTACTACGGGTAGCTATGTTTAATTGAGGTGTGCTCGTATGATGATTAAAGATGTGTTCACTTAGATACTATTACTCCCTAGTTATCTTTTATTGGTTGGTTGAGTTGTCACATCCTTTATCTTAACACGTTGTATTCCTAAAGGTCGTAGGGTATGCGTGGTCCCTAGTTCATTGAGGTTATCTCTCGTATATGACTCACGGAGTCGGCAAGCCTAAGCTATTTCATCCATGAACCATATTGTTAATACAAATAAGCCGTAAAAACGTTTATTTATATTTTACGATCTTCTAATGTTTTGTTGATAACAAACGTAAAATCATTTTAACGAAACAAATAAAATACGTAAACTGTTTGAGCCAATAGTTTTCTAACACACTTACGTTTTCACATAAAACACTAAAACAAGTATAAGTGATTTTATGATATACATATGTACAACAAATAGTGTTTACATATTTGGGTAAATATATACTTAAACTAGTATATACTAAAATGGGTAAAAACTAACAAATGTTATTGACCCATAACCCATGGTTTTATCCAAACCATTTGACTAGGTACATTGAACTCATGAGATACATTGTATCTAATAAGAGACCCATGGATCAACCCATAACCCATGACCCATAACCAAAATACCCATGGGTAAAGAGGAGCGTCCCACGGATCCCTAGCTTTACGCTAGACGGATCCCTTGTGGGAGGGATCCGTGGGATCCAGGGAACAGTAAGTTTTCTCCTCTATAAATAGTGAGCTATTTCTTCCTTTTTGCTTACTACTTTCACACATACTTTCTCCAAGTATTGTACCTCTCTAACCACTGATCCTAATGGATCTTTCTATGTAGTTTGTCTTTTGTTTTTGTGTGATTCTCTAGGTTCCTCTTAAAGGCGAGATCACCACTTCTTGAAGTCGAGCAAGCTCAAGTCCATGAGTTGCCATGCTTCGTCATCATCAAGACAACTGAGGTTCTCTTATTAATAGTTCTTTCTTCCTCCGTAGATGTTGTGTTGAAGGCATTAGTGAAGGATGCCAAAAGAGTCAAGACAAAAACATTAGTGAAGGGTGCTTAACGTCCGTGTCAAAAGCATTAGTGAAGAATGCTAAAGGTGTCAAGACAAAGGCATTAGTGAAAGGTGCCAAGCGTTGTGTCAAAGGCATTAGTGAAGGATGCCTAAGAATCAAATCAAGTGGCATTAGGGAAGAATTCCTAGGTCGTATATTCGATGAGGTGCATCGTTATACATATAAGTATTAGTTTATTTCCAAGGATGGTGATATCCTTGATGGTGTTGTAACAAGGAATGGATCTCCTTGAGATTAAGTGTTGTGTTGTGTTGGGTAGTAGTTCCTCCATAGTAATGGAACTAGGTACTTAGCCTAGCACCTAATAAAGGGTAGGCGACGTTGTGATAGGTGTGGTTCACCTTGGAGTGAAAGAACCCGGTGGTTAGCCTAGTACCGGAAAAAGAGTAGGCGACGTTGTGAAGGCTTCTCCGCCATAAGGAGATTGGTGTCGTACTGTCGTGTAGTGTTTACGAACTCTCGAGTAGGTGACTCGAGGAGTGGAGTAGGGCAAGGAAGGTGTCCTTGTAGCCGAACCACTATAAATACTCGTGTCGTGGTTATGTGCTTCTTACTCTTTATCTTTCATTACACGTTTATATATCTATCTATCAACGTCCAACATAAACAACCAAATAGATTGACATAATTTAATCTAAATGTTTTAAAACAAAGTTTTAATTGGTAAAACTATTCAACCCCCCTTCTAGTTTTCCACACATATCATCATAAAGCATACTCAAGCATTAAATACAACGAAAAACCTAGTTGCACTCATTAGCCAATTTCAATTAAGATAAGAGACAACCTAACAATAATTAATAACTAGGTTTCATAGATCTAAGCAAACACACAAGTAATTTAGCTAGACATGATAGACAAGCAAGCATACACACAATCAATCGAATATGGGATAGACATAATGATAAATTGGATTAACAAACGTATCTCGATGTTTAAAATAGGGTATGGGACCCTAGAATACTGTCCAAGTCGGACTACAACTGAGTTAGGGTTTGCTCTCCAAAATTCTACCTCTTAAAATACAGAAAAATCAAATTCTATATATAGATTTACAATCGCGACGGCGTCACCTTTTGCATGGGACGCCGTCAGGTCGCTGTCATTACGGCTTCGTTTTGGCCAAGTCATCAATGGGACGGCATCACTTTAGAGTTGTGACGTCGTCGGTCTTTAGTTGAGACGTCGTCTTGATTATAGATCTGGGCCGTCTGGAGTGAAAACTGTGAGTGAAGCCCTTCATAATTAAAGCGTGACGCCGTCAGGTTAGAAGACTAGAATTTTTAGTGAGCCGTCGCGTGCATGTTTTGATCAAGTCTTCATAGAGGGACGGCGTCGCCCTTTGGATGGGACGCCGTAAGGTTCTGCTAATCAGTATTGAGTGGCTTCGATCTTGACTTTGCCATTTTCTTCATGTATTTGCTCCTTTTCGTCCAGATGTGCTTCATTCCAGCATTTTGCTTCCAAAAGACCTAAAAAGTAAAAAGGAACGAAATTAAGCAGTAACAGATATAAAATGTGTCGAAATAGGGGCTTAAATGACTTCTAAAAGCGTACGTTTTGAATTCTTATCATCTGATATATAAATCTAAAAGTTTGAACGTTCGTAGTTGGGTAGGCTGTATATGGTTTACTTCTTGAAAAGTGAAGTTTTTTATGCAAATGGAGTTGGCAACACTCACGGGGTACACTGATAGAGTTATACACCTTGCATTCTCTCCTGATGGAAAAGCGATGGGACTGGAGCTAAAGGTCAAACATTAAGATTCTGGAATGTATTTCGTCCGCGTAAATCTCAGGTAAGTGACAGTTACTTAAAGTTTGTGAAATCTTTGACTTTTGTTGTTGAAGTAGCTTATTCTATGGCGTGAGTGCTGTTAAAAAATGATGGCATATGGTATTGGCTTGGCTAACTTTTTCTTTGGGGGTCAGAAAGTACTAGGCCTTCTGATTACAGTTTCTGGAGTGTGCTACCGTATATAAAGCAAAGCATGTATTTTACCCACAAGAGAAGAAGGAATTCACATGCCGCTGTGATTATCATTGGGCTTCTGTATTTGAGGTATACACATCAAGCTCTTCTATATGATAGAATTATAGTGTTAAAAACATAGTTTTTAGGATCTCGATCATGATCTTAGGATCTTACGATTCTACGATACTGCAAAGCAAAAACGATCCGGATCCTACATAGGATCTTTGCAATCTTAAGATCTTATAGGATCCTGATCTTGACCATACGATCTTAAGATCTAATCCTTTCCGATCTTACTTTTCTCGGATTACAAACTAAAAAACTGCATATTTATGAGCTTCTTTTTTGTAGAATTCAAAAAACAACATGTTAATCTTTTTAAACATTTCAAAATCATAATTTAGGACAACATTTCTATGAAACATTCATAGTATTTTATGTTTATAATGTATAATAATTTGTAGATTTGTATGATATTGCAAAAACTATTAAGAAATCACATTAGAGTAGGATCTTGAGTAGGATCCCGATCTTAAAAACCTTGGTTAAAAACATCGACTTCACAGGTTGTTACTTTGTAATTTCCATGTAGTTACTATACTTAAAGTTGCTGCTTTATACACAGCTTACAGAGAGATATAAAAGAAAAGATATTTTCACATAATAGAAGCAAGTTATGTGTTTCTAAATCTATAATGCTAACGGTAATGGGCCTTCTAACCTCTACCATTCTAATGAATATAAGAATTAGTGATAGCATACTAGAACTTCAAGACACCATGTCGCATCATAGAACATTTTGGATTCAAAAGCTAACACATTGATTATACACCATATTAGTAACACTCATTATACTGTTAGATTTTGCCATATGAGCAAACCTGAAGTAAATTTAAACACATAGCTTAGGTTCATGATTTCACCATTGGTATATATTTGAGATATGCAAAATATTGAGCCTATGAAACACCGGTTTGAAAGATGTTAATTTTATAGGTTTAGTGCTTTTGTTTCAATTGAAATTTTGTTATCTTTATTGGTTCATGGCTATATTTGATCCACATTATTATTATTATTTTTTACGTTCTTACTCCACTCCAAAGATGCTTCAACATGTTTGTGCTAATTATTACTTTTAGAATGTAGTGAATACAAGTGACATACGTATTTCGTCAACCGTTTCTCGATCGAATTCGTATGGAGCTGTTGCTTAGGAGGTACTTTTTTAAAGGTTCGTTTGCATTTCTGTGTTTTGTTAAACAACTTACGCACAAAATATGTATATCAAAGAAGGTTATGTTTGTGTACGTGGTTACTATTCTTAGGGGCGGGTATTTGGTTAAGCTTATTTTACTGTTATTGACAGGCTGCGCTTTCATGTGAAAATGAAGAAAATCGGTCAAGGGTGCAGGTTTTCGTCCATTGCTTCCTTGGTCATTGAAGTTCACTTAATATTAAGTTCAAAGACAATAATTGTGTATGAACTGTATAGAAACTTTAAGGCTGCAATTAAAATATGACTTCTGGGATATGTATTCATTATATGAAAGTTACGAATCAAGTGTACATTCGGAATACAAAAATGTACTCCGACACTGCTGCAAAAACCCCCGCCGCAACGTGGCGGGCACCAATTCCTCGTTATGTATTATATGTTACAAGATTCACAAACTAATAATGATTATCACTTTAAAAGCTAACAAATTCATTTAATAACTGTACAAAATTTGTGAATAAGCTCTATCCAAACTCCCATGACATGAATTAGGTTACTCTAAGACCAGTTTCAGTACCCGATGATCTTTATCTAGATTTAATATAGAATAACCCGAGTATATTAAACTCAATGATGACAATTAACCTCACTGATAAAATGATAACTAAGTACTAACATTCTCGTAGTTTTTTTCATTGATACTTTAAGATAATTGTAAATCGACAAAAGGTACACTCTACCTTCCTAATGCGGCATTTACGACACGAAAAGAAAATAGCGGTGAGCTTTAATATTCTTGAATTGTCACTCATACGAAATATATGTAAATGGTAGCAAATCAGACAAATACCAAAGAAGTAAACTGAACCAAAACATTTGTAAGCTCAAACCAAAAATTTCAGCTTTTATCAAAATATTTTTATTTCCAAATATAAATTAAAAAAAAATATATATATATAAATAAAATGTTATCTAAAAATTTGAAAAAAAGAGCCACACTAAATGCACATGAAATACGTAAGCGTAGATACAATTACTCGCTAGAACGCATCAAGCAAGAGCATAATACATAAATAAATATTCAGGTGGTATTCGTCATATGGGACGTATGCTTATACGTGTCTTTATATTATTCATGAAATGATAGTACTTTTCTATTTACAATTATTTATTTTTAATTTTATAGCAAAAGTAAAATGTTGATTAGCAATGACTCAATGAGTAATGACAAAATAACAAAACTTCGGTCATTGTGTTTTGGAAAGACTTGATGACTGCATTTGAAAAACGAAGATAAGGGTGGTGGCAATGGGGCATGATATGTCTCGGTATGAAGCCAAACCGATCGGCAACACCGTTGCCACCATTGAGGTATCAATTGGTATCGAAGGCTTTCGGCAATCTTTGCCGAAATGGTATGGAAGGAGCGTGTGTTTGTGTTTCAAAAATTGGACCGTTGCTAATTAATAAATAAAAAAAAAAAAATTGACCGTTGCCTATAAAAAAAACCCCTTTATAAATAACAATTCATCCACCTCACATTTTATTCCAAATCTCATCATTTTTACACAAACAAATCAACTACAATACTCAAAAAAATGTCTTCATCCTCCTCTTCTTCATCCGATGACGAATTAATTTTTCCCGACCAGTCTACCGAACTATCGTTATCCACCGGTAGTACCCTATCAACCTATTTAGCCGTGCGCTATTCCAATGAAGACACGGCAAGTTCAAGCACTACCGAAACCCGGGGGCAATCTCTCACCCGCTTTCATGATGAAGCATTACAAACTCTAATGAATGACTATTTCGTCGAACGACCAAAGTTTCCCGACCATGTTTTTCGTGATAGATTTCGAATGAATAAAAGCTTGTTTTTAAGAATTGTTGGTGATGTTGAAGCGAAATTTGAATGGTTTCAAGAGGCCCAAGACGCAAGGGGAAAAAAGGTTTCACGGCATTACAAAAATGCACATCGGCCATTCGGCAACTCGCAACGGGTGAACCTCCGGATAGATTTGATGACTATTTAAACATGACACAAAGAACGTCAGGTTAATCTTCACATAGTTATTTTTTAAATTCGGTTTTTTTACTATTTTTTAAATTCGGTTTTTATAAAGTTTTTTTTTGTTTTTTTTTTTTTTTTAATTAATATTTTGTAAGAGATTGCCTTGATCATTTTTGCCATTCAATAAGTGAATTATATGGTCGAGAGTTCTTACGTAGGCTTACAGCCCATGACGTTTCACGGTTATTCGAGGCATATGAAGAAAAACATCACATTCTTGGAATGCTTGGTAGCATTGATTGTACACATTTCGTTTGGCGAAATTGTCCTAGGCATTTGAAAGGCCAATATAAGAGAGGTGATCACCAATACCCGACTTTTATGCTTGAAGCCGTCGCTTCAAATGATTCTTGGATTTGGCATTCGTTTTTTGGTCCTCCCGGTGCAAACAACAACATCAATGTTTTGAATCAATCTCCGTTGTATCATCGAGCGAAATGGAACGCGCCAAATGTTCATTTTCTAAATGGACGGTTTACAAACGTGGATATTATCTTACCGATGGAATCTATCCTACGTATTCAATGTTTGTTAAAGTATATAAGAAAGAATCTGGTATTGCACTCTCGCACCAAACATATAGAGATTCGTCATCACTTCTTAAGAGACAATGTTCAAAAGGGGAACATCTCTATTGAGAAGGTAGCATCCGAAGACAACATAACCGACGTCCTCACCAAACCATTGAAGCGGGAACAATTCAACCTACTTCGTCTTGGTCTTGGTCTCATGGAACAATCGTTGTAATTAGTTTTTAAACTCTACAAGGTATGTAAACGCTAGCCTTCTTCTTTTCCGAGTCTATGCTCTCTATTTCACACACAACTCACAAGCAATACGGGAATTTTCAAAACCCAAGATAGGTTTTATTTACAACTCATACTTTCAAAGTTTTCTTTTACTTTTCAAGGTAAGTTTTCTTTACAACACATAATTTCATACATATTTTTTTTTCTTCCCAAGGATAAACGTTTTTCTTCAAACAAAGAAACTTTTTCAAAATGTTTTCTAAAAGGATACCTCTTCTCGTATCACTTTCATAAAAGCCATTTCTCACGTCTAGGACAAACCGGTTTTTCATTATTAATACAAAGTAAAAACCCGTTTTCATTGCATCTCATGTCTTTTGAATGCTAAAGAGGACACATAACTAATATGTGTTTTCAGGTACATTCATTTAAGCAACAATGAATTAAGAGCACTCGGGTTATCTCACATAATAGTATGCTTTTTCACTTCTAGTCTATTTTCCTTTTCTTCTTAGGAGTCGAGATAACCGCAACTCCAAATGGTTTGCATATAGGCACACACTAGGCAAAAATGTTTCTAAAAGAAAAATTTTAAGCTGCATGAGTCACCAGTACCACGAATCCCAGCATTAACGCTGGACGGTTCCCTCAAGGGAAGGATCCGTGGGATCCGTGAGACAGAAGCTAAAATTATCTTCCATTTTTCTCACTTTGGATGAAAACATCTATATTTTCATCATTTTATCATTTTTTTTGTATGTTACTTAATGCTTGTGTTCTCATGATCACATGCCTTAAATTCATATCTAATCATTTTAGTCCACATTTTGGGTCAAACATTCATTACAATTCATTATTTTTCTATAAATAAGATTCCCAAAATGCTTGCATATTCATCACTCTCAACCTCACAAACAACCATCATCATGTCATCCAAAAGATCTTCCAACATAGATGAATCACCTAGTGCAAACAATCTTTTTCAAGAAATCCAAAATTTTGTCCCACTACCTTCCGTAGTACAACCATCCAAATCTAGAAAAACCGCACTGATTGGAATCCGGCCTTGTTGTTTAGCAAAACAATTATCAAATAGTTCATCACCAACCACTCATTCACCACAAAATGCTTCCATAGTAGCACCTCCCTCATCTCCAACAAGCACACCAACATCATCACCCATCAAATCTCCACCTAAAGTCACTCTTTTGGAACTCCTTAAGACTCCAACAAGATCCCGACAAACCAACCAAAAATAACTAGTCTTTTTAACACCTCTCACATCTCCAAAAAAAATCTTCAAAGACCTTGAAACCTCACCACCTTTAGCTCCCATTGTCTTTGTAACACCCCCAAATCTCAGTACAGCGGAAGACTTAATCAAGTTTTTGGGGCGTTACTATTGGATTGGTATCACACACAAGTATAGCAAAAAGATAGTCATTTAACATTCAAAACCAATCCCAAATTTAGTTATTCGAAACATTTAATCCAAAAGTGTAAATATTAGGCCCAAAACATGATTTAATAAAATAGGTCCCCAAAGTTTATCAGAGTCAGAAATGATCCTTGAACCCCGCCTCCTTGCCAAGTGATAACGCTACACGCGTCGTTCGGGGTCAAAGGAACTTCCTTTTCGTCGAGCAAGTTTTTCAACACCATAGGCAGTGAACCTAATCGTTGTAGTGTAGTATTAGGGTAAGCCACGGGAATTGATATCGTTCTCTAGGGGAATAGGAATGCTAGTGAGAAGTTACTAAACTAAGGTTGGGGTTGAGGAAGATTATTTATTTTTTATCTTTTTATGTTTTTTAGGAAATAGAAAGGTACGAATCTCGGGGTTTGGATTTGGGGGGTTGGTATTTCTACCGATTACTCTACTTATCTAATTACCTAATCTAGTGGTGTATGTAGTCTATGTCTAATTATTGTGTGCTTGTATGATGATTTAAAGATGTGTTTACTTAGGTTTTATTACTCCTTAATTATCTCCTATTGATGGTTGAATTGTCAAGTCCTTATTCTTAATCGCGTTGTGTGTCTAAGGTCGTAGGGTATGCGTTTATCCCTAACTCTTTGAAACTACCAAAGGTTATCGCCTACAAAATCTCTAGGATTTATAAACTTAACACTAAGGTACTTTTCGGATGGTTTAGCCTACAATGACTCTAGGTACTATAAGCTAAGGTTCAACAAAGATTAATCAAGCATTAACTACACAACGGATGACCTATCGCAATACTAGATCATTAACAATTAAGATAAGAGACAACCAATCAATATTCAATAATTAAGTTTCATATTCCTAAGCAAACACACAAGTAAATTAGCCGGACATGGGAACATGCAAGCATACACACAATTAATTAAAGACATAATTGAATTAATGAAGTAAAACACTTATCTTGATGTAAGATAGGTATGGAACCCTAAAATATTGTACAAGATGCCTTGGTTCGTTTTAGGTTTTACTCCAAAAGACTACACACCGAAAACTAAAAATTCGGATTCTATCTATAAGATTACACATGCGACGGCGTCACCCTTTGATTTGTGACGCCGGGTCGCCGTCATTAGGGTTTTGTCTTGGCCACGTTAGCCTTGCGACGGCCATCAGATGCTTGTGACGCCGTCTCTTCAATATCTCGACGTCGTGCGGATCAAATCTAGGCCGTCGAGTTGCGACGCCTATTCTTTTAAAACACAAGCCGTCACTTGTAAATGAGCACTTTGGCTTCGAGTCACAAAAGTTGTCCGACGGCATCACTATTTTGTGTCTCGACGCCGTCCCCTTCGTTCCAAAGACTGAGTGTCTCGATTCTTGACTTTGGCCATTTTCTTCAGATATTCGCGCTTATTGTCCGAATAAGTGTCATTCCAACATTTTTCCTTCAAGATACCTAAAAGTGAAAAGGAATTATATTAAGTAAAACGGATACAAAAGTGATCAAATAAGGGCTTAAACGACCCTCAAAAGGTACATTTTAAAACCTTATCAAATATCCCTACACTTGGTATTTGCTTGTCCTCAAGCAAATGTGCTTTTAGCCAATTAATTTATAAGTTAGGGGTCATGAAGCATTGGTTTAGAACAATCCACAACACATATAAGCCCCGCAAAAGTCATAACGACCACGGAAATTACATACTAGCACCTCACATGGGGTGTTTGGATACTCACATCTCTCGGGTGTATATGAAATATAACAAGTTGGAAATGGAAGATAAACACTCATTAACCGGTCCTAGTACATAGATTATCATAGGCTTGAGACTAGATCAAACCTCCATCACTTTGGCGTAAGCACCTAGGAAATACTATCCAAGAGGTCTTTTAAAGGGTTGTAATGATAGGCTTACGGTAGGGAAACAAAGGGTTTGGTGGGATAGGCAATTTAGTGGTGGCAAGTCAAAAATCTTTATGTTAGAAGCATGCGAAGAATGGCGTTGCTAAGCCAAGACTCGACACTCTAGACTCTAGATAACTTAAACAAACAAACATAAATTAAAGATAGATGCATGCTGGTAGACGTAGGTTTTTTTTTTTTTTTTTTTTTTTTTTTTTCATACACTTTTACTCTACCATCCTCTACGATAACATCAAAATGATAGGGATTTATAGGCACATCCCTACACTTGAGTTTTTATTATTCTAACACTAATATGACCCGAGTTGAAAAGATCAAAACACTTGAAGTACATTATTATGCAAATAAAGGGAATTTGAATTTAACGTTCCCTTCCCGTCATTTCATAAACTTTAACTTTTCGCATGAGTCCCAATCGTCCCAAAACTGTGTACAAAGGATATGACTCGACTTAGCAACTTATGCAAGCAACTAGATAATTGAACTAAGGGTTTAGTGTGATAACAATAATGCACTAAAAGTGAGTGCATACAAGGTAGGCTAAGGCGATTTGGGTGTACATTTGGGGGTGGGGTGTAAACAATGCTCTTCATTGATATTCGGAAAACCGAAACATCACGAGAACCGCGAAAATGATAGGCTCGAGGGGTTAACTAGGGTATCATGTACTAAAGATGAGTACAACGCAAAGGTGGGGAATTACTCAACCGATGTGAAGAAGTAATTATATTACGGTATCAAACAAGGGTTATCCTAATGCCTCTTATCATTTAGTTATTCCTAACTACACAAGTGTAGTCTTACTAGCGATCTCGGGATGCATCACAAAACAAGTTCTAGAATCTATTGTACTACCGGTTCACACACTAAGCATTAAAGATGAATGCTTTAATTCCTACTAATCTAAGGGCGATCCTCACATTTTGGGTGGAATTTAAGTGGTAAATGGTTTTTTTTGCTAGTCATATAATTTCCTATCCATGAGACGCTTTATTAAGACTAATGGCCCACTCCTATATGTCATGAAAATTTTTAAATTTGGTGCCAAAATTACCCTAACCGATATTTTCTCATGGTTTATTACACAAATGCAATTGGACAAAGCAAATAGTCAAGGATAAGCATAGTTTCAAAGTTCCCGTTTTATTTTCCCTCCCTACACTTAAACTGAACATTGTCCCCAATGTTCCCCGAAAGTATCAAAGTAATGATAATGGAAGGTAATTAAAAACGAAAGAAACTAATACTCCCCTGATTAGCTCGGTAGGATCCGTGTAAAGTGGTGGTTACATCTTTCTTCAAGAAGAACGTTTGCGTGAAAAGCTCCTTCTCATCTTATGTATCTTCTTCTTGGTAAATTAAACTCGCACACTTGAAGAAACAAATGAAACCTTCGCGTAAAATCGGCGGTAATAATATATATAGGACTCTACTAAACTAGGATATAATGCTTGTGGAATGGATGTTTATGCAATTTACGAAAAATTAAGACACGAAAAATTCCAAAATTTATAAGTAGCTCGAAAACGAGAAAAAGTAATCGATTGTTTCGCCCTTCCCGACGCCGTTAGGTTGCGACCCTGACGCCGTTAGGTTATCCTGACAAAAACTGGTATGCGATTTTCTGGAAATAATTCTGGAAAATTTACATCTTTAGAATCTGGAAAAAATTTCTGCAAAACATCCATTATGACTCGATACAAGCATTTGACTCGAACAAACAGCCATGTATATCTTTTAATTAATTAAAATTCTCATGTTTACGTTTCTTTTGAAAACGTGTGTAATCCTCCCTACACTTATCCCTTATGTAAAATACCTTTATATGTAATTAAGACGAGGTTAAAGACAAAATAAAGCATTTTTACAAATTTAAACATGAGAGTAAACAATCAATAAAAGATATATGACACAAACAAGCAAACAATTAAGCATGGGTTGCCTCCCACGAAGCGCTTTTCTTTATTTATGAGTCTTGTAGCTAGACTCGAAGTCGTGCCCCTACGTGATCTCGTTTTTCATTCTCAATGAGAATTCTATCATATTGAAAAAAAATTCATCGACTCTATACCTAGGCCCTAGGGTCAAGCAATCCTTATAATAAAGTCTCCTTTTCTCCCACATGAAATTCAAACCTTTTTCAACATCGTCTTCACTTTTTTCGTCAAAAGCTCTAATGTTGTCTCATTCAAAAAGGGATAAAGGGCTGTATCCATTCGTCTTCAAGGCATCCTATAAGTGATCTCCTCCTTCCCTTCCTTAAACCTAACCGTTCCTTCAAACTTGTTATGGCTCATTTTAGACTTTTCAACAAACGGTTTTCCTAGCACTACTTGGGATAAGCTATGATCAATGACACATCCAATGTCTTCTAGGACCACAAAATCAACTAGGTAGGTGAAATTCCCTATAAAGACATGTACATCCTTTACTCTTCCCACAAAGTTGCAAACCCCACCTGGATACTTAGAGTCTCTCCTAATCTTAAGTCGCTCATTCATAATGTCATTGTAAACAGCTGATGACATCACATTAATGGGAGATTCCGTATCTATGTAAGCATGTTCGACATTCCTATATCCAATCATACAAGGAATTTTGAGGTTCCAAGGATTTCCTCTCCTAATCTTTGGACATATCCTAATGATGGGTGATCGGGGATTATCGATTATGTATTGATGGTAAGCAACCTCTTCCTTAGTGGGGTAAAGATTGAAATAAGCACTATCCTCCTCATTCACGTTCCTATTTACTAAGCCATTTTCCGAATTGCTGTCGATCATGGAGCCAACTACAGAGGCGCTGACCACTTTCTTAACAACATCCCTAACTGTACTATCAAATATCTTTTGCAAATATTGAAGGTCGGTGTTTCGACTTACATAACAGTTTTGGCGGTTGTGTTGGTCATTGGGTTGGTTTTTGATTGAAAGTGGTTTATTTGGTGGTGGGTTGTTGGTTGATGAGCAATCACCTTCCATGATGAAAAGTGATGGGGCTACAAACAAAGGTCATGAAGAAGGGGGATAGACTACGAGAAAGCTAAAAATTGAGAAAAAAAAAGCTTACTTGATAGGAATCAAGCAAGGAAACCTAAACGAGGTGGACTCTAACTAGCTATTCTATTCCCGGCGGGGCGCCAAAACTTGATAACGCCACACGCCGCGTCGGGGTCAAAGGAACTTCCTTTTAAATCGAGCAAGTTTTTCAACACCCTAGGCAATGAACCTAATCGTTGTAGTGTAGTATTAGGGTAAGCCACGGAATTGATATCGTTCTCTAGGGGAATAGGAATGCTAGTGAGAAGTTACTAAACTAAGGTTGGGGTTGAGGAAGATTATTTTTTATCTTTTTATGTTTTTTAGGAAATAGAAAGGTACGAATCTCGGGGTTTGGATTTGGGGGGTTAGTATTTCTACCGATTACTCTACTTATCTAATTACCTAATCTAGTGGTGTATGTACTCTATGTTTAATTATTGTGTGCTCGTATGATGATTTAAAGATGTGTTTACTTAGGTTTTATTACTCCTTAATTATCTCCTATTGATGGTTGAATTGTCACGTCCTTATTATTAATCGCGTTGTGTGTCTAAGGTCGTAGGGTATGCGTTTATCCCTAACTCTTTGAAACTACCAAAGGTTATCGCCTACAAAATCTCTAGGATTTATAAACTTAACACTAAGGTACTTTTCGGATGGTTTAGCCTACAATGACTATAGGTACTATAACCTAAGGTTCAACAAAGATTAATCAAGCATTAATTACACAACGGATCACCTATCGCAATACTAGATCATTAACAATTAAGATAAGAGACAACCAATCAATATTCAATAATTAAGTTTCATATTCCCTAAGCAAACACACAAGTAAATTAGCCGGACATGGGGAACATGCAAGCATACACACAATTAATTGAAGACATAATTGAATTAATGAAGTAAAACACTTATCTTGATGTAAGATAGGGTATGGAACCCTAAAATCTTGTACAAGACAGCCTTTGGTTCGGTTTAGGTTTTACTCCAAAAGACTACACACCGAAAACTAAAAATTCGGATTCTATATATAAGATAACACATGCGACGCGTCACCCTTTGATTTGTGACGCCGTCGGTCGCCGTCATTAGGGTTTCGTCTTGGCCACGTTAGTCTTTCGACGACGCCACCTTATGCTTGTGACGCCGTCCTCTTCGCCTCGACGTCGTGCGATCAAATCTAGGCCGTCCGAGTTGCGACACCCTATTCTTTTAAAACCCGAAGCCGTCACTTGTAAATGAGCAATTTGGCTTCGAGCCGTTATAAAGTTGTCCGACGGTGTCACTATTTTGTGCTGACGCCGTCCCTTCGGGCCCAAAGCACTGAGTGTCTGATTCTTGACTTTGGCCATTTTCTTCAGATATTCGCACCTTATCATCCGAATAAGTGTCATTCCAACATTTTGCCTTCAAGATACCTAAAAAGTGAAAAGGAACGATATTAAGTAATAACGGATACAAAAGTGATCAAATAAGGGCTTAAACGACCCCTAAAAAAGGTACATTTTAAAACCTTATCACCAAGCTTCTACCGATCACGTATTCCAAACGTCTCTCAAATACCTGAGAAATCATGCTAAAAGGTCAGCTTACGCTGGTGAGTTCATAGGTTTAAGTTCAACAAAATCATAGTGGACCTGTAGGAGTTGATTTGCTATGCAAGACCTAAGCTAGATGAATACCGTTTGCACACACCGATCCTACCCGGATCACCAACCATATAATCATATCCCGCATCCAGGGATTACTCGGGCCTCGTGACTCTAGTCCAGCACTATCGTGGCAACCTCTAGAACAGTTGCCAACCCCGGACTAGGTCGATGTAGAAGTCTATTCTTAGCTAGGCACGGTTCAACCTAGTCTAAGGCAACAACTACCGCACATCTTATCTAAACAGTCAAGCATATAAGCAAATCCAAATAGTTTTAACGGTCCAAAAACAGTAGCATGATTCTCACCCCAATATAGTTAAAACGTAGATAAAAGTGGGGCTATGAAACTCACCTCAAGCAATCAACGTACAAATAAACACTAGCAGAAGATAACGGGTAATCACGGCACAACAACTATCGACTCGGCACAACCTATTAATGTAGACCAAATTTAATATATATATCTCTCAAAATCAAGGTTATCTACCCGAATGTATTCCATTTCGTTATTTCCAAAAATGTCTCGTTTCACCATTTATTCCTAATGTTTAGTATCCTCATGTGGGTGTATCGACTCAATATGATGCTATGAATGCACTCAAAGAACCAATATGTGACTCAATGCAACACGATGAGACATCTAAGCGATAAGCTCCATAGTCCAATAAGTTTCGGAATAAATAGTAGACCTTATCGAATTCGTCAACTCAAAAAACTCATTTATTTATTCGTGTCGCTTATTATCCCATAAATCAATCGTATCCTAAAGAGTCATAAGGATAATTCACCCATTAATAAGGTTACCCAACGTACCTAGCGGGCTCTTATTAGATTCGTCAACCTAATAAGTCCGCTACCCACGTGGATCAACACTATTAACGTTAGGTTATCCGTAACCCATGCACACAACGTAAGCAATTAAATACTTAAACTAGTATTAAATGCCCATAATTGGCATCCTTCGATAAACGTGTACTCGAAACATTAATTACTTATTTATTATGAAACATTTCCATTTTAGTCGTTAGTTTCCATTTAAAAATAGTAAATAACAAGATAAGACTTGTTATCGATATCTTTAGTATAAAAGCTCTTTTTATTATTTATATTTCATAGTCTATTAGCATCTTCATGTATATATATATATATATATTTCGTCAAATTCCAATATAAATCTCATATCGTTATTCGTTTCGAGTCCACAAGCACGAGTCATGACTTCTCAGCTTTTAATCAATCAATAGTCCAAATTATACTAAAGTCCATGTTACGGCTTTGTCGGAGTCAACTATTGACTAAAAAGTCAAAGTAACACCGATGTAACTCAAAGTTGACAATATATATATCAAGTCCAATTAAAAGTCATAATAGCGCAATTTAATCCCAAACCAACTCAAATCAATCACGCCAACCAATCAACCAACCAAATATACCCGAAACCAATGTTATGACCCTAATGGTCATGACACGGTCACGGTTAAGACCACGTGAACCAAACAAGCTCTAGAAGCTTTTCGGCTCCACGCGTCTCATCCAAACATCAACAATATCAACCAACAAGCTACCAAAACGACTCAACCCGGACCCTTGGTCCATGTGGGTCACGTACGTAACCCATGGGGCTCGTACGTGCCCTATGTGGCTCGTACACCATGCCAAACCCAACCAAACACTACCAAATCAATTCCACAACATCCAAATACAATCAATCAACCTCCAATCATCAACCAAACACCAAACCCATCATCTATTCTAACCAAAAATATGAAACTAGACCTAAAATTCAAAAAACCCATCAATATGATGCACCACATGCTTACCAAACACTAGCTACATGTTTATTTAAGTGTTAATTAGACTTAATTCCATGTTTCACCCAAAAGCCCTAAAATTTGTGATAGGGTCGAAACCCTAATCAAGCCATACGTGGCTTTACCAAGCTCAAACAAGGTGTATTCAAGTCCCTTTTACCTTTTCCAAACACGAATTGCAAAACCCACTTGAAACCCTAGAAATCTGAATCTTAATCTTTAGATTTGAAGGTGTTAATGAAGGTTTTAGTGAGAGTATTATATATGGATAGAAAGAGGAGGAAGAGAGCTTCAATATGGTGGTGGTGGTGGGTGGTCACGCACTGTCGTGTGGCGGTGGTGGCCGGAATAGTGGCCGGCGGTGGTGGGTAATTAGGGTTAGGGTTTTATTTAATTTGGGGAGAGAGAGAGTAGAGAGAGAAAGGTGAGTGTGTGTGTGTGTTTTTAGTGAGAGAAAGTGAAGTATCAAATGAGGGGAGGATGAGGTCTTATATACTTGGACAAAAGGACTAAAAATAAAATAAAAGAGAGGGAGGGGGGCGCCGACTAGGGAGAAAAGAGGAGGGTCGGAGTTGTAATTTTTCGTAACTATCCCGTTTACCCATTCTCGAGCTCATATATTGCCCCCGAGTGTCCCATGACGTTCATTCGACTTTCTAATATCGTTATTTATGTTTTTCCACGAGTTTTGACTATTTATTTGTCAATTTTCGAGTTACGGTCTAAAAGTTACATTATTTCTCGTTTTAGGCTTTTCTAGTGCCGAATCGAATAGTGCCTACCAAATAGAGTTAAAACTCATACGATAACTCATTCAATAGTGAAATAATCCGTAAAAACCAATAGACGATATAAAATCAAGTCATGGTTTATAAAAATAGTGATAAAGGCAAAGTTCGGTTTAGTTTAACGTAATGCGGTTACCTAAAACAAACTCCTTAAATTGCCAGTTGCCACAGCCTCCCAGCCTCAGAAGAAACCCGTCCCGGGTTTCACTCCGAGTTGCTTGATGTCATAAAAAGTTTATGATACTTCCTACGGAAAACGTCCTCACGTTCCCAAGTGAACTCTGGTGCATGCCGGGAGTTCCAACGAACTTTGATAATTGGGATACGGCTATTCTTCAGCCGTTTAATCTCACGTTCCATAATCTCAATCGGTTCCTCAACGAAATTCAATTTCTCATCAATACGAATATCTCTTAAGGGTACCACTATGTTTTCCTCCGAAAGACATTTCTTAAGATTACTAACATGAAAGACATTGTGTACACTGCTCAATTCCGATGGTAGCTCCAGGCGGTATGCTACCGGTCTGATTCTTTCTAGGATTGGAAAGGGACCAATATATCGGGGATTGAGTTTTCCACGCTTTCCAAAATGAATCACTCCTTCCCAAGGAGAAACTTTCAACATAACACGATCTCCAACCTGAAATTCTAAAGGTTTACGTCTCTTATCGGTATAACTCTTTTGTCTATCACGAGCGGTTTGCAACCGGTTACGAATCTGAACTATCTTCTCAGTGGTTTCTAGGACAAGTTCGGGACCTGTAAGTTGACTATTGCCAACTTCAGCCCAACAAACAGGAGAACGACAATTTTGGCCATACAGTGCCTCAAATGGAGCGGACTTAATGCTAGAACGATAGCTATTGTTGTAAGAGAATTTGGCCAAAGGGAGGTGTCTCTCCCAGCCTTTTCCGAAATCAATAACACAGGCTCTGAGCATGTCCTATAAAATGTGAATGGTTCTCTCGCTTTGACCATCGGTCTGAGGGTGGTAAGCAGTGCTTATATCCAAGTTAGTTCCTAACACTGATTGTAAGGATCTCCAAAAGTGGGATGTAAAACGACTATCCCTATCGGAAATGATAAATATCGGTACTCCATGACATTATACTACCTCCTTAAGATACAATTGAGCAAGCTTATCGAGACTATCAGTTTCACTAATGGCTAAGAAGTGAGCAGACTTAGTTAAACGATCAACTATTACCCAGATAGCGTCATTGCCGCTAGCTGTCCTCGGTAATTTAGTGATAAAGTCCATGGTTATTCGCTCCCATTTCCATTCTGGGAGTTTGGGTTGAACTAAAAGTCCTGAGGGTTTATGATGTTCGGCCTTTACCTTAGAACAAGTCAGGCACCAACTGACATACTGAGCTATATCGGCTTTTATATTAGGCCACCAATAAAGTTTCTTAAGGTCCTGATACATCTTATCGGCTCCGGGATGAATAGAGTATTTTGATTAATGCGACTCATGCATAATCAACTCACGTATTCCACCATGAAATGGTATCCAGCTTTTGTCTCTGAAGCATAAGGTTCCGTAGGAACGCTTCAAGAATCCGTTTTCACTTTCTACCATTCCATGAAGATTCTCATAAGGACGGTTCTCTTCCGTCAATGCCTCTGCTTGGGCGGCTAAAATTTGAGACGGTAAGGGCGAATCAATGGTCATTCCTAAGGATCTAATGAGTAGGGTGGAATGTCCTCCTTACGACTAAGTGCATCGGCCACAACATTAGCCTTACCAGATAATAACGAATCTCACACCATAATCACTAAGCAATTCTAACCAACGACGTTGTCTCATGTTCGATTCCTTCGATCTAAGATATGCTTCAAGCTCTTATGGTCGGTAAATACTACACACTTGGTTCCATACGATAATGTCTCCGGATCCTAAGAGCAAACACTACAACACCTAACTCAAGGTCATGGGTGGTGTAGTTTTTCTCATCTTCTTAATTTGTCGATGCATAAGCAATCACCTTCTCCGTTGCATCAAAACAAAGACCTAAGCCTTTATGCGAGCGTCGCGAGACGACAAAGTCTTCGCTTCCTTCAGTAAAGCTAGGATGGGCGCACTACACAACTTCTCCTTGAAGTTGGAATGCTTCTTCTTCCTTTTCTCCCATTCATACTTAACATCCTTCGTGTTAGTTTGGTCACGACTTAGCTATCTTGGAAAATCCCTCAATGAATCTCCTATAATAGCCTGCTAAACCTAGAAAATGTCGGATTTCTGATGGGTTCTTAGGAGCTTCCCATTCCTTAATGGCCTTAATCTTAGTTGGGTCAACATGAACACCTCGACTATCTATCACATGACCTAAGAATTGCACGGACGAAATCCAAAATTCACACTTAGAGAATTTGGCATACAACTTCTCCTCTCTCAACAATCCTAAAATGAGCCTCAAATGCTTTTCGTGCTCCTCACTACTCTTGGAGTATATCAAGATGTCGTCTATGAATACTATCACAAACTTATCCAGGTATGGCTTACACACTCGGTTCATGAGATCCATGAAAACACCGCGTTGGTCAAACCAAACGACATCACTTTGAATTCATAGTGTCCATAACGAGTCCTAAACGCCGCCTTAGGGATATCCTCCTCTCGAACTCTAAGTCGGTGATAACCGGATCGTAAGTCGATCTTAGAAAAGACACTAGCTCCTTGGAGTTGTTCGAATAGGTCATCTATTCTAGGTAACGGATATCGGTTCTTCACCGTCAACTTATTCAATTCCTATAATCAATACACATCCCAAACGATCCATCCTTCTTCTTCACAAACAACACCGGTGCTCCCCACGGTGACGAACTTGCTCGAATGAATCCTTCTCTCGACAATTACGCCAACTGTTTAGACAGTTCCTCCAATTCTCTTGGAGCAAGTCGATAAGGTGCCCTGCCACGGTGCAACACCGGTATCAACTCTATTTGAATTCCACTTGTCGGACGGTGGAATCCACAGCGATCGTCGGAAACACATCCGTAAATTCTCTAACGACGGGTACATCATTAAGGTGTCTTTCACTCTTCTCCTCACTTTTCTTTTAGAAATTCGAGCCAAGAAAAGACAACCTCCTCTGTCGATGTACTGGGGCCTTAATACAAGAGATGATGCTCAACCGGGAAGGACTTCCACAGTCGCTCCGATCTCCTTGTATGCTCAGAACTTTTCCGCCATATGGTAAACGTACGATCTTCTCATCGCAGATGATGTGTGCACCGTTCTTCGACAACCAATCCATTCTGATAATGACGTAAAAACTTCCTAAGGTAACCGGCAATAGGTCTATACTAAACGGGCGGTCTAGGAAACTTAAGGTACAACCTCGAACTACGGTGTCTATCTTCTCCCTATTCCCATTAGCTAATTCCACATCGTAACTAAACCCTAGAGGTGTTTGGGAGATTCCTAGTAATGGCATAAAATTGGTGGATACGAAACTCTTATCCGCACCAAGATCAAACAAGATGGAAGATATCGATTATTGAGAAGGAAGGTACCAGACTCACGTTAGGGTCCTCACCGCCTTCCTTCCCAATAGCGCGTAAACACGCTACTGCTCCCATGTCTCTCTCACGATTCCTAGCACCATGGTTTCCTGTTTTCCACAAACTCACGCTTCACGTGGTTTAAGCCATTACTTCCCATACCTCGGTTAGCAAATCCTCCTACATTACCGGATTTACTCATCCACGGCTCTCGGCACTCATTCTTAAAGTGTCCCTTCTTTCCACATCCAAAACAGTGATAGTGGCCTTGCAGTCCGCTCCTTGTGCGGTTTGAGTCGCAGCAGTGGGCGAGACCTACATCTTTGGCCATGTGTCCTACCTTAGAGCACTTCCTACACACATTCGGGCATAGTCCATGGTGGTGTCGGTTACAACGACCACACATAGGCCTACTACCTTCATAACCTTTCTTTTCTCCATTTCCTATGGCGAACACCCTGGCTGTCTCTTGCCGTTTGTTGTCATTCCCTTTAACAACTTCATTCCTCTTCCTCTTATCACTCCTATAATTCTTACCCTTGTCTCCTACTTCTAACACATAAGAGTCCATCAAACGCTGAGCCACAGTAATTGCCTCATGCAAATTAACTAGCTTCGCAGCGATGACATCATTTCGAGTAGCTAAAGGCAATCCATCAGCATACCTCTCAATCTTAAATTCTTCAGTGTGAACCATATCAGGGCAAAGCAACGATAACTCTTGGAAACGACGATTATAAGTCGTCATGTCAGTACCCTTAACCTTATGGTTCCAGAACTCACTCTCTAACTTCTTAACTTCATTCCTAGGACATTATGTCTTGATCAGGAGAGTCTTAAACTGGGTATAAGTCATACTATAAGCTAAATCAATTCCTACTGATCAGTGATAGTTGTTCCACCAGGTTAACGCTTCGTCCTTCAAGGTAAATGTTGCATACTTAACCTTACAATCCTCCTCACAATTACTAACGGCAAACACAGATTCAGTTTTCTCCAACCACCTAGTTAAGTAAACTACTCCTTCAGTTCCTCCAAACTCGATGGGACCACAAAATCGAAACTCTTTGTAGGTACAACCTCGAGTTCGATTCAGCATTGGGGTTCCACCAGAGGTGTTAGAGAGATTAGTCTCACTAGCGCTTCAATGACACGCCGCGCCACTAACCGGTCAACGAGGTCGGGTTCACATGTGGAGGGTTTTGTGGAACAGACCATTCTCGCACGGTCGTTCACATTCGGGTTTTCTATGGTGGAGCGGTCGGGGCGGATGACGACCTCGACGGACGAGGCAACAACAAAGCGGCAGAGTGCTCGGTTGTTCTAAGCGGGTTTCGTCTTATTGCCATCATTCAAGGCAAGAAGAACAGTTTCATAAGTTCACAATTCACGCTCTAAAGATAGAGTTGGATTCCAAGGATCACCAAATAACGCTCGAATACATAATCAAGGTCAACAAGGATAATGCTATACCAAAGCGAAACAATCAGATACTGAATCATAACTAAAGGATGCACGTTCCAATAACCATAACTCATAGGTTTCAAAAGTGGAAATACATGGAAGGATAAGAAGAAATCAAAAACGATCCTAACGACAATACTAATAAGACAACTAGGATAGATCTACATCTTGAACCAAGTACTACTTAGTTTAAAGATGGTACAAAGCTATGAATCTAACACTATCTAGCCACGACTACGTGCATTCCTAAATGATCTCCAAACATCATCCATCACTCTCCATAGTGACAAAATCCCCAAACGCTGAGAGTTGCAATCCTTCCTAAGATTCACGACCTTCTTCTCCAAACCGTCGACCTTGCGCTGAAGCGCTTGGTCTGCCTCCAAGGCTGTCAAACACTATGTGTGCCGGTCTACTACCTGCTCACAAAGTCCTGACAGACCTTCTCTCAAGGCCATTGACTTTTTCTCTATCTTAGTCAAATCTATCCTCAAATCCTCTACACCAGTCCTCGTCACTCCCTCTAATCGATCTAACAATCTACTGAGAGTAATATCCTGTGATGTAATCCTCTCCCACATCAGACCCGTCTCACCATACTCCTCGGGCTCTGAAGCAATCTCCGAGGGTATCTCAGATCCTAACGGGCTACCTATCTCAGGTGAATGTGGTGGTGAATCAAAACCAAAAGGCTTCCCAAGGGAATCAGGCTCAGGCAAAGGAGAACTTGGTCCCGGAGAATGTAGGACTCTGAATGGAGGAGTACCCCTTCGGGATATCCTCATCATCCTCCTCTTGAGGTCCTCATCCTCATCTACATACTGCTCCTCAATCTCATGCTCCTCCTCGACCTCATGCTCCTCCTCGCCTCATCCATAAAGGGAGAGTCCATGAGTCGAGTCTCTGCTTGTGTAAATCCCGAGGTGGTACACTAGAGATCTAGGTATCCTAAGACATGGTGAGGCTGGTGGTGATGACAGAAGAGAGTGGGCTGCTAAACGGATAAGTGATGATGGTGGTCTCACGGACATGCGGGCAGTGCTATAAGCAAGCCTAGGAGTCTGGGCTCGTGCTAAGACCTGATGTAAAGTGAGCTGCCTAGATGAGCTAGGGCGATCTGATGATGATGAACTAGTGTGACGGGCAATCTCATAAGGATCACCCTGCTCAACCGTCATGAGAGTCAATGCTGACGAACTAGCAACAACAAGGACCTCCTTAGACACATCAAAAGCTAGTGAAGGCATAGTCTGTGACAATGGCATAGGGTAGGTATAAGTGTTCGAAACAACTAGTTTTAATAAGCGCATCAACTCAACCAAAACATGTATCACATAACGAAAGCTTTAAAAGTAGAGGTACCGCATTACTCAAATTATGCCTTTAAATAAAACACATAAGTTCCGTTCTATCACATAATCCCATATCAAATCAATCGAGTTCAAAATTCCAAAATCGCAATATACCGTTTACTCAAATCAAATTCCGTAGTATCTCGATAATCACATCTTATTTACCCAAAATCAATAATCATATCTCCAAATCATAACGTTTCCATAATTAGTTCACAATATCCTTTAATAGATCATCTCATAATTCAATTCGCAGTTCATACCATAATCAAATAAGAAGCTTCGGCTTGGCAAGCGGGCGTGCGTCGGTCGAGGATCCATTTTCTTAAAATGTGGTTATAGTTGAGGGTTTATAAAATACCTAATTCTCTATAACCTTGAGCTCTGATACCAATCTGTAACACCCCCAAATCTCGGTACAACGGAAGACTTAATCAAGTTTTCGGGGCGTTACTATTGGATTGGTATCGCACACAAGTATAACAAAAAGATAGTCATTTAACATTCAAAACAAATCCCAAATTTAGTTATTCGAAATAATTAATCCAAAATTGTAAATATTAGGCCCAAAACATGATTTAATAAAATAGGTCCCCAAAGTTTATCAGAGTCAGAAATGATCCTTGAACCCCGCCTCCTTGCCAAGCTTCCACCGATCACGTATTCCAAACATCTCTCAAATACCTGAGAAATCATGCTAAAAGGTCAGCTTACACTGGTGAGTTCATAGGTTTAAGTTCAACAACATCATAGTGGACCTGTAGGAGTTGATTTGCTATGCAAGACCTAAGATAGATGAATACCGTTTGCACACACTGATCCTACCCGGATCACCAACCATATAATCATATCCCGCATCCAGGGATTACTCGGGCCCCGCGACTCTAGTCCAGCACTGTCGTGGCAACCTCTAGAACAATTGCCAACCCCGGACTAGATCGATGTAGAAGTCTATTCTTAGCTAGGCACGGTTCAACCTAGTCTAAGGCAACAACTACCGCACATCTTATCTAAACAGTCAAACATATAAGAAAATCCAAATAGTTTTAACGGTCCAAAAACAGTAACATGATTCTCACCCCAATATAGTTAAAACGTAGATAAAAGTGGGGCTATGAAACTTACCTCAAGCAATCAACGTACAAATAAACACTAGCAGAAGATAACGGGTAATCACGGCACATCAACTATCGACTCGGCACAACCTATTAATGTAGACCAAATTTAATATATATATCTCTCGAAATCAACGTTATCTACCCCAATGTATTCCATTTCGTTATTTCCAAAAATGTCTCGTTTCACCATTTATTCCTAGTGTTTGGTATCCTCATGTGGGTGTATCGACTCAATATGATGCTATGAATGCACTCAAACAACCAATATGTGACTCAATGCAACACGATGAGACATCTAAGCGATAAGCTCCATAGTCCAATAAGTTTCGGAATAAATAGTAGACCTTATCGAATTCGTCAACTCGATAAACTCATTTATTTATTCTTGTCGCTTATTATCCCATAAATCAATCGTATCCTAAAGAGTCATAAGGATAAATCACCCATTAATAAGGTTACCCAACGTACCTAGCGGGCTCCTATTAGATTCGTCAACCTAATAAGTCCGCTACCCACGTGGATCAACACTATTAACGTTAGGTTATCCGTAACCCATGCACACAACGTAAGCAATTAAATACTTAAACTAGTATTAAATGCCCATAATTGGCATCCTTCGATAAACGTGTACTCGAAACATTAATTACTTATTTATTATGAAACATTTCCATTTTAGTCGTTAGTTTCCATTTAAAAATAGTAAATAACAAGATAAGACTTGTTATCAATATCTTTAGTATAAAAACCCTTTTTATTATTTATATTTCATAGTCTATTAGTATCTTCATATATATATATATATATATATATATATATATATATATATATATATATTTGTCAAATTCAATATAAATCTCATATCGTTATTCGCTTCGAGTCCACAAGCGAGTCATGACTTCTCGGCTTTTAATCAATCAATAGTCCAAGTTATACTAAAGTCCATATTACGGCTTTGTCGGAGTCAACTATTGACTAAAAAGTCAAAGTAACACCGATGTAGCTCAAAGTTGACAATATATATATATATATATATATATATATATATATATATATATATATATATATATATATATATATATATATATATATATATATATATCAAGTCCAATTAAAAGTCATAATAGCGCAATTTAATCCCAAACCAACTCAAATCAATCTCGCCAACCAAATATACCCGAAACCAATGTTATGACCCTAATGGTCATGACACGGTCACGGTTAAGACCACGTGAACCAAACAAGCTCTAGAAGCTTTTCGGCTCCACGCGTCTCATCCAAACATCAAAAATATCAACCAACAAGCTACCAAAATGACTCAACCCGGACCCTTGGTCCATGTGGGTCACGTACGCAACCCATGGGGCTCGTACACCATGCCAAACCCAACCAAACACTACCAAATCAATTCCACAACATCCAAATACAATCAATCAACCTCCAATCATCAACCAAACACCAAACCCATCATCTATTCTAACCAAAATATGAAACTAGACCTAAAATGCAAAAAACCCATCAATATGACACACCACATGCTTACCAAACACTAGCTACATGTTTATTTAAGTGTTAATTAGACTTAATTCCATGTTTCACCCAAAAGCCATAAAATTCGTGATAGGGTCAAAACCCTAATCAAGCCATACGTGGCTTTACCAAGCTTAAACAAGGTGTATTCAAGTCCCTTTTACCTTTTCCAAACACGAATTGCAAAACCCACTTGAAACCCTAGAAATCCGAATCTTAATCTTTTGATTTGAAGGTGTTAATGAAGGTTTTAGTGAGAGTATTATATATGGATAGAAAGAGGAGGAAGAGAGATTCAATATGGTGGTGGTGGTGGGTGGTCACGCGCCGTCATGTGGCGGTGGTGGCCGGAATAGTGGCCGGCGGTGGTGGGTAATTAGGGTTAGGGATTTATTTAATTTGGGGAGAGAGAGAATAGAGAGAAAAAGGTGAGTGTGTGTGTGTTTTTAGTGAGAGAAAATGAAGTATCAAATGAGGGGAGGATGAGGTCTTATATACTTGGACAAAAGGACTCAAAAATAGATAAAAGGGAGGGAGGGGGCGCCGGCTAGGGAGAAAAGAGGAGGGTCGGAGTTGTAATTTTTCGTAACTATCCCATTTACCCATTCCCGAGCTCATATATTGTCCCCCGAGTGTCCCACGACGTTCATTCGACTTTCTAATATCGTTATTTATGTTTTTCCACGAGTTTTGACTATTTATTTGTCAATTTTTGAGTTACGGTCTAAAAGTTACATTATTTTTCGTTTTAGGCTTTTCTAGTGCCGAATCGAATAATGCCTACCAAATAGAGTTAAAACTCATACGATAACTCATTAAATAGTGAAATAATCCGTAAAAACCAATAGACGATATAAAATCAAATCATGGTTTATAAAAATAGTGATAAAGGCAAAGCTCGGTTTAGTTTAACGTAATGCGGTTACCTAAAATAGACTCCCTAAATTGCCAGTTGTCACAGTCTTACAAGAACATCTAGGTTCTTTTCCACCACCACTTTCAACTATTCCGGACTTTGATCCCTATTTTCCAACTTTTCCACCACAACTTCTGCATCTCACAAATCCAACTAATCCGGAAAACTTCCGCACACATTACCAAAATAATTTACATTGTGAACATTGCCAATCCACTAGGGATCTTGCAATAGAAATTAGGGAAGAAATGCGAGTCATACTTAACCTCATCCTTGATCGCATCAACATCATCACTCACCAAAACTTCCATCCATAACCTTATGCAAGCATGGAAGGAATCATTTTATTATTTTTACAAGTCTTGTTCTTAGTCTTACATGTTTGCATGTGGCATAAATACCACTACACGTTGTTATTTTTATTGGGCTTTGTTTAAATATCTTGGCTCACAATCTTGATTCTCGTCAATCACAAGATTATTTATGCATATTACTACTAACCTTTTTCTTTGTAGGTTTTTATATTTTCTCACTTGACGCCCCATTCTAGGGGGAGCTACCGTCAAGGGGGAGTTAGAGATACGTGGACTATTTTTCCACATTTTATTTCTTCATTAAGGTCACTTTTTGTTTCGACAAAAAGGAGGAGAAGAAGTAAAAATTATGCTTTCAAAACATACATCTAATCTTAAGTTTTACTCATCATAACATTATGTTTTGTCATCAACAAAAAGGGGGAGATTGTTAATACAAATAAACCGTAAAAACGTTTATTAATATTAATGATCTCTTTGTGTTTTGTTGATAACAAATATAATGTTATCATAAGTAAAATTATAAGGATACATGTCATTTTTGTAAAGCATCTACATATAGTCATTTAATACAAATTGTTGTAATAATTCATTTGTTGTAATAGTTTATTAGGATGGGTAAAAACCACAACCCATTACCCATACCCATGGAGCATATCCATAACCCATGGAGTTAACCCATACCCATTGACTAGATGCATTGCATCTATTAGATACATTGTATCTACTTAGATACCCATGGTCCAAACCATGACCCATGACCCAAAAACCCATGGGCAAACATGAGCGTCTCACGGATCCCAGGAGTTGCACCAGACGGATCCCTCAAGCAAGGGATCCGTGCAACAGTGGCAAGAATTTGCCTATAAATAGAGAGCCATCTCTTCATTTTTACTCACCCCTCTTCTTACAAACTCTCTCATATATATTCTTACACTCTTCTAACAAAAGACCACTTGATCTAGAGAGTTGTTCTTCTTTCTTTATTGTGATTCTCATATAGGTCCTTCTCTAAGGCGAGATCACGAGCATTCTACAAATCATATAAGCAAGGGATCCTTGATTGATTTGTTCCTCCACAAGATTTCTGTAACGAAGATCTTGTATTTCATATTTCACATATTTGTTGTGTTATAGTAGTGTTGGTTTGGTCCTCCGTGTTACGGACTCGGTATTTAGCTTTGTACCGGAAAAAAGTATAAGCAACGTTGTGAAGGCTTCTCCGCCAAGTTGAAGGAGTTTGTTGACATAGTGCTTGAACTCTCGAGTAGGTGACTCGGGGAGTGGAGTAGGGCAAGGAAGGTGTCCTTGTAGCAGAACCACTATAAATCGGTTGTGTCATTTCTATCCTTTACTTTACTTACTTTACTTACTTTACTTGCATTATGATAACATCAGATAGTCCTGAATATTAAGTGTCAATTTCCCCCGACAATACTCGTTATTTATATCATTTATATGGATTTACGCTTGTTTTCCATTGCTTTCCACTTTTAGGTAAATTACGAGCATTGGAGCTAAAGAGACGCGGAAATGGAAACATTACTAAAGATTTATCACAGTATGCTTATTTTGAAGAAGTTACGGCATAACTCGTCTCTCACATTACGCCGTAACTATTGCGTAACCCAGAAGTCCAACTTATCAAGAGGTTACGGCGTAACTCTTCCCAAAGGTTACGACGTAACTCCATTAGGTCAAAAGAGGTTCCACGCCGATACTTACGCAGAATAACTCGCATCACTTACGACGTAACCGAGTTTATTGAAGACTACGACGTAACCACTTATAAGGTTACGCCGTAACTAGCGCATCTAGTGCATTTACGAAGAAATAGAAGGTTACGGCGTAACTCCTCTATTGGTTACGCCGTAACCCGCACCGGCCTATAAATACCCCACGAATTCCAAAGATTTCAAGCATCCCATTCCACACACAACACTCGAGAACGTGGGAAAAGCTCGGTCTAGGGAAGCATACTGAGTGTTTCCAAGGAGAAGTCACACCATTACGATAAGCTTTAGCGTTTATTATTTCTTTTACTTTCAATTCATGTATTTCGTACCTTTGATTATTGAATTGATTTGCATGATTAATATGAGCGGCTAAGCACCCTTTGGTGCTAGCCTAGTTATGATTCCTTAATTATTTTGTTTGCGTTTACCTTTACTTCCGTACAATTATTTCTAAGTGTATGCATGCATAGTTCTTTGGTAGTCACCCTTGGTTCGGTAGTTTTGAATGGCGATAGAGGCCAATTGCCTAGGAGATATGACCAACCCGACCCTAGGTGAGCGGATCGAGACGGAAGGGTAAGATATGACCAACCGACGACCCTTTCTACTTGTGCGATTTGACCAACCGATCACCTATCGTTTGGATGAACTTAAGAATTGGGGTGTAGTGTCTAAGTTCCTAACGGCCGGGCACTCACAATTTAGAATCTAGCATGTAGCGGTACTTAATGACTCGGCTTAGGGACCGGGAACAACGGGCTTATGACAAAGTCTTTGATTTCTCCTGTGGTGGCATCTTTCTTGATAGGTTAGGCGGTTGTCAAAATGTTGTCCTCTCGAATTTGACCCCACCAAGTAATTGGAAGTAGGTAGACGAGACATAGACATAACTAGCTAGGAGGATTAACTAGGTTAGCACCACTATTCCTCTATTGATTTCCTTTACCATTTATTTGCTTTTATATTCGCATTAGTAGTTTAATTAATTAAATACCTATCGAAACCATTATAATTCTGTGACAATTAGACTTAGTAATAATCCAACACACATAGCTCTTGGGACGACCTCGGCTTTACCATTTACTACACTACACACGACCGGGTACACTGCCCGTTAGTGCATTAGGGTAGAGCATAAGTATAGCGAGACACTATAAATATTAAGACCTGGTCAGTAAAACCTGCATCACATTACTCTTAGATCTATCCTTTCTCTTCATCCATACGATTTCACATAACATCGAATCTAAAGTTTTTGAAACTAACTTAAAATCGGCAAAACTATTCAAACCCCCTTCTAGTTTTCCATAGGTTTCACCAAAAGTCACAAGTGAGGGCAAGAATGGATCTATCATTCAAAAGAATGTGTCAAGGGAATAAAAAATGAACCAAACAATTAATTTGATCATTCTTTCAATCTATACCCTCTAATACCCCTAAACCAAACGGGCCCTAAATAAACCAACAACCACTCTTCATTCGCCTTAGTAGCAGATACATGTCATCCCGGGTGTAATGTATGCACTTGCGCTCGTGAAATGCAAATAAAGGTGTTCACTTTTCGGGTGGTGCATGTCATGCACTCACGCATAAAAACTAGTTTATATGATTTTCTGCCCATTCAGGTTTTAATTATGAGCAATGATACATCCACATAAAAGTATCCACAAAAACAATCCACTCGCTGAGGTGTCAGCGGGTGATTGGTTTTTGTGAGATGTGGATCCCACAAAAACCAATCACCCGCTGACACCTCAACGAGTGGATTGTTTTTGTGTCTAGCAAATTTCTTTAATTCCGCCTTTTTCTTCTTCTTGATATATCTATTAAACTTTTAGGCTAGGTTCAAATGGTTATAAGCTTAGCTTAGTTGCAAAACAAGTACTCAACTATTATTTTCGTCCTCTTTCAATCATCCGTATTTTTTATGAACCAAAGTAAAACTTACCAATAAGTATTGTAGCCTATTGGGATTATAAAGCAAGTTCATGTACAACTGGGCGGGTTTAGACATTTATATAAAGCCGAAGCAGGTTGTTTATATGTAGGAATGCTACTCGGGTCAAAATATCGAACTTCCCCAGGCTCGAAGTATAGCTCACTGTGCCTGCAAAAATTCACTTCATTAGTTCTTATAGGTCATCTGTGTTTGATATATAGCATTTTTGAATTAAATATGTATTTATCCTTTTGTTGATACGGTAATATCGACCAATTAGCATATGAGTAACTGTAGAAGCGAATTCTGGTTATGTAGCAGCGTATCCAACTGGTAAAAGAAACTGACCAACCGGATCAAAAGCTGCTAAAAGTGTTTTCGTAACACAAAAAACCTATTAAATAAATTCATTCACACAATTGTTTAAAAATGGTGTTTAACATAGGAAAAAAGTGCTAAAGTCAACCCAACCCGTCCTGTCCCATTTTGACCCTTTACAAAATAAACCCAGTTTTCCACATCTATTCTATACAAACACAAAAATGATCAAATGACTTACCTTCTAAGATCGAGTCCAACTAAACCAGCTTGTAGTATTGTCAAGTTATCTGAGTCCGGTGAGACAATGATAACTGTATCCTCAGAGTATTGAGTTTCAAGAATCGACATAAGTTGTGTCACACGAACAAATACATCAGCCACGCTCTCGTTTGGTGTTCCATCACTGATTGGGGGTGGCTTAATATTCTGAGAAACAACATCTGATGCATAAATCTGTACTAACAGAACATTGAACTGTTGTTACGCTCTTGTTGGATGTGTTATTTTAAACATTTGTTATTCATAAATATGAAAAAGAAGGTTAAAGATATAGAATGGAATACAAGGGAACAGTCTTACTTCTGAAACAGATTGTAATGGCCTGCCTTCATAGGCACCTAATCCACGTGCATCCAAGAAACTGTACTCCGGAACTACATTACTATTCCACCACATTTTTCCAAAAAAAACAAAAAAATGAAATAAGAACAATAAAGTGATAACATAAAGTACACTGAATTCATAATCTGATATCATCGTTAGCGGGTGCTATAATGTACATTCTAAAAGTAGTTATCTGATTATAACGAATTTAAGTTGCAATAATCATTATCTAGTGTTCGGGTAACCTTCTCTTGGTTATCTACTTAAGTCAGATAATCGGTTTGATACTAACCCAAACAGAACTAACTAGCATGCCTTTCTTTTATGGTAGTTCCTCTTTATACTAAATATATTACCAAACTAGTTAGTATTTATGTAATATACTTCTGCTTATGCAGTTTGGTAGTAGATGCAACAAAACTAACCATGAGATCATAGCGTACCATTACAACTTAGTTTGATAATCCAAATTGGTCAAACAATCAAGTGTTTAGGTAACCTACTTCTGATTATTATCAAACAATTAGCTTGTAATATCCATCAAAGCCAAATATCACATTATAAGGGAAATTACGTGTATACCCTTATGAGATGCAGTTAAATAATCACTTTGATACTAGCTGCAACCAAACTAATAAGTAAATGAAGCCCTATTTTGATAATCCAAATTGCCTAAACTTTTTATAAGAGTTGAAAATTAATCTAACTATATATTAATAGATAATCACTTCTAACTCTTTAATTCTATAACTGAATGTGCTAAGAACGAACACGATAGTCATTATATTATACCTTCTGTTCACCACATTAATAGCAGCTATAATTTCAGCTGCTTGATAAGCTCTCTGAGTAATAGAAGGCCAAATCCAGCAATTATTATCACAAGCCCCCATTTCCTTTAGTTTTAAAGCTGCTTTAACCGTCTGTATCTTCCCGATCTTTGATAACCCATTATCCATCGATGTTTTCGCAACAGGATTTGTATTGATTATCCCCATACTCTCATATTCAGACTCCCCCGCCCTCACCAAAAAGTACCTACAAATTTAGTGTCAAAATATTTTTTAATTGTGACTCACATGTTCTGATTATGGAAATGGTCATCAAATGCATGGTTTAACATTTTGTATTGCTTAGTTTGAACTCGCTCTAACACTTGTCTAGTATAGTAATAATTAATCAAAGGGTTTTTGTTTTCCAAAGTTATTTGTGCGTGCTACACGGGTTCTTTTAGCTATTCATTTTTTTTGCAGCATATGCAATCGTAAGATCCAAAGTTGTCTTTTAATACCAAATGGGATTTTTGACCACTTGAAAATAAAATCAAATTCTAGTGGGGTTTCAAATTTTCTCCAATTTGGATAGCTAGGACGGTTTAACCCATTGCTTTTTTTTTAGCAGTATTGTACTACTAAGCAACATTAACCTAACATCAAACTGCTTATTCAAAAAAGTATAAATTCATTTGCGACTTATCATTCATATAAACAAGCAATCACAAGCACCCTTAAAAGCTACTGTCATTTATTGTATAAAAACTCAACGAAATCCCAAACCACACGCAAAACGTTAGAATAACCAAAATCCAAAACACAATAACTACAGAACGAATTACTTAACCCAGTTTTAGGCTTGATACTCGCCTATTGGAAAGACGAGGAGGGGGCATTTGGAATAACCCGCGAGCATCCGCTGAAGGCAATAAAGTAGCCGTAACAAGATTCGGTTCTTCACAATTCACTTCAAGACGAGGAGCAAAGAATGGGGTGATTGTAGCCGCCAGTGAAGTTAAAATGCGACGTCGATCAATCAGTTTGAGGTGAATTTGTGGGGTTTCAGGGTGGCTTACAGTGGTGGTCGGAGAAAGTGGTGGGGTTTTGTTGGCGGCAAAAGCTGTTACCAACATATTTTTTCCGGTGAAAATTTGAGCCACCAATTAACGGTTTGGTTTTAAGCGGAAAATATCAACGGTTTTTTGGAATGATTCATTTTAGTCCCTTGTTTTATTTTTATAGTAATTTGGTCCCTTAGTTACACTTTAACATCCTTATTGAAAACTACTTGAATATGATACCCAAACATTACATGTTTGGACTATATATCAAATTAAAAGACATAAGTTTCCAATGACTAAAGAAATTGTGCAAATAATTTATGACAGTTTTGTCGAATAAAAGATACATCATAAATTAGAGCCTTGTACATATGTGTTAGTTTAGATGAACAAACTCAAAATTGCTGCTTCTTCGTGTGTGATTGTGTAAACACCAATCCAGTCCTCAGTCCTCCTTATCTAAAACATGCGACAGGTGCGGATGGCCTTTAAGATCAGCATGTGGCAACACTATACTTCATCAAGAAGCAAACAAACCTGGCCTAGCTTGATGTCACATAAAAACAATGGTTTGATTATTGAACAATAATACAAGGTCATGAAACAGCTGTCATGTACCCACAAAGGCTGGTATTTAACTTGCAAACAACAACATATATGTTGAAAATCTGATATAATCCGTAGCTAGAACTAACATTTCTGGAAAGATTGTTAGGTAACAGCAAGAATTCCAATATTCAAACCTTACACAAGAATTTAATTAGTTGCATCAAAATAGAAAATCATATGATAAGTAGCATCTGAATAGATATCAAAAGTTAAAATTTATACATAACATTTTTCATCAAAGAGGTGGTTCTGGTTCGCTTACACTAAATCACCAATCATAGACGTCGTGGGTGCTGGCATAAAATAAAAATCAGAAATAAATGAACGATTCACGAAAATCAGAATCTGCTGATGTTACAGAATAATTGGATAAAAATTACAATCGGAAATAACTGGCAAAAACAAAATGTACAATTTGGAGAACATAATTTGGGCATGATGATTCGGCCATACCACCGCCAGAACTTAGAAGCAGTGTGCAGCCTTTGCTAGCTTTCCTTGAATGTGTGGCAGGCCTTTGTAAGTCCTCATGGTTTCATAGTTATGACCTTTTGAAATCCGAATTTTCTTCATCGCTTTCCCCATGCACCCATTCTCTCCATGGAGTCCGCCAGCTTGTGAACTCCCTGCATTATGTTTTCTCTTAGATTAACTATTTGGCCTTCAGAAGTCCCGGTTAAACAATGCTACACTGAATCTGTAAAGGGCGGTATACCATTAGAAACCAAGACAACGGTTGATCAAGTTGAGCTAATATAACATACATCAAACTTTAAAAACGAAACCTGAAATAAAAATATACAAGCCTTCTATTTGCAATGATTTGACAATTATATAAGCTCATATGTAGTGAAATCTTCCTATTAGATAGAAATCAATCTTCTTAACCCGCCTCACTGTAAGTAGGATGTATTGGGTTTCATGAAATAATGGTTCATCTGATGAACAGCATGAGACTATACATATTTGAGCCTCAAGTACGTTTATTATTGATCAGAATCTTGAAACAAACGCTTTGCTAACACCATAGACATTTGATCCTTAGATTGATAATCATAAAGTATACCAGCAGCCAAGGACGGAGACAGTTGGGGGTGGGGCGCTCAGCCCCCTCTAACACGCCCAATCATGGTTCTAAAAGGCTTGCAAAGGTGTGAGGCTTGGTCATGCCGCTAGGCCACATCTTTTTGTAAATTCGATATATATGAAAAATGATATAAATATATAAATATGTTCATCCTTTGTGCATCCTTATGCCACGCTTTATAAACGCAAAAGCTTCGCCTTAACCGCAAAGGCGTGAGGCGCCCAATTGCTTTGCTATTTATCAAAACTTTTTTTTTTTTTTTTTTCATTATATAATCTTGATTTTAGTTTTAGGTTGCACAAGTTTAATACAGAAAGAAATTTCTACAAAAAATCGAAGTTCACCGTTTTTCCATAAATCCAGATCTAGTATGTTTGGATTATACAGTAGTAAAAGTACTACTATTTTGCCATTTTGATTCAATCAACATTTAGGGGGTGTTTGGGATTGCTTATTGAAAATAGATTATGCGTTTTGAAAACGAATAATCAAATAATCAGCTGTTACAAAACGTGGTTTTAAAATATAGTGTTTGGATTTGGCAAAATAGATTATTTCATAACTTAATAGTAAAATGTCCAAAATAGCCACACAAAAATAGAGAAAAGTAAAATAGGAGGGGTAACTTTGTAATATTGCCTTAAAAATTGACTTGCGTTTCCCAACTGGAGGGCCCTCCTTACTGCCACAAAACGTGGTTTTGAAACATGCCAAACGCAGAAAAGCAATTATCACTTTATGTTTGACAAACACTATAAATGGATTATTTGCGTTTGTGAAACGCAATAATCAAATAATTTGAACCAAAACGCAATGCCAAACACCCTCTTAATCTGGTATTGTCCTTGATAGATAAGAACCAGATATCGAGACCAACAATCTATTTTGCCGAAATTAAATTGCTATTTTAGACCTTTAGTGATTGTCTAAGAGTGAGTACTCGAAGTACGGAGTAATAATTTAACCCAAATTATTGTTAGACACCAAAGGACTTGTACGGGAATGGTACATGAGATTGTAATATGTTGCCTTCAAAAAAAAGAAGATCGAATTATTTAACCCCAAGCAATCAAAAATTTTAATCAATTTCCAATTCACCCAAATACTAAAATTGAACAATTACAATGAGATAATGAGTTTCAAAGCACAGGCAATGCCTAATACCAAAGTAGAGTCAAAAAGCAGAGAGAGTTAGGGACACGCCTTTAGTCTATGTCGACATAAAGTCAAAGGGTAGATAGATGGACATACCTTCCTGTTAACTTTACCATTCATCAGTCTTTATGTTGACCTCTGGGATATAGGAGATAAGGGGCCAATAGGAGCCTCTTCTACTTGTCTTTTCTATCAGTTCATCCGAGCACTTGTATAAAAGCAATCTTAGAAGTGAAGGCAACAACGTTTCTGGTAGATCTTTCATCTTTGGACATTTGAGAAAGCATAGATGTTGGAGGGAGGTGAGGTGTTGGAGTCCCTTTGAAACAGATTCCAATTTCCCAAAATCATGCAAGCCAAGATCAATAAGAGATATAGGAAGAATATGAGACAATTGAGTACCGCTAGTCACATCATCTTCTTCTGCTGAGTTACCCCGTAGCCTTAGCTCAACAAGTGTGGTTGGGAAGTTATGTGGGCCGCACTGTGAGTTGGGCTTCTTCAGGCCCTGTATGTCTAAGGATAAGGAACGTAATCTGGGAGGCCAATGCCCAGAAGCATCCATACCCTCACCACAATCTTTTATTGTAAGTGAGGTGACGTGATCGAAACCTGCCAATCCAATTACTTTATTCAATTTTTCCCAACCACTTATAGATACATCTTGAAGCATTGGCATGCTTGTGCTGAGAAACATCTTTTCCAGCTCCTTTCCCACTAGTTCGTTACATTTCCAGATACGGAGTTTCTTGAGATTTTGGCATTCTCCTTCTGGAAAGGAGATAAATTTGATCGACCTACAATCGAGTGTCAACTCCTCAATGCTGTTTGGACAAGTGTAATGCTTCAGCTTCTCACAACCATTACTTGAAAGAGATGTTAGGTGGTTGCCCCAAGAACTATCCTCCTGTTTTTCTTCTAAACTCACCAATTCTTCACAAAACCATACTTGCAACTTTCTTAAATTCACAAGAACGTTACTTGCCTTTGCTTCTGATTCCCACAAGTATCTTATTTCATTACATTTCCAGATATATACTTCTTCAACTGCCCCAAGATGCTCCATAACAACTCTCCACACCTCATCACTAAGTCCAGAAATACCCTCTATAAACAACTTGGTAACTGATGAAGCCACATCAACCATACTTCTTAATACACCATCACCACATTTTCTTATTTTTAGAATTCTTAACGAAGGTAGTGAATCAATTGAGACCACAGCCAAATTAGGGCAATTATCTAGAGTAAGCTCTTGAAGACATGGAAATACTGCACCCGCAACACCACCACCAGCGGTTGACCATACCTCCCATCCCCTCATATTTTTTAAACATAGACTTTCAAGTGACGGGAATGCAAGACCACTCCCAGCCCCAACGAACTCTGAGCCTACGTCTTTCACCTCATCCAGGTCTTCAATAAACAACTTTTTAAGTGATCGAAGGTTCCCAAGTGGTGGTAGAAACGTACAGTTTCTGCAGCGGCTAACCGAGATGCGACTCAATCGAACAAATTTGGAATCCCCAATCCAGTTTGGAAACACTTTATCTCCATATGACACAATTTCAAGATCTTTCAAATTATCACTATGAGGCATGAGTGCACTTAAGACCTCATTTTCAAGTGTTTCATTTCTTGAATCATCAAACATATCTGTCCATTTCAATTCTAACTCACTAACCCTCTTTTGCCATAACTTCACTTCCCGTATCTCCCTTGCCCTCTTTACTTGCTCCAGCCCACGGATGTAAATCTTCCCTTGGAGATTCTTCAAGTTTCTCAGCCCACAGATTGGAAAGTCATCATTTTCTCCAACAATGATATTGGAGATAATTTGTAGGCCTTTCAACTCACCAATTCCTAACGGCAGCATATTCCAAAGACATGTATCCCTTATATCAAAATGCCGCAAACTTTTAAGCTTCATGAAGTTGCCAGGCAACTTAGTCAACATTTCACAACCAGAAACAATCAATGTCTGTAAATTATATAGATTGCAGACATTGTCTGGCAAGTGTGTGATTCTGTTTCCAGATAAATTAAGATACCGTAAATGTTTCATATTGCCTACAGACTCAGGTACCTCATCTATCGCTAAATCACTCAAACATAAAACCCTTAACAAAGGTAAATTGGGAAGTAAGTCAACGAGAATCTTACTTGATAAGGAGTATTGCCAGCTATTTCTCGCCATAATGGGCACAGCTAAAAAAGTTCTCAAATAGTTAGCGGTTTCGAATGCCTTGAACTTCTTGCAAGTTATATATCTCTCACGAACAAATGACATGTGGCGGTACTTTTTCAAAGCTTCCTCCCTAACCTCCTTTTCCATTCCTATATCTAGCCTTATAAAAAACTCTCCAGCAACAAATGTGGCCAAATCGTTCATGAGGTCATGCATCACAAACAATGATTTATCATCATCAGGCACATGTTGAAAAAATGACCTTGACAACAACTCTTGAAAGCAATCCTCACCCAAGCTTTCCATTGACATGTTTGCACCTGATTGGTGCAAAAACCCTTCCGCCATCCACAACAAAATCAAGTCCTCCTTTTTGAAAACGTAGTCTTTCGGTAACAAGGAACAGTAAGCAAACAATTGCTTCAAACGTGCAGAAAGATCCTGATAACTTAGTCTTAGCGCCGGGACAATACCACCTTCATCTTTTAAGTTCCAGATATCATTATTCAGCACATTCTTCCATTCTTCTTCACCAGCTTTTGTTCTCAATAACCTTCCAAGTGCTCTTATAGCCAAAGGCAAGCCATCACACTTTTTTACGATGCCTTCAGCATGTTCTCTTTGCGCTTCATATGATTCAAAGTCATTTAAACCCGCGTGTTGAGAAAATAAAGATAGAGCATCATCATGTGACAACTTCTGTAGATCATACGGATGAACTTGGTCCAACTGTTTAAGCAATTCTTTTGTTCGAGTGGTGATGATAATTTTGCTTCCAGGAGCCCCTTCGTAAAATGGGCCCGCTAAGGTTTCCCAGTCTTCCAGCTTATCACTCCATACGTCATCTAAAACTAGGAGAAATCGTTTCCCCGTTAGTCGATCTGCTAGAGCTTCTTGAAGCAAATTTAAGTTTTTAAATTCCTTAGTTTCCCCGGATACAGCCTGAAAGAATTCATTACTTATTTTAAAGCTATCAAAGTCATCAGAAACGCATACCCATGCCTTATGTTCAAAGTGATCCTTCACGAGCTTATCATTGTACAAAAGTCTAGCTAAACTCGTTTTTCCCATCCCACCCATACCAACAATAGCAACGATACTAAAATTTTGACTACATGGTTCACCACCCAATAGCTTGGGAAGCAATGTTTCCTTATCACCATCACGACCGACAATGTTGGCTTCACGTTTAGTAGAAGTTTCGTACTTTCTGTTTTTATTTTTTGTCCTTCCATCTTTCACAATTAACCCAAGATTACTTTTTTCATCTACAAGGTTTTGTAACCTGGTAGTAATATCACTTAACTTGCCATCCATGCTAGTAGTACTTAATGAGAAGCTAGTACAACAAGTTGGGATGAGCTTTCTTAACTTGCTGGTGGTAGCTTCAGATTCATTAGTAGACTCGCGATGCATAGCCTGATCGGTTGCCATTTCGTCCAGTATATCGTCTATGTCATACGCCAAATGTTGGAGACGATTAAGCCATTCTTTAACAGCTGCTTCAGTTACTTCCTTTTGAGAAGCATCACTAAGCACATTTTGGATCTGTTTCAGCGATCTGTGCCATTTCTTCAGTTCTAAATGAATTTCTTTGGCTCGGGCAAACTTGTTCACGGCTGCAGATGCCAGCTTCTCAAAAACGATTGGAAGCAAGGCGGAAAGAATGAGTTCAGCCATTTGTTGGTTTATGGTGAGATTACAAAAGATAGGAGAAATGTGGATGAAAAGGGTGCATATAATGAAGGTATCAGCCTTCAACCGTTGTTTATATAGTGTTGAAGTCTTTGTTATGGTCAACAGTTCTGTAATTTGTTTGCACATGTTAGGTGGCTATTAAGGTGTGCTATATATTGGAGAAAAAAAAAGTAAAGGATACAAATTTTTAGAAAAGAATTTGCTACATGCAACCAACTTTTATTAGCTTTAGCTATATTTTTAGGCCTTTCATTACTTCTGTAAGTAACTGATCTCGGTAACAGATTAACACATAAAATTAGGGTTAATGGCATGTAATAGCAATATACTTTCTCATTTGTTCCATTATCAAATACAAACCCAAAATAATACAACAATACCCTACAAACTTTCATATTTTTGTGTCGATATCATCATTTGACCTACAAAATTGGGTAATCATATTCCGATCATCTTCTCCACTTCTTTCGACCACTTTTTGGTAATCTTTTTCCGGCCATCTTTCTAAATTTTCCAACCGATTATCTTCATAAACCCATCTCCTAAATTATTAACCGCTGCCACCATCTCGTCCAACACATTGCCATTACTTTTCCCCACATCATCCTCCTCCACTTCCTTCCTCTTCCCCGACCTGCAATTCCTATTCACAGGTGGAGGATAATCATCACCCAATCTATTCCCACACCCATTTAACATAATGACAATACAATATTCTAGTTTATTTCGAACCAAAAGTCATCTTTGTTGGTGTTTACTACAGTACCTTTTATTTGTATGGAAGAAGTTTGTTCAGATATTTTTATTCATTTGCATTTGTATTTTTGTGAATGTGATTTTTCATTTGGTTTGATGTTGATGTTTAGAGTGTCAACTGTTTTATGAAACCGGCTTAACAGATCACACCCAATCTATTTCCATGGTTGTCGATCCAAAAGAACTGCAGATAAAATGTCAAAGGAAGAAGATGAAAAATGCACGTATTTAATTTTGACCTGGGTAGCCGTTGCCAATCATGCCACGTAAGCAAAAGTATGATAATGAAACAAATTTTAAAAGTTTGATGGGTATTGTTGTATTATTTTGGGTTCGTATCTGATAATGGAACAAATGAGAAAGTACGTTGTTATTCCATGCCGTTAACCCCATAAAATTATGGGACTTGATATGCACATCAAAGTGATATGCACACCAAAGTCATGCATATGTGATGTTGTACTATGTACATCAATAATGTAATTTTATAATGTACACATCACTTTTGATGGTGTGCGTATCACCTCTCTAAAATTATATGTTGTCACTCTCTAACCAAAACCCATTTCGAAAATAGATGCATCAAATTTTAATGTATATATGGTCTTTTAACAACCACGAAGATATATGTAGGATACATTTTAATAACCTTAGGCTAAGTGCAATAGTCGGTTGTCTAGTCGGTCGAGCTAGTCGGTTGAGGCCGGTTGCCCCATTGTGGGGTGATCGGTCGAGCTAGGTTGAGGGGAGATGATCCGTGAACTAGGTTGAGGAGACAACCGAGTATCAAAGCCACATTATACCATTTTTAATTCGAACCGTTTGTAAAAAAAAATCTCAGGTCACCACTGTGTCAACTAGGTCGTCGTCAGGTCGTCGGAGAGAGAAAGCTGATAGGCACAGATGAACTAGGTTGTCATTGTGTTTAGCGTTAGACTCAAACTTAGGAGCTATGATTCCAAACGTAGGGTCACATTATGTAAAAATGATCAAGAGCACACAACAATCAACTATTACACCCAGCCAACCACCCCACGGTGTATTTTATTATATGAATATCAAGAAGATAAGTCCCCAAATAGGTGCTTACCAATACAAATACAAAGAAACAATAACTGATCTCTACTAAGTAGACACCAGTAATCTCACCACAAGATTCACTCAACACTCAGACTTAACAAGATCAAACAAAATTGATCTTATACAAAGAAACAACCAATACCGGATCGATATCAAGATTGATATCACAAGAGGAAGACAAACACACAGTGAAAGATCGAGAGAAAGAGACTAAAATGAATGAATATCCAAACCCTAAATGAAAGATTGAATATATACTCGCCATGTTTCACTTTAGCCCCGAACTTCTCTTTCTTTACTTCCAAAGACAAACTCTAATTAGACTTTGAAACTTGACACTCTTGGTCCTTCACATTATTTAACACCCCTCCACAAGTTGATAAGTCTGCATCATGTAAACTGCTTCCATCTTTTCCAAGACAGCTATTCTTTTCACTATTGTTAATACCTGCAAACAAATCAAACATACCAAGACTTTTGCAAAACAAAGAATGTTGTCTTTGCCCAAGACATTTAGTAAAAATATCTGCAACTTGCATATCTGTATGAATCTTAACAGTTTTAATCACTCCAGTAGAAACCTTCTCTCCACCAAATGCACATCCAACTCAAAATGTTTAGTTTTTCATGAACACAGGATTAGTCGCAATCAATTGCAAGACTATTATCACAAAATATGTTAATAGGTAACAACTCTTTAAGACCAAAACTGTAACATGTTACTCAACCAAATTACTTTACATGTAGTAGAAGCCATGCTTCTATACTCACTTCTGAGAACTTCTAGACAAAGTAGCTTGTTTTTACTTTTCCAAGAAATAAGAGAATTACCCAAGAATACACAAAACCAGCATGATTTCCTAGTCGAGGACATTTAGCCCAATCGAATCGCATAAGCTTTTAGCTTGAGATCGACTCTTTATTAAACTGAGACCTAAACCAGAGACTTTTTAGATATTTTAAAACCCTTAGAGCAACCTTAAGATGAGATTGTAAAGGTTTGTGCATGTGTTGACTTAAATAATGGAACAAAGATAACTAATATCGTGTCCGGTATTAGTTAAGTAAATCAATTTACCAACCAATTTTTGATAGTTATTTATATTGCTCAACACTTTATCTTTACTAGTTTCAACACAACTCAAAATGTAATTTTCGTGCAAGGGTGTATCAAGAGCTTAGTCGCTAGCGCACCATACTCATATAACAATTCCAAACAATATTTTCTTTGGGTCATACAAATACCATAATCATTTTCAATACTTCAATCCCAAGAAAATATTTTAACTCTCCTAAATCTTTGATCATAAATTTAGAACTCAAAACTTTTTAAAGTTATTGATTTCTACTTCATCATTACCAAAGTGATAACAATATCATCAACATACACAAGCAGAGCAACAAATACGTAACCTTTTGTTTAACATACAAAGAATAATCCAGCTTTACTTTGTTCAAAACCATGTTCAACTAAAGCATTAGTAAGCTTAGCATTCCATTGCCTCAGAGCTTGTTTAAGTCCATATAAAGATTTATTAAGCTTACATACTTTAGTATCATCACCACCATTGAAGCCTTTAGGTAATTGCATATAGACATCTTCATCAAGATCACCATATAAAAAGCATTATTAACATCTAACCGATATAAAGGCCAATTTTGCAAACAAAGAATGCTTATCGACATCTAACAGCTACCATTTTCATAACAGACTAAAGGTTTCATCATAATCAAAACCTTCTCTTTGATTAAAACCTTTAGCAACTAATCTGCTTTATATCTATCTATTTCTCCCGAGATTTATACTTGATTTTCCATATCCATTTATATCCAATAGCATGTCTACCAACAGTAACTCACATTCAAATCCGGTATTGTTTCTATTAAGAGCTTCAATTTCATTATTCATAGCTTCGCACCAATTAGAATTATTAATGACTTCTTCATAATTTTTAGGTTCAACAGACTTATTCAATGTAGAAGCAAAGCACATATTAGTCCTACTCAAACTAGCATAACTCACATATTTCTCAATACCATATCTCACTTTAGAGTGCATCACATAATCATTAAACCTAATAGGAGTTTTAGACTCTACTAGACCTTCTTAATACAGTGTCTCGCACATCTTCATTAACATTTTCGGATCGATTAAAAACTAAACCAAGATTTTCAAGACTAGAATTGCCCTCGGACGGTGTGTTGGTCACCAAAGTAGGTTGCATTGCCCATCTTCATGATGCATATGAGTAGTATCTATTTCATTATCACTAGCATCATGTGAAGATAGCATACTACCATCCTCAACCGGTGTATCTTCCCTTCATCATTGGGTCTTTGAGACTTTGAACTATCAAAAACTTCAAGTGTTCAACCTCATTTACATAGTTTGTATCGGTTGAATCACGTGTTTTCATTTTCAAAGGAAAACATTTTCATAAAATCTTACATCTCGCAAAAACACATTTCTAGTATCCAAACTTAAAAGTTTATATGCTTTCTTAGTAGAAGAAAACCAATTAGAACACATTTTTCCGACCTATAAGACAACTTATCATGGTTGTTTAAAATGGTAGCAAAACACGTATATCCAAAAGACCTCAAATGGGAAAGATTAGGTTTAGTTTTGTATAACAACTCATAGGGACATTTACCATTTAGAACTCAAGATGGCACTGTTTATAAGATACACGCAGCTTAGAACACAATCGCACCAAAACTTAAAGGAATCCCCTTGAAACATAAGACTCCTAGCTACATTGAGTAGGTGTCTATGTTTCCTTCAAAGAATCCCATTTTGTTTGAGGTGTATGAGTACAAGATGTTTGATGTATTATACCAAGATCGAAAACATTCCACTCATTTTCTTATTTACAAATTCAAGACCATTATCGATCTAATGCTTTTAATTTTAATACCAAATTGATTAGATATTAAGTGAATAAAAGAGCAAAATACATCAAACACCTCATCTTTAGTTTTAATCATATAAGTCCACACTCTAGAATAATCATCAACAATAGTGAGAAAATACTTATATCCTTCTCTACTTGTTACTCGTAAGGACCCCATAAGTCAAGATGAACAAGTTCACCAAGATTCTTAGACTTATGATCGACAAAGGAAAAGGTTCCCTTGTCTGCTTAGCCCCGCGATGATTTCACAAATGAATAGAGGAATTCTTGGAAATACCAAGATCCTTTTGAAGAATGTACAAGATCGATCGCAGGATGACCCAATCTATTATGCCGCATAAGTTTAGACACATTATAAGACATAATCATATTGCACTCACCCAAAGTATTATTAGGTGCATATCAAACAAATACAATCCATCGATCGACTACCATCCCCAAAACATTCTCCCTTTTCAAATCCTCGAATATAACAAGTATCTTCATCAAAACCAACAAACATTTTGCTATCTCTAATCGCTTTATTAACGACAAACAAACTCACACAAGAACTGTGAACAACTAAGACATCATAAAGAGTCACATTATTAGTTAATCTTAGATTTCCAACATGACTTATAGTAGCAAGAGTACCATTGGGATGTCCAACAAGAATCTTAAGACTAGAAATATCCACAACATTAAACATACCAACAAGAGAAACAATAAGTGTCGATTAGCACCGAATCAATGATCCATCCCAAGGATATAGTTTTAACATAAAGACTAGAATTCCCAAAGAAATACTTAGAAAATTAATGTTAAACCAAACATTTCCATTAAAGAATGAAGCCCTACCGCCATATTGGCATGTATGCTTCCGTAAGAACTATCATTGATCAAAGACAAGAGCTTCTTCATCTCGCTCGTAAGTAAAACCGTAAGATGTATTTGCGGATGAAGTAGTAGAAGATTTTTCGACATTTTCTCAATATTAGCATTATAGTTTTGTCTCGAAAGCATTTTGTTTAGGTGGATTATTATTCTTGACAAATCCGGTGGAAAACCAATAAGTTCATAGCATCTTTCAATAGTATGTCCAATCTTACCACGCTTTTACAATTCAAATTAGGATTAGGACCTCTATTAGCGATATTAGTATTAGAACTGGTTCCTCTAGTGTTATTATCGTTGTTATACAATCTTCTATTGTTATTAAATGACTTAGCGACAAAAGAAGATGCATTCGGTTTAGATTCGAAACACTAGAAGACTCGTGAATCCTCTACGGGATTCCTCCTAGACACAATAACATAAGCATCCTTAACCTCGTAAAGGATCTCTAGTTAATAAAGCAGCCCTAACGGTTGATAACAATCATCAAGACCCATAAGGAATTGCATCGGTTCATTAATCACGATGCAATACCAACTCAAGATTAGCTTCACAAGCACATTTATGTTCACAAACACATTTAGGCAATTTAGTTAGAGAATCAAACTCTCTCCATAAAGAATTTAGCCTATGATAGTAATCAAGAATGAACTACCACCTTGTTTTACGTAATTAATCTTTTGCAAAGAAATTGTATATAATGTAACCATCAACTTTATCATATGTTTCTTTTAATTCTTGCCAAACAGTAGCGAGATTTTCGTAATAAACTAACCCCATATAAACATCATGAGATACGTAATTCATAATCCAAAGTTAAGACAATAGCATTACATCTATCCCATTGAGCGATAAGACATTACTAGTAACAAATGATTCTTTAAGACAAGTACCATCAACAAAGCTATACTTATTTCTAGCTTGCAAAGCCAATTTCATAGACCAAACCAAATTCTATAATTCTCGGCCCAAGCAATTTAAATGGAATAAGAGCGCCCACTATTATCATTAGTTTGAATATGAAGAGGTTACCAAGATCAAGATTACTAATTAACACTGAGTATTACTACCACTAGGTTCATCTTCAATAGCCATATTAAACAAAAACAAGAACAACCAAAGAAGAAAAACGAAACAATCACAACAAGCAATAACAAAGAACAACAATAACAAATAACCGAACTAAACAACTCAATCAACTTCCAAGACCGCCCAAATCCTATCCTCCTTCGACTTAGACACAACAAGAAACTAAAGAACGAAATAACAAACTATAAAATCTATAACTCACACCCAAGAATAACCACAAACCACCGAAGACCTGGGACACCAGAAAGGTGTATTCGTACCAATCTAGGTTGGCGATCAAGGAGTTAATCATCCGCTTGCACCTTCTAAACCAATTTTGTGTTATCTTAAGAGAAAGAAGAACTTACGAGATATATCACGGAAAGAGATACAAAACCACTAGTTTCAACGAGTCTAGTAAAATTGTATCAAAAAGCCCAAGAACCAACAAGAAACCACCGGGATGAAAACCCCAAAATACAAATTGTGGTTTCAAGAAACCCTAATCAAGACACCCACAAAATCACCGATCCAATCCCAAACAGTAACAAACCAACCACTACCGTTAAGAAAACAACCTCAATTGACCAATTCAACCACCAATTGCAAGAATCCCCAAAAATAACTTCGAAACCCTAGAAACCCTAGAATCTCAAAACCACCAGATCGTAACCGTGTCTCGATACCATGTAAAATGATCAAGAGCACACAACAATCAACTATTACACCCACCAACCACCCCACTGGTGTATTTTATTATATGAATATCAAGAAGATAAGTCCCCAAATAGGTGCTACCAATACAAATATAAAGAACAATAACCGATCTCTACTAAGAGACACCAAGAATCTCACCACAAGATTCACTCAACACTCAGACTTAACAAGATCAAACAAAATTGATCTTATACAAAGAAACAACCAACACCTGATCGATATCAAGATTGATATCACAAGAGAAGACAAACATCACAAGAAAGATTGAGAGAAAGAGACTAAAAGAATGAATATCCAAACCCTAAACAGAAAGATTGAATATATACTCTGCCATGTTTCACTTTAGCCCCTGAACATCTCTTTTCTTTACTTCCAGCACAAACTCTAATTAGACTTTGAAACTTGACACTCTTGGTCCTTCACATTATTTAACACATTAACTTTTTCATTTAATATTCCACCAAGTGACTAATAATTATTTCCTGTAATATGGGACCATTTTAACCAAGCAATAATTAGATGGAAAACATATTTACCAATCACCCAATGTATGGTACAGTATTTCTGCAAGTAAAGTTGCCCTGGTCATTCTTTGCAAGTGATTCGTCAATCATGAATTACCATAAGTTTACCATATGAGTTTTGCCTTGCATATAAATGATGCTGATTAATTGGGTACGGTTGATTCATTGTCCTAGAATGTAATTTTGTTTTCATTTTGGTATCCAATATGTTCACACGCTAATTGAAACTTTAGTTTATTTGTTCTTTCATGCATATTCAAGACATGAGAGATTGTTATGACATTTCGCATCTATTACGTAAATAACTGTTACATTTTCTTGTTCACCCTAGGTCCCTAGTTCACTAAAAATTAGGCAGTGCTTTTTACAATTTCTAACTTTCATGATTTGGACGCAAACAATTGCGAGATACCGTTTTACCCTTCTTGGTCCCCGCATGCAATAAAAGGCTTTAACTAATAACTATATGCCACCGTTTACTCAAATCCCTTCTTGGTCCCCTCATGCAATAAAAGGCTTTTAACTAATTACATACTTTCTCCAACTACCATTACTTGACTAAAAACTCGTGGTATGGACGTATGGTATAATTGCAGTGGTAGGTCTTGAAAATTTATAGCTCATTTATATAGCTAGCCTGTAATTGTGTCGGCATCCTTATTGTTGTATTCTTTTTGTGTTGAAAAAAAAAAAAAAAAATCATTGAAAACGAGATAAATTGCATTGCTTGGAAAGATCAAAGACAAGTGGATATTACCAATTGATTAGAAGTCGAGAAAATCTCTCAAAACCCAAGAAACATAGATGAATAAAACGATGATGCTCCCTAAAGAACCCACAATTGGTTAATTTAAACGTGGAACTGGTGTATGCAATATCCGAACAAAATTTGCACTCAAACACGTACATTTCCATTCTTAGTGGATATCATGTTACCTCAATCTTTCAAAATACACAATCTCAAATCAGAAACAATAGTAACAATAAACAATAATAGACACACCACTAAACCCTACCGCCTGCCACGATTTATTTCAGCTAACGCATCTAATTTTTCGACTCGCAATTATTATGCTCACTAGCTACTATCACACATCATTATACCATCCAGCTGTGACCATAATTTCAACAGAACTTGGCAGCTCATGCTTGTAGACTCGTAGTATGGTTCAAGTTCTTTAGGCATTTTCAATGTGTACACCAACGAATTATCTTGATCATATAGTAGATACAACATTTGTACGTAAAACAAGATAGCCTTTTGTTAAATACAAGTTCGTTGCCAGCGAGCCAAAAAAACCATAGAACACAAGGCCCTCCAAAATTATCAAATCACATGATACATTCCTTAAAATATATTCCTTTTTTTTGTATTTAGGTCCTCAAGTTTTTGATTTTCTAAAAGAAATGCTTGTAATTATTTATCTACACGTATACGCTTTAAATACCCTACTTAGCATTCGCATCAACAATCATTTAAATTTAATTTTTTTTAAAGAGGGTCACCCTGGTAAATATATTACTCAAAAAAACATTTAAGTACAATCGATGAGAGTGATTCTCTTATCTCGGCCCGTTACATGGGCATAAAACAACACCTATTTGTGCAACAACCAAAACACTAAATAAGAAAGACATGTCAATCTTATAACCTACCAAAAACAAAATTACTTCTCACGACGACCTTGAAGATTGATATCATAGAGGTCACGAAAGGCATCCAATTGCCCAGGTAAATCGTATACCTGTTCCGCATAGTAATCATAATAATCTTCAAGCTCGTGACCGCCGCCTGTAGATCCGAGAAACTTAGCCATAGGATTATCCGATTCAAGCACCTCCTCATCATCACTGTCAGAAACAACCACATCCCCCACTTTAAAAAATGGGTTACCCACATTAGTAGAAGAAGAATACGGAGAAGAAGAAGAGCTAGGCTTAGAACCCCCAATTTGCTCCTTCTCTTTCAACTCACTCACAAGCTGATCTTGTGATTCCTTTCTAGTCGTTTGAAACCCATCCACCTGTTTAAGAGGATTACCATTATCATCCACAAGAGTAGCTTTCCCATCAATAATTAGCTTTTCAATATTCTCAATTTTCTCAACAATAGGAGTAGTACAAGGAATACCATTCTCATCAGTGTCTTCCATATCAAGACCATCAAATGGGTTTGATGTAACAACTTTCGTCCCACTCATACTTGCCTTTTTAGTGATTTTCTCCTTAACAAAAACCACCTTCTTAGACATAGAGCTTAGGTTTAGAAGGGCTAAATTTAGCCCCTTTACCCACATCGATACCACAAAATGACTTTTTCTGAGGCATTTGAACCCCAACCTTCTTTCCTTTATCCTTCCGATTCTGAACCTGGGTAAAACCATCACCGGTATCTTCCAAGGTAGTAGAAGCTTTAGAAGCCACATTAACACATTTTTGGCAACTAATATGATCACGCCCAAAAACTTTACACATATCACAATGAGGAGGCTTACATTCATATTCAACCTTAATGATCTCCGTAGTATAACCACTATCATCCTCTTTAGGAATAGCCATAGTAACTTCGCGTTTCAGTTCATAGTCAGATAATAATTCCACTAAAGCTCGAGCAAAGCTAATACGTCCCTAAGGATCAACATACAGTGAGCTTGTAAAAGCATCTAAAATGATCAGTTTCCCAACTTGAATAGCAATCAAACTCAAACCGTCTTCTGAATATGCAAGTAGATGAACATTATGCAATTTAATCCACACAGGAACCTTAGTTACCTTACAGACACATTAGGAGTCTATTTATTAAGAATATTATCCAAGGGATCCGTTGAAGAACATTATCCACATCCTCTTTAGAATCAAACTTAAAGAGAAAAACACCCGCATCATTCTTCATGAGTTTCTTTAAACCAAACTTGCCCCATGTATTAGTGACATAGTTTTGAACTATCGAAAATGCAATAGTCTTACCAAGGAAATACCCAACAAGGGTATTCTCATACCTGTTCATAACACTATCCATAACAACCTTGGGTAGGAAAGTATCATCGTTGTCAACACGAGTCTCATTAACCAAGTGCCTAAAGTTAACCTTCTTCATAACGCTCTTTGGATTTGAAATAGAAGCAAATGTAGACGAACCAATACCATTACCACTCGAATTCTGTCCCATATCCATATGATGAACCACATCATTATTAGCATTTTGAGGAGTGTCCATCTTCAAATTAGTTGGATGCGTATCAACTCCACAAGTATTAACACCAGGAACAGCCCCATCACGTGAAATCGAATCAGACATAGTGTATACTAAATCAGAAATCGGATCGGGTTGTTTGCACATCCGAGATAGTAGCAAGTTGGTCATCGTGTGTCGTACTCCTCATTAGATCCTCATTAGTTTGCCTAGTTTGATCGGCCAAACTAGACAAAATAACCCTATTAGTTTGATAGGCAAAACTAAAGGATGAATCCTCCTTCATAGCACCCTTCTATCCCATCTGATTTTTATCTTTATACCCAACGTTCCCATCATGTTTTGAAGCTTTGGTCACGCTATTATTAATCAGAAAACCCTTCTCCATCCTTCTCTAAACCTACTTAGAATCCCAAGAAAACAATCAACAATAACCAGGAAGCAACACACAACATGCAACAATCACAATAATCGAACAAAAAAAAACCCTAACAAACCAATGCACCACCAAAACCTAACCCCCAGCCATATTAATCGATTACGAATGAATAAAAGAAATAAAGATCATTTGATTTGCAATATATAACCAAAGGAGAACCCTTACTGATAGAACGATTTGAACCTAGCGATGAAAAATAAACCCTAATAATAAAAGAATCAATCTTACACAAATAGACAATAATGAAATCAACAATGGTCGGCCAATTATTGAATCATTAATGCAAGATTTGAGGACTTGAATCGGTATTAGGGTGTTTAGGTTTCGATCGCCAATATCGCTAGAGAGAGACGGGTTTTCATAGTATTACTTTCGATTTAAATTTTAACTTACATAACGAGATAACCTAATGACATGAGATATCACACTTCATATGTATACGTATCCATACGATTTCACACTGCCATGTCATGCCATATAAGATTTCTATACCAAATGGCATGTGTCTCAATAGTGTCCCATGTGTGAGAATGCTCCCCAACCCAATGGTTGTGGGTTCAAGTCTTGCTTACGACATGTAAAATTGACTTATTGTGAGATAGTTAGTTGCTTTAAAAAAAAAATATAAGATTTCTATAAAATATGCTTCTTATTGAACATCATCTCTAATGTTATAAACTTCATAAGGGTACGTTTGGTATGATGCCATGAATCACAATCGATATCAGTTTCGTTATAAGATGGATCCCTCACCTATGATAGATTCATTCCTCCCCTTTAGACTCTTATGAAGTATGGACAATATCCATATTTCATTCCCATATAATGTGGGCCCCTCATCTTAACCAAACACTTAGGGCCCATTTGGTTTATAAGCGGAGTTGGATTAGGATTTGGATTTGGTATAGGCTTTGGATTTGATGTTGGTTTAAGAAAGAGAAATTATAATTATTTAAATATATTTTATAATAGATTTTAAATAAAAAATATGTTTTTAATAGATAAAGTAAGTGAGAGAAAGAGAAATTTAAATGAGAGATAGAGAGAAATTACTTGGACCCACAAAGAATTAACCAAATCCTACCTATTTTGCCAAGATTAGTAATAGTTGATTTGATTCATATATTTGAAACCAAAACTTCAAACAAACAAATAACTAGTGTCATATCAAACATAAACCCATTCAAAACCCTCATACCAAACGGGCATTTAGAATCATTATCACTATCATTCCCTCATTCCCACAGGGGCATACCAAATGCACCATAAGTTCATAAGAAGTACACACTAACATTTCATAATCATTATATTATCTCCTAATTCACATGAACTACTATTAGAGGGGCTATACTTATTTCTCTCTTTATGGTTTATACGCCTGAACTTGTTCGTCCATCTTTTTTATAAAATTTTATAAACTTTGTGCTTCAATAAAGATTTATGGGCAATAAAAATTTATGGGTGTAAACTCTACATAAGCTCCATGTCACTATGAACAAACTTTATAAACCTTTATTGAAGATGCTCTTACTGGCTATCTCGATACCTCAACCGGTCAAAATACCCAACCTCAAATCAAAAACAATAGTAACCACTACAACAAAAATATAATTTTGTTAGCGGATTTATATTAGAGTTGAATTCAGTTAATCAATTAATCAATGTATTCTCTCATTAAATGAGAATTACCTTTAACATGATATCTGAGCTTTAGGTAAGATCTACCAACAAAATTTGTTGTATATCCTCCGGTCATCAGCTATTCGCTAATGATCCGAAGGAATCCCGGTTATTTTTGTTTTATTTTTATTTTTTAGTTTAATTAGGATTTTGTTCTTTTAGCCATAAAGAAAAAGATAAAAAGGGTTGTTTGACCTTGTTTGGATTAAAAAAATCGTTTATTTTAATTTTTAGTTTTCATTGAAGATTTTTTGAGTTTGCTATTGGTTGAAGAAATAATTAAATTTGGTTGTTTTTTGTTTGTTTTGTTTTGTTAAAAGTATTCACATTTTTTTTCTTTGCATTTAAAGTCGACTAAGATTGACCAATCTTCATCTAAAGTCCACCTAAAGTTCGACCAATGGTGTTACTTCTTCAATATAAATATATCGCATAGTGTTATTTCTTCGAAAATCACTGTGAAAATTTCTATGTCCTAAAGCACATCATTGATGAATCTACAATTTCTTTTACAAGTACCGTTTGCTTGGTTTGCTGAGTTTCAAGACAGTTTGAATATTCATTCTACTCCCGCTCCAACTACGGGGAGTTGTTAGTAGATTTATATTAGAGTTAAAATTATATTAATAATTGTATTATATTAAAATTGGTATAAGCCCAAGTCTTATACTATAAATATGGAGCCATATATATTCTCTCATTATTGAATCAATCAATTAAACAATTCAATATTAATCCTCTTACAATTTATGCACACTTAATTATTCACACTTTTAGAAAGCGTGTAAATTTTGTTTAGTTTATTTACACATATATGTGTAAACTCTTGTTACATTTATAAGCATGAAATCGTTTTACAAAATAATGTATAAAAAATAAAATTCAAACTATTAAGTGTAAAAAGATTTAAAATTTTTCCACGCCAAGAATTTGTCACACCTAATTTCTTGACACCTGAGGAAGTGTGAAGGAAATGACGGTGACAAATTGATCTCGACACTTTTAAGTAAGGCTAATAACCTATTAAAGCATCATACTTGTCACAAATGTCAGTTCGACGTAGCGAACAAAAAAATAGCTCTTCTAGACAATAAACTTGACATTCTTGTCTTCCTTTGAATAACAAAAAATTGTGATGACCATTTTACCCTTGAATTTTTAAAATTTGCATCCATTGTACAAAGGTAAATTACATAAATGGTCCCTCTAAGTTATTATACTAATTTCCTTTTCACTATAACTTTCCAATGAGTTATCTGTAAACACACATTGCCTGGTCCATGAGTTATCTGAAAACACACAATTTCCTTTTCACATAACTTTCTCTTGCTCGTCCCGAGTATATGGCTCCACCAACGTTGAACGTAGTAGCATAATTACCTTAACACAGCCGCAACCACTTTATAAAAAACCCAATTTTACAAGCCCTAATTTCAACAATCAGCCAAATTACCCAACCAAAATCTAATTAAATTGACACATTTGATTGAAATGATCTCAATTAGAGATTCACGGTAGTAATTGTTAAATGGATGCTCTTGAGCTGCCTCTTCCAACTGCTATTGTTTCCAAGATTATGAGTGGACACGACCCGTACGGGTCGTGTCCACCCAGTTTTGGTCTCGGTTTGGGTATGAGATTGCTTACGATATTGCTACTTATTTATTTGTTGTTAATTGTCGGTTAATAAAACGGATTAGGTAGTTTGTAATTGTGTCTGATCTATGAAATTGCTTGGTACGAATGATATTGACCTAAGTGTAATATAAATACATTGTATGACAAATCTATAAGGCAATCTAGTTTTTCAGTAAAAAATTTAGTTTTGTAGTTTTTATGTTTCATATTTGTTATTGTACCCCCTTTTTATTAAATGCAAGTTTTTTTTAGTTCCCCAGAATTTGTCTCAGTTTGGTGTTTAGTGCTTATTTCAGAAGTGTTATTCTAATACTCTGTTTCAAATTATTACAAGTCTAATTTGGTAGTTAAGTCAAGTTTCAATAAGAAAATTTCAAGTTCCTAAAACTGGGTCAAGGTGGATTTTACCCACTTTGATTTGGTCAGTCAAACTTCATTTTGTGTTAAAAGTTAGATTTGGTCATTAGAAGTTGATACAAAAAGTTTTGCAAAGTTTTGGTTTGAAAAAAAAAAGAATTTTACAAATCTGTCAGCTTATTTTACAAGCAATTTAGTTAAAAATTAGTTGAGATAAAAAAATTTAAAAAATAAAAATACAAAGTTAAGTAGGTGGTTTAACTTTTGTCAAAAGGAAAAAAATCAAAAAAATGGTTTACTATGTCTGTTGTGGGTAATTTAGGCAAGTTTATGTTCTGTGCACAGGGTACTCACCTCAACTCCAGTTTTTCTCAGCTTATTTATAAGCTGTAAATAGCCCCTCAATCCAGAAAGTGGGGCAAAATCAAGTCAGCTGGGTGGGTTTCATGATCCAATAAGCTCATGAGCTTATCCCCTCTGTAGCTTATCCAAAATAAGCTCAAAATCAATTCTTGGCTCGCTTTTAGACCGCAATGACAGACATCAGAAGGTATGATTTTTTTCTGTTTTAAGTACTTATTAGAATTAAGTTTGCTTATTTAAAGACTTTATAATCCCATAGGTTAATTTAGATTAGGTGAGATTAGATTTTAGCTCATTATAGCTTATTGTGTAGTATTTAACTGCCTTGTTCATGTGTTATTAGCTTCTTAGGATTCCCCTAGATTAAAAATCTGCCCTATTGCTTATTTGTGCTTCACAGTTACCACAAAGGGTTGTTTGTTTTGCCACTGTCTAGAACAGTTTCAATAAGCTGTTTATAACAGCTTATTGTGAGCTTTCCTACAAAAAGTTTTTTCTCATTTTGAACCTGTCCTTGTCTAGAACATTTTGAACGTGCACATTTTATTTCTCTCTATAAATTGTACATAACGCTGAAATTCATTGGTCATGACAGATGTATTCTATCAAACACGATATCACAAACATGGAGTGCCTCATGCCTGGACTTATTCTAGCGATCAGACAAGTTGTGTGTCTTAAGGTACTTAGCTGAACTATCAAATTTGCATGCCTTAACTTTTCGCTAGTTTTATTTTCTGATTGATTTTTATCGTTTTCTTGACTTGTAGAATCTTCTCTTGTAGATAAGATTTTCGCAGATGACCATGATTATAGCAAGCTTTTTCGGATTAAGATTACTAGATTTATTCTTATGAATCAAAATGTTTGTATAACTTTTGACATGTGATGCGCGCAAAACCGTCAAGTCGTAACAGACTTAAAACAGCTTTAAGCACGAAATCAATGAAGATCTGAGGAGTATAGGGTCTCCCCGGGTCGTTATGTCCCAGCGAGCTATGCAATGGATTATCAAACGTTTAGTGATCGCGAGATTTGAACGGGAAAAGGATTCTGAATTATTATAACTACTGGAAAAAGCCAACAGATAAAAACGGCTTAAATGCAAATTAAAGAAGATTAAAAAGATAAAATCTATTAAATAAACGCTATCACTATATTTAAAGTGATGAACGTTGAAAACTGAAAACTAAAAACTTACGTTTAAAATAAAAATACGTAAACGTACAAATAAAAACGTGAAATCTGAGAAATAAAAGTCCTAAAAATATGAAAAATACATTTTTACAATCCTAATGATAAAAGAAAATTTATAGAAAAATAAAATTATTTTTATAACTAATTAATTAATTATTATTAATTAAAAACTATTTTTAACTAATTAATAATAACCTAAAATGAAAGAAAATGGAAATAAAGCTTGAAAAATAAAATTATGAAATGAAAAAGTCTAAAATATCAAACTAGAATTTTCAAAACTATTTTTGTATTTTTCTGATTATTTTTCTATTTTTATGATTTTTAAACTATTAAAACTAATTAAAATATTTAAAAATACAAATTTAACTAAGAAAATTGGGAAAAATACTTTTTGGCTTTTTATATTTATCTTAACTTAATAAAAATGAAAACTTATTTTTTGAACCTTTTCTAATTTTTGTATTAAATACTATTTAAAAAGGCTTAAAACTAATTAAAATCAAGAAAAATAGCAAATCAACTTGGAAAATCTGAAAATTGCAGGAAAACTCTAAAATAATACAAGGAATCTATGAAAATGGAAAACATGGGGTGTGTGGCAGAATATGAAACTGATGATCAAAGTGCTTATAAAATAAGCACTTGGATAAGCAAATGGAACCCAAAAGGCACCAAACCAAGACAGAAGCTTAAGTATGCTAAAGATGACCAAATGAAACAGAAATCAACAAGCTATAACTACTGAATAACAAAATAACTCAGATTTGGAGATTTAAGTATATAAGCTAAAACAGTTTTTGTCACTATATTGAAGCTTAAAAATAAGGTACTGGATAAGCTAAAAACCTAAAACTAGATGTTGCAATCTCTAGTAGACCTAGCAAAGTGCATGTAAACCGAATGAACCACCCACAAGCTCTTATGAGCTTGTGAACAGGTCTGCAATATCTTGTCACAGATGGTGTTCAATGCACAGGGCACAAGGGGGCTAATTAGAGCTTATGCACAAGCTTATTCAGATGGCTAAAGCTAAAACCAGAAGTGTAGATTTGAAGACTACCTAGCAGACTACACTTTGGCCAAATTTGAGACCATGAAAGGCAAAATTGAACAGTGTGCATGGTCTGCAATGTCTGCACAATTTCAATGCAGATCTGATGTTGACTTTCTAAAAACAGAAGGTATGATTGACTTGGGTGAGTTTTGATCCCCAATGACTGATTGCTTTTGATGTTAAATGGTGAAGTAATATTAATTTAAGCTATCTAAAGTACTTCTTAACCTATATCTAATCTCTCACCTATGCATTCCAACGAATCGAGTACAAGAACTAACATGTAATGTTGACTTTAAGATTGAAACCGCAATTGCAAAGACCTCAAATGACTTCCAAATACTTACTTAAACATGTGTAAACTGCTAACAACTGATAAGCTAATCTCCAACACAGTTTTAATCCTAGTTCCAAACACTACTTATAATCACTAATTTGCAAAATGAAGAAGCTAACTATTAGATTATCACATAATACTGATCAAACTGAGATTACATGATCATGATACTACTATAGGAACACATTGAAACTAGTTGTGACCTCAGATACACAAGTAAACATAAACTGCAATTTTGACAAGAAAGTGAAATGAGAATTTAACTCACAAATATCCACGGTGTACAAGCTAAAACCAAACCTAACACTACTCTAATCTAAGTAAATTCAACCCAAAGATCCTCTCGCAACACCCTTCATCGCCTTCCATACCAATTTGAGCTTCGTTTGACTTTTATTGACCATGAACTAAAATTGCTTGAAATGAAATGCAAGCTTATACAAAGCTTATAGGGACCTCGACTAAACCTCGTCTAAGCTTAAAACAAGCACCCAATCAACCCGACAGAGAACTTTGAAACCGATAATCTCAACAAAGATTATAGAGCTTGAACTTAAAAACTTGAATTGATAATTCAAAGGACAAGACAAAGATGTTTTTAACTTAATTGTTAAACATAAAAGCTGAAATTACAACTATTTAATTTAAACTACAACATTAATTTAAAAACGACATTTTAGAAAATTTATTAAAACTAGCTAACTCTCCATCTTGCTTCTTTCTCCCATCTTTTATACCCAAAATCTTCTCTCTCCTCATCTCTGATAAATCCCACCACATTTTTGGACCTTTTGATGAGTTTGAGTTGATCTTGGCCCTTTAACTTTTGGCGGGAAAATGGGTTTGGCGGTTGTGGGATTGAGTGTGACTATTGGAGGGACAATGAGTTGTAGGGAGGGTGGTGTAGGTGGTGTTGGAAATGGAGGAACACAGTGTTGGGGTAGCGTGTAATCCCGTCGGGAAGACAAAGTTATAGGGGCGGGGTGTTTATGTTTAAATAATGGGTTTGGGTTGGATTCGGTCAAGGATTTGACCGGTAAACAAAATTGGGCGGGGTTTAAATATTGGGCTTGGGTTTATTTATTGGATCCTATTGGTTTGTAGAATAAGTAACACTAAGGACCAAATATGTAAAACTTGAAAGATGAGGACCCAATCAGAAATTATGAAGAGTAGTCAAAGGATTTGTTTTGCCAATTTTACTAATCCAAGGGTCAATTTTGACACTTTTGAAATTCCCAAGGACTAGTTTTGAACATTTTGGATTTTTCAGGGACTAAATTGTAATTTTCTCAAAACTTTTAGATTTTCCACCAAAGGACTAAATATGACAATTTATGATTTTAAAAGACCTTTGGTGACTTTTCTTTGAAATTTAGGCTCGTGGACTATTTTTGACAATTTTTGAAACTGGGGACTAAACCGCAATTTTGCAAATTTGATATGTTTTTCATCCGATTTTGATATTTTTGCATTTGAAACACATAAAACACTGATTTGTGGTATTTTGATCATTTGATGTGTTTCGAGTGTTTTCGGATGATTTTGCAGTTTATTTTGTAGAAAAATTATGAGTATTTAGACACTCATCAATCCCCACATCGAGATATTGCTAGTCCCTAGCAATGATTTGAGAAAACATAATGGATTTTAATCTCTTTACCAAAAGCCATTACTTCGAGTAGCCAAATGTTTCAGCTTCAAGTAAGAACCATGGTACACCGATAACCATGTGATTTTGAGCAAACCACCGCCTTTCAACGGATTTGGTTTGTCTTTACCGTGCCGCACCCTTCCGGACTAGCCAACTCTTAGATAAATTATCGAATTATCTTTGGTGAGTGATTACCAATTATGGATTTTCCATCGCCTTTACCACAAGCCATAACCTCATGGCTAGCCAACTCTTCACTTTTTAGGATATGGTGAAATGAATACCATACAATTTTGGGCAAATTGCAAGCCATATAAACGGATTTGAGAAATCTTTACCAAGAGCCGTTTGCTCTGGATTAGCTAATCCTTTTGTCTTACGTACATGGCGGATCGATAACCAAATGAGAAAGTGTAAAACACTTACTCCAAAAAAATTTTGGCCAAAAACGGGAATTAGTATAATTATATGATAAAATTCGTGAGAATTCCCCACACTTAGAAATGAATATTGCCTCAATATTCAAAGTACCGCGGTTATGCCAAACAAAGAACGTGAAAGGGAAATACTACGGCCATTATTTAGAAAGAAGTTTTTTTTTTTTTTTTTTTTTTTTTTTTTTTGAGAACTTATATATACATAACATGGGGGCAACTCCCCACACTAGGGTGGTACACATGGGTGAAAACCCATGTTAAGCTACTGTTTTTGATTACCGAGTCGCTAGCTTGACTCGACCCCGAATTCATTGGTTCATGGGGAAGCAAAGTGGAAGAAACAATCTCCATCGGACTTTCATTCAAGATGTTTGGACAAACATTGAAGTACGTGAAAGTTCCACACCGATGAGATATACATAGAAAGAGATGCACCCGGCTCACGATGGTACATGAAAATGCCGGGTCAAGATAATGTCTTCACTCCCAAGGAGTTAAGACATGGAGAAGTCACACCGTATGTGAAGAAAAGAAGGAGAATCATGATGATGATCATGACTAACTCCTCATTATCGGAAGGAGAATTCATGATTTTGGATCATGAATCTCATCGATGAGGATAGAATCATCATCACATGATGGAAGAGATAAGATAGAATACAGAGGTGGGACAAGTGGTGTGCTCGAGAGCTAGCAATTTCCACCACTTCCGTGATGGTCTCTCAGATCGACCTCGGACATTTCATCGAAGAGAGATTTACTTTCTCAAAAGTGTAGTCATTATTAAATTCAAAAGAGGATTTGAGAAAATCCGGAAGTAACCTCGAAATGTCAAGAGAATCACAATCACTATCGGATATATCCTCGACTCACTTGGGATTGGGACAAGATCCTCAACACTAGATGATTCCGCTTCCGAAATAGTGCCGAGATGATCATCCTCCATTATGAGAGAGTCTTTGGAAGCAATAATAGGTAAGATAGGTGTGATAGCAATAGATCGAGGAGTTGAGAAATAAGATCGCTCAATCGAGTAACACTCTCCTCGTCGTAATCATAGTATTCCTTCATTTGAATACTATCCTCATCATCATCGCCATCATATCTCGATTCTTATATTCATCTGTGAAGCTTACACACCATTCTTTTCATTTGCGCTTTCTTTCGAATGCGTATTTCTTCGTAACTTTGAGGAAGATTACACTCTCGTAATCATTGAAATGATGTGAAGGCTCGAAGTCGATGACCGATGGAATATCGTGGGGTTGGAAATTGTCAAACCGGAGAATTGGAATTTTGAAAATTTTGATTCACCTACCGACATTCAAAAGTCGCATGAGGACCCCACAATTCTCACAACAGAGATAATTGGGAAAATAACTTTCACCAAAGTTCGATTGTAACATGGTTCCTACTCATAGACAAGCGGGACTGTGGTGGACAATCAAAACCGTAATGAGAATCATTCCACAAAACTCGCATGAGTGGGATTCGATTGGGGTGTGGAGGTAGGTAGGAAAATCGGTGCTTCATTATTTGAAATGGGATCGGGATTATCGACAAACTTGTCTCCGAAACCCACATTGGTACATCGCCGACAATTTCCACCGCTAAATGGACCTCCACACCGTGAACATGTCGAAACCATGACATGAAGAATTAAACGGATAAGAGGGATAAGAGATGAAGAATTAAACGGTTTGAGGATAAAGAAATGTAGAATTAAACAGATTAGAGGATAAAGAATGGATATTTTTGGATTTTTGAAAAATATGTCGCAAAAACAAAGAATGAAAATCTTTTGGATTTTTGATTTTATAAGAAAATATAAATACATACAGATGGTATAGACAAAGAGTGAATATCCAAATCACTAATCGCTAAACGTAAGATTATCAAGACAACTCCGGCAATGGCCTAAAATTTGATCGCACAGAAACCGCAAGTCGTAATGACTTAAAACAACTTTAAGCACGAAATCAATGAAGATCCGAGGAGTATAGGGTCTCCCGGTCGTTATGTCCCAATGAGCTATGCAATGGATTATCAAACGCTTAGTGATCGCGAGATTTGAACGGAAAAGGATTACAATTATTATAACTACGGAAAAAGCCAATGAGATAAAAACGGCTTAAATGCAAATTAAAGAAGATTAAAAGATAAAATCTATTAAATAAACGCTATCACTATATTTAAAGTGATGAACGTTGAAAACGAAAACTAAAACTTACGCTTAAAATAAAAATACGTAAACGCATAAATAAAAACGTGAAATCGAGAAATAAAAGTCCTAAAAATATGAAAATACATTTTACAATCCTAATGATAAAAGAAAATTTATAGAAAAGAAAATTATTTTTATAACTAATTAATTAATTATTATTAATTAAAACTATTTTAACTAATTAATAATAACCTAAAATGAAAGAAAATAGGAAATAAAGCTTGAAAAATAAAATTATGAAATGAAAAGTCTAAAATATCAAACTAGAATTTTCAAAACTATTTTTGTATTTTTCTGATTATTTTTCTATTTTTATGATTTTAAACTATTAAAAACTAATTAAAATATTTAAAAATACAAATTTAACTAAGAAAATTGGGAAAAATAATTTTTGGCTTTTTATATTTATCTTAACTTAATAAAAATGAAAACTTATTTTTTGAACCTTTTCTAATTTTTGTATTAAATACTATTTAAAAGGCTTAAAACTAATTAAAATCAAGAAAATAGCAAATCAACTTGGAAAATCTGAAAATTGCAGGAAAACTCTAAAATAATACAAGGAATCTATGAAAATGGAAAACATGGGGTGTGTGGCAGAATATGAAATCGATGATCAAAGTGCTTATAAAATAAGCACTTGGATAAGCAAATGGAACCCAAAAGGCACCAAACCAAGATGAAGCTTAAGTATGCTAAAGATGACCAAATGAAACAGAAATCAACAAGCTATAACTACTGAATAACAAAATAACTCGATTTGGAGATTTAAGTATATAAGCTAAAACAGCTTTTGTCACTATATCAAGCTTAAAATAAGGTACCGGATAAGCTAAAACCTAAAACTAGATGTTGCAATCTCTAGTAGACCTAGCAAAGTGCATGTAAACCGAATGAACCACCCACAAGCTCTTATGAGCTTGTGAACAGTCTCGCAATATCTTGTCACGATGGTGTTCAATGCACAGGCACAAGGGGCTAATTAGAGCTTATGCACAAGCTTATTCGGATGGCTAAAGCTAAAACCGTAGTGTAGATTTGAAGACTACCTAGCGACTACACTTTGGCCAAATTTGAGACCATGAAAGGCAAATTGAACAGTGTGCATGGTCCGCAATGTCCGCACAATTTCAATGCGGATCCGATGTCGACTTTCTAAAAAGTAAGGTATGATTGACTTGGGTGAGTTTTGATCCCCAATGACCGATTGCTTTTGATGTTAAATGGTGAAGTAATATTAATTTAAGCTATCTAAAGTACTTCTTAACCTATATCTAATCTCTCACCTATGCATTCCAATGTAATCGAGTACAAGAACCGCTAACATGTAATGTTGACTTTAAGATTGAAACCGCAATTGCAAAGACCTCAAATGACTTCCAAATACTTACTTAAACATGTGTAAACTGCTAACAACCGATAAGCTAATCTCCAACACGCTTTAATCCTAGTTCCAAACACTACTTATAATCACTAATTTGCAAAATGAAGAAGCTAACTATTAGATTATCACATAATACTGATCAAACTGAGATTACATGATCATGATACTACTATAGGAACACATTGAAACTAGTTGTGACCTCAGATACACAAGTAAACATAAACTGCAATTTTGACAAGAAAGTGAAAATGAGAATTTAACTCACAAATATCCCGCTGGTGTACAAGCTAAAACCAAACCTAACACTACTCTAATCTAAGTAAATTCAACCCAAAGATCCTCTCGCAACACCCTTCATCGCCTTCCATACCAATTTGAGCTTCGCTTGACTTTATTGACCATGAACTAAAATTGCTTGAAATGAAATGCAAGCTTATACAAAGCTTATAGGACCTCGACTAAACTCGTCTAAGCTTAAAACAAGCACCCAATCAACCCGGACAGAGAACTTTGAAACCGACAATCTCAACAAAGGATTATAGAGCTTGAACTTAAAAACTTGAATTGATAATTCAAAGGGACAAGACAAAGATGTTTTTAACTTAATTGTTAAACATAAAAGTCAAATTACAACTATTTAATTTAAACTACAACATTAATTTAAAACGACATTTTAGAAAATTTATTAAAACTAGCTAACTCTCCATCTTGCTTCTTTCTCCCATCTTTATACCCAAAATCTTCTCTCTCCTCATCTCGATAAATCCCACCACATTTTGGACCTTTGATGAGTTTGAGTTGATCTTGCCCTTTAACTTTTGGCGGAAAATGGGTTTGGCGGTTGTGGGATTGAGTGTGACTATTGGAGGGACAATGAGTTGTAGGGGAGGGTGGTGTAGGTGGTGTTGAAATGGAGGAACACAGTGTTGGGGTAGCGGTAATCCCGCTCGGGAAGACAGTTATAGGGGGGGTGTTTATGTTTAAATAATGGGTTTGGGTTGGATTCGGTCAAGGGATTTGACCGGTAAACAAAATTGGGCTGGGGTTTAAATATTGGGCTTGGGTTTATTTATTGGATCCGTTGGTTTGTAGAATAAGTAACACTAAGGACCAAATATGTAAAACTTGAAAGACGAGGACCCAATCAGAAATTATGAAGAGTAGTCAAAGGATTTGTTTTGCCAATTTTACTAATCCAAGGGTCAATTTTGACACTTTTGAAATTCCCAAGGACTAGTTTTGAACATTTTGGATTTTTCAGGACTAAATTGTAATTTTCTCAAAACTTTTAGATTTTCCACCAAAGGACTAAATATGACAATTTATGATTTTAAAAGACCTTTGGTGACTTTTCTTTTGAAATTTAGGCTCGTGGACTATTTTTGACAATTTTGAAACTTGGGGACTAAACCGCAATTTTGCAAATTTGATATGTTTTTCATCCGATTTTGATATTTTGCATTTGAAACACATAAAACACCGATTTGTGGTATTTTGATCATTTGATGTGTTTCGGTGTTTTCGACGATTTTAGCTTTATTTTAGACAAAACGATGAGATTTAGACACTCATCAACATGTATTCCGGACAAAAGCTTATTAGTTAACCTTGTTCTTTATACCATTAGTAGGTGTTGTTCGTCCTGATGGTATGCATAACGAACCTTGTGCTTCATCCTATACTATTGCATTAATTTTGATGCAAAATCTAAAAAAATAATAATAAATAAAAAATTGGAACTAAAATTTTGAAAAAAAAAGGGACGATTGACGCAATTTTTTCCAAACGACAGGGACCATTTATGTAATTTAGCCTAGGGACGATGGATGTAATTTTCGCAAACCCACAGGGACCATTTATGTAATTTGGAAGGGTAAAATGGCCATAATACTTAAAGGAAGACAAGAATGTCAAGTCAATGCCTGTAAGAAATTTATTTTTTTGTTCGCCACGCCGAACCGACATTTATAACAAGTGATGATCTTTTAATAGGTTATTAAATTTTTTTAAGTATGACCAAGTTTTAGATTTCTCACACTTATAAGTGTGAGCTTTTTTTTCCTTACATTTTTAAGTGTGAAAAATAAGATGATTATTTTTATATATTCACATTTACTAGCGTAATGATTTTTTACACATTTAAAGATGTAAATTTAATAGAGGAGTTTTTGTTTCTTACATTTTTAAATGCGAAAAATAAGATGATTATTTATATATATTCCACTTATTTAATTTAATAATTTTTTACACATTTATAGATGTAAATTTAATAAAATTTTACACAGTTTTTTATTATGTGAATAAATGACAAGTTTTTTTGTAGTGAGTGTACAATAGTAAGTGTCACAGCCTTTCTACAAAAAAGTGTCACAATTACAATGGACACGCTACTGAATGCTATCACCAACCATCCTTTATTACAGCTCACGCACCTAACTTTTCATCTCGCAATAAGTGATCACTAGGTGGTACGTACCACACATCATACTATCCAAATAAGACCATAATTTCCTAGTATAGACTTGTTAACATGTACAAGTTCTCAATAATATAATTACTAAAGTGAGGCGTTCAGGCGTTTGAAAGGTGGTATTTTGCTATGTTTTTATCTAACATCGAGGTGAGGGTTTGATTGCGGCGAACAACAATCATAGACTCATCATTCAAACACCAACGAAAGCTCTTGATATTTATACAAGAAGTAACATTTGAAGAAGCAATACAATCCTTCGCATACATTCATTAATGTTGACATGTTGTAGTTAGGTCCTCAAATAGTCCAGTTTATGGTTATCTCAAAGATATGCTTTTAATTTGAACTACTAATAATTGTTTGTAAATGTTTCTTACCTGCCACTTTTTTAATTCTGTGTAATGTACTAAAATTTTTTCTTCTTTATCCCAATAATTTTGAATTTAGTCTTTTTGTGTATCATATTTTAGTTGTATGTATTATATGACCATTTCGTCATTCAATTTGCACACTCTTATTAACCGGGAGAGGGGTAAAATGGTCAAAATAATACGTGCAACTAGATTATGACACACCAAAAAGACTCAAATTCAAAAGAGTTAGGATAAACAAGAAAAAAAAATAGTATGCTACACAATTAGAAAATGTAACAACTATATAAACACATATATGCATTTCTAGAATTAATTTTGGTACTCAGCATTAATAATGTTACCAATATGACTTACATACGGATATAAGATTTTCGTCAAACAGGTTGTGTGATAACATAAACAAATGAAGATGATTTTGTAATCAATCAAAACCATAATCATGTAGTTTTCACTTTCAACTAATCTCATACTTATTGATTAATTATTATGAACCTTAATCATATTACCCAATACCTAAACTGCATTAGCATAGTAAGTGTCTTGTTAATGGTTGACCTAAAGCCAAAACCAAAGCATTCCTTCATACATACATACATACATACATACAGATTGGAAAGCAAATGAAAATGATAAGCGATTTTCATAGTAAAAAAAAATTACTCACCACAAGAAGTTATTGTTTTTTTTACTGTTAAGAGTATGTCTTAAGTAGTTCAAGATAGGAAGGTAGACTGTGTTGCTTAGTTCTCGAGTTAGTTTTGTAAAGGAAAGGGAGAGACGAGATAGCGGAGTAAAGAAAGGAAGCGTATCAAACTCTCTTATCTTCTCTTCCTACCTATTCTTCTCAAAAGGGAGAAAGATTCTATAACCAAAAAACCTCAACTTTTTTTCAATTTCTTTAAGGTTTTGCTCATTATTCTGTTGCGAGTTGCTAAAGATATATATACATATATAAAATATAAAAAAAAAAAAAAAAAAAAAAAAAAAAAATCTCTTGTTGAAAGTGTAAAATGCTTCAAGCACAATTAAAATTAAGATGAGTTATTATTCAATATCTTCACGGTTACAATATGTATACCATTATGAGGCCAATTATTAACAGGTTGTCCCAAATTACAAAAAATAAATAAATACAAAAGAAAGCCGAGGATTAAAGCTATTGAATAACTTACATGAAAATCAGAAACTGAAAATGTTGCAGAATAAATAGGTTAATATCAAAACACGGAAGTAACTGGAGAAACCAAAAAAGTGGAATTCGGAGCCTAAGGGCAATAGAATTTGAACATAGTGATTGGAGCATACCGACATTAGAAGCAACATGCAGCACCGCATAAGAGTTAGGACCTTTTAAAACCGGGATTTCCTTTCACAGCCTCTCCCATTCTCTGATCCTCTCCATGGAGTCCGCTAACTTCTGATCTTCTCTGCATCAGTTTTCTCTTAGATCAACTTGTAGCATATATAATATATAAAAGCTAAATGATCCCAACAAAAACTATACTGTTATAAAAGACAGAGCACCTTCTGTTTGTTGTAACAACTCATTGGCCTTCAGATAATCCAGATAGACAATGCCGACACTGAATCTGTAAAATAACCAGATAGCAATAGTAACTAAAAAGATTGATTGATCAAGTTGAGCTGAATTATTGTTACATATAGTTATAAAAATGTGTTAACTTAGTTTTACCCCAACACCAACGTTTAAATTTATCAGGGGTTGTCCCTTTACCCAAAAAAAATGCGAGCAAGATAATTTCGATAAACACGCATTCTATGTTCAAAGGAGTGAAAATCTTCCTATTAGATGAAAACTCGATGCAATTTACCCACAGTAAGTAACTTTGTTAATGATCACAATCTTGAAACAAGCACTTTGCTGAGAGTCTGAGACTATATACATTTGATTTTCAGATCGAGTACAGAGACTCGGTTTGTGTCTATTAATAATGGCTATTCGAAACTACTCTTCTTAAACTCCGCATACATCCAACTTACCTAGATGCAATCATTTTTTATTTTATTTTTTTCACTTTACTTTGATGTTGTCATAATTTACCAACATCATCATCAGTCAGACCTCATTATTATCTTTCACCCTGAGATGTGATCTCCGGTCCCCCTATGTTAAGAAAACGCAATATGGGAGACCAAAGCCTAGAATTGAAGAAACATATAAGCTGAGATTCTGCAATTCGCCTACAGGAAACGACTCTATACTTAGATAATGAACAATGTCCAATTTAGTGAGGTGAATTAAGCAAGTAAATTCAAGGATTGCTTTCAAATTTGACAACTCGCTAATACATACAACTTCAAGCATAGCCATCGTTGTGTTAAAAAGCACATTTTCCAGCTCCTTTCGCTATAGTTTGTTACACTTCTGAATCGTAAGTGAGTTTAGCTTTTAGCATCCTCCAATTGGTAAGGAGAGAAATGTAATCGAAGTCAACCAGTTACACTCAATACTTTAATGCTACTTGGACAACTGATATGCTCCAGATTCTTGCAAATCAATAAGTTCATAATCCTAAGAGATGTTACGAGGTTGCACCCAGAATAATCATGATCCTCCTCTTTCTCTCCTAAACTGATCCATTTTTCACAAAAAGAGACTTCCAACTTTCTTAAATTCACAAAAACCTTACTTCCCTCTGTTTGTGATTCCCACAAGTATTTTATTTAATCACATTCTTTGATACTTACTTCTTTCACTGACTCTAGATACTATATAACGCCTCTCCAGACGTCATTAGTAAGTCCTGAAAGGCTGAAACACATTGATACTCGACTTGGTAAATAATGTACATTGATTATCTGGCTAAATAGACCATTACAACATTTTATTACTTCTAGAACTCTCAGCGAAGGTATACATTATTGTTTATGTGAGAAACTAACCACAAAATCTGAATCTCATCTGAGGACTCTTTTTTAGTTAGTACATTACTTATTTTGGCTATAAACTTAAAGACACGTATGACAACTTTTTAAGTTTTATTTTGCTTGTAGTATATTTTAATCCATTGTTTCATATTTGATGTAATACAAATATAGAAGCGACTATAACACAACATGTAATACATGTATAGGAGAGACCGACAATGAGGCTCTCACAAAGAAAACCAATATATTTTATTTATAATTGTCATTGCTTGTTAAAACAAGATATTTTAACAAATAAGAAATTTGAGATGAAACATAAGTATCAATATGCACTCGTAAGTGTTGCATCAAAGGTCACTCCAAAACACAAGTTCGCAAGTATAATTATTTGTCGCTATACACCGTCCTCTTGCGCGAGTATTCGTCTAGTCTATCAAAGCCTAAATGCCTAATCATGTTATATACACAGTTCATTTTCAAGTACAAAACTGATTTTTTCTTTTACAAAAAAATAATAATAATAATCAGACTAACAATGGGTTGGTTGAATTGGCCCATAAGTCCCGGTTAAGCCCATAGTATGAAATTAGGCCTGAACACATTTTTCCAGTTAGTTTTGTGTGTGGCCCTTCCAAGTCTGAAACATTTCGTATTGGTGGTATAACCGTATTGTTATCGTCTCTCTTATGGAGTACAGTATTTCATACAAGTTTTCTGTATGGCCACTTTTTGGTTACATGAAATATAATTAATCATCATAAAACACAACCACCAATCGACCAGCTAAGACTACACTCCGTATAACATTAGAACTCGGTTTTAGCTACCCGCTTGTTAAAACTTATTATTCATATAGATAGTTGATATGATCAATGTTAAAGTTTCTACTTGGTGTTACCTGTCGTATAAGTATTTATACATAATTTTGTTCGAAGTAAAGCTATTGCAGATATTGATTTTGTAACTTGTAAGTAAGAGATAAAGCTATCTATTGCTTATCTTGATAGCATCTTGTCGAGCTGAGATAAAGATATTGCAGGTGTTGCTTTAAGCATTGCCTCCTTTTTATTCATGAATATATACTTTAGCTATATGCCTATATGTATAAGAGTAGTGATTGTGAGGCCTAAAACATATGACTAAATTCACGCCAAGTTCTACGCAAGATCATTCGATGGGCTACCGCAAGGGCTCACGTTTTCACAAACCATCAAGATCATGACACATATGTTTAGGCATAAATTTAGGCATACAAATTAGGTCTCCCAATCATTTTCCTATGTATAAGTATAGAGTAAATTGCAAAATTCGCCTTGATGGTTTGGCCAAATTGCATGTTTAGTCCTTATGGTTCAAAAATTGCAGGCGGCCTCCTTGTGCGTAAACCCAGGTTTTGTTTTCGTCATTGATCAAACTCAAATAACTAAATTGCTCAAACTTAAACTAATTTTATAAAAATATAAAGGTCATAATATGTAAAATATATTATCGAACTAAGATATAAAAATAAAAATATACAAAGATAAAGTTTCATAAAATAAAAAAATAGTAAATCAAAATATTGTACCTAAAAGATAGGTACAAAATGACATAAAAATAACATTTTCATTGTAATTTTACAAGAAAAAGTACATAATATTTAAATATTATTATTGTGTTGATTTACTTATTATACAAATATAAGTATATGATTGTTCATTTATTCATACATTATATAATTATTATCACATTATGAATATTCATATTAAGTAAGGGTGCAAATTGAATGTTGAAATATTTTAACATCTATTACATCATCTATTTTACATAAACTAGATGATTACCTGTGTATAACGACGACAGTGTATAGTAGCGTTAATTTATGTGTTTGCAATATCTTTTATGTATATATGATTGTGGAGTAAGTGAGAATGAAAAAAATTAATGGTTTAAATTGTAATTAAGTATTTAGATATCTAATAGATTGCATTGTCATTTATAGGTAGATGTATTTTAGTCTAACAACATTGCTTAGCAACAGGATTTTATTCAGACGATTATAGTTGTGATATTTTGGTTATTATTTTTCATCACTATCAAGTATGAACTACCACAATAACGAAAAAAAAGTAATACAGTGTCTTATATGGTAGAGCTTGTGAATAAAATTTTAAGGAATTAGTAATGTTCGAATTAATGCAAAAAAATGTCTCGTCATTTTTTACAATAAAAACTACTCAGAAAAAGTTGTCATGCATTTTCTAAAAAATTTAAGTGCGAACATTGTTAAAACAACAACTTTCTAAAAGCAACATTATTTGAATTTTTATATGAAAGTTTAAGTTTTAAAGGGGGTGTTTTAGGGAATAAATATTACTCATTTTTAAGTTCTTTATGTTTTAAGCAAAACCATTCTTTAATTTATATATAGTAAAGATAATAAACATTTTAAGTATTAAAAATTTATATATCTATATTCGTATTAATCGTGATGAGGAAACAATATAACTTTTCATATTAAAATATGAATTGGTATGTGTTTCAGTCTATTTCAATTGTTATTATATTTGAAATATAAATAGAGTTAAAAGTTTAATAGTTAACGAGTGTGAAATAATACACTTGTGAAGTATTTTAGAAAGGCAAATAAAAGTTATTTTCAAATATATACATTCAATGATATATAATTTTAACTTTTTCAGCATTGCTATATCATATCATCCCTTCTTCCAAGTAATATATATACATTATCAAGCCAATCATAATTTTCAAAACCTTCTATTATATACATGTTTGAATTTTTGTTCCAGATTGTATTATCACTATATAATTTTTAACAAAATGCATAAGAATTTAACAAGTTTCTTTACAAAATGACAAAAGTCAAAAGATTCTGAAACAACTTGGAAAATTCAATACAGTAAACACAAAAGTGTCTCTTCTAAGACCCATACCGTAAACACATATGTCTAAGATAAATAATGTGTTTTTTACAAAGGTAAAGTGAACCATACGTACACAATAAAGTAAGCAAATAGGAAAAAAGCAACACAAAAGTGAGTGTAGAATAATATTTACAAATAACCTCATAGCGTTCATGTTAATAAAAGAATTTATGAACATTCCTATTCATCGTGTTAAATAGTTAAACCATTAGTTTTACGGACTTAAAATGGTTTTTCATATCTGAGTATTTAAGATTGACCATTATTAAACCTAATTTGTCATTTCATGTAATAGCTTGTGTTTGGTACGTTTTGGGACATTTACATTAAAACAATTTGTTTGTCAATCACAAACTAGTATCTACTAGTATAATATAAGTAGCAAAATGGATATTAGTAACTGTGAACATAGAAAACTGATACTAAATCTGCCTAAACATTTGAATACTATTTACTGACTTAAAATAAGGTTAGCAAAGAAGCATAATTTAGGTGTGACAGTGGTGCGTTTGTGGAACTGCAAAACTTCATCAAGATTCCTGTCAATGTTTTGTCTCATACATCATCTCTCTTATTTTTTTGATCTTTGAAACCGATGCAATTTGCAGTAGGAATCTATTCCACTATTGGCCTCTCTGATTATTAAACTAATCCTAACTCATTGTTTTCTGTGCATCACTTAGATATTGGCCATTTGTTTAATACATCTCTTATTAGATCTACTAAATGCGTTGAAAATGCAAGAGCTTACACAAAGTTGTTTGATGAAAATAGAAGATGTGAATATGATAAATGTTCATTCAACTTGATCTATTAGATATGCTAGCTTATTGTAGAGTGAGGTTTGTTACAAATCTCTAGCTCCCCACTATGCTTGTCTTATTTTGATAATTTCAAATCCCCTACCTTTCATGCACAATGTTTAATGTCAAGGTCTTGGTTACCTACCCTGTCAGTGAATGTTGATGGATCAAGGTGAGAGAAACTAATGGAGTAATAATAAATGCTAATCATTTGATTGTCAAATGTATTGTGGCATGACATTGTCAATTTTTAGCCATGATATTCAACTATTTATCAGAATTTTCAAACAATACTACATTCATCTCATAGTAAGTGTCTACTGTCTAGTATGAATTTCTAAGTTTATTGTCATATTTCTAATACAGGTTTCATGTCTAGTGTAGGTGTTTGGCATAGATTGTTTGTTTGGTTTTAGTCTTTAGTTTTTATATCTTTGTCGGTTTTTATTCTTTAGCGTAGTTCCCTAGTCAATGTTTAGATGTTTGGTTAAATTTGTATTGAGTTTTTTAAGAGTACTAGGTACTTTGGAGCCGTCACGCTGGTGTCGCGGGAAAAAAGTGCTGCCACATCAGCACTTTTTCTCATAACACTAAAATCCACCACAACACCAAAAACACCAATCCCTCATATCACACCAGTTTCTGTTGCCGTCACGTACTCCTGAACCCCATATTATTTAATTTTTTATTATTTATATAAATAAACCAACACATATAACTAAAATTAAAATTTAATTAATACCTTAAAAGAAAAACATAAAATTAAAACAACACATAATACACTCGTTTGGTCCAAATTCTAAAAAAATACATTAAAAACAACACTTCTCCCCTCAACGATAGCCACGCACTCACCTTCTTAACAATAAAATGAAAGTACTAAACTTGTAAGGCATAAAAATCGTTTATAGATGTAAAACACAGTGACGTCTATTTCTCATTTCTTGCTTGATAGAAAATAAGACTATACTCTTATTAGGCTTATATTAATATAATAAATCATATGAAGTTAAAAGTATGGTTATATTTGTTTACTTTCGCCGCCGTTTTTTATCCTTTCTTCTTCCTTTGGCAACTTCAAAACGTGCAACAACATAAAACGCAAACACAAAAACACACAAACAAATCACACAAACACAAAAAAAAAAGAAAGAAAAAAGAATACACAACAATAATACGGGAAAACGCGAGGGCCGGTACCCTCTTGGCGCCGTCGGGTGGCGTTTTCCGATACCATTTGGGCTGGCCGTGACGGCTCGGGACGTGAAAACGCAAGGCCCACGTTTTCCAGGATAATTTGGCTAATGGCGCTAGGTACACAAGGCTCTAATTGTATTTTAGTTGTTAGAGCATCCATAATGTTAGAGTTTTATATAAGTTTTAAAACTTGCTAATCATCAATTGTTAACTTTTTCATGTTATAAACCTATTGTCACTGTGCACTAACCTTTTACAACTTTATAAATTATTTACGATACTTCATGATTTAATTATGAAAATGTTCGAGAAAATGAAATAAAAGATTACTTATAGTTAAAACAAAAGATAAAAGTTTTTATTGGTTTTAGACTTTTTCATGAGTTAATCATTGTGAATGCCCTCACGGCATACATCTTTCCTTCTCAGTTTTAATGAAATATTTGACCGTTTCAAAAGAAGTAAATCTCTAGCATGAATGTGACATACAATTTTGGAATAATAAGATAGTGCTTTTAGTTTTCAAAATTCTTCTTATTAAATAAATAAAATAGTTCTAAAACAGACACTTATTTAGTGGAACATATAATCAAAACTGATGTTAGTTACTTGGTTCTAAATAATCATCTAGAATTCTAGATAGTGACTTGGTTCAGAGTAATGAAAACCTTAGTAGAAAATCCAAATGATGTTTATAATTTGTAATGATTATATGTTCAATTAGACATGTAACTTTAGCTTAAAATATGATTACATATGCAAAAAGAATGTGACAAGTAAAATGATTAACCAATCTAGCCTTGTTAACTATGAGTAATTAATCGATGGTCCTTCAAAGCATGGTCGCCATTAGGTTGTCTTTTTCACCGTTTCTGTAAAAGAAGTCTCAAAAAGGAAAAGTAGAAAGAAAATGTCACCATGAAGACACCCATATTGGTCTTTTCATTTAAAGCTTTTATTTTGAAATATTGGAAGTGAGTCAGAAACATATAGTTGGTAGTCACACCTATGCCCATATTGTAATTGTACCATCACCAACTATACACATCTTAGTTATTCAAATCAGTCCATCCTTTTCCTAAGATACCATGACATACTTGGTTTATTTGGAAATTTTGTACATATAAACAAAAAATAATTATTGTACTTGACCTATTCAACCCATTGCTTCCGAAAGAAAAAGTATAAGCAAGTTCAAGATCTTGAGTAAAAAAAGTGGCCCCTCTTGTTAAATGTTGATGTTTTGGGTAAATTGATTTTAGTAACTGGAAAGACAATACCATTTTTTTCTCCCTCAAATTAATAAGCGATTTTAAAGTTGCATTAGGGAGGGGGATTGATCTCTATTTTATCCGTCACATTAGCTTTCTCTCTGAAACGACTTATGAACGATTAATTGTCACAGTAAGGGCGACATTCATTTTTTTTTTAAATATTTTTAACAACAAACTTAAATTTCATTAATAATTAAAACCTTACATAATAATTCAAATAAAATTAAAACATTATAATAAAATTCAAATAACATTAAAACATTATGATAATAAAACGAATAAACTAGTTTTGATTTTGGCGATGTCAAATATCTTCCACCAAATCGGCTTTTAGGCTAAGATGAGTTTTTTTGTCGATTATCTCCTTGGTAATTTCCAACGATTCTAAATGCGTTCTTACGGGATCATAATCACGGTGCTTCTTCGCTCGAAAGAATATTAGAGATATCGCCCGCTCTTTGTCCTGAATTATCATATTATGTATATGATGCATGTGTACATTATATTTGATAGACGCTTTTTGTCAAACCCTTTAGCCGGATGTCAATCATTAGCCACATGCGCTTTAGTACACCAAAAGCTCGTTCCACATCTTTCCTTGTTGCTTCGTGCATCGTCTTAAACAATATTCGTTTGTGATCATCCCTCCCTGGATTTTTAATGGACTTCATAATAATGGACCATTCCGGATATAACCCATCAACAAGATAATATCCCCGTTTATAAGCCACGTCGTTAGCAACGAATTCCACATCCGGAGCTCTCCCCGTTTTGAGATCATTGAAAAGAGACGATTGACGTAAAACATTAATGTCGTTATTCATCCCGGCGACACCAAAGAACGCATGCCAAATTCATAAATCTTGGGAGGCGATCGCTTCTAATAAAATGAAAGGATCTGACCCGTGATCACCCCAACAAATTGAGCTTTTAAAGCTTGTAGGCAATTCGCCCACAACCAATCGGTACAATCAATGCTTCCTATCATCCCAGAAAACCCATGCTTTTCGTAGTGATGAGCATAGAGTTTTTGAATGTCAGTAACTGTTGGCTTTCGCAAAAACTCTTCATCATATAACTCCATGACGGCCTCACAAAGTTTTTGGAGACTGATAGGTACAAAATTTATGAAGATGGAAATTGACTGAATTTTATTAGAGATAAAGGATAGTGGCCCGATTCGAGAGGGGCACAGTCTCCTGTTTACAAGAACAAGGAAATCAAAGGATAATTCTCAATGCCAAACATGAAGGACTAGCCACCTATTTATACTAATCAAAGACTAGAATTATGGGTAGAAATTAAGGGCAGGATTCTACACCCTATTTTCCTGGATAATTATAAATTAAATTGATTGCCTAAAATCATCCGATGATTTGACAGAGGATTCACCAGTTTCCAAAGATAGAATACATCTGCCCCACTATTGCAGCTGTGACCCGATCTTTCCTTCTTGAGTACACTTTCAATGATGGATCTTTATCATTACTTCCCTTCCGCTAAAACGTCTTGTCCTCAAGACGGAATGCAGGAAATTGCTCAGCTACTAGATCATAGGTTTCCCATGTTGCCTCTTCTACAGGCCGATTACACCATGAAAGTAACAATTCGAGGACAGGTTGGCCAGCTTCATAGACCCATCGATGGGTGATGACCGAGTTAGGTTGTAAATCAATTTCCCAATCTTTGGTGATGGGTAATGGGGTAACTGGTGAAGAAAAAGAGTCCTGGGCAGGTTTAAGCATTGAAATATGAAATACCAGGTGGATTCTAGCTTCAGGTGGTAATTCCAGCTCATAAGCAACTGGACCCACTGCTCTTTTAACACGATATGGTCCAAAAAATCTTGGAGACAACTTCTCATAGCGACGTTTAGCTAAAGTCTTTTGGCGATACGGTTGAATCTTCAAGAAGACATAATCACCAACCTGAAACGTGAGTTCCCGTCGCTTCTGATTTGATTGGTTTCTCATTACGTCTTGGGCCTTTTGGAGGTTTTGGCGAAGAAGCTTTATCATATCATCCCTATCAACTAACTGTTGTTCCAGCTCTGCGTTTTTTGTTTCGCCTGCCACATAAGGGAATAGCGAAGGGGGTTCTCGACCACACACAACAGAGAAGGGAGTTGTGCCGGTGGCCGTGTGGTACCCCGTGTTTTATGAATATTCGGCCCAAGGTAAGTACTCACTCCATTTGGTTTGTTGTTCACTAGCAAAGCAACGTAAGTAAGCTTCTAGGCAGTGATTCAGAACTTCGGTTTGACCATCCGTTTGAGGGTGGTAACTCGTACTTAGCTTTAGTTTCGTCTGACTTAATCGGAACAATTCTTGCCAAAAGTTACTGAGGAAGACAACATATCGATCAATCACGATGGATCGGGGAAAGCCATGCAACCTGACTATTTCTCTATAAAAAAACCGCTGCTACTCCTTTAGCCGTATACGGATGAGATAAGCAAATGAAGTGAGCATATTTTCTTAAACGATCCACTACAACTAAAATAGTGTCAAAACGACTAGATGGCGGTAATCCAACGATAAAATCCATGGAAACATCTTCCCAAATTCGATTGGGAATGGGTAGGGGCTTAAGTAATCCTGCTGGAGCCCACGTCTGATACTTTTGTAAATTTTGTTGCTGACATAATACACATTGCTGGACAAACTCCCTCACATCATGTTTCATTTTTGGCCAATAGTAACGAGAAGAGAGTCTTTTGTAGGTTTTTAAAAAACCTCCATGACCACCGATTGGGGTGTCATGTGCTTCTTGTAACAGCTTGAGTTTGAGATTGTGTATCTCCGGAATCACCATCCGCCCATGATGAAACAAAAGTTGATCCATCAGCGAGAAGTTAGGAACGGATAAAGGATCTGCTTGCAACTTCATAATCAGTTCGCTAGTAAATGAATCAGTTTGCAACCCTGCCTTGATATCAGATACCTCAACACAAAAAGGGATGATAAGCGTCAATAATTCTCCCGAGTGGGGTCGGCGAGACAGGGCATCTGCCCCCTTGTTCTCTTTCCCAGCCGTATGAACAATTGAAAAATCATAAGGCATGAGTTTTCGCAAAAGCCTTTGCTGCTTTGTAGTGGTGATGCGTTGTTCTAATAAGAAATTAAGGGTATAGTGATCGGTGCGAATGAGAAAATGTCGGCCCATCAAGTAATGGCTCCATTTCTGGACCGCGGGGACTATTGCCAACAACTCCCTGTCGTATGCTGATTTAAAGCGGTTAGATGGGGAGAATCCTTTACTGAAATAAGCCACGGGATGGTATTCTTATGATACTATCACCCCGACCCCATCTGATGATGCATCACACTCTATAACAAAGGGTTTAGAGAAATCTGGTAACCTCAAAACAGGTGTAGTCAGCAGCGCCTAGTTTAGGTCATTAAAGGCCTTAAGGGCTTCCTCCGGCCAAAGAAACCCGTCCTTCTTGGTCAATGCAGTAAGTGGTCGGGCTATAAGTGTATAGTTTCGAATAAAACGCCTATAATAGCCAGTTTACCCAAGGAAACCTCTCACCTCTTTTACTGTTTATGGAATGGGCCACGATTTTACTGCTGAAATATTTTCTTCTTCCACACTAACTACTTTCGAGCTGATTAAATGCCCTAGAAACACAACTTGTTCTTGCCCAAAATAACACTTCAACAATTTGGCAAAGAATCGGTTGTCATGCAACAATTTCAAGACCTGTTCTAGGTGAGACTTGTGCTGCTCCATACTTGAGCTGTAAATTAAAATGTCATCAAAGAACACAAGTATGAAACGTCGTAAATAAGGACGAAATAAATCGTTCATAACAGCCTGAAACGTGGAAGGAGCGTTAGTTAAGCCGAAAGGCATAACTTTAAACTCGTAATGACCAGAATGGGTACGAAAAGCTGTCTTTTCAATATCCGGGGCTACCACTCGGATTTGATAATAACCCGATCACAAATCGAGTTTTAAAAACACCGTAGCTCCATAAAATTCATCAAGTAACTCGTCAATGTTAGGTATCGGGTATTTATCAGCTATAGTTATCTTGTTAAGAGCCCGATAATCGACGCACATTCGCCAAGTATTGTCCTTCTTCTTCACTAGTAAAACCGGGCTTGAGAAAGGACTTGTGCTTGGTTGTATAAAACCGTCTGCCATCAATTGTTCCACCTGTTTTTCTATCTCATCTTTTTGGGAGTGGGGGTAACGGTAAGGGCGGATATTGGGTGGGGTTGAGTTTGGCAACAACGGGATTGAATGATCTTGTGATCTAACGGGGGGTAAGTCTTCAAGTTCTTAAAAAACAGCCATGTATTGTGTAACAATAGGTTGAAGTGGGGCTGGTATACATGGCGGAATTTCTCGTTCAATGGCTAGGTGTTGGAAACTAGATGATATTTGAGGGCCGGATGAAATGCCTTGTAGTTTATATCGCTTTCCATCAATTGAAAAAATCATGAATAATTCCTTTAGGTTAGCTTGAACCGTATTTAACGTAGCTAACCATTGAATACCCAAAACTAGATCAGCTCCTCCAAGATAAAAAGGATGGAAATCTTGAGTGATTTTGAGGTCATTAATCTGTACAGAAAGATTTTTGCAAATTTGACCACATCGTATTACATCCTTGTTACCGATTTGAACCGCGAAAGGCGATACCGGCTGAGTAGCCAGCTTAAGTTCATTCACCAAGACATCTGAAATGAAATTGTGTGTAGAACCTCCATCAATTAAAATTAGAACTTCCGTAGAATGAAGCATACCGTGGACCTTCATCGTGGTAGGATGCGACTTCCCCATAATAGCTTGTAAACTGATTTCAGCAGTTTCTTCTCGGTCAGGATCGGGGTCGGTTAGATCTATTGTAAATGATTCTTCAACATCCTCGTTAACCTCTAAAACCTTGAAGGTACCGGTTTTGCAACGATGTCCCGGTCCGTATTTATCGCCACACCTGAAGCATTCCCCTTTTAGGAATTTGTTTTGTTTTTCTGTTTCGAAAGTTCAGAAAGTATTTTTGGGTTAGGTTGGTGTTTGGGCTGGGGTGAAAGCTGTTGGTTTAGAATCCGGTTGAGAGGGTTTCGAATTTGGGGTCCAAGAAGCATTTTTTCCCGGTCGGTGGGTGGTGAGTTTAGATTTAAACTCTAGAGCCAGACTCATGGCACTATATACCGTAAGGGGCTTGTGAATTCGTACATCTGATTTTAATTCATCTTTGAGGCCATTTAGGAATACCCCCAAAAGACAGTGATCAGGCCAATTAGAAACCCGAGAGGATCTCTTAGCGAACTCTTGTCGATATTCCTGTACCGAACCAGTTTGTTTAATGCTACAAAGGAACTCATCGGGGTTCTGGAATTCTGCTGGGCCAAAGTTTTTGGTAAACGCCTGGACTAATTCTTCCCAAAAAATGATTTGACCGTTAGAGAGCCATGAATAGAGGTCCAAGGCATCCCTTTCTAAGTGCATTGAAGCTATCTCTACCTTCTTCATCGGTATTGACAATACAAGTATTTTTCGACTTCGGCCAGACCAACCGCTGGTGGTCTCCATTGCTAAAAATCGGAAAATCAATTTTGTTGTAGGGTTTATGGGGCTGTCGACCCCTCCAAGAACTTTCCCCATCGGTATTCCTGCTTCCTCTGGTTCGATCTCCTTCCTTCAAAGCTGCTATATCTTCCTTCATCGTTTCGATTGCCTCCAATTTCGCGGCTATGGCAGCCAATTGAGTGGCAATTGGATCGGGTGGATTGCTGTTGTCGCTATTCCGGGTTTGCACCATGTTTCGATTCCCGGCAATGGAACCAAATGATAGGTACAAAATTTATGAAGATGAAATTGACTGAATTTTATTAGAGATAAAGGATAGTGGCCCGATTCGAGAGAGGCACAGTCTCCTGTTTACAAGAACAAGGAAACCAAAGGATAATTCTCAATGCCAAACATGAAGGACTAGCCACCTATTTATACTAATCAAAGACTAGAATTATGGGTAGAAATTAAGGGCAGAATTCTACACCCTAATTTCCTGGATAATTATAAATTAACTTGAGTGCCTAAAATCATCCAGTGATTTGACAGAGAGGATTCAGCCAGTTTCCAAAGATAGAATACATCTGCCCCACTATTGCAGCTGTGACCCGATCTTTCCTTCTTGAGTACACTTTCAATGGTGGATCTTTATCAGAGACACTCACGAATTGTTGTCGCACCCATTTGCAGATATTCGTCCAGAGCATTAGGATTGACTCTGTATGCCAAATGACGAAGTACACTTCATCAATGGAGAAATAAAGTGTGCCCACACAACTAGGAGTTTGTTGAAAATAAGGGGAATGATCGGTTACCTCTTGAACAATTCGTGTGAATAAGTTTCGGCTTATTCGGAAACGATCATGGAATGCTCTTTCGCCATACACTGGTTTTGGCAGAAGTAAGCCACCACTAAACGATTATGAGCACCCAAACGATCCCTATTAACTTGGTTTCGTGAGATTTTAGGTTTTGACGCTTGATAAGACTCCCAACACTCTTTCACAAATAGCAAAAACTCGCTATTAACTTCATTTTTATCATCCGAAGATGAATCAGCAATAAATAGCTCATAAGAATTCATTATGTAGAGTTGAGAGAATGTGTATATAGATAATGTGTTTGAATGTGTGGAAAAATAGTGAAATGAGGGGGTTATTTATAGTGTGATTTTTTTTAATGCCCAACATTCACATTTCAAACGGCTAAAAAAAATGCACGAACGAAGGTCGTCTGGGCTATCGTTTAGCACAAAAAGTAGTCGATCAATCGCTAGGCTATCGACACCCACAATAGGGGCGATCGATCGCCTAGTCGATCGTTTTCTCGATCGCTCGTCCTAGTGTGTGAAGCCTAAGTGTTGAAATAAAGATAAGACAACTTAGTTAATTTGAGTTTCACGCAACACCAAGTTAATAAATTGTATTTATAGTTAAGTAATCTTTTGAATCGACCATTCCTAAACGCCTCTTTAGACTAAAAAAACGTATCAACTAGATTTTGTCCGTCCAAATTATCTGAGGAAGACAAGTATTTTTTATTTAGATTTATACGACCTTACCGAATTAAACACCTCCTGATCAGACTCACTAAATTTAATGAACATGTTGGTATGTAATATGAGTAAGTCATGCGGAGACTCATTCGATTCATGTCAATGCAACCCACCAATCTGTTTTATAGTGGGTCGTATGGCAAAATCTGACCGGCATGACTTGCACATTTGTGAAAGAAAATAAGTTGAAAATGTGTTAATTTATAAGATCCCACTCCCCTTTATAGATCTCATAACCACCCAACACACCAAACACCAACCTTCTACACACACAAACACAAACAAATCAAGATGGACGACAAAAGAGTCAAACTCAATCTGTGTTACTTCTTGTTCTTATTACTATCATCCATTAATGTAAGTTCAATTCACTACATTTGGCTTCTTCTTCACCTTCTTCTTCCATTGTCTTTTACCTTAATTTGCTTTTGTTCTTACTTATATTATACTAATACATTAACATCAACTATTTTCATGCAGGTTTCCTTAACCTTAACAACCTCGAATTCGTTAACTAAATCGAACCCTTTTACACCTAAATCGGCTATAACTCGATATTGGAGAACACAAATCTTGAACAAAAAGCCGATCCCTTCATTTCTAATATCGAAAGCATCTCCACTTGCACCATTTGAATTCACATTATATACAAAACTAGCAACTAATCACTCACTTTCATCACATCTCTCATCTTTTTGCTCATTAGCTGGCTTATGTTGCTTCCTTGATTCGGAAGCAAGTAACACGGGTCACGCTAAGGACTCGAATTTCGCTCTTTATGACCCTAAAAAGTTCTCAAACTATGGCACAAACCGCCTTGGCGGATCCGATACATTTAAAAACTATTCAGAAAACACAAATTTTGCATCTAGTGGTTTCACGAAGTACAGTGGTGCATCTACGGGACATCATGAAGGGTTCACTTCATATGCTACTGATGGCAATGTAGCGAATTCGAACTTCACTAGCTATGCTTCTGATGCTACTGGTGGGACAGGTGACTTTAGCTCATACATGCCTCGAGTAAATGTGCCTGATCTCCGTTTTGCAGCTTACTCCGCAAATGGGAATAATCACCCAATGACATTTAAAAGTTATGTGGACGACACGAATTCTGGGAACCAGGAGTTTTCTAATTACGCGAAGAATGGGAATGGGGTACCTGTTGGGTTTACTAGCTATGGGGACACGTCGAATGTGATTGGGTCAGGTTTCTCGCATTATGGTGAGTTGGCTAATGGTGCTAATGATAGTTTTAAGGCGTATAGCTCTAATGCTAATAACCCGAAAAATGATTTTAAAGCATATGGTGGTAATGGTGGAAATGCGGGTTTGGATAGTTTTGTTAGTTATCGCGATGGGGCTAACTCGGGTAGTGATAGTTTTTTGTCCTATGGTAAGAAATCAAATTCGGGCAAAACAACTTTTATTAATTACGGGAAATCTTTTAACCCTGGATCCGATTCTTTTAGAGAATACGGTAAAGGATCCACGGGCCAAAGCACCGGTTTTACTATTTACGCTTTGAATACCACATTCAAAGATTATACTAAAACCGGTGTTAGATTTAGTCAATACACAAAACCTAGTTCGAGTGCGAAAAAAGTTGGTGGCAGTTTGGTAAATAAATGGATCGAACCGGTCAAATTCTTTAGAGAAAAAATGCTGAAAAAGGGAACCATTATGATGATGCCTGACATCATAGATAAGATGCCTAAACGATCATTTTTGCCCCGAGCCATCACTTCGAAATTACCATTTGCCACTAACAAACTATCTGATCTTAAGGAAGTCTTTCAGGCTCAGGACAAGTCTATTCTGGAGCATGTGCTGGCCCACACGCTCTCAGAATGTGAACGAGCCCCGAGTCCAGGTGAGACCAAACAATGTGTGGGCTCAATTGAGGATATGATTGACTTTGCGGTTTCAGTTTTGGGCCACGATGTTGTTGCTAGGACAACAGATAACATTAACGGGTCGAAGAAAGAAGTGATGATTGGTGAAGTCAAAGGGGTCAATGGTGGGAAACTTACTAAGTCAGTGTCGTGTCATCAAAGTTTGTACCCATACCTATTGTATTATTGCCACTCTGTCCCCAAAGTGAGAGTCTACGTGGCGGATATACTTGACGTGGAGAGTAAGGCAAAGATAAACACTGGTGTTGCGATATGTCATATTGACACTTCATCATGGAGCCCGGGCCATGGAGCTTTCGTGGCACTTGGACCGGGTCCGGGCAAAATTGAAGTTTGCCATTGGATATTTGAGAACGACTTGACATGGACCACTGCGGATTAGAGAAGGAAGTTTGAGTGTGTAATCTGTTTGTTTTTTCATTCATAGTTCATAGTTATGTTGTTGTGTTGAGATTTTACAACTTCATGATTGTTCATGATTCTAAGTTTGATGTTTTTAGTAGTCTTAAAAGTTTTTATAAGATACAATCGCTAGAGGAATATGAGATTAAAATCAATAACAGAGTACTGAAAATTTATGAAATTGACCAATGTGTAATCTGAAGTGAGATGATTTGCACATAACAAATTTCAATTTGTTGTATAATGTTTGTACATGAAGTGTAACAACTAACAAGTAATCTTGTAGCGTGTTCAAATCATTCCCTTTTTCATACGGTGCTTAATAAGATTTATGACATAATATTATTATGTCATAAATTGTTACATGGATATAACGTAAGTTCTGCGTTTCTAATATGCAGTTGTGTATAGCTTCATACAAATAATAAAATGATTGTATTGTTATTTGTTACATCACTTGCAATAGATTTAGCTGATAAATCTTCGAAAACAACAAAAACTTAAGAGACACAGCAACATGATATCTCTTATCCAACTCCCTTGTTAAAAGACTAAAAAGTTAACCCCGGCGGATAACATTTTTATTAACGGCAAATTTTTTACATCTTACATTGCCTATCTCACATAGGTTTCCAATGAGACTTGAATACACAATATCTTGGTTGATAGGTCACTCACATACCGCTTGGCCAAAGATCTTTGATGGTGGACGATGCATTCTATCATGAACCAAATGATATTGTCAATTGATGATCATTTATTTGCAAAAGATAACCCAAAAGATAGAGAGATACCAGGATTTTAACATAACCCGGGGAGAGGTTCAGTCAAAGAAATTATTACATGGGCTTAACTAGATATGGCCCCTATAAAAATAGGAATCCACCACGTCTATTTACATTTACGGACGTAGCGCTATTGGTTCGGTTATCAGATTGTGTGATTTATTCGGTTCAATTAAAATATTTTGCGGATAAAACCGAGAACCGAATTTAAATTGCATTAAACCGAACCGAAAACTGAATTTGAGTTTGGTTTGTTTTCGGGTTGACTCGAATAACCCGGATTACATAAATTTTTTAAAGCTTACAAAATGTTATAAATACTAGGAATGAGTTTTAATGATTTTTTTTTATATAAATATAAATATAATTCGGTTCGTTTTTCGGGTTCACCCGAAACCCGAATTTGAGTTCGGTTCGTTTTCGATTTTTGCCAAAACCATGTTCAAGCCGAAAACTGAATATTTAATTTGGTTCGATTCGATTTTGAAAATTTCGGTTCAGTTACAAATCGGTTTAATTTTATTCAGTTCAGTTCGTTTTCGGTTTTTAGTTTATGTCAGTATTACCCGATTTGTGAACACCCATAACTTACACCTATAATAATCACAAGCAAAACCTTCAATAACCAAATGTAAAAAAACTGAAGTAAAAGTGTAAAACAAATGGCCCTTATATTTAATATACTTTTAACCTTTTGATTCACTTTTTCAAAAAACTGTTGTGCATGCTTGAGGCTAACAAGGTTTCAAGTTTGATATGATGGTTGAATGCGTGTTGGGAAAGAAGCACACATTGGCAGGAACCATATTCGAGCCAATGATTTAGAGTTGTCTTTTTGTGGGCACGCATGCTAACCAAGTGGTACCTATATGCTGCACCTAAATGTATCTTATCCTGCCAACTCAAATAAGCATACCATGAGAAATCGGTAATTTTTGGTGAAATGAGTCGTGGATTGTACTTATTGATACTTAGACGACATATCACATAGGTGATCATATCAAATGGTTGAAAGTTGAAACTATAAACTATAATCTCAAATGTTTGCCATTTACTAAAATACTCTTTATTTAAGTTTGGATAACTATTTTGATGATTATACTTGTTGTTAAAGGGTGTCTAATTTATTAGTTGGATGGATTTAAATCGGACCAATAAAGTTGAAACCAATCAGGTTTTTGCTTATTAAAACAGATTGGACTGTTAATAAATTAATACTATCTTAATAACCAAAACAATTTTATGATACATTGGCATAAACAATTTTCAAAAGTATTTAGAATAGGGGGTGAGCAAAACTGACGGATTCCCGAAAACCGTCTCGATCCCGAATAGTCTCGAATGTTCCGAAATCGAAGCGAGCTCAATCGAGTCGGGATTCGGTTTTGATTTTCAAGCTAATCGGTTTCGGGATGGGTCCGTTCGGGACGAAACCGAAAAAGCAACAAACAAAACCGAGAAAACCGACCCGTCCCGACTATCTCGAAACCGAACCAAGCTCATTCGGATCGGGACTCGGTTTGGGTTTTCCGGCTAGTTGGTTTCGGGACTAGTCGGTTTTGGGTCGGGACGGGTCGGTTCCGGCCAAATGCTCACCCCTAATTTAGAATAAGCATATCTAAGTCGATTTTTAGGGAATTTATCATCCTGCAGAGGTTTATAAGAATTTGTTTTTTGTTTGCTATCTCACATTTTTAAGAAGGACTTGAAGTAGGACTTGAATTCACAACTATTTGATTAGAGAGCTTCTCACACAACAAGAGGTATTATTGGGACACAAACCCTTTGGTTATAGGAAATTGATTTAATTACGAGTCAAAAGTGTCGTTTGTTTTTTAAAAAGAAGCATTTTTTTCACCTCTTTTTATTTATTTCCTTTCCGGGCTTGAGGAGCTTTTTATTTGTTCTTTTAAAGACAAAAGAGTTTTATTTCACTTGTTTTCTCTTCTAAATTTCACACATTATCTTTCACTTATTGGCTCTTCTTTTCACAAACCCTACGTCTCTTTCTCAATATCTATTTTTATATGTTTTCGTCCGTTTTATACGTTTTTATCCGTTTTCGTATGTCTTTATACGTTTGCGTCTGTTTTTATACGTTTTCATATGTTTTATACTTATTTTTTTATGTTTTTATCTGTTTTCGTCCGTTTTTATCAATTTTCAAACGTTTATTCGTTTTTATATGCTTTCGTCCGTTTTTATAATTTTTTCATCTATTTTTATACGTTTTCGTTCATTTTATTACCTTTTTTTACGTTTTTATCTGTTTTTATATGTTCTCCTCCGTTTTTTTACGTTTTCATCCGTTTTTATACATTTTTCTTCGTTTTCATACGGTTTTATTCTTTTTCATACGTTTTTATATGTTTTCATCCGCTTTTATACGTTTTCATCCTTTGTTATATGTTTATGTTCTTTTTATACGTTTTCGTCAATTTTTTTACGTTTTAGTCCGTTTTCTTACGTTTTTATCCGTTTTCGTTCATTTTTCTTACGTTTAATCCGTTTATATCCGTTTTTATACATTCTTATACGTTTTTGTATGGTTTTGTACGTTTTATATGTTGTATTACTTTTTAATCGTTTTTGTACGTTTTTTGCGTTTTTATACATTTTGTACATTTTCTTATGTTTTTATTTATTATGAATCATTTTTATCCGTTTTCATACGTACAAACATGTATAAGAATTACAAAAAACGGATGAAAACGTATGAAAACGCATAAAAGCGTATGCAAACGTATAAAAATGGACAAAACGTATAAAAATGAATGAAAACGGATAAAAACAAATCAAAACATATGAAAACAGAGAAAAACGTAAAACATACGAAAACGGATGAAAACGCATAAAACGGAGAAAACATATTAAAACGTATATAATGGTTGAAAACGGATAAAACGTATAAACACATACAAAAACGTATAAAAGGGATGAAAACATATAAACCGGAAGAAAACTTGTCTTTGATACTTCGTATATTAAACGATTGTTTGTTGCACACTCAACATTTTAGTATCATTTGGCAAAATGATTTATATTTTCTAATCACAAAACACTAGTGAAAAAAAAAAACTAAAATAGCGGAAAAAACAAATAGTGTTTTTCCATGATGAAGATTTTAGATGTACCTATTATTCTGCAAAAATAGTTTGCGAATTAAATAAAGAGGCAAATGCTTTTTTTTTTCTAGCTTATAAATGCAATTCTAAAAGAGGAAATCTATACATGCAAGCGTGTCCCTCGACTATGATGGTTCCTTCTAATATTCGTTTCATCATTGCGATATACTATATAGTATGTGTACTAAACATCATATCTTTGCTTAACGTATAGGTTGAAAGAGCAAATTTGCGATTGAAATATACCAAATGAGTGATAAATTAACTCTTTTGGTATATTCTCAGTGGAAAATTCATAACGTTTATTCACTCGACGTTGTTCTAGTATCAACATTGACGGTTGAGTAAATTACAAATCTCAATTGAGTTAACAAGATGTTGATGAACAGTTTTATAGCTAGATTGCATGCTAGGAATTTAAATTTATATTTTCATTGATCCCATAATCAATATATGTTTTACGACTTTGAATAGTGGTAGATATTCTTTGACAAGCTGAAATCGTCAAACACAAATTAGAAGGCACAAAGCAAATCAAACAGATTATATTCACATGGAACAGAATTAATTAATCTTTCGTACAATTTTGTTTACCATGAAAAATTGAAAACTCTATATTTTGTACAATCTTCATGTCTCCCCGAAACAAAATGTAAACCATATGTTTCTCTTTTAAAACGACGCGGATGATGATGCCAACCTTCGTCAATGGAGAGACTATATGAGGTGGTCGAGACTACAACGCCTGGTTTAGGTGTATATACATTTGCTAGTTGCTAATAACTAGATACAAAATGTTCGTTTGTAAGTATCAAACCTAGTTACGTAGAAGCTCTAAATCATTCGAGCCATAGTGCTTATGGGCATATTGGGCTAGGAAATGTGGTTAGGTCCCTTCTTAATGTGATTATGCATTGGAGGCACCAGTACGCATTTCAATCTCATTAGGTGTTTCGTCATCCTCATCCCAATTGGTAGTTTTATTATATTTTGCATATAATCCCATTTGAATCAGTCCCGAAATTGCTCCAATGATGTTAGGAATCTGTTTGTGTGAATGAGAATAAATAGTAATTGAGGGAAAGGTGTAACGGTTTATTCATGCATAAGGTTGAGTAAAAAAGTTGAAATAATGTGTTAGATATAATACCATGATGAAAGGATCGAAATCAAGGGCAGCATAAACGATCCAAATTAATCCGTTTAGAAGATTGCCAATTGATATACAAATCAACATGTATTTGACACTCTTCGTCCGTATGACAGTTCTCTGTTTATCAAATGTTGTTTATTTAAGTGACACATGAAAAACTTAAACACAATAATAAATTCAGTACGCATAGCATGATATGAATCGGGATGTACCATGATTGTTAGCGGAGATGTATACATAACAATGTTTAAGATGACACACAATATTCCAACAAGCATAATTCTTGTAGGGTGCTTGTGGGAGACATTCAAAGTAACAGCGACCATCGCTGCTATAAAAAGTGCCTCTAGTATCCAAACGATAATCATCTTTTTCTGCATTTTTAAGAAATTGTAGAGAGGTTTCAATGATATATGTAGAAAATAAAAGTGTATACCCTCACTATAGTACAACTTATTTCAAGCACGCTAAGAACTTTATACAGCTTTAATTTTAAACTGACTATTTATATACCAATGTTCCAAACTTAAAGTAAAACAAGGTTAAAGGAATGATTTTACGTACACGACAAGGCCATGCGGCAAAATAGAAGAAGATAGTGCAGAAGGTGAGTGTAATGAGGATGCCAGCACTGTTGACAGTGAGGACAAGCAGACTATGCGGATGAACGTAGGGAAGACCATAGAAAAGCCACATTGCACAATTTACAAGTGTAGCAAGATAAGGATCTGGTTTGAATGATTGTACTGATTTATGCTTGACAATTTTTATAAATGTTGGCCTGCAAGTATTGTGTTTTGACAACTTTTAGAAAATAGTTCATCATCAATATGTATTTTCTATCAAGTTTACAGTGCTCATTCAAATAAACAAATACTAGTAAACAGTGCAAAAGTAATCAAATGAAGCTTACGTGGGAGAAAGATATAGATACAATGAAATGATATTTCCTGCACAGGTTTATCACACATAATTATACATGCCTGTAAATTAATAAACCGGCTTACGTTTAGTTTGGTTTGCTTCTACATTTTTTAACAATTTTCCATTTCAGAAAGGTGGATGCAGTTGTGTATGCATGTAGTGTAACCAGAGTTCGTTTCAGAAAAGTGTTAGTGAATTACACGCATGTATCATTTATATTGGTGCGATACTTTGGTTACATTTTATTACTTGCGTGCAACCTGAGTTACGTCAATCTAATGATGTGCATATAATGCCAAAGGTGCATTTAAACAGCTATTTCGTTAAGTTATCAGTGAAAAGAATGGTCGTGATATTAATGTTTAAGATGCTAATAATGACAATTAAATTTCAAAAACCAAAACTGATTGAAATTTAGAGTGATTATGAAGACCATAACACAAATTATGCCCATTTAGGAAGAAAACCACATCATGAACATCTAAGCAAAAGTTTTTGCAATGTACATGAAATATGGAGACTGATGCAATTTTTATAAGATAGACAAAAATCTCGATTGCAAGAAAAAGAAAAACAACCGGATCAAATCCATCTAGTATGAAGCTTGGCTTTGCATCGGTAACTTGTACCATACAAAAAAATGAACACGTCAAAGACAAATTGAAGATATCCTAAGTTTGTTGTTTGATCTTTCAAGGAAGAGATGTACAAACCGATGATCCCACTAATCCTTTCATGGTCCATATATGGTTATTCCTGTATAAAACCGGAAGTAAGGAGGGGATAATGAACTAAATGTATATATGGTTTTGTGTGTATTAATAGTTATGTAAGAGTTACTGAAATATAAACATATGAACTATCTTCAAAATGGCAAATGAAGGCTTGTGGATTGGAAATATTGAATTGATAATTAAACAATAAATTCAAGAGGATGATCGTTTACTTTAGACACATTCTTGATTATGTGCTTTGTGTTGTGTATAGTGTTAATTGATTGTATGGATGATATGAGTGCAATTGTGTCCACAGACAAAATCTATTTTTGGTAGGTCAATTTCGGTCACCCTAGTATCTATGAATTGACACGATGAATTCAGTACACGTGATATAACTTACATGGTGTGGGTACACACGTGTTACAAGGATTTAATCGAAGGTGTTTGGTCTTGTAGGTGTAGAGAAACTTATAAAGACATTCAATCCAAAAACAAAAAAATGTCGGTATAACAATATTGATGTGAAATAGGCCCGAAGGACGCAGGTTGAGTAGTGTTGTCTCTTAACTTGGTAAAAAAATCTTTGGAGGTTTAGAAAGAACCAAAACTCATATAAATGTGAATATGATAAAAACACTCATGGTAAATGATACTGAAACACAACTTTAACTAGAGTACTTGTTACCAACTTTCATATCAAATGATACTTGATCCCACAAGATAAATGTGTTAAACTTGGCTCATAGCAAGGCTCTCTTATTGTACTTGTCACCAATTTATCATCTTTCTTTGAATGGTCTTTTTGGATTCATGGATACATCTGCAATGATGATCGATGGGCACACAGATAAGCCCACGAATCTACTTTGAAAACCTATCAACCCTTAAAATATTTTAGTGGTCATTTCGAAGGCCAATCATCTTGGTTAAGACATTCTAACAAACCAGATTCAAGTAAGATTTGTACCAATCAAGAACTGACATATCAGCCTAATACGTATTACGAATCATAAATCTCTTTTTCTTATACAAAATATCAGCAATATATAATGACCTGTACCCTTCAACAATGGCCTAATCATCAAACCTCATTACTGTATATCTAACCTCGTTACTATATATCTATCATGTTCAAACCTTCAACATGGTCTAATTATCAAGGAAAATGAAGTTTTTGTCTTTGATGAATCTTTGATTGCTAGAATATCTTAGAGCTGTGGAGGGAGCCAAATAAGACATTAGTTTTATTTTGAAAAGTCACCATCAAATCTTGAAACTATATGCCTATCAAGCCAACTTCTATTTTTTAGCATACATCACTCTCCATGTCATTTCCTCCCAAATTTATACGCACATTTAACAGAAGAAACAAAAACACATATTTTGTTAACAACATGATCTCCTAATCCACACAATTTGTGCAAGAACCAAACTTGCACTGCAGAATAACATGACAAACTTTCTCCTTTAACTTGACCCATTCACGCAGGTATATCCATAGCAATGACTCGGGTGGTAAAGGGCAACAAGGGTAATTTGATCCCTAACGGTCTCGGTGGTTAATATATATGCGCACATTATTTTTTTCAATCACAGTTATACTATTTTGTAAATTAACTGACTGTGCTAATCTTTGGGCTTGAAACAACTAAAAAACATTTCATATGAGTATATGACCAAACTAATGTAAAGAACACTACCTGTTTAAGTGTACCCATACATCCAAATAAGGCTTCGTATTGCATTTTTTATAAATCAGATAAAAATACAATTACCTGAAATACCAATGTTTATGCTCTTTTCTTGACAAGTAATTAGTATTCATTGGTCAGCATCAACATCAACTCCAGTTGCTTTCAAATAATACATTTAAACTTTCAAGAATGACAAAAATCCTTAAACTAATACATCAATTTTATTGTTCTCACCATACTCTCCTCACCCTTCTTCACATCTTCATTCAAACACACCTCCATTGTTCATACACGCGCGTTTCTTAGTAAAATTGGAATCAAGATCAATCATGGTGCTAGAAATCGTAACTTCTATGGTTTTATTATTTGTGGGTATTGCTGTTTTAGTCATTATTCATATATGCATAGCTAATAGTACATTTGGGATGACTCAAGATAACATTGAGAATAGTACTGTGGTGCAAAGGAGTAATACTTTGTCAGAAGATGATATAAAGAAGCTACCATTGTATTATTACATATTGAATCCAGAAGATGATGCAGAGGATATGAAAAGAGTTGATTGTGCAGTATGTCTGGAGTGTTTCAAGAATGGTGATAAGTGTAGATTGTTGCCAAATTGTAGGCATAGTTTTCATGCTAGCTGTATTGATTCATGGCTTATCAAGAGTGCTGCTTGTCCTATGTGTAGAACTTGTGTTGATTTAGAGAGAAATAGAGGGGAGAGTACATTTTAGGGTGACGTTTGTTTGGAGTTGACTTAAAGATGAAGTTGGCCACACCCCAAGAGGCGTAGTGATGACGATCTCGTGTATTAGGGTTCAGAAGTGGAAGCTCCAAAGAGTTGCGAATCGCTGAAATTAGAATCTGTTATTTTTTTCTTTGGTGTTCAAAACGGTAAAAGTTCAATTTCTACAACTGACAAAGAGCATAAGCGAGGTAGCTTACTTAGTATAATGTATACTTACTGAAAAGGTTAGAATATTATCACTCGTCCGATTTCAAACATAGTTGCTGGTATTTGGTCGTTAGAGGACTTGATCTTTATTCTATAATTTATGATATGATTAGGGTTATATGTTATATAACAAAAGATAAGACAGATAATCTTCACGAGTTGAATACCATTGATATGACCAGTCATTCATTCATTTCACATACTGTATTAACTTAATAATTCGGTACTGAAATATGGAAAGTGTACTAGACATATAGTTTTCACTCATATTATCTTGGTGTTACTTTCAAGTTATCTCTTCATCTGACGAGAGAAGTATTTAAGTTATATTATGTGGCTATTAATTGACTTCTCTTAACACAAGTCATATGGTCTAATGATATGTGAGTTGTCCACCAACTAGAGGTTGTGAGTTCAAGCCTCGCCGGAGTCTGGAGGCATTTGTGAGATAACATTATAAGATAGGTGGTATAGAATGTGAGAAAAAATGTCCTTAAAGAAAATGACTTCTTCTGTGTGACATAAATACACATTCTCTTCCGTTTCTCTCTTTATCATTCTTCTTCTTGTACTTTCAATTTCATCATTTCTTCATGCATAACAAATAAATAGACTTTTTGTAAAGAATTAAACAACTTTGTACAGATAATTTTTTTGTAAACTTTTTAGCACCGCTACTACTTAGACAAAGAACCAACAACAAACATTTCAAATGACCAAACAAAACGAAACAGAAACTCCATCTTTGAGTGGACCGCTATTGAAGCGATTTATAAATGGACATTCTTATTGTGTGTTCATCAATATATTAAACATCAGATATTAACACAATGACTGAAAATACTAATGCCTATGTTCTTTTCCTTAGCACTATATTATATTTGTTAAAGTCACCAAACTTATCTTGCCGTTATTCACATCTACATTCTAGCACACCTCCATTTGTTCATCCAAATTTCTAATAACTTGGGAATCAAGATCAATCATGGATGATATAACTTCTATGGTGTTGCTACTTGTGGGTTTTGTTGTGGAAGTCACAATTTCTGTATGTGTATTTATGTGCACACCAATGATGCCTCAGGAAAACGTCGAGATTAGTGTTGGGGTGCAAAACATTAATCCTATGTTAGAAGATGATATAAAGAAGCTGCCATTGTATGAATATAGTGTTGATCAAGAAGATGATGCAGAAGAGGTGAAAAGAGTTGAGTGTACAGTGTGTTTGGATAGTTTTAAGGATGGTGATAAATGCAGAATGTTACCTAATTGTAAGCATAGTTTTCATGCAAATTGTATTGATTCATGGCTTATCAATACCGCAGTTTGTCCAATTTGTAGAACTAGTGTTGAGATAGAGAGAAGCGGAAAGAAAGATAGATTTCCGGGAGACGTTTGTTTAGAGTTGACTTAGAGATGAAGCAACGCAAAAGCTGTTGTGATGATCACGATCTTGTCTTTCGAGTTCAGATGGTGGAATGTTTATTGAGATGCAATGTGTTTAAAGACGATGTGTGTTCATGTCTGCGGATCAAAAGTGATGGTTAAATTTTTGAAAAGAAAAAAAACAGAGCTGTTGTAGGGTGTTTGATAACTTCAATCACCACCTCTCAAATATTGTCACTGGCATTTGAGTGTTAGGCAATAAGATCTTACTCTAAAAAACGGTTAAATGTTATAAAAGATATATAAGACAGATAATGTTCAGAAGCTGAATACAGTTGATGCCTTTAAACATTCATTCATTTGAAACATAAAATTCACTTGCAAGCAATCTCTTAAAAAAGAAAACAAACAATGCTAGACTTGTAGATGTCACTCACTTTTTCTCAGTGTTGCTTTCAAGTTCTCTCCTGAGCTGCAGAGAGAAGTCATCATTCACATCATCGTCATCCCAATCATCTTCCCACTGTTGAGTTACTTCTTTCCCTTCTTCCTTAACATCCCACTCTGCCAATTTTTGCCATCATATTTATATAATAGATAAGAAGTTAGGATATAATAGACAAGAACAATGGGTAATACATAACTAATGAATAAAAGCAATTCAGATTATAGATGCATTGACTTCACGCCAAGGTAAATAATAAAGGTCAAAAACCCAGTGTGGTTAGAAACGACATGACATATTGGTTATACCTTAAAGGTTGATAGTAAAAGTTTTATCGTTTATAAGTAGTTGTTTATTTGCTAGCTAAGAGAATAGGTCACACGGGTTGAAATACATCCAAACTATATTTTTAAGGCATACAGCCTCTAGCTTCTAGACTTTCAAAGGAAACACAAACACCTAGAGAAGGCATATCACCACTCTTCTTATCATTGGTTATCATCATAGAAGATATGAAGAACAAAAAACTTACAAAATTCTAGATAACAGCAAAAAGGTTTGTGGTCAGCCCCAACTCAACTCAACTAAAAGTGCAGATAAGTAAAAAAGGTATAAACGACAAGGCACTTGAATGGCTTGCTTTATGTTGTCACCTTAACAAGAAGAAAAATAAACATACAGGAGTGAGCGACAAGCACTCGGAAACAGCCACCATTGTGATAATTCAGTGGCAAGACATGCTTGTAGATCTTATATTACCACCTATGACATGTGTAAGTTGGGTCATTTCAACTTTTATCTACAATTTTATCACAGCTAATTTTAAGTCACTATAGAACAGTACATAATGTTCGGCATAAAGGCTTTACTATCAGCAAGCAATCACACACAATTACAGAACTTGGGCCATAAAAAGATTTAGTGGGTCATTTTTAGGAACTCCAGATTGTTTTGGATACACAGAGTGGCCCCAAACACACGTACACAATTATATCAGGATACCTTCAATATATATGAGGTACCGAAAGAAGTAGCCAATCAGTACTTACAATAAAAGAGATTAATTAAAAAAGAAGACGAGTTGCAAGAAACCAGGTTCATGAATCATCTGTTACTACTTAGTACATATAAACACATGTCGTATGACTCAGAATAAAACCAAATCCTACCACTGATGAATTGAAAATCAAGTGTTGCATCATTCTTACAAACACATATCAAACAACAGCTACCAAGGAACACATTTCACCGATAAGATACGAGTATATGACATTGTGAAAAGTAATGTAACTCCTCTTGCTAGTAACTCTACATTTTCAAACCCCTCATTCTGTGTATCCAGTGAAGATCTCATCTCGTTCACAAGATTAATTAAACATAATGTCATCACTACCCTCTTTATGATACCTGGATAGTCAACTATCTTAGAAACATAATGTCCTAGACTCCTAGTTTTCACATTAAACTTATAGTATCCTAACTTACTACATAAAATTCAAAACTAACAATGAAGTCGCTATTAAAATAAGACTATCTATCATGATCCATCTTCAAAACCCTCATTTCATCTCTCCGCTAAAATTTTCATCTTGTTTTCTAAATCAACTAAACACGATGACAACTCGCTTATGAAAAACATAACATCACAAGCTTCCTATACATGATAGCCTACTTATCAATAACCTATACATGATATCCTACTATTCCTCCAAAAGGTTTAAATCGGCATGAAAACCCCTACCCTTAAGCACCCTTTTTGGGTGCCGACCAACCTTTAGTTTATCAATGAATCGAACCGAAAACCAATTTCGTGGAAGACATGAATTGAGAACCGAACCGAAGTGACTTGGTTTGGTTTTGTGTCGGTCCATTCGGGTCGGTTCGGATTATATGATTTAGCTATGTTTTTCTTGGTTTTGACACGAACCGAACCAATCCGAAACCAAAAAACATAAATACAGTATATAGAACCGAAAACCGAACCAATATGCTCAGCCCTACAATCCTACTATTCCTAACAGTCAACAATTCTAACTTAAACTTATTTTCTCTATTTCATAAATATCACACTCATGTTTTCACATAAAAGACACAAAATTTATAAAATATAGTATACAATATAACAATTATTTTTTTTACCTTGATCGATTTCAAATTCCTCAAACTCATCATCATCTTCAAACAAATCAATCTTAGCTTCTTCAGCTACTGCTTTTGGTTGCTCTTCCTTTGTTGCCATATTTAACTCACCTAAAAAAAACAATATAAAGATGCTTTTTTATTTAATCAAATATATCCCCAATTTTTTTTGTGAAGATTCGAGAGGAGTAATGAAAGGGGTTTTTGAAAGGTTAATTGGGGAGCAAGCAAAACATAACCGCAGGATCTATTTTTTTTCTTCTTAGGTTAAGAAAATGGAGTTAGCACGTTTAGAAAAATTGTAATATGATGTTTTTTATAATAAAATTTGTGGTTGAAATTTTATAAATATTAACTAGTTATAATACCCGAGCATGCATGGGTGTTGAAAAAAAAATATTTTGTATTACACATGAATATTGTGCCTTGGTAATTGCATATAATTATATAGTTATAAGTTTAGATGATTGTCGAAGTTTATACATAAATCAAATTTATTTTAACATTTTAGTTCAGATATACACACATATAAGAATTTCTTGTGAAAATTGTGATATAAATACAACTAATACTTATCATGAGTTTTCATTACGATTAATATCCATTAAATTTGGTAAAATATTTGTAAAAATTTTGTTAGATAACTCAAGATTTAATTTTATCTCGCTAATAAAGATGTTGATGTTGTTATTTAAATTTCATTCTCGATATTATGGTGTACACACGATGCAAGTTTAATAAACATCTTGAGTGTTGATAAAGTTAAAGTATACTCTTAAAGTTTTTTAAAATGTTTTTCTAGATATCTTATATAAATAAATAAAATTATATGAGTTATTGTTATAAGACAATCACAGATATTTATTTTTATATTAAAGTAACCCGTGCTTACAATTTGATAATTATATTCCCGTTTTCAGTACTTTAGCCATATTTAAAATGTAAACTCGTATCCACATAAGTTAAACTTTTAAAAATGTAATAAATGAGTCTTTATTGAACGTATATAGTAAAAAATTGATACTTATAATCTTATGCAAATTTATATGTTGTTATTTTAAAACAACATATACATTGTATTTTTTAAGATATAAAGTATAAAGGGTATAAAGTATAAGGTGTATTTATTAATAATTCAAAGTTATTAAAAAACATGGAGCTTTATAATATTACACTTAACTCTATATAATTTTTTAAAATTCAACCACTAAAGTTTTATTAATTACCTCTTTTTTTTTTAAGTTTTTGTTTTCACAAATTTGACACCTATATTTTTATTTGTTTTTTTATCAATCAAATTATCCACCAAATTCATTAAAGTTTGACAAAAATCAATTTAATTTTGACTTTTATTAACCAATCACATCACACGATTTTGCTTACGTGGCGAAATCGAGCTCTCCTATTGGCCCAATTGTTTTTTCAATAAGAATGAATTGACAAAATCACTCCGAAATGATGTAATTCCTTTATTATATAAAAGATGTCGGGGTTAAATACAAAAAGGAAAATAAAAAAGTCTTCTCTATTTACCTAGACAACTAAATTAAAAAAAAATAAAATAATAATAATAATAATAAATCAGCAATTGGTCAAACACTTTTTTTTTTTCTTTTAAATTTGGGTGGAAACATTGTTAAAGCAACATTGTTTGAATTTTTTTGTGAGAACTTAAGTTTTAAAAGGGTATTTTGAGTAGATGTGTTAATGATCTGAGTCGAGTTAAGTTTTGGCTTATACAAGTCAGGCTCGTTTAACAACTATTCGGCTGAGCTCAAATAAACTTTCATAAATGGGCTCGAACTTGAGCTCGGATATCTTTTTTAGATGAACTTTAATAAACTAAATTTTGAGCTTAAATTGCTCGTTTACAAGATCGAACTCAGTTGGCTCGTTTATAATTTCAGTTCAAGCTCGTATAAACAAACTTGTTTAGAATTTTTAACCACATGTGTAAAGCCAAAAATAAATTCCGCATATCTTTACTTCATGCTAAGTATGTATAGGTATAAAAATAACTATTTTATATGAGAATGATTTGTATGCCTAAGTAATATGACTACTATTATGTCTAATATAATCATTATTTGACACATGGATTACATTATTTATCTCTCCTTAACTTTATTATTGATTTTGTCAAGTGTATGAAGATTCTCATTAGGTACAAAATTAGACACATGGATTGCATAATTTATCTCTCCTCAAATTTACTATTGATTTTCCAAGTGTATAAAGATCCTCATTAAGCAAAAAATTAAGCATGACAATTAGTCATACCAATCACTACTCATTTTATATATGTAATATTTTTCCAAGATGATTTATCCCATTTCACTATAAATGGATGAGTCCATATTCTTATAACGTATTCCCTTTCTCATGTTTTAGTCATTTCTCGATGTGGGATGCCCAATGCATTGTGTGAGTGTAAAAAGAGTTTGAATATGTTGTTTTTTTTAACTGAATAATTATTAGCTCCTATTTCTCTCTTTTTAACACTTATTATATATCTTTTTCTGAACGACGAAGAATTAATAAAATAACATGCTAGTCTGAAGCTAGCATGGAGGAATTGAGAAACGATTAAAACTGAATACAAAGAACACTCGGATTGCAACACCAATCAATCCAATATATACTACAACAGTTAGCTCTATTTTTTATCCAATATAAGATGTTAAAATAATGTCGTTAGTAATTTTCATCATATTAACCTTAACTACCTGAAAAACAAGTAAATTCTGAGCCCTTCATATCGACCCTATAACACATAGAACCACAAAATCAAAGAAAGAACTTGTTTTCTCCCCCCAAATACAAATCAGCATCATCGGCCATATCCAAATCATTCAAGGCGCTATCTAGAGAGATCACATCCAACCCCAACCATTTACTAATCAAATACTAAATATTCTAAGAAAATGTACAAAGTTCAAAAAGGTGATCTTCATCTTCAATTTTTTCCTCTTAAAACGAACATAAAACAGAGTGGAGGTCGATTCCTGTTTTATCAATATTGGCTCTCGTTGGCAACCTAAAATTTCAAATCCTCTATGTGATTTTACTAAGAACAAAATTATTCCAACAAAGTTTGTGACAACCGTCAAACTCAGGTTAGCAACTGTAGAGTTTTTATAACATTTTTGACTAAACTTACGTGTGTTAAGTTTATTTCGTGCTAGTTGGATCATTTTGTGCTTAGATTGTAATTTTCTTAGGAATCCTTGTTTACAAATGTGCCTTCGAATTAGGATCTTATTTAAACGTCGTTTAAACGTCACGATATGCTAATGTAATTTATGTTATTAGAGTCACTCACATTTATAAACTTAGGACATTTCATATTTCACAACTTTTACATTCACTCGATAAACTCATTATCGCGTTTAGTCTTTTACGTTTAATACTTACACTTTTATATCTAACACTTATACAAATTAATACAGAGCATTTAAAAATAATAATAATAATCCCCTTTAACCACCACCCCCTCACGTCGGCCTAAGTAAGAGCAAATCCAAAACCATGCTTAAGCTTCATTCATTTTCTCACAAACTCATTATCACCTCCTACACACACTTCATCATTTCTCACACACAAATTTTTGGTTAACCCTCCTTTTCTCCTCCCTTTTGGTGCCAGAAACCACCCACACAACCACCACCATTATCATTTTTGCTAATTACAACTCTAGAAGTGTCATATCTAGTCATTTAAAGACCATATTTGCAACAACAACCAACAAGACTCCATCCAAGAACACCATAAAAGACCTCAAGAATCTTATCCATAGGTTTTATTCACTATATTTTGAGGTTTTAAAGGTAAAACTTTAGGTGCAAGACGACTTGTGTCTATCTTGCAAGACGACTTGTGTCTATCTTGCACCAAAAAGCTCTCGTAATCAATTTTTGTAACACTTTTCTTTTACATATCTTTATGGACTTTGGACTAAAAGAAGATATTGATATTAGTACATAATAAAATACTAAAAATGTAGTAAAAATGATTTATGAACTTGGTTGGGTTGTTTTTGATGTTTGCTTTAGTAAAAAGTGCATAAAAACAAGCTAGAAAACCCTAACACCTTGATGAGTTAAAACTCGTCGAATTCTAAAAGCCATAACTCACTCAAAAATTATTATTTTGACCTATTTCTTGGCCTTAGATTTAAGGGTTTTGAGTTAGCTTTCTAACCTCAGTGGTTTGGTTAAAAGATTTGATGTTAGGTCGTCCAAAATTGTGCTACAAGTTAAAGTGTCAAAATTGTCTTGTTAACTCATATTTGTTAGGTTAACTTCGTAGATGCATAACTTGGTCATATTTCAAGCTTTTTCACTCATTCCAACTCTCAAAGTTAATTTTATGTGTTGGCTTCAAAGCCTCAGTGGTCTTGCATGAAGAAACCAAATATTAGACCCTCAATGGTTGTTTTGAAATGAAAGGTCAAATTGACCCTATTTCCAGATTAGTTTAAGTGACTTTTTTGGATCATATCTCACTCATGCATGCATTTTGTGACCTGAAATTGACATCGGATATAGGTCTATGTGTTAACTTGAGTCTCCCAGAAACTTAGGACTTAAAACCATGATTTAGACTTTTGCTCATTAAATACCTAAACGTGTTTAGAACTGAGTACATATTTTATCTCGTCTATTTGAACGGGTTAAAACATTTTATAAAATCTATAAAATTCAAGAATATATTAAAGACATAGTATTTCAACATATGTAAAGGGTTGGATCAATATCACTTTTTAACTTGGTAAAACGGTCACCCGAAGTGACCACCTTTTCGGGACAGATTCGTGATTTTATGTGTAAAAAGTAAAAGTGACACTTAGTAACGAATAACTTAATTAATAAACGTCATTTAAGTAGTATTTACTTGCCTTGGGTCATAGTTAGAGGGTGCACGTTCGACGGATCTCCTAGTATTTATTGTCGAGCCGTACTAGTATTGTTTTCTCTACTCGCAAAGGTGAGTTTTCACAGCCCCGTCTTACGTACTTTTGGGTTGAAATGCATGAATTGTACTTGATTAAAACATTGGTTGTATTTTTATGACTTCACTTATTATCTTTGATATACGTATGACTTGAAAAACTTGGACTTGTACATTTGAATTTGACGAGCTTGAGGCTTAATTGTGACTTTGACGTACTTTTAGACTTTGACATGTGCAAATTATGTGCATATTATTATTTTTATGCGGGTACCGTTCGTACAGTCTTTACATTATTATCCCCCATTGGTTTATCATTCGTACTCCAATTATACGTACCGTTCGTACCTTGTCAACGAAGTGTAGGTATTATTGTTGTTGTGCGGGTACCGTTCGTAGAGTCTTTACATTGTTGTTATGCGAGTAACGTTTGTACAGTCTTTACATTGTTAGTCCCCCATTGGTTTACTATTCGTACTCTAATTATACATACCATTTGTATGCTCCCTTGTCAACGGAGTGTAGGTATTATGGATAACGCTATTAGAAATCGGCCAACCTCTCGTTCACTTGTCAATGGAATGCATAGTATTCATATTTGGGGCGTTTGTTGCATGACACTATTATACATGTTGACTTTTTGCATGTTATTACAACCAATGTATTTTGACTATTTGGCGTACTATCTTTGTCCTTACTTTTTATTATGGAACTGTATGTGAACCCATATGCTACAAGTCGTGTATGGGCAGGACTTGTAACATGATGGGTTGATATGACTTATGCCATGGGGACTTTCTTTAAAAGGTTTTCGTATTATTTAAAACTTGTGTACTCGCCAACTATTTCATAGTTGACCCGTTTTTCTCATGCATTTCAGGTGATCGTCAGTAATCTTTTCCAATGCACTTGCATTGAAGTTATCCATTGTCATCATTTCTAAAGACTATGTTTCATTTGTTAAAGACATTTTCAGAGACAATATTTCATCTCTTTAGACTTATGTTTTATTATCCAATGTTCGGAACAAAGATATTTTTTTAATGTTGTTAACTTATTTCTTTAATCAAGTATGGTATTGTCAATTATCTTATGCTTGTGTCTTGCACTGTTACACTTCATTTTTCCGCTTTGGCGGGGTGTAACAAAGTTTGGTACCTATTTTCCTCAACAACTTGTAATTAGTAATTGCTCGTAAAGCAGAAACAAAAAAACTCGCCTAGATTGAAAGAAAACACATCTTCACTTAAAAAAACAACGTTGTGAATCAATGTTATGAACATCTTTACCTAAAAGAAAACACATCCCACATTAAAAGGGAGTAGAAAACGAGAAAATTAAGAGCTTATAAAACAAAAGGGAAAATAATCTCTGCAGCGAACTGCAGGGAATCTTCTCAGCTGCTATTTATAAATCAGGGACCAGTTGTGTATAATCATAAAGGTTGAGAAGCTGGAAAGTGTACAATCATAGACCATTTTGCATATAACAATAGATAACTTCATACTTTTTGCAGCAGGGATGTTATTCCCAAAACAAAATGTAACACCCCCAAAAATAGTATAGCGGAAGACATAATTAGTAATGAGATTCTACTAATTGGTACACAAGGCAAGCATAGGGAAACGGAATTACCTCATCCATTTTACAAAAAAAATTCATAATCTGAAAGCATTAAGGTTTACATTTATTCAAAAAGTACGAAATTAAGGCCCATAAAGACATATATAGATCGGTCCCAAATAAGATTTTAGAGTCGTATTAATCTGATAAGGATTTAAAATGTGCATTTTAAGTGTCATTTAGTCTCTAAACTCGTATATATTTGATCAATTATTACCCTAAGTCGGTTACGCTCCAAAATAACACGCGTGGCCAAAATCACAGGATTCAAATCCGGTCACAACCAAACGGGCTGCGGCGCATCACCCTATGTGGGTTGTCGTTTTTAACCGAGACCAAACCAAGGGCCCAAAGAAAACAAGCCAAAAGAAATGAGAACAAGGAAATAAGTCGGGAAACAAGCACGTATAAGCAAATATTAAGCAAATCCAAACGCAAAACCCTTCAACAAATCGGGTTTGACCCGATACAAGATTCAAATCGACACAACAAACACTAAACACGATTTTGATGATACAAGTGCTTTTAGATCAAATTCCAACGTGTTTTTATTCACACCACTTATGTGAATAGTTATTTTTGAAAACCCTTTTTGAAAAATCATTTTTAATTCGAACCAAAAAAAAGATTAGGAGAGTAAAACTCATTTGTTATCATACCAAGAAGAAAAAGAGAAGAGGTCTGGCGGCGGGTCGCGTACAAATCTCTAAATACGAGCTCCAAAACTCGTACAAAACACCTTGGATCATCAAATAATACAGTGAGGAGATGGTGGCGGCTCACCGTGGCGGTGACGACGGTGTGGTGGTGGCCGGTTGGTGGGTGGTTGTCGATGGTCGAAGGAGAGAGGAGGAGGTGGGTGAGATTATGGTTACAAATGAGCTCAAACCTTATCTCATTCATATGTATACTCCAAATTACAAGATGCAAATGACAAGCCCTTGAAACTTATTTACGGGGGTGTAATTATAACCCTAGGGATCAAAAGCGAAACTTTTATCAAATAGCGATTCGGGACAAGTTTAGGCTCGATAAATGTCACTCGAAAATTTAAAACTTGCACGGTTAGTCTTAAAATGATTTTTCCAGTAAGATCGAGTGGTCACGCAACTAGTTTGCATAAAAATGATATAAATCATTAACAAACGGTTTATTAGGTCAAGACTCGTGCCGGTACGCGTTGTAATTAATTCTCACATTTCACGAGATAACCTCTCGTTTTCAATCCAAATAGGTCCAGTAAAACTCGCAATTGATAAATAATCAAAAATAGATACGATGTGGCATAAAAACATATTTCGAAAATTACGGTTGTCACATAAAAAAGCAAGTTCACCTTGAAAAAGTATATTTAACTAAAAGATATTAAGTAACTCCAAGATTAAAGATATTTGTTACCACTAGACTCTAAATCCTTAAAAACATATATTTGAAATTTTAAATTTTATATTGAGCTTAATAAGCCTAAAAACCAATATAGATTAAGTATTAGATTGTTAAGCTTGAATAGCTCATTCGGTTCGTTAAGCTCGACTAATTCATTCGACTCGAGACGATTAAACGAGTTTCGAATCATCCGAGCCTAATATTAGTTTTCAAAGCCCGGCTTGTCAAACAAAACGAGCACTAATATTTGTTCAGAATTGACTCGAGCTCGAAAGTATTAAGCTCGAACTTGATTTTAACGAGCTCGAACTCGAGTAGCTCGTTAAAAGCTGACCCGTTAACACATCTAATTGTTAACAAATCTCCAACACTAATGACCTTTGTACAAGTCAAATATATGCCCCCGCATGGCATTAGCATTTCAGTTTTGGTATAGTTTTGTTACTTTCTTGTTACGACAAAGTCTCTTGCCTCATGAATGACCTTCATTATTAATTTCAAGTAACAAAACATCAACGCCTTTTTCAATAATAAATTATAAGTGTACATGCATTTCTATCCAATAGTAAGACACCACGACGACCAATAGTCATTGTCTCTCATCAAGATAAAGTTACACAATAGTGTTTAAAGTGTATTATCAATTATTAGCCAGTGGATAGTGGCTGGTATTATGAGATTTTCGTAACAGATTTTAGGTTAAAATCTCACTAATAAACATTTTATGGTGGTCGGCAAAATGTCTGAAACGGTCAACGGACTATTGTAACTAAATCACGTACAACTGTGTTAAAAATTTAGGCAGTGAACTAAACTCTAAATTAAAAAATTAGATATATTATTACCTGTTTAATATATTAGACGATTACTCACGTATAGCGACGACAATGTATAGTGACTTCAATTTTTATGTGTGTATTTGTTTATTTTGTATGCATATGTGTAAGAGTGAAGAAAGTTTGTGGATTAAATTATGATTAAATATTTTAATAATAAATAGATTGTATGGACGAGACGACCCCGCAGGGCGCAGAGCCCCAAAATTTTACCTATTGCATAATAATATGCACATATACAAATATATTTGTTAAGAAAGAAAGACATTAGGTAAAAGTATATCTTATAAATTCGACATTTTGCTAGATGTTAAACAAAAATTATAAAGTTTAGACATTAAAAATTTGAGGGTTGACATGAAATTTCTTCAACATTTCGAGGTGTTTGCATGTATGTGAGCTTATGGAAGGCGTATAAAATGTTTTTTTGTTTCTTATGAACTTTATTGAGGTTTTTAGTGTATGTTCTTTTTAGGGCGAGTTTGCTCAATAAATTTTGTTTGTTCCGTATAAGCTTCGCAAGCGTTATAGAATATGTAAGTCTCTCCAGTGTTTTGTGAGGGTTTGTTAGGATAGATTAGCTTGATGATTTTGTTTCAGGATACATTAGCCTGATGATTGTATATCTTTGATATATTGTGAGGGTTTTGGCTATCCATCGATAGCATTTGTCTAGGTTTCGTTAACCGTGTAGGTGTTTATGGGATTGTTGTTATTTCCCTTGTGAGCCAACAACTAGAAAGATAAAAGTAAAAAACAAATCAGCAAAAAAATGTAGGAGACCGAAAAACTCAACCGTTGTTTTGTCGTTCATAGACTGGTCAATATTTTCCCCAAACAAAATTTTTAAGTATAAAACAGTCTAGAAAGTGTGAAACTGTGAATCAACTTTTGAGTTCATAAAAGGTACTAGTAATTTGTATTTATGTATTGTGTTTATTAGAAAGATGTTTGAGGCTATTTTATCACATCATTTAATGTATATGTTCTATTGATTATGGCTAGATGTGTAAAGAGGAATAAGGAGTTCAAATTTCATTAAGGATATAAGGAGCTACAAATAACTCTTTTATCATTTGCAAATAACCTTTTGGTTTTGAGTCATTGGGCTTTTAATTATGTAAGTGTCATTAAAAAGCTTTATAGGAATTCATTAAAGTGTCAGGTCTAATTCCTAGCATGATTAAAAGCATCATCTTCTTTTGTAATGTCTGTACTGGAGAAAAGCAAATGATATTGGAAATTCTACCTTTCCAAGTTGGGAAACTCCCAGTAAAGTACCTTGAAGTGCCTTTAGTTGCTAAGAAGTTGGGGATTAATGAATGTAAGCAGCTGGTGGACAAGATGAAAAGCAAGGTGTTGGACTGGAAGAATAAATTCCTCTCTTATGCAGGTAGACTGCAACTAATTACTTTTGTCCTTGAATCCATTCATACTTATTGGGCCACTGTTTTTTTGCTTCCAAAAACAAGTGTTAGGGAGATTGAAAAGGTTTTTAAAGGCTTTTTATGTAATCAAGGGGTCAGTGGAAAAAATGGTTGTTAAGATCCTGATCTTGATCCTATGATCTTACGATTTTACGATACTACAAAGCGAAAATGATATCGATCCTACACAGGATCTTTGCGAGATAGGATCTTAATATAATCCCAATCTAGACTAGAGGATCTTAAGATCTCGGTTGATCTGATGTTACTTTTCTTACACCACAAGCTAAGAAACTACATATTTGTGTATTAAGTTTTGTAGAATAAAAAAACAAAAGGTTAATTGTATAAAACACTTAATAATCATAATCTTGACAAACATTTTCATGATACATGGTATATAATTATATGCAAATTTGCATAGTTGTACAAATACTATTAAGAAAATAACACTATAGTAGGATCTTAAGATCCCGATCCGATTATACGATCACAATCTTGTAAAGACGAAAACGGTCATAGGTAGGATCCTGATCTTATAACCTTGGTGGGAAAGGAAGTCTAAAGTTGCATGGAAAGTATTTTGTTCTCCGAAAAGTGGAGGAGGGCTTGGCTTGAAACCTATTGGTCCATGGAATGAAGTTCAATTGTTGAAGCAAATCTGGAATATTGTAGGAAAAAAAGAGTTTGTGGGTAAATGTTGTTAAGTGGAAAGGCAGAAGTATATGGGAAGTCAGAGAAGAATGCTTTGACAGTTTTACTTGGAGATCTTTATTGGAATTGAGAGTTAAAGTTGGGCCTCATATAATGCATAAGATTGGTAATGGGATGATGACTTTGATGTGGCATGATAAATGGTCTGAGATTGGACATTCAAGCAATATTGTCTCATACATGAACTTATATGATGCAAGAATTAAAAGTTCAATCGTTGTTGCTGATATGATTGATCAAGGACAGAGAAATGGCCTTTAGAGTGGTATTAAAAGTTTCATGTGTTAACCAATATAGTCTTCCCTATATTACTGTTGACAAAAATGATGAATGTAAATTGAAAGGTTTAAATAGAAAGAGGATTTATTTACTGCCAAAAAGGTTTGGAATGACATGAGAGAAAAGATAACAATAACTGTTTGGTGAAAGTTGGTTTGGTTTAGTCAGTGCTATCCTAGACAAGATTTTTCGTTGTGGATGGCTATTTTTGTAAGACTACAAACTCAAGACATAGTAATGAAGTGGAACAAACATAAGATGACATTTCCATTATGCCAACAATGTAATGATTCTCAAAATCACTTGTTCTTCAATTTTGTATACACTAGTAAGGTTTGTAAAATGATGCTCACCAAATTGAAGTTAAAGCTCAAGTTGTCTAAATGGAATGGTATTGTGAATGAGGTGGGAAGTATGAAGTGCAACAACTCCTTAGGAAGCATACTAAGAACAATTTGTTTAGCTGCTACTGTGCATAATATTTGGAGGGAAATAAATTGTTTACTTCTGAGAGGATGGACGAGGACTGTTGTTGAAAGCGATAATTGATAGAGTTAAATTTCAGTTAATGAGTTTGAAAGTTAAGGACTCTATTACTGTGAGGAATGTTGAAAAGGATTGGGGAGTAAAGTGTTCAAGAAATAATGGGATTATATGGTTGTGAAGGTTGTGGGAAGAGATTTTTTAAGCATTGTGACAAATAAGGTGAGTCATGAAAGATGGGACTACCTTGATTTTTCAAATGATTAGGAATCTCTGGCTTACACTATTTTGGAGAATTCTTTATGTGATCTTAAACTTTGATGGTGCCTAGATGTGATAGTATTTTGAGTCTTATGTGAGGCTGTAGTTGCATTCGACATATGAATAATCTTGTAGAAAAGAAATGTAGTCCAAGTTTTATAGATAACCATAGAGGGTTATTGATATCCTGGCAGAGTTCATATTAGTGGTGATTCCCTCTCTTCAATCCAGATAAATGTTGTGGTCACAGGTTATCTGTGTTGTCTAATTGTGGAAATGTAGCCACTGATTGGATGAACTAGCATTAAGTGATTTTGTTCTGTTAATGATGCCTCAATGTGATAGGACTTTGATACCTTATGTGAGGATGTTATTACATAATGGTATTCAAGGTAATCTTGCAGTGGGGAAATGTAGTTACAGTTCAAGAATATCTTTAGTGCTTAGGGTGATAGCTTTGTTTGTGTATGTAGATAGATGCTGATATACATTAGTTTGTTATAGAGGCCATATGTTTCTCTAAATTGTTGTTTGTAGATTTCATTGGGTGTTTGGGTTATGTTCAAATCTCATGAAAGTTTCATGTATTGTATATTATCTAGTAGTATTATAATTCACCATTTTCACAAAATAAATGTTCTATTGATTATTCATGTATCCAAGTTTGGTTTATTATCAATGATTATGATTCGTCTTGGTAAACATATTCACCGCTTTCGTTGGATCAAAAATACGCATCATTAGTTTTTCAACTATTTATATAACATATATTATTTGAACTTTTAAATCAATACAATTTGTTTATGGAAGTTAAGGATAAAAGAAGATCATTTTTTTTTATATTCAAACTTGTCTGATATATCACATGTTATACAACATTAGTTTAAAATTTTGAACACTTAATATGTTGTCTTAAAATGTGCATAAGTATTTTATCCATCTTCTATAAAAAAACCTATTATGTTTTCTTCAACTTTTATAAATAAACTGTATGTATTTAAAAGTGTAAATATTATATGTAATATATCATTGAAAAGCTAAGGATACTTATTTTTCAACACGAAAAATTGTGAATCTTTTGGAGTTTGTGCAAATACTTATGCCAGTTTTTCGACAATATGTTGAGTGTTGAAACTTATAAATTGGTGTTTTTCACATGTGATATATCAAGCGAGTTTGAATATATATTTTTAAAAAAAAAAAAAAAAAAGCTTTTTTTTCTAATCATTATTAATAAATTGTATTGATTTAGAGGTTGAAATACTATGTGTGATATATAGTTGGAAATCTAAAGATGTATATTTTTTAATGCAAAAAGGCGAATATTTAGTAGTTCTATTCAAAAGTTTATGTCAATTTTACGACATTTGTTGAGTGTTTGAACTTCGTGATTAGTATTATATCATGCATATTTCTCTACCGAAAAAACACACACAAAAAGAAAAAAAATTAAGTTTCTTGAAAGTATATAAAAATGTAATTTATTTTATTTAACGAATATCGGTTTTTGAGATATATGATTTTAAAAAAGAATGGTGAAAGTGATTTTTATTTACAAAATCCCAAAAAAAAAAAAAAAAAAAAAAAAAAGAGGTGAGAAAGGATGAAAGTGCTTGTATTATTTAAGATGGATGGCTACCATTAATCCTTCAATTGCAATGTTTTTATCTATACTATATTATAATGCATGTAAACGCCAAACCTTATTCCAAAGCTAACTCATAACTGTAAATTAAGATAAAGCTCAGGTCGTAGATACGTGTGTCACTTCTTAACAAACTCCAAGTCTAACTCTTAACCACTAAAAATTAAGATAAAGAGCTCCAATTATAAAGTGACATGTGTCACTTCTTAACTAAAAATTCATCTTTATTTTCAAATTGAAATAACTTTTTATCTACTTATTTTTTTTATAATCTAATTTCATCATATTTTTTAAAATTTTGTGCGCTTTAATTCAACATCCATTTTGATATATTTTTATAAGTTTTTAGTTTTTATATTTTTAGTGGGTTTATTTTATTTTAATTCAAATTTTTACAACTTTAACATTTATTTCAATTAATATAATCTTGATTCGTCAAAATCATATACTTTTAGGAGAGTGTTTGACGGGTAAGAGATTGCGAGGGTATTTCTATATGCGGGAATAATGATGTCACGGGAAAGCTACGGGTAACCCAAACAAACACATACAACTAACACATATACATTCGAGGTGTTGTGAAACGAATTCACTAAACAGGTAAGCAAACACATATAACTATACTTATCGTCGCCGCTGTGCACGGGTATCCGACTAGTTGTTTCTAAAGCTTGGTGTAATGGTCACTTGTCCATTACCTCCACCTCAAGTGTCAGTTTGTCACATTACACCAACTTACCACCACCTTTCAAGCTTAATGATCACCATCTAACCAAACACGAAACTCATTTTTTTTAACAAAATTAATACTAAATTTAAACTTTAATTAAAATTAAAATAATATACATTGATAATTAAAAACTTAAACTACACTTTTAAAAAATTAAAACATAAACTAATAATCTAAATTATACTTCTCCCTTGTTTTTGGCTTCCGCTTCACCATTTTTTTGCGTTTAATTTCGGTAAAATGATCATCGTTAGAAAGATAGTGTTGGTGTTTAGGGTTTTAGAAAACAGTTTTCATGCAATAAATATAAGTAAATAAAATAAATATAAATCAAAGTTGCGAAAGCAATTATAAAAACACCAATATCGGACCCTTATGTTTTGTATAATCAATTTTAAGATGGAAAGAAACATGTATCTTGTTATGCTCGGTACGACCACCAGGAACTGTAGTGACTTCGACTCACCATAACACCATCAATAATTCATCAAAGATAAAAACTTTCTTCTAAGAAGAAGTAGCCCTATATCTTGAGAACTACAGTTTAAATATTGTGAAAAACGGACAAGTAACGAATTTGGAAAGTGCATTTTACCACAGGTATGTCACGCTGTCCGAATTTAGTTTTGTGTTCATTAATAAAGAATAAACACAACTCTTGTGGGAAGAAACTCCAAGCAATCAATGTAGATTTCCTTTTCGTTTGATCCAAACTACACCTCCAACGATCACTTTTAGAATGCTAGTGCAACACCACAAATCAACAATCATTTTCACGTCCATGAATCTTGCAAGACTTGAGGAACCGAAACCCTTTTGTGGGTTTATTATATTCATCGACTACCAAGGAAAAGGAAAAGAAGGAGAGCAACTTATATTTTTTTAAGGACAATGATTTAGTAATAAGGGTATTGTATTTATGTTAAACATAACTTCCTAGATTCATCTAACTTGACCACCAAGTTTTTTCTTTTTTTTTGCCTTCTTTTTATCCTTAGCCAAAAATCCCTACATATATGGGATACCATATTTTGGTTTTGTTAGTCAATTTATTAATAAATATATAACTTGTAATTATTTAACTAATCATTTATTAATACATTATATAATAAATAAACTAGTTATTTTACTTAAAAACTCACTTTGGTGTTAATATAATATACATACATTATATATAGGGATAATTGTTTGTAAATATAACGAAGTTATCACTTTTTGTCAAGTTGTGTATGTATCTATTAATCCTTTTAAACAATGCGAACAATTTAGTAATCCTACTATTATATGCATAATTTAACATTTGTATAGTTATTTACATAAATTGTCCTTGTGGTTAGGACCAAATTGCAACGACAGTCCTTACTGTCAGTTAGTGTTATTTACATAAATCGTCCTTGTGGTTAGGCCGGTCAACAGGTCGGGTCGCCACGTGTCATCACCTGAGTGGTGCCACATGACATCGGGTCGGGGAGGGTCAGTGAATGGGTCAAGTCGGGTCGGTCAACGGGTCGGGTTGCCACGTGGACCAATGAGGTGGTGCCACGTGGCGATGCAAAATAATACCCCAAATGCCTCCGCTGGGATCGAACCCAGGTGGCTTGTGTGGGAGGCCAAGGTGATACCCATCTGAGATGGGCATACCTTCAATTATTTATATGCACTTTGTTTCCTTTAACCCCTCTTTGTTGACAGTCCGTTTTTTTAATACTAAAATGTTCAAAATAGTTTTGACCTATCAATTTAAGGGGGTTATGGACCGGATAAAAATTTGATAAAAATGTCTTCGGACTCGTGTTTTCATTCTCTTTCCAATGGTATGCTCGGAGAATTTTTTCGACTTCGTTTGAACCTCAAAAAATGCAAAAACGTTGTCGAAACTTATCCGAAAATCACTGTTTTTGCTTTGTTTTCAAACCCTTATACCTGCAAGATATAATAACACATAAAAAATATTTTGCAATATAATTTCACATATTTGCATTATATTTTATGGTTATTAGTCTGTTTTAAACCCTTATACCTAGCAGAAAATATATGAAATTATATGCGGACTAATAACCATAAAATATATAGCAAATATGTGAAATTATATTGAAGATATGTTTCTTATGTGTTATTATGTCTTGCAGGTACAAGGGTTTTTTAAACAAAGCAAAAACGGTGATTTTCGAATGAGTTTCGATGACCTTTTTACATTTTTCGAGGTTCAAGCAAGTCGAAAAAATACCCCGAGCATACCATTGGAAAGAGCACGAAAAAACGAGTACAACGGTATTTTTCTCAAATTTTATCTGGTCCATAACCCCCTTAAATTGATAGGTCAAAAATATTTTGAACTTTTTAGTATTAACAAAACGGACTGTCAACAAAGAGGGGTTAAAGGAAACAAAGTGCATATAAATAATTGAAGGTATGCCCATCTCAGATGGGTATCACCTTGTCCTCCCACACAAGCCACCTGGGTTCGATCCTAGCGGAGGCATTTGGGGTATTATTTTGCCTCGCCATGTGGCATCACCTCATTGGTCCACGTAGCAACCCGACCCATTGACTGACCCAACTTGACCCATTCACTGACCCGACCCAACCCCCCCCCCCCCTGATGCCACGTGGCACCACTCAGGTGGTGACACGTGGCGACCAGGCCTGTTGACCGGCCTAACCACAAGGACGATTTATGTAAATAACTCTAGCTGACAGTAAGGACTGTCGTTGCAATTTGGTCCTATTTCCACAAGGACAATTTTGTAAATAACTTTAAACAAATGTTAAATTATGCATATAATAGTAGGATTAGTAAATTGTTCGCATTGTTTAGGAGGATTAATAAATACATACACAACTTAGCAAAAAGTGATAACTTTGTTACATTTACAAACAATTATCCTTTATTTATATTATAAACTAAGGTGTCTAAGTGTATTTGTGTATAACCCCTAAGGCTCACATATAATTAGCCATATAATTACGTAATGTGCCCTTAAGAATATTCCAGCATATAGAACATTATATCATCTTTGTTAATACAAATATCGTCATTAAACGTTATTTATATTTTATGATCTTTACTTAAGTTTTGTTAACGACAAAAGTAAATTTAATTTTATAAAGCTTAAAGCTTGTCAAGTTTAATAGATATTAAAACAAGCATTTCCTCAAATAATATCTTCATCACTCAAGCATTTACATTTTGATTAATCATATTTTTTGATATGCCTCTAAACCATAATGTATGTTAACATTTTTAGATCAAGCATGTTTTGGTTTCTTAAAACAAAACATTACATATGTATTTACATTTAACATATTTCTAAAAATAGAAAACACCATATGACATCATGTGGTGCATCAATGAAATCTCTAGAAGATTTCACTAGATATATTGTGTGGATTTGGACTCTACATATCTTACACAATCTTTGATGGATTTGGTTGACTTTAGTAAGATTTTGGTAATCTTGCTGTCAGACCCTGACGGCACCAAAATATTACACGGGCGAAACCCTTTTATGGGGTCCGTGGTGACTGCTGTACATTTTGGCTATAAATAGCAAGCCAAACTGACAAGGATTTAAAACATACACTTTTAAGGGGTCATTTAAGCCCTTAATCGACCATTTTTATATCCGTTACTGCTTAATTTTGTTCCTTTTCACTTTTTAGGTCTCTTGGAAGCAAAATGCTGGAATGATGCATTTTTGGACGAAAAGGAGGAAATATGTGAAGAAAATGGCTAAGTCAAGATCAAGACACTCAAACTGCTGGAACAACACCTGACGACGTCCCAATCAGAGGGCGACGCCGTCCCTGTATTTGTGACGACTCAGGAGCGAGTTTGCTATTTTGCACCTGACGGCGTCAGGCTTTGAAGAGTAAGGGCATCACGAAGACTTTTCTTCTCAGACGGCCTAGATCCAAATTCAGACGAGGTCACAGTTGAAGACTGACGGCGTCACAACCACAACGTGACGCCGTCCCAGTGATGACTTGGCCAAGACGAAACCCTAATGACGGCAGATCAGACGGCGTCCCACCTATAAGGCGATGCCGTCGCAGTTGTAAAATTATATATAGAAATCGAATTTTTAGACTTTTAAGAGCTAGACTTATGGAGTAAAAACCTAAAACGATTGTAGTCCGGTTTGGACAGTATTTTAGGGTTCTAATACCCTATTTTACATCGAGATAAGTTATTTATTCCCTTGATTTCATTATGTCTTCGATTGAATGTGTGTATGCTTACATGTTTAACATGTCCGGCTAAATTCCTTGTGTGTTTGCTTAGATCTATGAAACCTAGTTGTTAATTATTGTTAGGTTGTGTCTTATCTTGATTGTAATTGGCTTAGGAGTGCGACTAGGCTATCGTTGTGTTTAATGCTTGATAAATCTTTGATAGTTTATGAATGACTTAGTGGATTTCGTTTATTAAACCCAAAGATAACCTCAAAATTAGTTTATGAATGACTTAGTAGATTTCGTTTACTACACTTAAGGGTGACTTCAAAGAGTTAGGGAATGTGATTCCTCCCGAACTACCTTCTTTTATTTCTCCGTCACACTTATCAACCGCTTATGAACGGTCAACCGTAACAGATGATAAAAGGGCGACAGCCCGGGAGAGAATGCAGATATACCAAGGATTAAAATGTGCTTGGATCGTTTATGTCCTGGTGAGGCGTGATGTTCTGGTACAATGACTTGTGAATTGTTGAAAATAATATTAGTATAGGAAAACAGGAATCTGATTGACTAACACTAGGAATGTGAATAGTAATAGCTCTGTCACAGCTACGTTAATAAAAACGTACAATCAGAAACCTAGAAATATTAAAGTATTTACAAACGTACGTTTAAGTTTAAATAAACGTAAACGTAATGAGTAAAACAAAACTTTCCCAAAGAGGGAATTTGCATGCCTTAGGGACTTAAATGCAAATTAAAAGAAATAAAATAAAACTATAATTTACAAATTTATATAAAAGCTAAGAAAATCTAAAGAAAACTAAAACATATACATGTATGTAATAATTACACAATTGAAACAAAATAAAACAGGAAAAGGATAATAATTAATTATACTAAGAAATTAAAACATATCAAAATTTTGAAGTCATTTTAATTCTATATTTACAATTGTTTAACGATTAAAATCTAAAAACTTACGTTTACTAAATTTTATGTAAACGTACAAAATAAAAACGTGAATTCAGTCCAATACAACTCCCACAATTGTGAAAATTATATTTTTAGAATTCTAAAAAGATAAGAAAATTATTAGAAAATTAAAATAAAATTTTACACTATTAAGTTAATTAATATAAATTAAAAATGAATTAAATGTATTTAATAATGAATTAAATAATAAGAAAATCTAAAATTAACTTAAATAAATAAAATAAAGAATCTGAAAAATCTAAAATATAATAAAATGAATTTTAAAATTGAAAATGTATTTATTACACAATTATTCTATTTATTATTAATTATTTACTATTATCTAATTACTAATACTATTTATTAATTATTAAAAATAAATGGATAAAGAAAAAATCTGAAACTTAAAAAATGTTACTACTATAAGAAATAAAATGTGCAAAGGATAACTGAGAAGTGAGCTAGCCCAGGTGGGTTATGCGGTGAACTTGTCATCAATGGAACCTAGGTTCGAATCTAACACACAACCTTTTTGCACTTTATTTTATTTTTTGATTTTTCTTTTTGCAAAATTATTTGATAAGTAAAAATAAGTAACTTTAACAAAAGCAACTTTTTCAAAACTTGGAAATAAGCTCTGTGGGAGCTTATTTCCATGACAGTTGGCTTTTTAAGCCTTAAGCTTCTAAATAGAAGCTATCACTTATGGTTAAAGGGTCTTTTTGGTTTTTCTCTTTTTATAAAACTAAATATAAACAGATAATATACATATAAGATGAAAATAAAACTTATAAAACCTACAAATAAGCCAAACGTGGGCTTATTACCCACACAGTTGAGCTTTTGGGCTCTAAGTGGAGTAATAAGCTCATGATAAGCTTGAAAAAGCTATACAGAGGAATGAAAAAGCAAACGGTATTATGTACAAGTATAAAAGGTGTATATGAACAAAAATAAGCACTGAGAAGTGCTTATAAGCATGAGCTTATGGTTTAGTCAGTTTAGCCTTTTTGGGCTAAACTTGGATGGAATGGAGGCTTCAAAAGCCTGTAACAAGCTCCATACTAAAAAGTAAAAGTAAAAATGTATTTGTACAAGTATAATATACATATATGAACAAGCTTATGCACAGGGATGCACTTATAAGCTCAGAATAAGCAAATAAGCACTTCTCTGATGCACTCAGTTCCAAACACCCCTGCAACTATTTAGAGAGGCAATTTAAGCTTAAGGAATAAGCTGAAAAAGCCAAACTAAGAATTGGAGTATCAAGCTGAGGTGGTTGGCTTTCCAAAAAGCCAAAGCTCATCAAGTGGGGTCAACTGATGAGCTTTTGAGAGGCTTATGAAAAAGCTCCAAATTGACTGAGTAAGACTGGGTATCAGTTTACACTATCAACATGGGACAAACAAAAAGCCCATTGCAGCCCTATTGAATGAGCTGCAATGTGGAATTTAAGTCCAGGATCATTAAGTTGGGTGGATGAGCTTCACAAAAAGCTAAACCACTCAAGCTTATGATCATAAATGAGCTTATAAGAGCTGAAGGTAATGGTGCAAGTTCAATAAATTGAACTGCTGTGAGTGGGCAAACAACAAGCTCTAAAAGACTTATCAAATAAGCTCATGAGAGCTCAACCAACACCGAGACATTGAGTATGAATGGATAACCTCATAAGAAGCTAAAATCACAAGCTCAAGCTTAGTGGGGAACTTTTCATAGGCTTGGGAAAACAACTCCACTTCCACTATTTGCTTCAGTGGAAGGAGTAAAATGGGACAAAGAGATTGGGATGATTAAGCTATGTAGATAAGTTAAAAACTGAAAAATAATCATACATATAAAGACTAGGCTACAAAGGCAACACAAAGAAACCAAATACACAAGCTATGGCCAAGTAATGAAGCTTATGCAAGCTTATCAACTTGACACCTAAACCTGTGCACAGGGCATTGTTTTTGAACAGGTAGCTAAAGTAAGACTGAAAATAAGCAGTTAAAAAGCTGATTAAAAGTAATCTATTATTTTTCTAATTTTATTAAGCAACTGAACTTTAATACCCTAAGAGCTTTTAAGCTAAAACTTATTATTAAGCACACAGTAAAAATATCTATTTTAATCAAAAACGACCAAAGTGAAAATTTTGACTTTTTGAGTTTATGATCAAAGTTGACTTTCATCAACTTTGATCCAATTTAATCAACGATTAAGCTATATTATGATACAAGAACATGAAATAAACAAGTATGAACAATACTTAAACAGATATGTAGGTTTGTGGGTCAAGACAACCTCATAGTACTCATGTGGAGAGGATCAGTGTCAATTTGACTCTCCACATGCTATACCACTAAGTTGAAACCATCAACGAGCTATATTGGACATGTAAGCACACAATCAACCAAGAAAAACACCATACATGGCCTATAACACAGATCAATCATCTAAACCAAACAACCCTTTAATGAGAAATAATTGAGCTTTTGAGAGAATAGAACTGTGTTCATCAATTTCATCCAATCCAGAGGATTCAATATGTCAATATGAACCCTTTTTTAACCTAAACAAGCTGTCAACAAGTCTAAGCCTATGATCTTTAAAAATATGACAAAGTGACAGTTATATAACAATTTTGAGCAACAATGAAATCTCAAACATAACCAATAAAAATTACACTATAATATCATTACCAAACAACAAATAAACATGAAGAACACAAAATCAAGACTGATTAAAGACTGAAAATTAGAAATGCAGAAATGGAAGAAATTGCTTACAAGTGATCAAAGCTGAGATCATGGAACCAATGAACACTAACTATCCTACACTTCCCATGAAGCCCTAAACCATGGCCATCCAAGATGAACCATGCTCCAAGCTAAGATCACCAAGAACATTGATTTTGATTTTCCATTGTATTTTTCTCCATTTTTTATGATTTTTTTGGTTTTAAAGACTACAACCGATTAAAGGTTTCTAAAAGCTTAAACAAGCTTTGTCGAGAGCTTATGTGACCTATAGAATCCATATCATCAACAATAATCAATGTAAAAGTAAATGACAAGAAATTAAAGAAATTATGAAAACATGAATTATAAAAGTAACTTGTATTAAACTGAAAACAGAGTTCCATTACACTATTTTGAGTTTTATACTAATTAAAGCTTTTAAATGACAATAATTAAAAGGAAAGCAATAAAGATTACACTATGATTAAGCTATTCTAAGTGACAATGGCTTAAGGCCAAGGTGATTTCTCCTCTGTCTTCTCTTCCTCTTTTATAGCTTCCAATGCTTCCACGTGTCCTCTTGATTGAATCCCACCTCTTTTTGGAGCCAATGGTTGAGTTTTGAGTATTTTGGCCACTTTATCAATTTGGCGGGAAAAGGTGGATTTGACTTGTGCCTGTGATAGCTAGTAGGGGGTGGCATTTATTGTGGAGTGTTGAGTGATGATGAGGGAGGTGGTGGAGAGGAGAAAAGGTGATGGGAGAGGTGGAGGATAGTTGCAGGCAACTAGGTGGGGAAGAAGCAGGAGGTGGCGGGCTTTTGCTGCTTTTGACTTTAGGTTGACTTGGGGTTCAAAATAGAAAAGACAGGGGTCCAAAGGGGTATAATGGCAGGGGTCAATTTGGATTTGACAAGGCTTAGGCTTATTATGACAAGGACTAATATTGCCAATCTGAAATCATGAAGGACCAATCCTGTAATTTTCCAAACTTGTTACAAGGGACCAATATTGACAAGTCCCAATAGTACAAGGACCATATTTGACAATTTCAATTTTCCAGGGACCAAACTTGACATTTTGAAAGTCGAGGACCTTTTCTCGCCATTTAACAAAAGATTTATTCAAGGACCATTTTGACAACTTAGAATATTTCGGGGACCTTGAATAACATTTTCTTTATCTAGATTTACCAGGACCTGCTTTTGACAACTTTTGAAACTTGGGGACTAAACCGCCAATTATGCAAACTTGATACGCTTTTCACCGATTTTGATATTTTGCATTTAAAACATATAAAACACTTATTTGTGATATTTTTATCATTTTGATGCATTTCTGAGTGTTTTCAGATGTTTTTGCAGTTTAAATGGTACAAAAATGATGAGTATTTAGACACTCATCAGAATGCACACCCTACGACCTTAGGAAACACAACGCGTTAAGAATAAGGACGTGACAATTCAACCACCAATAAAAGATGACTAGGGAGTAATAATGTCTAGGTAGACACATTTTTAATCATCATACGAGCACACATAAAAAAAACATAGACTACCCATAGGTTAGATAATTAGATAGAAGAAGTAATCGGTAGAAGTACCAACCCCCAAATCCAAACCCCGAGATTTTACCCATAGCTTTCTAAAAAAATATAAAAAGATAAAAAAATAATCTTCCTCAACCTCAAACCTTAGCTTAGTACATCTCTCACTAGCATTCCTATTCCCCTAGAGAACGATATCAATACCCAAGGCTTACCCAATACTACATTACAACGATTAGGTTCACTGCCTAGGGTGTTGAAAAACTTGCTCGACGAAAAGGAAGTTCCTTTGACCCCGAACTCGTTATACGCGCATCAAGTTTTTGGTGCCGCTGCCGGGGAATATAATAGTTAGTTAGATTTCCATCTCGTTTAGGTTTCCTTGCTTGATTCCTATCAAGTAAGATTTTTTCTCATTTTTAGCTTCCTCGTAGTCTATCCCCCTTCTTCGTGACCTTTGTTAGTAATCCCATCACTTTTCATCATGGAAGGTGATAACCGCCACCACTCATCGATCCACCAATCATTGACCCGCCAAGAGGCCGTACTCTTGGTGAATACTCTAGACCAAGCCATCAAGGCTATAGGAACACTATTGAGCTCCTTGATCAAGCTCCAACTACGGCCCTGCGATCCGACACCATCCGGTTGGTGCAAAATGGATATGCATTCCATGAACTTTGTTTCGAAGATCCTAATCAGCATCTCAAGGACTTCCTAAAATAGTTGACTCTATCGACCCTGATGCTACCACACGAGAGACCACGCGCTTACGTCTCTTCCAATTATCTCTACGGGGACCAAGCTAGTAATTGGCTTGAGCGACTTCCCGCCGGATCCATCTCAAGTTGGGATGATATCACTACTCGTTTCCTCGCCAAATATTTCCCACCGGGAGAACTGCCAAACTTAGGAACGCCATCTTGATGTTCCAACAACGTCAAGGCGAAACTCTCTACGAGGCGTGGACTCTATTCAAGGACTTGCTTCACAAAGTCCCTCATCACGGCATCGATCTTTGGCTTCAAGTCCAAATCTTTTACGATCATGTCAATCTCTCAACTAGGAAAACCATCGACCAAGCGGCCGGTGGTAAACTTAGTGAACTCACCGCGGAAGAATCGTGGGGTACAATAGAGGACCTTGCCCTCTATGAAAACGAAAGTTGGAAACCCCCCGTGAATTGCCTAAAACCGTCAAGGCAATCTCCTTGCCTCCCATTGACTCACAACCTTCCAATCGTAGGATGCTCGAGCTTGAAGATCAAGTCAAATTCCTAATGAGCTCCTATGAGACTCCTAAGCTCTCATGCCAAGTGAACAAAAACACCTTACCTTGTGAATTATGTAGCGATCCCCACGAAACTCGTGGTTGTACAAGACTCCCCGAACAAGCTTTTGCGGACTACGCCTCCACGCGTACCGACGGAGCGGGAGAAAAGTGGTACACTTTCAAGTCCGAGCCAAATAACTTAGGAAAATCCTACGACAACCCTCCAGACACCGGAAATTCCACTAGTCTTGAGGGAATGGTGTCCAAATTTATGTCATCTCAAGAAGCTCGATTGACTAAACTTGAAGCTGATTTCAAGCAACGACAAAGCGAGATGACAACCAAGCTCGACACCCTCTTAAAAGCCTTCAATGGACAAAGGGAAGAAATATAGGAAAAAATGGCGGAGATGATGGACTTAGTGAAAGAGTACACTAAGACGAAGGTTCTCGAGAAGGTGTTAGTAAGAAACAATGAGTGCGCTACCCCCACTTTGTTTGTTAAAGCCATTTCCATTGTTTTCGATGAGGGTGGAGTAGTTGAGAAGAAGGAGACTGAGAGCAGCAAGGATAGTAAGGATAAGAATGAGGCTCAGACTGATGATGAACCCAAATTCATCAAGCACTACCTTAAGCATGAGATCAATAAGAAGACAATTGTTAACCAAGTGAACAACTTTAGGTGCAATGATGTTCTTAGGAAAGCCCTCCTAGGTGAAATAGGAGAGGAAGAGTATGACACCATGTCTATGGGACCTATGTACAAGTCGATTCTGAGAAAGCCAATAACTAAGAAGAAAGAGATCTCTGGGAACTTTGTAATTCCATGTAGCATAGGTGACTTAGAGAATATAAATGCCTTGGCCGACCAGGGATCCGATGTAAACATAATGCCGCTATCAGTCTATAATAAGTTGACTAAGGAGGAACCGACCAAGACCAATCTTAGATTTTCCTTAGCAAATCATTCATATGTTTATCCCATAGGAATAGTGGAAGATGTCTTAATTGAGGTTGCCAATATTGTCTATCCAGTGGACTTCGCAATTGTAGACATTAAGGAAGATAAAAACATGCCATTAATCCTGGGAACACCTTTCCTGGCCACCGCCAAGGCAACCATCAAATGCGGTGAAGGGATTATGATACTCAAAAGTGGAAAGGACAAGTTAGGATACCTATTGTTCCAAGATAAACTTTGAAGATTATGGAGAAGGTAAAATATAAGAATTCGCAGGTCTCCAATAATGCCGTTAAGAAGAAAATTTCTGAATGGGAAAGAGGGCTTAGAAATTTCATGAGTCAAGGGATGGATGCGACATTGTGGAAACGTGATAAAAAATTAGGGAAAAATTACACCACGAAGCCACTCCGTCAAAAGAACCCTAAAGAATTTTTGAAAGGAGAAAAGGTGCTTTTGTATAAATCAAAATTAAAAGCATTAAGAGGAAATAATAGGCCAAGATGGTTTGGACCATATACGGTGAAAGAAACTAGTCTAAAAAATGAAACGTTATCATAATAGACGACGGTGGGAGTGAGTTCACGGTAAGCATTCAACGTTTACAACCTTATGATGAAGGTTTTGTGAAAAGAAATAAGAACGGTAGTGAAGTCACGTAGGAGCACGACTTCGAGTCTAGCTACAAGACTCATAAATAAAGAAAAACGCTTCGTGGGAGGCAACCCATGCTTAATTGTTTGCCTGTTTGTGTGTCATATATCTTTTCATTAATTGTTTATTCTCATGTTTGAATTTGTGAAAATGCTTTATTTTGTCTTTAACCTCGTCTTAATTACATATAAAGGTATTTTACAAAAAGGATAAGTGTAGGGAAGATTACACACGTTTTTTAAAGAACGTGAACATGAGAACTACGATTATTGAAATATATATATATATATATATATATATATATATATATATATATATATATATATATATATATATATATATATATATATATATATATATATATATATATATATGTGTGTGTGTGTGTGTGTGTGTGTGTGTTAGAGTCAAATTCTTGTATTGAGTCATAATGGATGTTTTGCGGGAACCTTTCCGATTTTAAAGGTGTAATTTTTCCGAAAAACGCAGAGACCGTTTCTCGGGATAATTTTGACGGCCAGAGGAGCGAAACAACTTATCTAACTTTCTCGTTTTACAGGCAACTTATAAATTTTTGGAATTTCTCAGGTCTTAATTTTCCAGAAAATCTGCAAACATCCATTCCACAAGCATTATATCCTAGTTTAGTAGAGTCATATATAATTTTACCGCCGATTTTACGCGAAGGTTTCGTCTATTTTCTTAAAGTGTGCAGGTTTATTTATAAACAAGAAGAAACATAAGATTGGATGGAGCTTTTCACGCATACATTCTTCTTTGAAAGAATTTAACCGCTACTTCACACGGATCCTACCGAGCTAATCAGAGGAGTATTAGTTTTATTCTCATTTAACTACCTTCCGTTATCATAACTTTGATACTTTCGGGGAACATTGGGGACAACGTTCAGTTTAAGTGTAGGGAGGGAGAATAAAACGGGAACTTTGAAACTATGCTTATCCTTGACTATTTGTCTTGTCCTATTTCATTTGTGTAATAAACCATGAGAAATATCGGTTAGGGTAATTTTAGCACCAAATTTAAAAATTTTCATGACTTGTACGAGTGGGTCTTTAGTCTTAATAAAGCGTCTCATGGATAGGAGTTATATGACTAGCACAAAAACCCTTTACCACTCAAATTCTACCCCAAAAATGTGAGGTTCGCCCCTAGATTTATAGGAATTAAAGCATTCATCTTTAATGCTTCGAGAGTGTACCGGTAGTATAATAGATTATAGAACTTGTTTTGTGATGCATCCTAAGATCGCTAGTGAGACTGCACTTGTGTAGTTAGGAATAACTAAATGATAAGAGGCATTAGGATAACCCTTGTTTAATACCCGTATTATAATTACTTCTTCCACATCGGTTGAGTAATTCCCCCACACCCTTGCGTTGTACTCATCTTTAGTACACGGTACCCCTAGTTAACCCCTCAGAGCCTATCCTTTTCACGGTTCTCGTGATGTTTCGGTTTTCTGGAATATCAATGAAGAGCATTGTTTACAATCCACCCCCAAAATGTACACCCAAATCGCCTTAGCCTACCTTGTATGCACTCACTTTTAGTGCATTATTGTTATCATACTAAAACCCTTAGTTCAATTATCTAGTTACTTGCATGGTTGCTAAGTCGAGTCATATCTTTTGTACACAGTTTTGGGACGATTGAGACTCATGGGTAAAGTTAAATTTTATGGAGTGACGGGAAAGAACGTTAAATTCAAATTCTCTTTATTTACGTAATAATGTACTCCAAGTGTTTTGATCTTTTTAATTTGGGTCATATTAGTGTTAGAATAATAAAAACGCAAGTGTAGGGATGTGCCTATAAATCCCTTATATTTTGATGTTATCGTAGAGGATGGTATAGTAAAAGTGTATGTGAAAAAAAAAAAAAAAAGAAAAAAAGAAAGAGTGTTAAAAAAAATGAAAAAACATACGGGCTACCATCCTACATCTATCTTTACATTTATGTTTGTTTGTTTCAAGTTTTCTAGAGTTTAGAGAGTCGAGTCTTGGCTTAGCAACGCCATTCTTCTCATGCCTGTAACATAAAGATTTTTGACTTGCCACCACTAAATCGCCTATCCAACGAAACACTTTGTTTCCCTACCGTAAGCCTAACGTTACTACCCTTTAAAAGACCTCTTAGATAGTTGTTCCTAGGTGCTTACGCCAAAGCGATGGAGGTTTGATCTAGTCTCAAGCCTATGGTAATCTATGTACTATGACCGGTTAATGAGTGTTTATCTTCCATTTCCATTTGATATATTTCATATACACCCGAGAGATGAGAGTATCCAAACACCACTTGTGAGGTGCTAGTATATAATTTCCGTGCTTATTATGACTATTATGGGCTTATACTTGTTATGAATGATGTTAAACCATTGCTTTATGCCTCCTAACTTATAAATTGATTGGCTAAAGCACATTTGCTTGAGGACAAGCAAATACCAAGTGTAGGGATATTTGATAAGGATTTAAAACGTACACTTTTAAGGGGTCATTTAAGCCCTTAATCGACCACTTTTATATCCGTTACTGCTTAATTTCTTTCCTTTTCACTTTTTAGGTCTCTTGAAAGCAAAATGCTCGAATGATGCATTTTTGGACGAAAAGGAGGGAATATGTGAAGAAAATGGCTAAGTCAAGATCAAGACACTCAAACTGCTGGAACAACACCTGATGGCGTCCCAATCAGAGGGCGACGCCGTCCCTATATTTGTGACGACTCATGAGCGAATTTGCTATTTTGCACCTGACGGCGTCACGAAGACTTTTCTTCTCAGATGGCCTAGATCCAGATTCAGACGACGTCACAGTTGAAGACTGACGGCGTCACAACCACAACGTGACGCCGTCCCAGTGATGACTTGGCCAAGACGAAACCCTAATGACGGCAGATCAGACGGCGTCCCACCTAAAAGGCGACACCGTCGCAATTGTAAAATTATATATAGAAATCAAATTTCCAGACTTTTAAGGGGTAGACTTGTGGAGTAAAAACCTAAAACGATTGTAGTCCGGTTTGGACAGTATTTTAGGGTTCTAATACCCTATTTTACATCGAGATAAGTTATTTATTTCATTGATTTCATTATGTCTTTGATTGAATGTGTGTATGCTTTCATGTTTAACATGCCCGGCTAAAATTCTTGTGTGTTTGCTTAGATATATGAAACCTAGTTGTTAATTATTGTTAGGTTGTCTCTTATCTTGATTGTAATTGGCTTAGGAGTGCGACTAGGCTATCGTTGTGTTTAATGCTTGATAAATCTTTGATAGTTTATGAATGAATTAGTGGATTTCGTTTACTAAACCCAAAGATAACCTCAAAGTTAGTTTATGAATGACTTAGTGGATTTCGTTTACTACACATAAGGGTGACTTCAAAGAGTTAGGGAATGCACACCCTACGACCTTAGAAAACATAACGCGTTAAGCATAAGGACGTGGCAATTCAACCATCAATAAAAGATTACTAGGGAGTAATATTATCTAGGTAGACACATTTTTAATCATCATACGAGCACACATAAAAAAGACATAGACTACCCATAGTTTAGATAATTAGATAGTAGAAGTAATCGGTAGAAGTACCAACCCCCAAATCCAAACCCTGAGATTTTACCCTTAGCTTACCCAATACTACACTACAACTATTAGGTTCACTGCCTAGGGTATTGAAAAACATGCCCGACGAAAAAGAAGTTCCTTTGACCCCGAACGCGTTATACGCGCATCACAAACCAAGTTGTTTTCTCATCTCTTTCTAGCATAATCGCATACATTCCTTCTCTCTAACATTTTTAACTCAGTTTCATATCATTATAGTGATCCTCTTTTGTAGCAAAGAAGATCAAGGCATATTCAAGCTTCAACAAATAGTTGGAAGTCTTGTTTGTTTTGTTGTTGTATGATCTAGTCTTGTTCATACATCATTGTTGTACCAAACCATCATAAACTTGTGAGTGTGAGTGGTTAGTATTTTAGTCCTTAAAATACATTGTGTGTGGGAGTGGTTGTACCCTTGGAAAAGAACTCGACATCTAGCTTAGTGTCGGAAATAGTATGTAAGCGAAGTGTAAAGGTTTCTCCACCGGTGAAAGGAGCTTGTTGACTAGTGAAGTTAAAATCTCGAGTGTGAGACTCGGGGAGTGGAGTAGGGCAAGGAAAAAAGTCCTTGTAGACCGAACCACTATAAACAACTTGTCTTGGTTTGATTGTTTCTTTCCTTATTTATTCTTTATATATATTGCTTGCATATTATTTATTATTCACTAGCATATCTAAGATCAATATCAATTGATCTTTCAATAAGTTTCAAAACAAAGTTTTTAATCGGTAAACTATTCAACCCCCCTTCTAATTTTCCACAATTGGTACCAGAGCCTCGTTGCTCAAGAATTTCTAAAATATATTGTATTTTATAAACTTGAAACGATCCATGTATTCCGAAAACTTTAAAGAAGGGCAATCTATGCAAAGACCACTACTCTCTGAAACTAATGGATTTATCTATTGAAAAAATCGTTTTGAAACATATGTAAAGTCAAAAGATATAGATCTTTGGTTTGTTATATAATTAAAGGAGACTTTAGTTCTACAACAAAAGATATTTCTATTGATGATCAAAAGAAATTAATAGCTAAAAATAAGGAAGCTAAAATGATGCTTTATAATGCTTTACCTAGAAAAGAATATGAAAGAATTTTTATGTGTGAAACCGCAAAAGAGATTTGGGAATCTTTGATTATTACACATCAAGGAAATTCACAAGTCAAGGATAACAAAATTGGTCTTTTTGTTCAACAATATGAACAATTTTTTTATCCCTGAAGATGAAACCATTGATTGTGGATTTGCTCGCTTTAATACTATTATTACTTCTCTTAAAGCACTTGATGAAACTTTTCATAGTAAGAACTTTGTCAGGAAATTTCTTAGAGCACTCCATCCGAAGTGGAGAGCAAAAGTAACGGCTATTGAGGAATCTAAAGATCTCTCAATAATGTCACTTGACGAGCTAATTGGAAACCTCAAAGTACACGAAATGGTGATGGAGAAAGATTCGGAGATCATCAAAGGAAAAAGAGAGAAAGTCAAATTCGTTGCTCTAAAGGCAAGAACGGAATCTAGTGATAATGACGAATCTTGCTCCGGTAGTGAAGATGATGAGTATGCTATGGTCGTTAGAGATTTCAAAAAGTTCTTTAGAAGAAGAGGAAAGTTCGTAAGGCAACCCCGAGATGAAAAGAAGCCATTCCGAAAAGACCGAGATGACAAAAGAAGAAAAGGTGAAAGGAAGTGTTTTAGATGCGGTGATACAAGTCATCTAATAGGAGATTGCCCCAAACCACCTAAAAGCAAAACTCAACGAGCTTTTGTAAGTGGTGCTTGGAGTGATAGTGAGGATGATGAAGAATCAAGCAAGGATGAGATCGCTCTAATGGCACATGAATCAAATGAGGTACATTCCGACTCATCTTACTCTTCTATTGATGATGACACTTTGCAAAAACAATATAATCAATTGTGTGAGCTTAGTTTAAAAATCATAACTAAAAACAAGTTTTTAAAGACTAAAAAGGAATTTTTAGAAAATGAAATTTATGAGTTAAAAGAAAAGGAAAAATGATTAGAAAAAGGGAAAGCAAATGACGATGATTGCAAATCATGTCAAGAGCTTAGTCTTGAAATAGAAAAGCTAAAACTCACACAAGAAGTTCTCATCGAACATAACTCTAATTTTAAAAGTTTTAACAAAAATATTGCTTGTGCCGATGAAATAGTTAGAATTCAAAAAATACCAGGAAACATGAATGGACTAGGTTTTAATGAAGTACTAATTCCAAATTGTCAAACCAAAATGGCCGAAAAAGACAAACAAAGTGTCAAAAACTGCTGCAGTACAACACGGACCAGACGGACCCAAAAATAAGGTCCCGTCCGTTGAAAAATTTGGTGCCGTGGGGACTGCAGCAGGACAGAATGTTTGCAATATGGACCGTAGTGAATTTGTCAAGGTAACAAAGAAAACCAAGGATATTGTTAAACTAAAACCTGTTGTTACATTAGGAGTAGGACTTGCTAGAAATGAATTTAGATCTAAAACTACTCAACAACGGCCTAAAACACCTATTGCCAAACGCCTCTTTCCCAAGAGCAACCACAACATACAACCCAACTATCAACATGTCGGTTGGAATCAAAACTTCTCTAGACCATATCAAACTCCAAATTACATGCCATGGAACCCTTACCCATCATTTTCATACATGAACCAAGTAAATGGTATGTTTAACCCAACCGGACCCATGAGATATTGGGGACCAAACGCTTGAGTTATTTGTGTCATAGGTATGCTTGAAAGTTGGATTAGAACCTGATGAATGGATAAAAGATAGTGGATGCTCAAGACACATGACGGGCAACAAAAGCCTCTTCTCAACATACCAAGAGTATGATGGAGGTAATGTCACTTTTGGTAGCAATCTCAAAAGCAAAATCATTGGCAAAGGTACGATCGCTCATAACTCCCTAACTATTAAAAATGTTGCTCATGTTGATAGGTTAGGATTCAATCTACTTAGTATTAGCCAACTACGTGATAAAAAGTATAAAGTACTATTTGAAGAAAATGATAGTAAAACACTAAAAGATGGTATCACCATAGCTAAAGGAGTTAGGAAAAATAACATATACATCATGAAAATAGATAAAACATCTAATGACAAACTTTGTCTAACAACCTTAGATGATAACTCTACTTTGGCATAGACGATTAGGTCACGCTAATATCAGACTTATCCAAAACATATCCTCAAAAAAGCTAGTTAGAAATTTACCAAAACTAAAATATGACCAACATTTTTGCGACGCTTGCGAAATTGGTAAACAAACTCATAGTAGCCATAAGGCTAAAAACATGGTGTCCACATCTAAGTGTCTAGAGCTTTTGCATATGGACTTGTTTGGTCCATCCGCTATAAGAAGTTATGGAGGCAACCTATACACTTTGGTCATAGTAGATGATTACTCAAGGTTCACTTGGACATTATTTTTAAAAACTAAAAATGAAGCTTTTGATAAATTTGAAATACTTAGCAAGAAAATTCAAAATAAACTAGGTGTTAACATTGTGTCAATCCGAACGGATCATGGTCGCGAGTTTGACAATGAAACACGTTTTGGAAACTTATGTGATACAAATGGTATAACACATAACTTCTCGGCTCCTCGAACACCCCAATCTAATGGAGTTGTAGAACGTAAAAATAGAACTATTTAAGAAATGAGTAGAACAATGCTTAATGAACAAAACATACCTCAAAAGTTTTGGTGCAACGCCGTTGATACTTCTACATACATTTTAAATAGAGTTTTAATACGTCCTTTCTTGAATAAAACACCATATGAATTATATAAAGGCAAAAAGCCAACTTTAGGATATTTTAGAGTGTTTTGGTGTAAATGTTTCATTCTCAATACCAAAGACTATCTCACCAAATTTGACCCAAAGTCTTATGAAGGTGTATTTCTTGGTTACTCACAAACTATTAAAGCTTACATAGTTTTAAACAAAGAAACAACGAGAGTCGAGGAATCGTTGAACATAACATTTGACGAAAGTCCACCTCCTTCTAAGACATCGCCTTTGGTAGATGATGACTTAGTTGAAAGTCAACTTGTAGAAAGTCAAGAAATAATTGAAAATAACAAGGAAGATGAACAATTAAATAATGAAATTATAAACATCAAAGAATCCAAAAGTCATCCTTTAGAAAAAGTCATAGGACAACTAAATCAAAGAACGTTAAGATCACAAGCCCAAAATCAGAGTAAATACTTTTGTTTTGTATCAACCATTGAACCAAAAAACATAAACGAAGCAATAAAAGATGAATCTTGGGTAATTGTTATGCAAGAAGAGTTAAACCAATTTGTTAGAAATGATGTTTGAAAATTGGTTCCAAAACCTTAAGATCAAACTATAATTGGAACGAAATGGGGTTTTCGAAATAAAATGGACAAAAATGGTGTAGTGTCTAGAAACAAAGCTAGGCTTGTCGCACAAGGTTATAATCAACAAGAAGGGATTGATTACGACGAAACTTATGCACCGGTAGCTAGGCTTGAATCTATTAGAATCTTACTTGCATATGCATGTGCTTATGAATTTAAATTATTTCAAATGGATGTTAAAAGTGCATTCCTAAATGGGTTCATTAATGAAGAAGTATTTGTTGCTCAACCTCCCGGTTTTACCGATTTTGAAAAACCACGTCATGTCTTCAAACTTAAGAAGGCATTATACGGACTTAAGCAAGCACCAAAAGCTTGGTACGATCGGATTAAGACTTTCTTAGTAGAAAACAAATATACTATGGGATTAGTAGATAATACTCTTTTTACAAAGAAAAAGGAATCACACATTATCATAGTTCAAATATACGTTGATGACATCATATTTGGATCAACTTGTCAAGAGCTATGTGATGATTTTTCTAAAATCATGCATGACGAGTTTGAGATGAGTATGATGGGTGAGTTAAATTTCTTTTTAGGACTTCAAATTAAACAACTTGAAGATGGCATATTCTTTAACCAATCTAAATACATAAAATATATGCTTAAGAAATTTGGTCTTGAAGACTCAAAACCAACTAAAGCACCCATGTCCTCGGGCACAAAACTCACCAAGGATGAGGAAGGTGAATCGGTAGATAACACTAAATATAGAGGAATGATCGGTAGCCTACTCTATCTCACGGCTAGTAGACCCGACATTATGTTTAGTTTTTGTCTATGTGCTCGCTTTCAAGAAGCTCCCAAAGCATTACACTTAGAAGCCTTGAAAAGGATATTTAGATACATTAAGGGAACGACATGTTTAGGATTATGGTATCCCAAAGGAACGGGTGTAGAAACTATTGTGTATGCCAACTCGGACCATGCCCGTGACTATGTCGATAGAAAAAGTACAAGTGGTATTTGTTGGGTTTTAGGTTCATTGGATCATGAATTATTCTAAGTGTTGGAACCACAGATAGAGTTGGTGAAACCACGGACAGAAGAATGAATCTACTGCTGAAGATAAACCGCGGCTAGTAGTAATATGAAACCACTGATATTGTATTGTAACCACTGCTAGTCTTGTATAGTCGGTTTAATATTTTGTATTAGATAAATATGGAAAAGATATTTATCTTGTTGGTTACGTATTGTATTATGTAAAGGACTCCTTATCCTATAAAAGGAGGTCCTAGGTTAGATTAGATATACAAATGTTTTATATCTAAGATCGATACACTTCAAGGTTGTAAAACCCTAATACTGGTTAGAGTATTCGTATTAATAATAATATTGAGGTGTTTAATGTTTATTGTTCTTCTTCTTAAGATTAAGTATTAAATTCCGCGTGATACTTAATAAGTCTTTGTTAAGTCAGTTTCTATAAAGGATCGTTTGCTCAACTGGGATCAACAAGTGGTATCAGAGCTTGTGATCTAGAAACTGAAACCAAGAAGAAGTTTAATTAAGTTCTATTCAAGTAAGTTAAAATGTATGACGAAACTCACATGGTTATTGCATCAAAGGTGCCCATGCTTAAGCAGGGTGAGTACCATGTTTGGAGAATTCGAATGTGGCAATACATTCGTATGATTGATTACACCATTTGGGATGTTGTTGAAAAGGGTGATACTCTTCCTAAGAAGGGTGATGATGGTAAAGAGATAGCCATTGTTAGTGAGGTTGACAAGGCTAGAAGGAAGCTGGAAATCAAAGCTCATAGAATTCTCTCCATGGGAATACCTAATGAGTATGCTTTGGACTTTGAACATTATGAGTCTGCTAAAGAGTTAATGGATGCTATTGAAACAAGGTTTGCTGGTAATGAAGCTACCAAGAAATCAAGGAAGAATATGCTCAAGCATCGCCTTGAAAACTTCAACGCTCTTAGTGGAGAAAAACTTGATGGCACTTATAATGACTTCAAAACTCATCACCAATCAAGTTAGTGGACTACAAAGTTGCTCAAGAAGATATCAATTTGAAGTTCATCAGAAGTTTATCACCTGACTGGGCTGTGCATACTATTGTGTGGAGAAACAAAGATGATTTTGATAAGATGACTTTGGACAATCTCTACAACAACCTGAAATTTTATGAGTCTGAAAAGAACATAGCTGGATCATCCTGATCACCACAAAACATTGCTTTTATGTCTACAAGGCATAGGAATTCTCAAGATGTTTCCACTGCTGCTTATGAAGTAATCACGGCTATTGCTAACAATACCACTGTTGGTGATAATGTCAGTGATGGTGCAATTTGTGCTTTTCGGTCGATTTAACTACCAAGTGTTACTGTTTTGAATCAAGATTTAGATCAAATTGATCCTCGATGATCTTGAAGAAATAAATCTTCAATGGCAAATGGCAATGTTAACATCGCAAGCTAGGAAGTTCTTGAGGAGAACCGGAAGACAGGTTAAGTATGATGGTCAAAGAAGAGCTGGATTTGACAACAGCAAGATGGAGTGCTTTAACTGCAAGAAGAAGGGTCACTTTGCTAGGGAATGTCGAGCTCCCAAGAGGATTGAAGGCATCAAGAAGACCACTGAAGAGCCTGCTTCTTCTTCAGCATTGGTTGCTCAAGATGGTATTGGTGATTATGACTGGAGTGATCAGATTGAAAAAGGCCCCAATGCATCTTTTCTTGCTAGTGAAGCTTCTAAAGAGCATAACTTATTCTTTTCAATCATGTCAAGATAACTTAGAATCACAAAAGGCTATTATTGCAAGTTTGAGAAAAGAAGTAGATAGACTTTCACTTGATAACTTAGGTTATAAAGTTGGTCTTGAGAGTGTTGAAGAAAAACTTAATTTCTGTATTAAATGTGAGTTTGAGTATGTCGATAAGATTAATATACTAGGTGGTGAAATTGATCTTAAGGACAGAGAAATTAAGATGCTTAAAAGAAACTAGAAGAGGCGTAAAGTGTAAAACAAGAAGCCCCAAGAGAAAAGAAAAAACATGTTGTTAGGGTTGCTAAAACACAATTTGCTTCTGATTTGGTTCATAAATCAATAGAGTTTCAATTAATGAAAAAGGGTTCTGGGATAGGTTACAATAATATGCCACCACCCTCACTTATGAAACATGCACCACCTACAAAAGAACTGTCGTTTAGTAGTGAATTCAGTTTTAACAAACCTGTAGAAGAGATTAGTAAGACTGAAACAACTAAGATAGGTTCTGATAAGTCATCTGATGCTGCCATTATTAAAGATTGGGAATCAGATTCTGAGGAAGATAGATCTGAATCAACACAGCCTGAGAAGATAGAAAGTGTTAAGAAAGTTGATTATGAACAAGCCAACCTTGTGCCTAGATTTGGAGCTCAAATTTCTAGGAAAGTTGTAGGGTACAAGGAGATACCTAGGGAACAGATGAAAAGATATATACCTAGGGGGAATCAAAGAAACTTCAATGGACTAATTTCAAACAGATTAGGAGATGAGTTTCAATGTGTTAAGAAGGCTTGCTTTGCATGTGGTAGTTTTGAGCACTTACATAGAAACTGTTATAAAAACCAACCACAAGTTTGGAATCATTGGAAGAGGATAAATCATCAAAACTTTTCAAAGAAAACAATCCCTCATCCTAACAAAAATATGATTCCAAGGACAGTATTAATAAGGAATGGTAAAACAAAATCAATAATCACTGCTGCACCCAAATGGGTTCCAACCACTGCTAAGCAAAATGTAAACATGGCTAAGCAAAATCAATCCACTGCTAAGCAAACTATCACCACTGATACAAAAGAAGTTTTAAAATTCCAAAGGTGATAATCGACACGGTGGTTGGAAACCATTTTATGTCATAAGGCCCGACTAGTGGAAATGGAAGCCTAAGACCAAGGTTTTACATCATGTCACCGTGCATCAATGGACCTAAAGAAATTTGATTATGTTGATGCAGAGGCGCACCAAGTCAAGATTGACTTGGGTCCACAAAAGGAACTAATTTGTTTAAATTCATGTGCGGGGCAATCTACAAGATGGGCTAAAAGACAAAGGAAATTTTGATAGTGGTTGCTCGGGCACATGACTTGGGATGGGAGCAACCTAGAGGATTTTGAAGCTTTTGATGGAGGATATGTGGCATTTGGCAATAATCCAAAGGGAGGAAAGATACTTGGCGAGGCACAATCGTAATGTGGAAATTAGACTTTGAAAAGGTCTATCTGCACGAGGATTAAAGTACAATTTATTCAGTGTTTCTCAAATGTGTGATAAGAAAAACTGGGTACTTTTTGGGGAAAATGAGTGTGTTGTGTTGTCACCTGATTTTAATATGCCTAATGAGAAATTTGTGCAGTTAAGGATACCTAGGAAAGAGAACATATATTGTTTTGATCTTAAAGATGTACTTCCTAATAGGTCCTTAACTTGTTTGTTTGCTAAGGCATCAGTTGATGAGTCTAAATTGTGGCATAGAAGGCTGGGTCACCTTAATTTCAAAACAATCAATAAACTAGTAAAGGGAAACTTAGTGAGAGGGTTACCTTCTAAGGTTTTGAGTGTAAGGAACTTTGTGTGGCTTGTCGAAAGGAAAACAACATAGAGCTTCTTGTAAGTCCAAACTGTCAACACCATTACACAACCATCGCTTATGCTTCATATGGACTTATTTGGACCTACCTTTGTTAAAAGTTTGAACCATAAGCGATCTTGCCTAGTTATCACCGATGATTATAGTAGATTTTCTTGGGTATACTTTTTGGTCGCTAAGAGTGAGACTAGTGAGATTCTCAAGAGTTTCATTACTAAGATAGAAAATCTAGTAAACCATAAAGTGAAGGTAATCGACGTGATAATGGAACCGAGTTTAACAATGATGTGATGAATCGCCTGTAGCTAAAGGTATAGAAAGACAAAGTTAGTGTTGTTAGAACACCACAACATAATGGTGTAGCCGAAAGGAAAAATAGGACACTAAATGAGGTCGCTAGGACAATGTTGTCGAATCTAAGTTACCAACTACCTTTTGAAGTCGAGGCACCTTTGCATGTTATGTGCGAGAATAGAAGTAAGGTAGTGAAACCTCATAACAAGACCCCTATGAGTCGTTACATGATAGGAAGCCAATGATTTCATTCCTAAGACCTTTTGGGTGTCTGTTACAATCTTGAATACCATAGACTACCTAGGCAAGTTTCAAGAAAAAGGCGATGATGGATACTTTTAGGCTATTCTTCTAATAGTAAAGCCTTTAGAGTATACAATAGGAGGACTAGGATTGTTGAAGAGAACTTACATGTTCAATTTAGTGAAGAGACTCCTAGTGTTGAGACCAAAGGACCAGATCGGTCGTTTAACATTGATATGCTAACCAAATCTATGAATTATGAGCCTATCATTGCAGGAACTTCCACTAATGTTAATGCAGGTACACAAAAGGATTACGATGCGAAACAACTTCTAACTGTCGATTCTCCAAAGGAGTTCTATTTGGTTGAAAAATGGAGAGCTGGTTCTGTCTCACCCATCATTGATAAACAAGATCCCACTGATGATGATGCCTTGAATTCTAAAAGCAAAGTTGATCATCATCAAGATAAGGATGAGTTGTTGAAAGATAACTCAGTGTTGGTAGAAGAAATTGAAAGAAAGAAAATGCATCCTGAAAGCACTACTAAGCCAAACGAAAGCACATATAGGTATAATGAAAGCACTGCTAAGCCAACTTCTACCACTGCCAGTACAATTGAAACCCCGGCTGCAAGTACTGGCGATAGTACTTTCTTTGGCCCAACTGCAAAGCCATTATTTGGTGAAGAGGAGTATCCACATGATCCTGACATGCCTCCTTTGGAAGAGATTGATACTCTTATAGATGATGAAGACATGGATGATTTCTTCAATGCTGATTTTAGTAATTTGGAAACTGTCATTCATGAAAGTCCAATCACTACCACAAGGATACACAAGATTCATCTCAAGGATCAAATACTTGGAAATTTGAATACTCCAGTTCAAACAAGAAGCAAGGTTAAGAACACTATAACCTTTCCTGAGCAAGGTTTCTTTGCAAGATCACTTCACAAAAGAAATAGTCATAAAGATATGCAAAATTGCCTGTTTGCTTGTTTTCTGTCTCAAAAGGAGCCCAAGAGAGTGGAAGAAGCTTTGTCTCAAGAAGGATGGGTAGAATCAATGCAAGAGGAGCTTCTACAGTTTAAGCTTCAAAAGGTTTGGACATTGGTTGACCTTCCTAATGGAAAGAGGGCAATTGGGACAAAATAAGTGTTCAGAAATAAGAGGGATGAAAGAGGAATAGTGGTAAGGAACAAATCAAGGCTGGTTGCTCAAGGATACACACAAACTGAAGGCTTGGATTATGATGAATTATTTGCTCCAGTTGCAAGAATTGAGCATACTAGGGAGTATGAAGTGCATTATATGCTTCCTAAGGTTTTTGCACATATGAGGAATCAGAATCCTAATTTTCAAATCAGACATGTTCCCATATTCCCACATATGATTAATTTGCCTGCTATTCCTAAGTTTGACGAAGGTCTTGAATTCCAACCCATAGAACCTGAACCCACTGCTAGTACCCCTCAACTCACTGATAGTACACTTGTACCCACTGTTAGTAAATCTCAACCCACTGCTAGTTAAACCCAAACCACTGTTAAACCAATTTTATAGACTAGGAGGAGAAAGGGCACCAAGCTACCTCAGGCTGGTGTTAGTGGTGTTGTAAATGAGGCTGTCACAAGTTGTGGAGGTGACATGATTGGAAGGGCTTCCACTACTGATTCATGCTTAGATGCTTGATGCGTTCGCACGATGTTTTAAATTTGTAAACAAGAATTACCGGTTAACTAGGAACACATTAGGGCAAGTATACCCTAGTCAAGTTGTAGTATAGTATATGGTAAATCAAGGTCGTCCCAAGAGACTTGGTTGCACTACAAGTGTCGTTTGTTTGTTTAAGCAAGTAACAAGTTGATGGTTATGATTGTCACATATCAAACCAACAAGAAAAGCAATATAAGAACAAGCACGTATCAAGGTCGTGGTTATGATTGTCACAGATCAAACCACTAAGAAAAAGCACACAAAGAACATACATGTTTAGACAAATGATCACAAGGATATTAGGATGTTTAGTTTGGAAAACATATTATCAAAGATAGAACCTATAATAATAGTTTAGTGTTTTATAAATCAAATGTGCATAAGCCTCAATCAAGTGGTCATGTCATGAGCCTTATACCAACAACAACAAAGAATCCTTTCGGCCTTAGACTTTGATGTTATTAATCTGTTAAGTTCCATTTACTTGAAAGATAATAACAACACATATTCAAAAGATTCCTTTCGGCCTCAATCCAAATTAAACCTTTACTTGTTATGTTTATTAAGTTTCTCATACAATCGTCACAAAGTACAAGACCAAAATCATTTGTCACTAAATAATTGAAACTAACCATTGTTAAGAATACTTTCGTCCATTGAACTCAACAATGATCAACCAAAACAATAAACAAGAACAAGTTCCAATGCAACCAAATATGATGTTATCAACATATTCCAAACAAACACCACAATTATCCAAACATCCTTTTATCACAAGTTCTCATATGAAATAAACAAGTATAAAGACAACATTCACAAGACAAGAACACATCACAAGAATCACAAAATCAACACAACCAAAGAACCAAACATGAATCATAGAATCCAACATCATAAAAGTAACAAGGATTTACCTAAAGTAAGATTACATTAGGCAAGGGTGAAGGATTATAGCACTTCTTCAAGCCTCCAATCAACTACAACTTCTAACCAAGCATACTTCTGGAAATGGCAGAGGTTTGTGGTCTTTGGGAGAGATAGCTTGGTGGATAGTTGGTGGAAATTCGTCCTTAAAGGTGGAGGATCGAATTTCACACCTTTGGTGAAGGTAAGTTGAGAGAGGGATGTTGTTTTAGGTGGAAATTCATCCTTAAGGGTGGAGGATCGAATTTCACACCTAGAGATGGAGTGGTGGGTGAAAGGGATGAGAATGATGGAGAAGGGATGATGAAATAAGGTTGCAAAGGCCTCTATTTATACTAGAACCAAGGCTAGGGTATTAAATGTATTTCTTGGTCACCAAGGAGATTAGAAGGGACTAGAATACATGTAGGAATGGACTAGAATTGATTGGAACATGATTGGAACTTGCTAGGACTCTTATTGATGAAAATATTAGCAGAAACAGGCCCTCCAACCGAATCGGTTGGGCTCCAACCGTTTCGGTTGGTCTTGTTGACTACTCTCCAACCGGATTCGGTTGCGGGGCCCGACCGAACGGTTGGAGCAATTTCACAAAAACTCATAAGCACCAAATTTGTAGATCTTTCTCTTAGCTTTCCGTGGCCGTGAACCGGGGGTCAAACGGAGTTCGTATGAAAAAGTTATGGCCAAAATGGTGAAGGTGTGTCGGGAACAACGAGTCTTCCAATATGTCTTCGTTTTAGCTTCTTTTCTTCATTTCTTTCTCGTTTTCCTTCTTGAACTTTATTCTTGAGTCTTTGGACCACTAACTTGATAACTTTATCTTCTCGAATATACTCCGCAAGACTTGCTTTTGTCGGGAATTCTTCATACATGGAGAAATCTTCAGTATTTTACTTCTTTTCCGTCTTTTCTCCACTTTCCGTACTTGGCTACAAATGAACTAGCAAACGCACTTTTATACGATTAAGCATTAAAAGCATATGATTATAGCCAAATAACACACATAAAAGCATGAATAACGCTACTAAAAACATGCACATTTGGCGTTATCAATGCCGGTCGATAGTGGAAACATCATTAAGACCCAACCTTTGGCAACTCCTAATGTGGAGAGTTCCTTGGAACTTAACACGTGTGGAGAATCCTAGCCAACTGGCTCACTTAGGGTGCATAGATGATCAGGCAAGGTCTGGTGCTATGTTAACTTTATCCAAGGATTCACCTCTCGGAGCAGTTAACACAACTCGAAGTGATGAGGATAGTTTGGCACATGAAAATAAATTGACGGATCCTAAACTGGTACATGATGACTTTTCCAATGAACCACCTCTCGGACCAGTTAACACAGGTCGAACTGGAGAGGATATTCTTGAACACTTAAATGAATTAACGGCTAACTGTACCAAAATGGAGGTTACAATCTCAAGTCTTCAAGAGTTGGCTGTGTTTCAAGGTTGAGAAATTAGGAGGCTGAAGCACAGGATGTTTGTTTTGGAGAAAGTGAGGAGACCCGGGGTTGTTGCTTTAAGGGATATGAGGAAGTTGAAAAAGAAGGTGGGCTCCTCTCCAAATGTGAATATGAAGAATGTACCCAGACAGGGGAGGAGTGAAGGCATGAATTGAGGGGAGGCTGTAGATGTGCATATGGATGAGGATGTGGATAGTGGAGATCAAGCGAAACAATTTTGGTATCGATAAAATGGGAATGAAGTCGTTCTTGAAAGTTTGAAGACTGTGGTAGAAGATGAGGTGTTGCAGGACACAACCACTGATAGTTTGTCTGCAACCACGGCTAGTATTATTGAAACCACTGCTGTAGTTTCAGATAAGGTAATCACAACCACTCCCACTTTAAACTTACCCACTGCTATCATAAACACTTCTACAATTGTTACAACCACCACTGTATCACCACCTAAATCTAAAGAAGTTGAGAAGGAAGTTGCAAGTACATTGATCAATCTAAGCAAAACCTCAACTGTAACACCCCCAAATCTCAGTACAGCGGAAGACTTAATCAAGTTTTCGGGGCGTTATTATTGGATTGGTATCGCACACAAGTATAGCCAAAGATAGTCATTTAACATTCAAAACCAATTCCAAATTTAAGTATTCAAAACCTTTAATCCAAAAGTATGAACATTAGGCCCAAAACATTATTTGATAAAATAGGTCCCCAAAGTTTATCAGAGTCAGAAATGATCCTTGAACCCGCCTTCTTGCCAAGCTTCCACCGATCACGTATTCCATACATCTCTCAAATTCCTGAGAAATCATGCTAAAAGGTCAGCTTATGCTGGTGAGTTCATAGGTTTAAGTTCAATAAAATCATAGTGGACATGTAAGAGTTGATTTGCTATGCAAGACCTAAGATAGGTAAATACCGTTCACACATGATCCTACCCGGATCTCCAATCAAATCCCACATCCAGGGATTACTCGGGCCCATGCGACTCTAGTCCAGCACTGTTGTGGCAAAATCTAGAACAATTGCCAACCCCAGACTAGGTCGATGTAGAAGTCTATTCTTAGCTAGGCACGGTTAATCCTTGACTAAGGCAACAACTACCGCACATCTATCTACACAGTCAAGCACATAAGCAAATCTAAATAGTTTTCATGGTCCAAAAACAGTAGCATGATTCTCACCCCAAAATAGTTCAAAACGTAGTTAAAACGTAGATAAAAGTGAGGCTATGAAACTCACCTTTGCCACAACAATGCACGAATAAATACTAGCAAAAGATAACAGGAAATCACGGGACAACAATGCACTATTCACTATTAACACGACTGGCATCTAAAGTTAATCTCCATGGCATCGAAAAGATTGTACGACGAGTACAATAGAATAGTTGTGACGCAACCTAATGCGTATACGATATTCTTAGAATACGGCTCATACGATAAAGAAATCAATAGAAAGTAATGCGTTGTAGTTTTCGTGGATCATTCATGTCGTTACTTTCAAAGGTACTTTATCATTCCCAAAATTTCTTAATCATTATCTCAAAAGTTTAGTTTTAACGTTTCGTGTGGTGATAAGAAACATAGACGCGACATACAACTCACGCCAAGGAAAAGAAGACATCGACATAACCAAGACATTCAAACCATAACTCATGCCAAAAAGGAAAAGATATTGACAAAGTCAATAAATACCGACAATACTCAAGCTAGTCAAAGACTAGGAAATGACAATAACTATTTAGGTAACATAAATAGGTTAATTAATAAGTTTCGAAAATTTACCCAACAATTCCCAAACGTATAGGTTCAATAATTAAAGGCAAGTTTCCATTTATCGCTCAATAATTAAAGGTTTCTCAACCGTTATTCGTAATCATACAAGTTTACCCGAAATTACTTCATATAAGGTATAGTAAATGGTGTACTATAAATGACACGTTCGTTTATTCCAACGTTTCCCAATCAATGCGACTTCAATAAGTTACATTATCAAAATAATATTTCCAACAAGTTTATAAAAAGTTAACTTGTTTATATAAAACACAAGTTATTCTCGTAGTTGATAAAGGTTTTAAATTAAATAAAACCATACTTAACGACATGTATGTAAAAGTTATCACGTGCTTCAGAAAACATGAATTATTATTCTAAATCAATAAGAGTTTATAAAACCGTATTTGTTGACAATATATGTCTAATTATTTCGTTATTAGTTAATATGTGACGATAAAACATTTAAATTCGTTTAAGTCAAAACGTTTAACAAAGTATAACTCAATAGCAATATAACTCGCATAGTAAACGTTATTCCAACTTTAGATTTCGTATTAAGCCTTACCAGTTACAACGTACACAATATACTCAGTATTAATTATCAATCATAGTTTATCATACCATTTTATATGTACTTATTCGTTATCCGATCACGTCAAATATCATGTATCACGATAGTTTTATTCTACTATAGTCGTACAAGTGATTTGTTACCAAAAGAAGTTGTTAAGTATATATATTTTATATACATATAGTTAACCATTGTTCGTTTTACAAGGTTTTCATTGATACCATACCATTAAGTCATAATATAATTAAGTCGTAATATGTGTCTAATTGGTCCATTATCCACATTAGTTACCAACTTACTTGCCTCAATATCCTTGCCATCAATGTTTTATGAATTTATAAATTCTTATCATGTCTAAATGAATTAAACCCGTAACCAAGTTTTACTTATACCATATAACCAGTTATTCCCGTCAACGATCTACCAATTTTAACGAAATCCAATAAACATCCCTTTGCCTACTAGTCGACCCGAAATCAAGTAAACAATTCGGCACATCTTCTCGGTTGCCTAGACGGAACCAAACCAAAATAAAGTCATGATGGCAAAAACGATTTGACCCGGTGTAAAAGTCAATCAATGAACAAATATTTATAACAATTCATAAATAAAAACACCAACTAGAATGGATCAAAACAATATTACCATTTATTTAAACATGTTCTAATCGTTAATGACCATTTATCATAATCTTGCAAATATTAGTTATTCAATCAATAGTTTACTCCGTTACTAAATCGATCCCACAACAATTTCACAAACTAACGCCTCATTACAGATTTGTTACCATGCTTAACTGATAATTAAAAGGGTATAACGAAATACAAATCTAACCCGAGACCCTTAAATTCACGACACCACTATTATACCCATTTTCACCACACGAATACGTACCAACTTGTTTCGACCATGTTACCACACGGAAAACTTTTTAAAACACGTTTTCATTAGGTTTATTAAACCATTATGTCACGACATAAACTTTTGTCTACTCGTTTTTCATCCACGAAAACAAAAACCCATAACGATTTGATATAGCAATCGATTAAAAAAAAGAAATAAAAATAATATAAAATGAGGGTTTGCTTATACCGAGAGAGGAAGAGAAGATCGAGGGTTGTTGTGGCGTCCTTTACGAGTACAACTCGTAACCACATGAGTCTTTAACCATCGTCTAGCCACGAAATACCTTTTGCAAAACATTTTCTTTTAAAAACCCTAGCCATCCGAATCTTGGAATCAAGATTGGAGGCACGTGTGGGTGTTTGGAGGTGATTATCTCGCATAAACATGACCACAAGATACCGATCTATCGTTTGGGATATGTGGTGTAAGTAGAAGAGGTCGCCAGAATTTGGCCAGATTCCAGTGACGGCGCCGGAACCCTAGTTGGGGTGGCCGGATATTACTTTTAGAGAGAGAGTTGTGGTGTGTGTGTGTTTTAAGAGAGAGAAAGTGTGTGGTGAAATGAGTGAGTTGAGAGAGGTTAGGGGTATATATACTCCCTTGAGGGACTAAACATGTATACTCAAAATCACAAGGGCGGCTATGTAACTTCCTCAAGGGACCTTAGATGTAACTTCGTAAAACTTTCGTTATATTAGGTTCAAGACTCGTTTAACTTAATAAACGAAGGATTCGTAACTCGAGAGTTACGGCATTGCTTTTATAATATTATTTCCAATAAAAATGATATAAAATACGACTCGTATCTCAAATTTGTTAAAACGATTGCTCAAATCGATGTTTTTCCAATAACGACGCATCGAGGAATTTACGAGTTGTCACAGCCTCACCTCCTTAATAGGAATCGCGTCCTCGCGATTCAATTCAAGTTTTACTCATTGAGGTTTAAAGAGGCTTGTGCATACACACGGGGGGTTCATCTTCACGTTTCCCTACGTGAATCCAGGTCCTTACTGTGAGTTTCTATGAACTTCGAAGACAGAGAGGCAACTTTACTAAAGTTGCTAGGTTTTATCATCCATGGTTTTGATAGGTCAACGAAGTTTAAACGTCCAAATATTAGGATTTCCTAAAGGGATAACGATTTCCTCATCGGCGAGTCATTTCTTTCTATTACACACGAAATGTTGGGAACTCTCTACTGAGTCTCACTGGTAGCTTAAGGCTCTGAGCTACTGGTCTCAATCTAGCAAGGATTTTCCAAACGATTGAGATAGCGGGGATTAAGTTTTCAAGTTTACTACTCGCTTCACATAATTTCATAGTGGATCCGAAAGCTTAGTTCTAGGTTACCTCGGAGGGTTCAAGAGATTTACGTTATCTATGTCTCCAAATGGTTTATGAGTAACTCACATATCCATCTCAACTTAAAACGGTTTCCTCGGTATCTTCTTGAATAGGTTAAGAGTTGGTAGGTTGGATATTTCCATTTCTACCCAACCATCGGAATTTGCTCTTACGTCCATAGAGGATCTCTTACGGTGCCTTTGAGGTACTAAAGTGATAGGTACGGTTATAGGAGAAGTTGGCCAATGGAAGGTGTCAATCCTAACCATTGCCAAACTTGATAGGCACGCTACGTTTTCTACTAAGGTTCAAATGGTTTCTCTACTTCAACCATTAGTCTGGAGATGATACACTGCAAGCATATCCAGATCGGCTTTCTCGGCTCTAGGAAGTGATAGATGAAAAATGGATGTATGGCGATTGCCGTAATCTGGAAAAAATAAAAATTAGCATTTCTAAAGCACACAGTTTCCTTTTCGTGTGAAGAAGTCCATTTGTATAACTTATGTTTTTCGATCGCACTCCTTCCTTAAAGAATTATCGAAATGAGTTGAAAGTCGAGAAAGGAGGATCAGGTGTATACTTAACCAAATGGATCTCAGATAGGGAAAACGGATCAAGGAAATTTCCCTCTTTCCAATAGAAGTGCCATAGTGGGAAGAAGGTAAGGAGCTAGAGTTCAAAGGTGAGGCCTAGCTTATTGGAGCAAGTCACTTTACCAGAGGGAGAGGATTAGGTACTACCTCACCTCCTTAAAAGAAGATAGATAGGTTCCTAGTGTTGCTATAACTATATGAAGAGAGACGAGCATTGTCGTCCATACTTTCCATCTTACTGTTTGGCGGGAGGTGAACAGTTTAGGTAGGGCTACCAGTAACTACGCAGGTAAAGGTTCAGAATTCCACTTCCCAGGTTTCGTCTACGGTGTAGCTTATCGTTCGGTTAAGAGGTCCAAAAAGGATAGTAGGTATCTCTCGATGGATGAGAGAAGGATTAGGTGGTTGTTCTATAGAACGTGGTTCAGGTTTCTCCTTAGGATCTCAATATTTCTGCTGAGCACGGAATCTCTACTAGATGAGAAGTCTAGGAAGTTCAGAGTATGTCTCTATTAGAAGGTGCTGATTGCTTCCAGCAATCGGTCGGTTGACTTAGCATGATATCTAGGTTAGAGACGAAAGTACGACTCCTAAAAGGGAGTATGGGTTACTAACCACAGTCAGTCGATTGACTCATTGGTGCACTTAACACTTAACGCAGGAGGTTTCAAGGTTCAACTCCAAAATCATAATCTCCAAAAGAAGTTCAACTACCAATCGATATCCAAATCATTTCCTTCATACGAGTGAACGTCAACGGCTCTAAGTAGGTATGCTAGAGAATTTCCCATCAATGGTGTGTAAGGTACCATATTGATAGAATAGGGTCGGTATTACCATTACCGGTGGTGTAACGTAGCAGTCTATTGTTGACAAACAATGTTGAGGGTTCAATGTTGCTAGAGTCAACATTGACAGAACAATATCTAAGGATAATCCTCGGTGAACATCTTCACTAAAACAAGTCGTTAGATCGTTATCGATAGGGGTACCTAAATAGAGGGTAAGGTACGACACCAACAACACGTAAGATACTACCTTACTGAAAGTTGTTAGCGAAGCAACGTCGACCACAACATTATCGGTTTGAGCAACGTCAATCTAGACGACGTCGCTAAAGGTTTTGAAAGTTTTCTCAACAATCGGTTCAAGACTAGGCTTGAGGTAATAAATGTCAGTAACAGAGTTACCAACGAAACGAGGCTAGATGCCAAATCCAACGGTGTTACTACCAAAACAATGTGGAATGATAATTCCAACAAGATTACTATCGAAATACGGTGGAATAATAATTCCAATACGGTTACTATCGTAATGCGACCGAATGTCGTTTTGAAATCGATTACCGCCTAAAGGTCGAAAGATGATTTTAACAAAGTTATCCATGAAACGAGGCCGAATAATAATTCGAGGCCAAACGATGACTCAAAGTCAAATGACGAGTTAAAACTCGGAACGAGATCAAAATCTCAAATTCAAAAATCCAAAAACCAAAATCCAATTCCGATTCCAAAATAGTCCAGACCAAATCCAAAACAGTTCAAAACAATTTCAAATGCTCGAATAGATCAACGAGGCTTATGTCGATAAGCAACTCGGATACACACAGTGCCAATCGGGCCTCACCCGACTTATGACGAACTACGCTCAAGTGCTACTACCAAGAATTTCACATAAACGGAGACGTATATTGATGCCAGAAGTGTTACGATTCAAGAGGTGTTACAATGCTAGTGTGTGAGTGCGGGCTTTCGTGATGTTTAGCGAGTGTGAGTATGCGATTCCACCTTAAGTTTATTGTTCTTAAAACCAATCTCAAATCCGAAAACAATTTTGTTATAACAATTCCCAGTGTTCGCAAAATTCACCTCTGAGACGGACATAGGTGATCAGTCCATGTCCTGCTGTCTCTGGCTGAATATAGGTGATCAATCTATATTCAATCGAGGTTCGATAAATTTTTATTAAGCAAGGCACCACCAGTTTATAACCAATTCTTAATATATATATTCCCAACTTCAATGTTATATCCCCAAAATGTATTCATTTCCTCATCTCAAAATATCTCGTTGTTCCCTTTAGTTATTAGCGTTAGGTATCATCGTGTGTGTATGTGTGGTATCGACTCGACAAGCACCATGAATGCATTCAAATAACCACCATGCGACTCATAATGACACATTGAGATGTCTAAATGATAAACTTTATAGTTTAATAAGTTTAGGAATAAATAGTTAGATCTCATCGAATTCGTCAATTCGATAAACTCAACCATTTATTCATGTCGCTTATTATCCACAAACCAGTCACATCCTAACGAGTCATAAGGATAGTTCACCCATTAATAACGTTATCCTACGTAGATAGCGGGCGCCTATTAAGTTCGTCAACCTCATAAGTCCGTTATCCACGTGGATCGACGCTATTAATGTTAGGTCATCCGTAACCCACGCACAACACATAAATGACATTAAATATTCATAAATGACACCCTTCGATAAACATGACCTCGAAACATTTAATGACTCCTTTATTACAAAATATTTCTACTTTCAAACGTGGGTTCCCTTCTTAAAATGTTGGATAACAAGGTGAGCTTTGTTATCGAATGCTTAGTACAAAACCATTTATCATTCATATAACCTAGTATGATTTACTAGTAGATATATATATATATATATATATATATATATATATATATATATATATATATATATATATATATATATATGTGTGTGTGTGTGTGTGTGTGTGTGTGTGTGTGTGTGTGTGTGTGTGTAAAATTCGATACAAATTTCAATATAAATTCATTCATCTCACTTATAAATTTCAATAAAAATTTCAATATAAGTTTCAATGAAAATTTTAATATAAATTTCGATAAAATCTTCAATATAAATTTCGATAAAAACTTCAATATAAATTTCGAGTCGTTATTCGTTTCGAGTTCCCAAGTCCGAGCCATGACTCTCAGTTTTTACACAATCATATTGCCTACATAAATACTAAAGACCATGATACGGAGTTGTCATGGTAGTCCAGACCAGAGAGTCATGATAACACCTGACGTAGCGCAAAGTTTGCATATATACCATTAAATCCAAATAAACAATTTTCACAATTCTAATTAATCTCCCAAATAATCTCATACCAATCTCGCCATCTAGACAGACAATCAAACATACCCAACACCATTAAACACTTCCAATCGAATCATTCAATTTCCCAAACACAACAGATTAACGAGTATCAAATCTAATGTTTGTCAATAACTTACCAATTACCCAAAACACCACAATTAATTTGTTATTCAATTAAGGCTGTTAATTGAAATGTCATTCGATTCTCAAAAATCTGATTCATACCAATGATTCAACGTTAACAAAATAATCACACGTTAGTCCAATTTATCATCTGAAAGCACTTACTGGTTTCACACATCATTATAACATTAGTGGACATGAATTCATTACTAGTACTCAAAACCGATTACCACTTGTTTGACAATCTTAAAGAATAAAATGACGGTTTACGAGGGTTTCGACTCAAAATTGTGACACGAGACCATCACCAATCGACATCATCAAAATCATTATAATCCATCATCTAGTTATGACCAAGGGCACATAAACATGATAAGATGCAAAACACGTGAACATGACTCACACACGATACCAACACACCAGTTTACATGCTTCATTAGCTTTAACCCGTTTTAGACTCATGTTCATCAAAACTTAACTGTGGAACTCACGTTCACGAGACAAAAGGTCTCGTTAGTGACTCCCTGACTTAGTTATACTTGCACCATTTCCTTTATATTCCCAAATCATTTCCACGACTACTACTAATGTGCAAGTTTTAAATCAAGTGGTGAGATTACGCCAGGAAATTGCGTAACCCTGATACTTTGAGAGTATCCGCATTATTGATAAATAATGTTGAATTATTGGTTATCACATTCTGCGCTCATTTGTTCACTTTAATCTTCCAAAAACATTCCAATAGATCCCACATATTTGTGTATATTCATACAAAGCTTTTGCTTTATTGTTTTGGGATGTACCCAAGGCAACTACTTAATATAAGTTAAGTGTTATAGATTTAAGGCTTGGGACTCCACACTTTGTGAAAGGTATAGCGCGTGCGAAAGCATGAGGACATGCTTTCTGTACATGTATAAGCATGAGGACATGCTTATAGGGAGTGCATAAGCATATAGAAATGCTTATGGGGTATGCGTAAGCATGAGGACATGCTTACTGTATGTGTATAAGCATGTGAAATGCTTATAGTGAACTACTAAAACAGGCAGACTTAAATCGTCTACTAACAGGGCACACGCTCAATCAAGTGTCAAATCAAACCGTTCATCAAATCAGCCCTAAGCATCTCATCAATCATCTTATAAATCAATTCGTCTAATGTGTTCTCAATCATCCATATCAAATCATTCGAGTTCAAAATTCCAAAATCATAATATGCCGTTTACTCAAATCAAATTCCGTAATATCTCGATAATCACATCTCATTTACCCAAAATCAATAATCATATCTCCAAATCATAATGTTTCCAATATCCGTTCACAATATCCCTTAACAGATCATCTCATAATTCAAATCGTAATTCATACCATAATCAATTAAGAAACTTCGGCTTGGCAAGCGGGCGTGCGTCGGTCGAGGATCAATTTTCTTAAAAAGTGGTTATAGTTTAGGGTTTATAAAATACCTAATTCTCTATAACCTTGAGCTCTGATACCAATCTATAACACCCCCAAATCTCGGTACAGCGGAAGACTTAATCAAGTGTTCGGGGCGTTATTATTGGATTGGTATCGCACACAAGTATAGCCAAAGATAGTCATTTAACATTCAAAACCAATTCCAAATTTAAGTATTCAAAACCTTTAATCCAAAAGTATGAACATTAGGCCCAAAACATTATTTGATAAAAGAGTTCCCCAAAGTTTATCAGAGTTAGAAATGATCCTTGAACCCGCCTTCTTGCCAAGCTTCCACCGATCACGTATTCCATACATCTCTCAAATTCCTGAGAAATCATACTAAAATGTCAGCTTACGCTGGTGAGTTCATAGGTTTAAGTTCAACAAAATCATAGTGGACATGTAAGAGTTGATTTGCTATGCAAGACCTAAGATAGGTAAATACCGTTCACACATGATCCTACCCGGATCTCAAATCAAATCCCACATCCAGGGATTACTCGGGCCCCTACGACTCTAGTCCAGCACTGTTGTGGCAAAATCTAGAACAATTGCCAACCCTAGACTAGGTCGATGTAGAAGTCTATTCTTAACTATACAGTCAAGCACATAAGCAAATCCAAATAGTTTTCACGGTACAAAAACTGTAGCATGATTCTCACCCCAAAATAGTTCAAAACGTAGTTAAAATGTAGATAAAAGTGGGGCTATTTAACTCACCTTTGCCACAGCAATGCACGAATAAATACTAGCAAAAGATAACAGGAAATCACCGCACAGCAATGCACTATTCACTATTAACACGACTGGCATCTAAAGTTAATCTCTATGGCATCCAAAAGATTGTATGACGAGTACAATAGAATAGTTGTGACGCAACCTAATGCGTATACGATATTCTTAGAATACGGCTCATACGATAAAGAAATCAATAGAAAGTAATGCGTTGTAGTTTTCGTGGATCATTCATGTCGTTACTTTCAAAAGTACTTTATCGTTCCTAAAAGTTCTTAATCATTATCTCAAAAGTTTAGTTTTAACGTTTCATGTGGTGGTAAGAAACATAGATGCGACATACAACTCACGCCAAGGAAAAGAAGACATCGACATAACCAAGACATTCAAACCATAACTCATGCCAAAAAGGAAAAGATATTGACAAAGTTAATAAATACCGACAATACTCAAGCTAGTCAAAGACTAGGAAATGACAATAACTATTTAGGTAACATAAATAGGTTAATTAATAAGTTTCGACAATTTACCCAACAATTCCCAAACGTACAGGTTCAATAATTAAAGGCAAGTTTCCATTTATCGCTCAATAATTAAAGGTTTCTCAACCGTTATTCGTAATCATACAAGTTTACCCGAAATTACTTCATATAAGGTATAGTAAATGGTGTACTATAAATGACACGTTCGTTTATTCCAACGTTTCCCAATCAATGCGACTTCAATAAGTTACATTATCAAAATAATATTTCCAACAAGTTTATAAAAGTTAACTTATTTATATAAAACACAAGTTATTCTCGTAGTTGATAAAGGTTTTTAATTAAATAAAACCATATTTGACGACATGTATGTAAAAGTTATCACGTGCTTCAGAAAACATGAATTATTGTTGGATCGATATACTTTAATCAAACTAAACTAGCTTGTTAAGGTTTAATAACCTCGGATAAATCCTAAGTTATTAACAAAGAAACACCGAGCAATCTTTATTAAGTACGCGAATTTACTTAACAAAGCTAAGAAGAAACTTTATTAATAAAACTCTAAATCGCTTATTATGCGATACTCTAATACAACTCTAAGATATTCGAACTTTTCTCTAAACTCTTAATTCAGTAAACTCTAAAACTCTTTTTCTAAATCGCACTCTAATGCCAATCTAGGAGTCCTTTTATAGGCTCAAGGATATCCTAGTCGGTTTACAATTGATAACCTTGTACGACAAGTAATCTAAACATGGAATACAATACTTTCCATAAACTAATAATGATCTTCTGCTCTAGCAAGATTTTGACTTCACCTTGCAAGACTTTGACTTTGTCTTTAGCAAGATTTTGACTATTTGACTTCTTTCAAGATTTTGCAACTTACAAGATTTCATATCTTCAAGATTTTGATATCTTCAAAGACTTTCATATCCCAACAATCCTCCCTAACTTGAATTCTACTTGCTTGACTTCAAGTTCTTTTGTGAATATATCTTTAATGACTTCATCTTTAAAATGGATTATTCTTTAGTCTTTAGATTATAACTCAGAGAATCCGTGCTTTTGTCAAAATATCTCTTAGAATTGTTTTCTTCACAACAAGATCCAAAGAATCTCCATCTTTTCAAAGAACACAAAGAACATATGACAATGTGTACAATAATTCAAGTTTAAGTTGCATACTATTCTCATCACATCTAAGTGAATCATTGAAAATTCAATGGATTTAGAACTCTTTACCAAAGCCATTATCTTTGGAGTAGCCAAATGTTTTGGTGTGTAAGACCATGGTACATTGATAACCATATGATTTTTAGCAAACCACCACTATCAATGATTTGTTTTGTCTTTACCAAAAGTCGCACCCTTCCGGACTAGTTAGTTCTTTTATCTAATGGTGAACTAATTACCAAAATGGTTTTTCCATCGCCTTTACCACAAGCCATTTCTTGTGGGCTAGCCAACTCTTCACATTAACCGATATGGTGAGTTGATTACCATCCAACTTATTAGCAAGTTGTCAACTAAAACGGATTTGATATATCTTTACCGAGCCGTTTGCTCATGGATTAGTCAATCCTTTTGTAACCATGGTGGATTGATAACCTATTGATGTTATCATCACAAAACCATTTATTCAACCTTTATTTCAAAAATATTTATTATTCAAAAAAGGTTTCTTCTAAAATTCATTTAATCGATGATTCAAGAACAAGATTGATGAAAGTATGTCGACTAGCAATATTTTGAATAAAAGTAATCGATATATCAAAAAGTATTTATTCAAAATCATACCGCTTATAAATCATTCTCATCAATGGTAGTCCGATCTATAAGCAAATTGATAACCATGCAAGCAATTTCATCGACCTCTTCTACTTCCAATCCATGCTCAAGCATTCTTCTCATGAGATCAACAAGAAGAGGGTATCTTCTTTCTGCAAACATGTGAATTATTGTTCCATTTTCTAGCTCCAAGACATGAACTCCAGATTCTCCAAAGAATCTCCAAGAAACTATCTCCCGCTTTTCTTGATCCTTCCAAATATCATCGAGATTTTTCATCGGCTTCCCACATAGTTATGAGATCTCCTTGTAAGACCAATCCAATCCCTTCTAATGGATTATCTTCAAAATAAGTGTTCACAAAGATGATATAAGTAGAATAGATCTACTCTATCTATTATATGCAAGAAATCCCATAGCCTTTTAAAACTCGAAACTTTTATCTTCTTTGTGAAAAACCATGTAATCTCCATTCTTAGATTTCTCAACTTTGAAAGCACCGATCTTTGATCCGTTCATCTTCATGTCATTATCTTCATCTCAGATAATCAAAATCTACCACTCGAGATAATTCTTCAATTCATCACTAGTCTCGGATCTTAATTCAACCTTCTTTCTTTGAAAACCGAACATCCAGAGCTTCAGCTTTTTCTTTTCTCTTTAAGCTCTTTTTCCTTTCACTTCAAATTCAATGAGCTTCTTCTAAAATCTTTAATGCCCGCAACATCTTTCTTATAAGCTTCTCTTCAAAGATCATATAATCTTTTCATATCCACATAATTCACTTTTGCAATCCTTTAAATCCTCTTGCTTTTAAGTATGCCATCATTGCATTCCTTTCTTTAGCCAAATTAGGTCTTCTTGACATGAATCTTACAGTGTTGGAGATCAGAAGGTTCAAAGATCCAATGCATCTTGCACCTTTGAGTCGCTATTCTATCTAAAGCTTCTTGAGCTTCTCGCTCTTCTTTATCTTTAGCATTTATCTCTTCTTGAACTTTTCTAGTCAGCAGCTTCATTCCTTGCAACTTCAAATGCTCTAAGTTCGCCAAAGTGAGCTTCTTCTTCTTAACTTCAACCAAAACACCTTTTCTTTTGTCTTTTGGATCAATTGCAGTTGATCGGTTCTGGTTGTTCTTCTTCTTGTGCTTCTCTAATAGTAACACCTCTTCTTGGTTGTGACAAATCAAGAATTGTAGCAACTAATTCATCATCACTGGTGAATGAATAGGTTTGAATCTTGGTTCCTCCTCTTCTTCTATAACAGCTTGTAGAAGGACCACTTTCTTCTTCAAAATTCAAAACCCTTGAGTTATCACTTGTCCGAAAGTTTCATGAAAAGCAAGACTTTCATGTTCAAGACTTGATCTTCAATAATTAGTTCTTCAAGACTTTGAGGTTCAGTCCTTTCTTCGAAATTTTCAATATGAACCAATTCTTCCGTACTTTGAGATCCACTCTCCTTGTTATCATCTTTCTTCTCATCATGTTCTTTCTCCTTATCATCTTCTTTATCATCTTCTTCAATTTCATTCTTTAAATTTCCTCCCAAATGGACGTAAGATGACTTAGGAACTTTCTTACGTTGTAATTCCTCACGGTGCCTTTCGACGCTTGTTCTCCTCCTTAACCCATAAATTAAAACCTTGAATATAGGGTTTAACAAAATTTCTCAACCGTAAATAATTGCGCTTTAACTTCCTAATAGTTTTAGCTTGTCGCTCAATGCCTTGTTCAACCTAACAAGCGCCTTTGTCAAAGCATAGTTGTCCATAGTTAAACTTTCTCGAGGAATTGTAGGAGCAAAGACCTTGAATTGGAGAATGTTCCTTTGAAATGTAACAGCGTGGAGATGAAGTAGGTGTTCTCTCTATTTCTTCTTGAACCTCAACACCTTGTGAAACATCACCTTGTATTGAAACAGTACCTTCACGAGAAGCAGTACTTGCAGATGCAGTACCTTGTGAAGCAGTACGTTTTGAAGTTGTACTGGTTGAAGCAGTACTATGTGAAGCAACACCTTGATCAGTATCAGTACCTTCAGGTTCAGCATCCTCTTCAGCTGCATTACGAACAGCTTGTACTACTTCCATCATGGATGTTGTTAAAGGAATATCTTCACCTCTGAACAAGTTGCTTCTCTTAGCCATGAAAGTATAAATCTTGGCTTGTTGCACAATGACAGGTAGTAAAGCAGTAGGTTTGGGAACATCAGCCAACTGCTTGTTCAAGAAAACTCAGATAAACCTTGAATACATCAACCAAGTAGCCCCGGATGATATATGAGATAACATTCCATCCAAAATAAGCCGTGAAAAATTAAAACCCCGTCTGTAGCTAAACCAACCACAAGAGATGCAATATTTGAACCAAACGCTCCCAAGAAGTGCTTTTAGAACTTATGCGGTGGAGCAAGACATGGATCAAAAACTTCCATTGAGGATGTAATAAGGCCTTCTTAAAAGTTTGTTCACCAAAGAACCTTCATAACCCGATTCCTAAACGTATCCCAAATCGCTTGTTTGTCAAATCTAATAGCTCCATTTTCATCATCAAAACCAAATCAAGACGAATGGAGGCTTCAAGAATCTTGATAGTCTTTCCAAAGAATCGATGATCTAATATAATGTTCATCCTCCTCCATATTCTCTCTAGCATTAGCCCAAAATTCTTGAATCCATGGCTCTATTATATCCGGCTCAACCAAAAGAGCATAACTAATAGGCGACCAACTAGATAATCAATGATATCATAGAAAGCCACGTCGCCTCGCCTTATCCAAATTAGCCACCATATTGTGCTTCAAACAGCTTAAACGATTCACCATTGTTGAAAGAATAAGCACAATAGAAAGATTATATCGAATAATGAAGAGATGGTAATTGGAAGATAAGTATGGAAAAGATGTGAAGGAATAATATGAGAGGAAAATCGGAAAGAAGTTATTTATAGGTAAGATTTGAAAAATCACACCTAAATAACAAAGTTACCACACTACCAATTACCCTTCAATATTACCGTTGGAACAAGATTTTAATACGACAAACAAGATTTTCCACATAAGCATTACTTTCCCAAGCAAGATTTTCCCAAGCAAGACTTTCAGAAATACAAGATTTTGCCAAAATCCATCATATACACTAAGTATAAACTAACATCCTCCCTCAAATACACGTGACTATACCTAACATCTTATAGTCCTCCCTTAAACATAGCTTTAGTAGTTAATCATTCCAATGCTCACGACCAAGTGATTGAAACGTGACACATCAAAACCTTTGGTGAGTAAATCACCACATTATCATCCGTGTGAACTTTAATCACATTTATGAGCCTATGCTCATAACAATCTCGATAAAGTGATGCCTAATCAATATGCTTTGTCTTGAATGATACACGTGATTCTTCACAATACAAATAGTACTCTCATTATCAATATTGATAGGAGTATTCTTAAAGTTGAACCCATAATCCAAGAGTTGATTCTCGCATCCACAAAACTTGACCACAACAACTTGCGCAGCTACATATTCAAATTTCAGAGATGATGTTGTCGCAATTGTTTGCTTTTGCATTGCCATGAAACTAATCTTCTTCCAAGATATTGGCACCACCAACAAGGACCTTCTATCATAGTTATCACCGCATAGTCACCGTCTCAAAAAGCTTCTAAGTGAAAAGGTGACTTTTAGGATACCACAACCCCAACTTAGGTTGTTGTTTCAAATAACAAAAATTCTCTTGACAAAGATTCAAGTGAGAGATCTTTGGTGAAACTTGATATCCGCACATAAACACACCGCAAACATGATATCGTGCCTTGATGCAAGAAGATACATAAGAGAGCCAATCATTGATCTATATATCTTGACTTCAACAGTCAGTCCATCTTCATCCTTTCCCAATGAATTGATAGATTTAATTGGTGTAGTAATGTGACTTCATATCATCAAAATTAAACTTCTTAAGTATGTCAATAACATACTTGTCTTGGCTAATAAAATCCCTTCCTTGGACCGCTTAACTCAAGTCCTAAAAGAATGTTAACTCTCCCATTGAACTCATTTGAAATTCCTTCTGCATCAGCTGCTCAAACTCCTTAACCATGGACTGTTTGGTAGCCCCAAAGATAATATCATCAACATACACCTGAACTAACATAATATCCTTCTTATCTCTCTTGATAAACAAAGTCTTATCAATAGCTCCCCTTCTGTATCCATGTTGTAATAAGAATGTAGAGAGCCTCTCATACCAAGCTCTAGGTGCCTGATGAAGACCATATAAAGCCTTCACCACCTTATAAACTTTGTTAGGATGCTTAGGATCTTCAAAACCTGGAGGTTGTTTCACATACACCTCTTCTGTAATAGTGCCATAAAGAAAGGCACTCTTGACATCCATCTGGTATACCTGAAAACCCATATAAGAAGCAAAAGCAAGAAAGATTCTAATAGCTTCAATCCTTGCCACAGAGCAAATACCTCATCATAATCCACCCTTCTTCCTGCCTATAACCCCGAGCAACTAACCTTGCCTTGTTCTTGATAACATTGCCTCTTTCATCTCTTTTGACTCTAAAACCCATCTCGTTCCAATAACTTTCTTCCCATCCGAAGATCACATAAAACCCAAACCTCTTGAAGTTTAAATTGAAGAAGTTCTTCCCGATAGCTTCAACCCACTCTCTTTAGTCAAAGCTTGAGCAATATTCTTGGGTTCCTCTTGAGAGATGAAACAAGTGAATAAGCGTGTTTGATGGTCCTTATGATTTAGCTCTGTTTTGTTTATACACAAAGCTAAGTAAAGCATTATGAGGTTTTGTGAAACCCTTAGCTTTGTGTCTTGTCATTATTCCGTAAGTAGAAGGACCAATGATTTGATCGCTTGGATGATTCTTATGAATTCGTAAGATTGAGACCGTGGAACTTCATATGTATCATCTAGGTTAGTATAATCAAGACCTTCATTGGAATTTGTGAAAATACCTTCATCTTCAAGCTCATCATCGCTTTCTTCTAGCCCGGTATAGTAGGATCATCCAAATCATCTAAAGCATCATTAACAGTGCAAAGAAGATTTTGGTTGAAAGTTCGTCAAAAGCACTGTAAGAGAAATCTAGCCTTGTTGTTTTTCTGCTTGCTTCTTCATAAGCTCTCCTTTGTTCATCCGTAAGAATGTGCTAATACATCTTGAAGAAGCATCCGATTAAGTTCCTCTTGAATAGATTGATCCTCAACAGATAATGAGAATTGTGGTGCATCAAGATTTTGTTTTGGAGAAACAAGATTATTCTTAGGAACATCGCACTTTGATTTGGACTCATAGGATCTTTATCGTGAATAGCATCGTGTCTAAGATGAATATCATGAACAACATAATGAATATCTTCTTCATTATGCAAAGGTTGATTTTCTTCTCTAACGGTACATAATTCATTGATGGAGATAAAATCTCAAGATCAAACATCCAATCGTGACCCTTCCTTTCTCATTGTCTTGATCCTCTAAAACTCAACATGAAGACAATCTTGAATCTTCTTAGTAACTCATTGTAGACTCAATCCTTTATCGTTAGTGCAATATCCCAATAAGTAACCTTCTTCGACTTGCCATCAAACTTCCCAAATGATCAATTGTGTTTAAAATAGTAAGAGGGCATCCAAAAGGCTTCATAAACGAATGTTGGGTTTATTGCCCATCGCCAATTCATAAGGTGTCTTCATCTCATGGTTTTGTGACGAAACCCCGTTGAGTACATAACATGCAAGACTTACACCTTCCGCCCAAAATTGGATAGGGAGATGAGAATCGCCAACATGGTCCTTGCAGCTTCAATCAAAGTTCTATTTTTCCTCTCTCGCAACACCATTTTGCCGAGGTGTCCTAGCAATACTAAACTCCCTTTTGATGCCTTTATTTGCACAAAATCATCCATAGGCTTGTTCTTGAATTCGGCCCATTGTCACATCTAATACCTCGAACCTTGAGTCTTAATTGGTTTTCTAGTGCTATTATTAGAGTTTGAATAGCATCAAAGGTATCATCCTTAAAGCCCAAAAAGAAAACCCAATCGAATCTACTACAATCATCAAGAATAACCAAGCAAGATTTCTTCTTATTTAAACTTGCCACGAGACAGTCCAAATAAATCCATGTGTAATAGCTCCAATGGTTCTCTCGATATTTCTTTCATCAAGCTTCTTGCAGAAGCTTTGTGTTGTTTACCTTCTTACATGCCAAGCATGATTGATCATTTCTGTAAGTCTTTGAAGGTAACCCTCTAACTAAATTGCCTTTAACCAGTTTATTGATGTTCTTGAAATTCACATGGCCCAATCTCCTATGCCATTGATGTGCCTCTTCAGATGTTGCCTTAGCCACCAAACATGTGGCTCTACCATAAGAATGTAGACTCTTCATGTCTAAACTATACACATCATTTGTCCTTGGTACTCTAAGTACTACCAAGTCATCATCAACAGGTTTGAAGTCAGAAGAAAGGATAAGACATTCTGTGTCGTTGAATAACACAGATGCTTTTATCACAAATTTGAGAGATCGACAATAAGTTGAACTTCAGCCCTTCACATATCCGACATTCTCAAAATCAATTCTCCCACTTTAATTGTTCCTTTCCTGTAATCCTTCCTCCATTGGGATCATTCCCAAATGCAACTTTTCCTCCACTAATACTTCTAAAATCGACAGATCTCTTTATCACTGTCATACTACCGAGCAACCACTATCCACAATAAGATGATCTTTAAGCTCCTCTTCCGGGTTGCCCTCGCACACAAAGAAAAGAGTTAGAACTTTTAGGAACCCAAGCCATTCTCGACTTGTGTTCCCTCGAGAAGTTACAAACTCAAATTCTTTGAGTATGTAATTCTCACTATCTCTCGATTATGATCCAAAATTATATTTTGATGTTTAGCATGGATTTTCAAAACTTTCTCGGTTTTTCAACATAAATTTCTTTTACCGATTAGTAGCCTTTTCTCTTGACACAAAACATCTCGATTCACTTTTTGTTGAACGCCTGTATGTCTCCCAAGCCAGCTTTTCCTTTTAACCCATTCGCTTTAACAGAGGTTCTTGTGATCTAGATCCCTATATGAATTGTGATAACTTCTAGGTTGATAATGAGGTCTCCTAGAATTTCTATCCCAAGTATGGTTTTCAAGACTTTGTCTCTCGAAGCAAGATTTGGAAAGTCTTGTAAGATATCAAGTTCTTCTCCGATGTGGGTATCTATGGTCCGTGTGAAGTTTCGTGATTAACCCTATTAGAATTTGTCCAAACTGGTTTGTGTTCTCTCGGGTCTCGATTGTTAGACTTATTCCTTGGAAACTTGCTTAGATATTCTCGAGTGTCTCATCACAATCTTTGATTAAGTGAGTAGGACTATAACACACAAAACACGCTTTTTGACCCATATGACCAAAGTGATTTCTCCTATGTCTATGCCCAAAATTGTTTTGCCTTCTCGAGGACCTGATAAAATTTGTTTTGACCAAAATTATCCCAAAAGGTTTAGCAAGATCGCTTTGAAAAGGTTTTGCGTATGTATCGCTTGTTGAGCAAGATTTTGATTTAAAGGTACCTTTGGATTTTGAACATTATTTTCAACAGCTTTTTTGGTTTCTCGCTTTAGATTTAGCAATTAGCTTATTTCGAACTCTAGACTATCTACTCCATAACGAGAAACATCGTGCCTAGAGGGTGATGACTAATGGGATGGGGAACAAGATGATAACCATTGTCTTTCTTAGAGGTGGTTCACTTCATCGAGCCTTCATTACTAGATGAATCTAAATAATTAATGAGCTCATCATCACTAGTAGTTATATCCTCAAAATCACCATCATCCCGATCACTAGGTTGTTTTTCTTCTACAAGACTAAAGTCCATTCCAAATCCTAAGCCCGTTCTAATGTAAGCCCTTCTCTGCTTTTTCAACATACCGAACATGGGACGTGCCGACTCTTTCCAAGCATCAAACTTAGCTACCAAATCATCTCTTTCCTTAGTTAATTTCTCAATTTCAAAGAATTTTACAATTTAGTTTCCATTCACTAAGTTTCAACCGATAATCCTTGTTCATATTTTTCACCAAGCCATTTCATTATTTTCATGTGTTATGATTTTAGCTTCTATAGACTCTAAAGTGATTTGGTATCCTGCTACCTCGCACCTAGCCCTAATACAATTATCTCTTTCGCCACATAATCATAAGCAATTTTGATAGAAATCATAACAGCTTGAGCATACCTCGTAGATAGGAGACCGAGTTGGTGAAGTAGCCACCATAGCAAGAAGAACAGATCATCTTCACTTTCTTTGCTCCAATCAAATCCTCCAAAGCCATCATCGATTCCAAAACGGCATGTTCGATTCTTCATCAAAAGCGGTGTTCAAATTCAATGCTTCCACCGTGTCTTCAATCGCATCTTCCATCGCTACCATACAAGAAGTCACCGGTTCATCATCAAACTCTTCACCCGCCTACTGATAACTTCTCTTGAGCAACCAAAGCCTTTGTTTCGCTTATTGGAATCTCTTTGAGCTCAAGTTTAGGCTTCTCGTGTGCTCTGCTTGCTTGATACTTAGCAAACCCGCACTCCTTGCAAAGTGACCGCCTTTTGACAATTGAAGCATTCAATTTTAGATTTGTCAAAAGTTATTCCTTGTTTTGGTTTGAAATCAATGTTTTTGCTGTCTTTTCATGTACTTTTGATCCTTGCGTTGATCAAAGCAACTTGCCACCGACATCAATTTCTTCAAGTGCATCTTCTTCAATTTGTGCTAGATCCTCTTCATAAGTGATGTAAACTTGCTTGTTGTGCAAAGAAAGAGCACACAACTTCATCCGAGTTCAAAGTAGTAGATGGTGGGGCTCACGAGCATATGATGGGGATTGTAGATGCAAGATTTTGAGAAACAAGATTTTGAGGAGTAGCAAGATTTGAAGCATCGCTTCTTCTTTCGATGAAAGAAAAGCAACACCGTGAGATTTAGAATTTGGTTGACCACTCATCTCATGTTCATAAACCTTTAATTGATGATAAAGATCATCAAAGTCCATAACATCCAATCCTTGTTGTCCTCCTCGATCATAGTAGCAATCACATGCCATGTAGATGGCAAACTCCTTAGAAACTTCAAATTAGCATCCTCAACTCGATACTTCCGCTTTATATAACTCCAACATGTTGAGGAGATTCAAACCTATCATATGCAAGATCAAGACTCTCTTTCTCCCATGAATGTTTCAAACCGCCGCTTAGCAAGTTTCAAGCATCTTCTTAGAGGCTTCATTCCTCCAACTGGTCTTGAGAGCAGCCCGTAGTCGCTTAGCATCTTTAGCATCATGAAATTTGAGAAGATGACCATCCGAATGGCGATAAGAGAATATTAAGAGCCTTCTCTTGATTCCCGAGGGTTCACGGTAAACCGCTTTTGGTGCTAAAGGTTGTCCAAAGAACTTGAATGGGTTCTTGAGGAACTTCATTCCCATTCACAATTACATTCCACGAGCATGGTCCAGAATGGCAATATATGCCTCATCTTCATGCACCGTAGATCATATTCTCCTTCTTGATAATTGGAATTCGAGTGAGGTGATTGAGGGTTGTGGAACGACTTCATCGACATCTTGAAAATTGTAGGTTTCTTCCTAGTCGAGTTTCCACACAAGCTCGATACCACTTGTTGGATCGATATACTTTAATCAAACTAAACTAGCTTGTTAAGGTTTAATAACCCTGATAAATCCTAAGTTATTAACAAAGAAACACCGAGCAATCTTTATTAAGTACGAATTTACTTAACAAAGCTAAGAAGAAACTTTATTAATAAAACTCTAAATCGCTTATTATGCGATACTCTAATACAACTCTAAGATATTCGAACTTTTCTCTAAACTCTTAATTCAGAACTCTAAAACTCTTTTTCCGAAATCGCACTCTAATGCCAATCTAGGAGTCCTTTTATAGGCTCAAGGATATCCTAGTCGGTTTACAATTGATAACCTTGTACGACAAGTAATCTAAACATGGAATACAATACTTTCCATAAACTAATAATGATCTTCTGCTCTAGCAAGATTGACTTCACCTTGCAAGATTTGACTTTGTCTTTAGAGTACTTTGACTATTTGACTTCTTTCAAGATTTTGCAACTTACAAGATTTCATATCTTCAGTACTTTGATATCTTCAGCACTTTCATATCCCAACAATTATTATTCTAAATCAATAAGAGTTTATAAAACCGTATTTGTTGACAATATATGTCTAATTATTTTGTTATTAGTTAATATGTGACGATAAAACATTTAAATTCGTTTAAGTCAAAACGTTTAACAAAGTATAATTCAATAGCAATATAACTCGCATAGTAAACGTTATTCCAACTTTAGATTTCGTATTAAGCCTTACCAGTTACAACGTACACAATATACTCATTATTAATTATCAATCATAGTTTATCATACCATTTTATATGTACTTATTCGTTATCCGATCACGTCAAATATCATGTATCACGATAGTTTTATTCTACTATAGTCGTACAAGTGATTTGTTACCAAAAGAAGTTGTTAAGTATATATATTTTATATACATATAGTTAACCATTGTTCGTTTTACAAGGTTTTCATTGATACCATACCATTAAGTCATAATATAATTAAGTCGTAATATATGTCTAATTGGTCCATTATCCACATTAGTTACCAACTTATTTGCCTCAATATCGTTGCCATCAATGTTTTATGAATTTATAAATTCTTATCATGTCTAAATAAATTAAACCCGTAACCAAGTTTTACTTATACCATATAACCAGTTATTCCCGTCAACGATCTACCAATTTTAACGAAATCCAATAAACATCCCTTTGCCTACTAGTCGACCCGAAATCAAGTAAACAATTCGGCACATCTTCTCGGTTTCCTAGACGGAACCAAACCAAAATAAAGTCATGATGGCAAAAACAATTTGACCCGGTGTAAAAGTCAATCAATGAACAAATATTTATAACAATTCATAAATAAAAACACCAACTAGAATGGATCAAAACAATATTACCATTTATTTAAACATGTTCTAATCGTTAATGACCATTTATCATAATCTTGCAAATATTAGTTATTCAATCAATAATTTACTCCGTTACTAAATCGATCCCACAACAATTTCACAAACTAACGCCTCATTACAGATTTGTTACCATGCTTAACTGATAATTAAAAGGGTATAATGAAATACAAATCTAACCCGAGACCCTCAAATTCACGACACCACTATTATACCCATTTTCACTACACGAATACGTACCAACTTGTTTCGACCATGTTACCACACGGAAAATGTAGGACCACTACGATATATCAACCTTATCACGTAATACCCACGTTGACCAAAGTTATGCGTGGAACTCGTGAAAACCCAACACAAATACTATGCGTATAAAGAAAGAAAAGATAAAGATGTTTGGTGACTTGATGATATAAAATCCGTGTATGTGATGATAAGATATGCAAACAATAAGTTGTATATTCCTTGAGAGAAAATACACACACACACACACTTTCAACACACCCTCAAATGACCATTTGAGGGTATTTATAGTACAAGAGGCATAAAACCCTATAGGCTTTAGCTTGGGCTTTCTTTGGGCTTTTCGTGGACTTGGATTGATTACACTTAATAAAAGGCTAGCTTAACATAACTATTAGCCATTTAGCTTAGCCCAATCCACGAGCCCGTTGACTATTCTATCACGATATCTAACACACGTTACAAAGTTCCTAATCGTGAATGACCATCACTTTTAATAAAACTATTAAGGCTAATAATCTCCCTAAGGGTGGTCATTCAAATGATGCTCCACTTGATTAGGTCTTTACTTTCCTTGAGCTTGAACTTTGCGTGTAGATATAGAATAGTCTTGATTCTTTGTTCCTTCATGCTTTGTGATCGATAATGTGGTTGTTCCGCCATTGTCAACTTCGTTGGTTAGGTGTCTCCACATCATTCTCCATTTCTTTCTCCACCATGCTCACACTTCTATTTTTCTTTTGGTTACCAATGATGTAGTTCTCGAGTCTTTAAACTTTGTAGATTCTTTGACATTGACGAAGAATCATCTCCTTGATTATGATGAGAACTTTCATGTGTTGTTGGTATGAGCATGTGGCAAGTCCGCACGATCCATCCGCTCGGAGCTTCCATAAGAAGAAAACATAAAGCAGGTTAGTAATAAGCGGATTCCGCACTTACAAGTTTGAATTTCAAGGGTGTTAAAGATAGTGTGAAAACACGTCTCTAATTCTCACAAAGGCCGCTCTCGAACCGAGTCCCACAAGTGAGATAACGCAATGTACCAAATACATCTATTCGGATGAGTCGCCGAGGTACACCAAGCATCACCTCACGATCAGAGACCGTTTGAGACACACTAAGCGTAATCCATGGAGAATTACCGTGGCTGCTGCTGTGGTCGCTGATGTTGACCGGCAGAGTTTCCATTCAATCATTGAAGATCACGGATGTGAAACTTCTCATAAATGTTCTAGCAAATTGCTAAGATCTGCGTGGGACTCTAGAATATATCACTTGTGTCCTTATTGATGAACAACAAGCGATGTCATGTCAAGTGTTCCTATGAGATCTTTGATGAATCTCGTGGCTCTAGACTCAATAGTGCATTTTGGTTTTCCGAGCGGAGACTAGGGAGGGTCTCCTTCTTCAATACCATCTATCTCTAAGAGAAAGCCAATAGATTTTGTAGGGTTCCCAAGAGAATGAAACAAATCCTTTTGAGAGGAATTGAGTGGCTAGAAGGTTTAGTGCAAGGTCGTCACTAGGTCCATGATGTCTTAGTCTTCAATACCAAAGGTCAACTAGTGACAACTAGTAGCATATGTATTGAACCCGGTTTCGCCCTAAGGTTGAATATGGAGGCTATTTCTTTTCACCCTTTTTCATTACATTTCTTTTAATTCTTCAACCCTTCTTTCTCCTTTCTCACATTACTCCTTTTTCAATCATTCCTAAGGACTTCTAATACTAACTATTTGTGATGTCCTTGGGTAGATCCTCTCCGGCTCTGGCGGATCATAGGACGGATTTCCTATCCTTAGTCACCTTATAACTCCATGATCGTCCTATTGTTGCCATAAAACCATTTTTCTTGAAAATCTCTCAAAGTGTTTTTGATGGAAAACATGTTTGGAACACTTCGAGAGTTTTATATTTTCGTAAACACTCCCCTTCACATGTGCTCATAAGTTTTGATGTAAATCGCACATAGAGGGTATAGTTCGCACTTTTGAATTGATCGACTTTAAATGAACAAGACCGATTCGAGACATGTTTACATCACTAGAGAACTAGCTTGAAATTATTACCTGTCCTGGTCAAGTCCATAGAAAGTTTCTCAAGATGGTACATGATTGCTCGTCAATTCATTGGTTCCGTTTGAGTCGAGCTCATTTGAGATTCAAACAACGATTTTGATCACATTTTAATGACGTCTCCTCCCCCTCAAAAATAGCATATACGTGATATTTTTGATTTCCACGGATTAAACAACATTTTAGAATCTTTTGGGGAGACAAACGGATTTGATTTAAGCATGAATTTGGAACATTTTTGTTTTATACTCCCCCTTTAATAAAGCATAATCAAGTAAAGGGTTTTAGAGGGAGTTATCTTGAGCACAAAATATTTTGAAAGATTTTGAAAATCTTTTTGCACAATCTTGAAAAGGTGCTCAAGAAGATGATGATTTCTCACCATTTTTGAATGTAGTGCCTTTGCGTACACTCATTTTTCGATCAAAGCACGAGTTTTGATTTGAAATTAATCAAAAGTCATCATTTCGTCCGGGTTTCGCATCGATGTATACTGAAAGCCATTATTTGAAGAAATTTTGAGAAACGACATGTTTTGGAAAACAATTAAAGAACTCTCGCTCAAGCATCTGTACATGCCCGTATCATTGTTGAATGACATTTCTAGAAACGCATGAGAATATCGATTATACAAGAGACATGTCGTAGAAGAATATTTTGGATTTTTGATTTTATATTGTTTTGTATTTTTGAAAGTTTTATATTTTTATATTTTGTTTTGTTGGTTTTCAAATTTTGTATTTTGTTTTCAAAAATATTTACAGTGCTTTTGGAAAATCATTTTCAAGAAGATTCGAGAAGACGTTCTAACTCCTCGTGGGTTAGGGCTTCGATTCCAATTCGTCGAACTAAATACTCAAACCTTTCTTTTGGAAGGGCTTTTGTTAATAGATCGGCGAGTTGGTAATCGCCTTCACGAAGAATAATTCAACAAGACCATTTTCGACGTACTCTTTGATGAAGTGATAGCGGACTCGATATGCTTAGTCTTTGAGTGATGAACAGATTGCATGATATAGCTATGGCACTTTTCGAGTCACAATACATAGGTATTTTATGAAAGTAAAGCCATAATCGTGAGTTGTGTTCTCATCCATAGAACTTGAGCACAACACGCAGATAGAGACACATACTCGCCTTCACGGTTGACAAGGCAACAGTAATCTTGTTTCTTTGAAGACCACCTTACTAACTTTTCTCCCAAAATTGTGCTCCTCCGGATGTACTTTTGTTGTAACTTGGTCACCGCGTGGTCCGTGATCCGAAAAGACAATTAGATCAAATCCGATTCCTTCGGATACCAAAGTCCCATGTGAATGGATGTCTTCGTGTACCGAAGATCCGCTTAACCTCTTTGAGGTGCGATTCGGTAGGCTTTGCTCGAAACCGTGCTAATAAGCAAACAAAGAAATGAATATCCGGTCGACTAGCGAAAGATACATGAGAGAACCAATCATGCTCGATATTTCTTCTGATCAATAGGTTTCCCAAACAAATCGGCTCCAATTTTGGTGAAGTTACCATTGGTGTTCGACCGAGTCACAATTATCCATACCATGATTTTTCAAAATCTCGGTTGTGTATTTAGCTTGATTTATAAAAATTCCACGAGGGACGATGTATTTGTAAACCAAGAAAGAATTTTAGTTCCCCATCATGGACATTTCAAATTTGCTTTTCATGAGATTTTCAAAGTGTTTTGAAAGATTCGGATTAGTGGACCCAAAGATGATGTCGCCCACGTAATCAACAATCAAAATGTCGTTTTTCATTTTATGTAAACAAGGTAGGATCAACTGTTCCTTTGGTGAAATTGTTTTGGATAAGGAAAGAGGATTCATCATACCACGCTCATGAGCTTGTTTCAAACCATATATAGCCTTTTTGAGTTTGTAGACGTAGTCCGGATGTTCCATGTCTATGAAACCTTCGGTCGACTCATGTACACTTCTTCTTTCGTAGTTCCATTCAAGAACGCGGTCTTAATGTCCATCGATAAACCGTGATGTTTTGTGAGTGTGATAGGCTAAGAATATCCCGATCGCTTCTAGTCCGCTACCGCGCGAATGACTCTTCAAAGTCTATCCTCTTCCCGTCAGTATCCTTTGGCCACAAGACGAGCTTTGTTACGAATTACGCTCATTTCTTCATCCCGCTTGTTCTTCCATAACCATTTGAGATCGATGACGCGAACGCCAATTGGTCTTGGAACCATTTCCCAAGAGTCATGAAGACGGTATTGGAGAAGTTCCTCCCATCGCTTCTATCCATGCGGATCTCGCCATTGCCTCGCGAATGTTCTTTGGCTCGATATTGCTAATTGAGCAAAGGTAAATGCATAAGTCGCAATCGGTGGCAAGTTGGCGCCTCGTCTGAATCGGCCTGAAGGTTCACCAATAACTTGTTCAATTGGGTGGTCTTTGTCCACTTCGTAGTAGAAGGATACCGCTGGTTATACGTGTCGAGTTAGATGGTTCTCGTAAGCATGAAGATGATTCACCGATTCCGTAGCAAACGGGTTTTCAAATAAGTCTTCATCTAACATTGCATCGTTATGGTTTTGGTTTTGCTCATCAACCGCTTTGGTAGAACAGTGCAATAACCGGAGTAGATGTAGATGATGTTGATGGAGTTGGTGCATTGGTTTCACCGTTGTAGATGCATCTTCGTTGGTGGTGGAGGATGATTTTGAGCGGTGCAATGGAATGATGGTTTGATGCATTTGTCGAAGTTCCACCATAGTATTCATCGAACATTAACTCAAGAAATTCTCCCATTCTTGTTCTTTAGGATTGTCAAACGAAGTTGATTGAGCTCTTTGAGGTACGAGTCCCGAACGATGTGTCCGTAAGTTTGTCGGTTTAGAGCGGGTTCTAGAGCGAGTCTCTCGAAGCCATTAGTGTAAGTTCGTCAAACTTCACATTCATCGCTCCATGATCCTCCTTAGCCTTCGTTATACACCGAATGCCCTCGAGTTATCTCGAATATCCAATGAAGATTCCAATATCACCTTTAGCTTTCAATTTTACAAGATCTTCTCTGTCATTCGTAGGATAGCACAAAGCGCCAAACACGTGTAAGTAAGAGATATCCGGTTTCGTTGTTCACTATTTCATATGGGGTTTTATTGAATCTTGGATGGATGAGGATCTGTTCGAGTGAAACAAGCGGTGGCAACAACATCACCCATAGAAATAACGGTGCACTAGAATAGATTAGCATCGTGCGAGCGCCTTCCACAAGAGTTCTATTTCTTCTTTCAACTACCCCATTCTGCTTGTGGAGTTCTAACGGTGATGTCCGATGAGTAATTCCAACATCTTCAAAATAAGCTCTTAACTCCCGATTTGTGAATTCAAAGGTCGTTGTGCTGCTCTTACAACCACATCGTTGTTTGAAAAAGTACTTGAATACGTTTCAAAAAGGTGATGATGATGCCTGGTGCTTTGTCTTTTGATCTCAGGAACTTAACCCATGTATATCTCGAATAATCATCGACAATAACAAGAATATACTTTTTTCCCATTAATGCTTTCAACTCTCATTGGGCCACATAAGTCCATGTGCAACATATGTAACTTTGCTTCCGAACTAGGTACGGATTTGGGTTTATATGATGCTCTTTTGCTTTTTCCTTGTTCGCATGATGGACATAAGTGATCCTTGGTGTATTTGAACTTTGGAAGTCCGTTGACGATGTTGTCTTTGGCAATTTTGTTGATGGTGTCGAAATTGAGATGGGATAACCTTCTGTGCCACAACCAGACCGTGTTCCGTAAGCTCGTGTCATAAGACATATTGGTGATGAAGAGGCCATTTGGTTTATGTCGATAGCATACAAGTTTGTATCACGATTCCCAGCCAAGAGATCGATTGCCATCCAAGTTTCTAACGAAGCAAGCATTTTCCTAAAAGCAACCTCTAAATCGCATCACGTAATCGCCTGATCGAGAAAAATTGTGTCCCAACCCTTCGACATAGTAAACCCGAGTGATCAAATAATTTCCAAAAGGTAGATCTCCATAACCCATGATAGTCGCTACATGATCATTTCCAAACGTCACGGTTCCATGAATTTCCGATTTAAATTGATCGCCAGCTTGATTCGGTCATGTGCTTGGAGCAACCCGAGTCGACGATCCAAAGACAAATTTTGATAACCCGCCATTCTGTAAAAAGAATATTGTGGAAACCGTTTTGATTTTGGTTCCTTTGGGTTAGAGGTAAAATCGATCACACTCGAGAGGTTTTCTGAGGAAGTCTCGGTTTATCACTCATTGTACCATTCGGAGTGTGAAAGTTCTACCTGGGTTTCCAAATATCATCCCTAAAGTATACACGTTGGTTCTTGTCGAGAGTGTAAAGCCTAAGTTTTGCAACTAGTCTTCCTACTGCTTAGCGTAATTACTTTTGGGACGTTCTTCTTATGTGGTTATCATTCACATTCTTAGAAACACAATCATCTTGAACATTTAAAGATTTCTTGCTAGTTAAACAAAGAGATTCAACACATTCATTAGACTTAGCAAGTTTCATAGGTTCAAGACATTCGGATGAAATGTCTTTCTTATTCAAAGACCAGAAATTCCTAGGGTGTTCTTCTACTTTCTTCTCTTTATTCAAGCTACTACTCCTAGAGGTAGTCGAGACTCTATTGTTCCTTGTATTGCTCTTAGGCTTTAGTCTGCCGCTCCTAGAGGTGCTTTCTAGTCCTCAGAAGGTGAGGCACACGATTAGATTCACATTTTTATGAAGGTA
>CM040242.1:72639367-72710634 GCA_022545495.1 Chrysanthemum lavandulifolium
TCACCACCAACCAACCTTATTTCACCTCTTTCCAGCCAAGATGGTGAAGCATACCATGTAACCAACCCCATTTACCTTTTCTGCGCGCCAAAATTGGACTATTGGAGAGCTGTTATGGTCGTTCTCGCGCTCGCGTCAAAAGGTGTGGTCAGAGCTACCATAACACTCCTTCTAAAATACGTCACCTCTTTATCATAATTTAATAGTTTACGTTTAAATCAAGACCCATGGTAACGTTCCATCAATCTTATGAAAGTTCAAGTCGATAATTGAGAAAATAAATGCAATATTTGCATATAACATATTTTTTTAATGAGATTTGTTATAGGTACCTTTTGACTCATCAGAAAAATGATTAAAAGTATAAAAGATTCATTTTTTCCCCAAGTTTACAGTATAACAGAATTTTTTATCAGTTTCTGCTCCGTACTATTTGCCAGTTTAATACTTTTGACTTGTTAAATTTTATATTTTATGTTCCGTACTTTCAAGTTAATAATTTTTTAATATAAACAAAATTATCAAAATAAATAATAAATAAATAAACCAAAAAATCCGGGGGGCACAACTTATAAAAATATGGGTCCTTATAAACTACTCCATTTTTTATTGCTCTCTTCATTTTAAAATAATTGTCCACAAAAAACATATAGTTTAAAAAAACATAATCATTACAGTCTTAACTTTTTTACTTTTTGCACAAAAGACAATTTTACCTTTAAGTAATTAATTTATAACTTATTTAAGGTTTGTAATAATAACCTCAACTCAGATTAATGTGATACCTTGATGTATATCTATACTATATAAAGATTGAAGTGCTTAATTCACTACAACAAATCTGGTCTATTGGGACACCTACAAAGGTCCTAATACAATACTTAATAGGACTTTTGATTTTATAGGACCAAATCAAAAGTGTCCTCTATATGAGGGTTGTAATAGATGTTTAGGACCCTTTTGAGCGATCTAAGAAGTACTATCATTATGAAACCAGTTTTGTGGTTCTATAATATACTTTTATAAAACACATTTGGAGTCCTAAGAGACTATAATAAAAGACTTCATATGGTGTCACAAAAACGTGTACTTGGTTGTTGCGGAAGATCATATTATGCGGGTCCTAAAAACTGAGGACCAAATTAACATGTTTAACAGGACTAAAAAAAGGGTCCTCACAGGAGGCGATTTATAAAACAAAACTTCTTGTCCCATAAATCGGATTACTTAGCTTTATAACACTTAGGTACATGAGACACACAAATGTTTTATTGATCAACATGCATTATGATAATTAATATTACAGTAGACAATAATCCTTAAAGTAAATCAAAGATATCATTATCAATTTATCAATCAAAAAATTGACTTAGTACACAAAGGTATCAACCTAAAATACAACATAAGTAGAAATAATCCAACATTTGTACATAGATCCAAGAATAGTAATAAGCTAAACCAATATGTATAAGCTATCATTGTTCTCCCTTGTAAGAAAATTGCGCGGCTTTGAAGATATTCTTGCCAAATGATCAGAATCCACCTATGCTCAAAAGTACATGTACAAGTGATAGAAAATAACCGTGAATTGTTAGTTAGTTAAACCCCCATGGATCGTCAATTGTATAAGAAATATTACAAGTCTCACCAAAAGATGCCGAACAGCGTATATCCCTTGAAACCTGAAGAAGAAGAAGAATAAAAACATAGTTACACAGTTGAAATTTCTTTAAGAATGCCGTTACGTAGCCTAACATATTTTCTTTTTAATCCCATATCAAATTTATGTCATTTTGTATATGTTAACAGAAGGTAAGAGTAACATGTGCTTGAAAAGGAGTAGATCAATCAAATATAAAGAAACCGATGCGTCTTTGAAATTATAACTCCAACTGCATCTTTGGACGGCCTGCTATATAAGATAAAACCAAAGATGATGAATTAATAAAAGATTCATAAGCCCAAAACCAATTAGTCCTTGTTAAACAATATTGGAGTACAACTTGCAAACAGAAAATATCTAAAGACGAATAAACTAGCGCTATACATATCACCAAATCAAACCCAAATTAACACTGCAAATCCAAATTATAAACATAATTCCCATATATCGATACCATAATAGCCACAATAGATGCGAAATAAAAAATGATAACATACTTAGAACGTCAATGGCAATATATCGATACCATAATACTCACTTTCCCCTTCATGCGATCTCAATTAGGGATTTATATACGGTTTGGCCCATCACAAATTAGTTTGTAGGGACAGTTGCCATGTGAGTGGGTAGTGATTGCAATGCGTAAAAAGAAACGTGACGGTTTGATGCAAATGACGATAATGAGAAGTTAGTAGATCTATTTTTTTTTTTAGGTAGTCCAAATTTTGGGAGGGAACTTAACATTTATGATAGCGGGAAATAAATTTAGGATGGGAGGGTATTATTAAATTGATTGGAATTTTTCTCAATATACACAACGAGTCAGGATCAAATAAAAAATAAAAGTAAAATGATAAGGATGAGAAATAACCACAGTCGCACATTTCAGATGCACCTACAAGTAGAGATGCATTTCCCATGAAATTCTTTTTCTTTATTTCAAATGTGTGGCTGAAAACATTTATCATTCTTCTTATTTTTTGTTTTCTTTTAGTGGATCCATTCCCTATACACAAGATCAAATATCTTTTTTAAATGTTAATTATGAAAAATAAGTCATAAACTTAAATCTTTGTATAGGAAAATAATTTAAATGTTAGTGCATAGTATGTAGATGTTGTCCCTCAAAATTTGTCGTCTTGTCACGTATGATAGGATTAATTTCATATATCCTTTTACTCAAAAGCGACTCGATCTTTACGGGGTCTAAAGAAAATTCTAAAATAAAACCCTATATATTAAAGTTTTTTGCACAAAAAATCGTTTATACAATTTAATCTTTCTAATTTCTTTAATGTAAAATCGTTGATTAAGGCAAAAAATTGAATTTTGCATAATTTAGCATATTCAATTAAGAAATGAGCCAAATTTATGTCATCCTTATTTGTGATATTTTGGTTCTTTTGTTTATATGATGACCTTCCGTCCTTTCAAAATCGTAGCACTAGATATGATGGCCGAAAAATTGGTGTGACTAACTTTAATTTGGTCCTTAGAAAAATTGGGGTCCTAAAGCACTATCTTTAGTTGCTTTACCCATAAGTCACCCCTGGCTCTACTTTCATAATTAAGTTCATAAGGTTGGACGCAATAACACTACACGATCGAGTGTAGCGATCGATTCCCAAACGGTCCTCTTACTGTGGGTGATCGATCGTCCCCTAACTTTTACATAACATGGTCGTCTGGCCGATCGACATACTACCCCATTTAATTTGCTAAAAGTGAACTTTGGAAAATTATTACCTTACTGGGGCATCCAATTGTCTGAAGATCGCTGGAGAGAGAAAGCTGACGTGGCAGGAAAAATAGGGGGGATTGAGTTGCCTTACTGGGGGCAGCCTAAGTAACTAAAGTGCAATCATTAAATACATAATATACAATGTTTTAAAGCATATCCGGGTATATATGAAATTTTCAAATTAAAAAATGAGACATAAAATTGTTCCAATATAATGTACTTCTTCCATCTCAAATTACGTGTTCATATATTAATAAGAAAATTATTATTAGCACAAAATATAATTGAGCTACATATCTTAAACTTTATTAGTTGATTTATCACTTACATACATATATATCAAAACTTTCATCCATACTTATTGGTTGATGTGTCACCTACATACATCTAGGCAAAAATATTCATAAGTGGGCTACACTTTGTGCTCCATGGTCTTGGAGTGTTGGGTGCATTGAGCCTATAGGTGTAAACGAGTCAAGCTTTATTGAGTAATTTGAGCTCAAGCTCGAGCTCGAGCTTGTTCAAGCCGAGATTCATTGAGTTATCGAGTCGATCTCCTGCCTAATAATTCTTTACTTTGTTGGAATTCAATATATGATAGTGTAATATGGGTTAATCTTACTTGTGATAGGATATACAAGAGTCAAGGGCATTAATAGCACATAGCTTGCAATGGTAGTGGCACCCTCAAAAATTAATAATGAAGAAGATAAGGGCATTCTAGACATTTTACTTTGTCAAAGGAAAAACAAATTCAAGGTTTTCTCACAGGGAGGCCGCCTGTAACTTCTAAACCATAAGGACAGAATCTACAATTTGATCAAATCACGCGAACGATTTTTGCAATTTACTCGAATAATTTCAGAAAAAATGGCCCCTCGAAGATACAAAAACTACATTACATTCCTTTTGCAAAAATTATGTGAGTTATGCGACTCTAAGTAGATATATCATAATAAGGCCCCAACAAGCAAGCATCCTTTATATTAACATGACGAGACATATATTTTCAAGTGCCCTATTAGACTTTTTTATAATAGGACCATGATGTCTAATGGTCCTATAAAATATAGTATAATAGGACTTTTTTAGTGGTGTCTTATTAAGTTTCATAATAATAGGACCCTAAAAAACAAAGGTCCTAAAAATAGTTATTTAATAGGACTTATAAAAAAAGTGTCCTATAATAGTGTATCTTAATAAAACCTTAACAAATAAGTGTCCTATAAATACATTGTAATAGGACCTATATTTTAAGTGTATTATTAGTTTGACCATAACACGACTAAAAAATCAACGTGTCCTAACATGTTTATTATTAGGACGCCGAGATAAAAGGGTCCCATGAAAGGGTCCTAATAACCCAAATTTTTTTTAGTGATTTAATGTGCAAGATTTGTTGTGCACAAAATTAAGTACGGTACAGCATACCTAAAGCTACACAAAACCTCTATCAATTACATCAATTTATCAATATAGAGAATTGAATGGATACACATCAAAGGTCTCCTTCAATGCAGGCACACGAAAGGGCAAGTGTTGTTGGAGTTTCAAGAAGATGAAGTTGAAGTGTTGTTGGAGTGTCAATAAGACAAACCATCTCAATCTTAGCATCTCAGACTTAAAAGCCATCATTTGTAAGTATAAATAACACACACTTCGATTGCATTCACCAATCATCATACTTCTCTTCAGCTGCCACAACCGAAACTCAGAAAAAAAGAATGAGTTCCATGTTTTGAATTTGAGCATTAAGTCATAAGCTAAGAAATTCTATTATGCAAGAGCATTAAGTCATAAGCTAAGAAAGTCTATTATGCAAATAGTGCAACTTATTATTCGTGGATGTTGAGCTTAATTTGAAAGCTTTTAATAGCTTTTAAACTTTCTTGAAAAGTTGGAGAGTCTTTTTAATTTATAAAAACCCTCGGTTTGCAAGAAAAAAAAAGTAACGTCTAACTTTTGGTATGAAAGAATTGAGTTTTAACAATAAATGAGATAATATCTGCCTACAAGCTACGGCTTCTGATGCCTATATAGTTCATGAGAGCTGCGAGGATGCGTGGACGAAAACTCTTCATGCTCGCTTTGTTCATGCTGTTGAGGCATTATGGTCATGATAGTATGTTCAACATTTCATCTTCATATAGTAGTGATTTTTTTTCATATGTTACTTGAATTATTGTATTTTGATGTACTAATGATATCTTTTTTTCTTAATGAATTTTAAGAGCAACACCCAAGTCAGTTCTTGAGTTCATGGATGTAAAAGATCTAACTTTATCACATGTTAAATCTCATTCACAGGTTAAGTTAGTCTCGAAAATCTTTTTAATGGTGGTGATGTACCTCCAACGAAGATGATTCAATTATGATGATGATGTATGTTAAGTCAAAAAGGTTATCAAAGGGTTATCGACTTTGATGTTTCCTCTCAATGTTTAAATCTGATAAATTTCATATTATGGCTGTTGTGATTAGGTTAGGTTGTTGTTTTTTTTAATTGGATGATAAGAGAATAAATGAATGACGACAACAATGGATACAAGAGCTGCAATTGAAATTCCCACAAATAAAAACAGAAAAAGTTGTTTTTGAAACACGTACCTTATCAAATTTGTTACCGAGAACCTTTTAGGGTTCATATCGGCATCATTTTGATTCATTTCCGGATTACTTGATTCATCATGGAATTCCAAGGATTTTCTTTGAAATTGTGATCCTCTAATGTTTATCATTATGTTATGCTACTTTTATGGTTTTCAATTTTTATTAGTTATTGTTATGAGACTTTTTGTCTACTATTAAAAGATGAAAACATTGCTCTTTGTTTGCTACTGGAATGTAATGGAATTGCTTTTGAAATTCCGATTGTCCAGAATTCAATAATTTGGTTAAGTGCTTGATATATAAACTTTAGGAAAATGGTTAGCGCATCAAAAACTTTGTAAGGTTTGATTATTCGGATATTATTTGAAGTGTATATCAGACCAAATACTGAATTTAATGACATAAGTAGGCATTTACCACTTTGTGTTAATGCAAGTAAGATTTTACAATGCTAATGGATTAATGGTCTAACCTTAATTATCTTAATTCATTAACTTGAGTTTCATGATTTGATGTGAGTGTTACTCTTTAATTCCTCCACTTACGCTCATGTTTCTTCTTTCGACATTTCAGAGTCATTTATAGAACTTAAATGTTTGAAACTCTTAATAGTCTATGATAAAATCAATGGGTCTTAAAGAGAAAACTCATTGCATTCTTTCAAGTCACTGATTTAGACATATCTTCAAGTAATTGCATTTAGTAATTTGTAACCTAAATTTTACTCATCCATTCATTCATTTAGTGTTGAAGAAATAAATGATTAAGATAGTGAGCCAAAAGTTAGATAAAACCTTTCATTTTCTTTGATTATATCGTTACAAAAGTTAAAAAACAATGTCTCATTTGTAATTATAAATAGTAATTTTATTGCTTCTACTCAACTATAACATGCAAAAAAAGCTAATTAGTAGACTAAAGCTTTATATTTTCTGACTATTTTAGGTTCATGCAACTTATAAAGGAGCATTGCAGAGCTTTCACTCAACCCGAGCTTCAAGATGCGTCAGCCATACGCAGCTGAGGAAAAGTTCAAACTAATATCACACATTGAGGATAATGTTTTGATCATAATGTAGGGTGATGAGTGTGCAAATACTCATCATTTTTGTATCATTTAAACTGCAAAAACTTCTGAAAACACTTAAAATGCATCAAATGATAAAAAATCACAAATAAGTGTTTTATGTATTTCAAATGCAAAATATCAAAATCGATGAAAACGATCAGTTTGCATAATTGGCGCTTTAGTCCTCCAAGTTTCAAAAGTTGTCAAAATCATCCCCGAAAATCAAAATAAAGAAAATGTCATTTAAGGTCCATGGATTCAAAATTTGTCAAAATAAACCCTTCAAAGTTTAAAATTGCATAATTACAACTTTGGTCCCTTAACTTTGAAAATTGTCATAAATAGTCCTTGGAAATTTTAAAAATGGAAAATAATCAAAATTAGTCCTTGTACTATTCATATTTGGCAGAATGGTCCTTATTATAACTTTGGAAAAGTGGCGCTTTGGTCCTCACTTTGCACAAATTACATGAATGGTCCTTGTGTTTAATCTATACCAAACGGACCCTCTTTGTTATTACTAAACCCAAAACCAAATCCAATCCAATACCCCAGCTGGCCCAAGCCCAACCCCGTTATTAATATCACTCGGTCAAAAGGTCAAACCCCGCCAAAACCATCATTACTGTTCATCATCCTCCACCTCAACTGAAAACCAAAACCAGGGGTGGTTTTTCCACCTTTTCACCTTTCCACCTCATTCCACAGCTGTCTAACCACCCCTTAACACATCCACAAAATCCAAGAAGCTTTAATTGAGAAAACCTGCTCAAGGAAAATTGGCGCCAAAATTCCACATGGACGATTATGATGATTTTGAAGAATCCAATGGTCGGAAATAGCGGAAAGTCTCGAGATGTCGACAAAGCTCAATGAGATCTTTATAAACAAGTTTGGTGCAAGGAGAAGACTATCTAGTGTAATTTTTAATTTCTCATGTCGTTTAGTTAAAATTTAAATTCCAGTGTAATGTTAAGCTTTCAAATACTGTTTCTAGCAATTTCAGTGTATTGTTAAACTTTTTCAAGTATCAATTTCAAGTTTAAATCATATTTCCAGTTTATGCAATTTTTCAAGTTCAAAATCTCAATGTGTTCTAATGTTGTTGTTAGTTGTTATTAAGGACTGATAAGCCCACATAAGCTCCTAGATAGCTTATTTAAGCTATTAGAAACTCATAAAAGTCAGTTTAGAAGCAAAAAGAAAAAAATAAAAAAAATACTAAAAAATAGTTGAAAAATCAAAAATCCATGGTGAAGGTTGTCAAGAAGTTTGGAGCAAGGTTAATTTTGGATTGCCTTGGTTTAGAGCTTTTGGGAAGCTATAGGATATGTTCTCATCCTTGGTTCTCATTTTCACTTGGAATCATCTTGTAAGCCTTTGTTCCATTTTTGTGCATTTCACCTGTTCAAGTGTTAATTAGCTTGAATCTTTGTGTTTGTATGTTTCTTAGTTATAGTTAAGTATAATTAAACAATAAAATCGCTTGCTTGTTCTTTTAATTTGAAGTTGTAAAAATTTAGTTTGATGCTTAAAATAGCATAAGTGTAATTTCTTAATTTAATGTTGTTATTATTGTTGTTTAATGCTTATATAGTCTCATATTATGATAATATAAAGTTTGTAATCAAGTGCATGGTCTAAATCTTTGAAACTCTTTGTAAATCACAAAACAGTCTCATAAAAGCTCGCTTTGGATTTGCTTGTTTAACTGCTTTTAGAGAGTGTTTGTGTTGTTGCTTGTTATTGTCTTGTGTTACTTTAGTACCATATAGCTCATATAAACAATAAAATCCAAATTCCTTAGTTGCTAGAAAGTCAAAATAACGTTTGATCTCATCTTGTTAACTAACTGTTGGATTTTTATGATCCATGATCTTGTTTTCATGATTATAAGTTGTTATTGTTGATCAAATCAGTCTTAATCCACCTTAATACATCATAATCAGTGATTAGGATTGATTCAAAGTTCATTTTAGTCAACTTATTTGGTTTTTATAAAAAGTCAAAATTTCAGTTTGGTCGTTTTTGAATAAAATGGATAATTTTATATAGGACATAATATTAGCTTTCAAGATTTGAGCTTTTGGAATATTTAAATATAACTGCTCATCTTAATCACAGTATTTTTTATAATTTCCAATTAGCTTATTAAGCAGCTTATTTTTTAGCTTACTTTAGACCCTTGTTTGAAAAACTGCCATGTGCACAGTTTTATGGTCATTTTCACAAGCTCATAAAAAGCTCATTAGTTAACTTTAGCTTTTGAATTTTGGTTCTTTGGAAAGCTAACCTAGCTGTCTTGAAGATCCAAGCTTAAGTTTTTACTTTGTAGCTTATTTACTAGGGCTGCAACAAGCTTATTGTTTGTCCCATTTCTGTGTAAAACTGCAAACTCAGTGTTTACAAGCTACTTTCACAAGCTTACACAGAGCTTAATAGTTGGTCAAAACTTGTACACTTTGGTTTTTTGGAAAGATCACCAGCTCATCTTGACACCTCAGTCCTTGTTTTTAGCTTTTCAGCTTATTTAATAAGCTAAAATTGCCTTTAGATATGACTGCAGGCTTGTTTGTTTGATTGGTTTAGCATAAGTGCTTATTGGCTTAATATAGCTTATCAGTGTGTTTCCTTTGTGCTTTTTAGCTTCATTTCAGTTCATTTAGCTTACTTGTACCTTATTTCACCTTTGTTTCAAGCTGTGAAGCTTGTTTAAGCTTAAACCATCCAAATAAGCTTATAAGCTCACTGTTGAGCTAATAAGCTCTCAAACAGCTTATTTTCAAGTTTCAAAATTTTTTGTTTTCATAAAAGTTTCTTACTTTAAGTAGTTAAATAGTTTTCAAAAAGAAATTTCACAAAAAACATCATTTTTAAAATAGTGATAGCGTTTATTTAATAGAAATTAGCTTTTAAATTTTCTTTTCAAATTATTATTAAGCACTTTGTGTTTTATAATTTTCTTAGATTTCTGTAATCATAAGATATTTTTAGAAAAAGTTTCAGAATTTTCTCTGTTTGTTTAGTATTTATTAAAATTCAAAATAGTTAAAAGTATTAAATAATTAATAAAAATAAATAAAAGCATAAAAATATATTTTCAGTTTTAAAATTAGTTTTATAATATTTTAGATTTTTCTAAGTTAAAATTTTATTTTTCCAGGTTAATTTTATATTTTATTGTATTAAAGTGTATTTTAAATAGTAATTAATTAATAATAAATAGATAAATAGTGTAAAAAATATAATTTCAATTTTAAAATAAGTTTTATAATATTTTAGATTTTTCTAAGTCATAATTTAATTTTTCTAGCTTTATTTCATATTTTATTATATTTTAGGGTATTATTAAATAGTTAAAAATAGTTTTTAATTAATAATAATTAAGTAAATAGTTTTAAAAATAATTTTCTTTTTCCAATAATTTTTTTATTATTAGGATTGTAAAAATATCATTTTCATATTTTTAGGCCTTTTATTTCTTATATATCACGTTTTATTTGGTACGTTTACGTAGTTTATTAAACGTACGTACTTACGTTTGTCTTATCTGATTGTTGTGCTTTATAATTCTGTATCCAGATACAATTCCAATCAATCAGTAGTGTAATTATTCAGCAAAATCCTTACTGATCACTATCCTTAGTGATTATTCGACATCTGAATTTGTTCAAACACCATTAATCCTCCGTGGGACTTAACGACCCGGGAATCCATTATATTCCTCTGATCTTAATTGTATTGGTTTTAGACTGTTTTAATTTTATTACGGTTGACCATTCACAAGTGGTTGACTCGTGTGATAAACTTGACGGTTTGCCACCAATCATAGGGGTAGTTAATCTAATTATATTTGACAGTAATAAATTTATTTATTATTTAAAGATGGTTTGAATTATTTGTTGTGTTGCATACTTGCATGCATTATTAGCAACACGTATGTATATATGCACTTCAAGAATGGGAAAATTGCATAAAAAGATACTCATTTTAGGTCCAATTTCAGTTAGTGGTGCTACTCCTTTTTTTCTCAATTTAAGCTACCCGACTTTTTTTTGGCCAATTTAGGTTTTTTTCTAACTTTCATTAACCATTTCGTTAGTAAATTACATGTTTGGTCCTTGAGTTTGTATAGGCATTTCATGTTTTGTCCATTTTCGCCCGTTTTCATACGTTTGCATAAGTTTTCGTCCGTTTTTATACGTCATCCGCTTTTACGTGTTTTCGCCGCTTTACATGCTTTTGTCCGTTTTATACGTTTCGTCCGTTTTACACGCTTTCCATCCGCTTTTACACGCTTCCGCCCTGCTTTTGCACGCTTTCATTTGTTTTACACGCTTTTGTCCGCTTTTGCACGTTTTCGCCCTGCTTCGCACGCTTTTGTCTGCTTTTGTAAGTTTCGTCCGCTTTTACACGCCGCTCGTTTTGCACGCCGCTTGTTTTAAACGCTTTCATCTTCGATGTTTCGTCCGTTTTGCATGTTTCTATAATTTTTCCACGTTTCGCCTATTTTACACGCATTTGTCCGCTTTTACACGCTTTACTCCATTTTCGACGTTTCGTCCGCTTTTGCACGCTTCGCCCGTTCTTACGTTTTCGTCCGCTTTTGTTCATTTCGCTCGTTTTACACGCTTCCATACGTTTTGCACGCTTAAGCCCGCTTTTACACTTTTCCGTCTGCTTTACACGTTTTTCCGCTTTTGCACGCCGTCCGCTTTCTACACGCCGTCTGCTTTTTATGTTTCGTCCATTTTTTCATGTGTTTGTCCGTTGTTACACGTTTCCATCCGTTTTTGCACGTTTCAGCCCGTTTCTACACGTTTTCTTCGCCCGTTTTTGCATGTTTCCATCCATTTTTACACGTTTCCGTCTGTTTTTGCACATTTTCGTCTGTTTTTACAACTTTTCGTCCGTTTTTGCAGATGGAAGATGTGGCATAAATGGCATAAGCAGAATTATGTAAACATGACTTTTACGATTGTGGTGTGTTGGGAAACTACGAGAATACACGAGCGGCAAGTCAAGATACATTGTCATGTAGGCTATGTGAGGCAATTAGCCGTAGAAGTGGCAAAGATGCTACAACCAAATGATAAGTGAGGTGTAACATAATTCATATATGAAATATTTTTGGTTGAAAGGTTTTTGTTTAGGAAGAAAATATTAGGCAATTAGAGATAGATGGGATAACACATGTTTCATTGCGTTGTATTCTTGGTTTATATAGATTGATATTTGGTCTGGAATTTCAAGCCACATGAGTTGAAGTTATAAATTGTGCATTCAAACATTGGATTTGATACCATGAACTACAATTTTGATTCCGTCTGCTTATTCGTATGCTTAAATTAAGATTTATGATTGAGAACATATGTAAATCAATGTTTTGCATGATAATATATAACATTCTGCAAATCAAAGAGCAGCAAGCTCAGGAAAACAAGTCAAAGAACACACTGAAAACCAACAAAGCAAAGCCACACTTGCCATATATTACAAACATTTAACATTCCTTAATTTTCTGCTTACCCATGCCTCTGGGTTATGTTCACAAGTTTAAAGTTTATACAGTTCTACATTCATAAAAAATAAGCACACGTCTATTATCTATACACCCATCACATGCTAAAATCCAAACATTATCCGAACACCACAACTCTTAAGCAATTAAGATGGCTTCCATATTGTAAACACCACAATCGTAAAAGTCATTTAGCTATGAAATATTAGACACAGTCGGTGCATCACACGGGTTGAATAAAACCTCGTTTTCTAGAGTTAATTGGGTTTGGTTCACCCAAAGAAGCCCTATTATGAGAAATAAAAAGATAAGTGTGTAATATTTGTCAAAGAAACAAGAAATATAAATAAAGAAACTACAAATAAATTTAATTCGAGTTAATCCGAAACCGAAATAAATTAAGTTTGATGACACGAAACCCGACCTTGTTAACCGTTCGGGTTAATTCACAAAACCGAATACCCAATTGACGATATATACATGTGACAAACCAACAATATTAAGCTTATTCGGTTTGGATTGCCCTATTATGGGAAATAAAAAGATAAGTTTGTCATATTTGTAATGTTTCTTATACGGTTAAATCGGAGATTTTGAGTTCCTTGCCTTTTGTTGAAGGTACTCTTCCAGTTAAGTATCTTGGTGTCCCGTTAATTCTTTCTTAGTTATTATATAGAGATTGTAAAGTTATTGTTGAAAGGCTTCAAAATCATATTGCTGACTGGAAGAACAGTTTTTTGTCTTTTGCGGGTCGTCTTCAACTTGTTGCATCTGTTTTATCTTCCATGCGCATCTACTGGGCTACGGTCTTTATTCTTCCGGTTCGTGTTATTCATGATCTTGAGCAGTTAATTAGAGGTTTCCTCTTGTTCCAATGTGATATAAAGAAAGGTAAAGCGAAAGTGGCTTGGGAAAATATGTGTAAATCAAAACCTGAAGGGAGTTTGGAGCTTCGTCGTCTTAATGATTTTAATGTATCCCTTATGGCTTCTCACAATTTGGAACATCTTAACTCATAGGAAATCTTTATGGGTTAAATGGGTCCACACTTATAATCTTGATGGTCGGAGTTTCGGATGTTCCTTTTATGGCCGATATGAGTTGGGGATGGCGGTTAATGCAAATTCGAGATTCTATTCGTCCTTTTATATGGCACAAGATTCATAACGGTAAGTCTACCTTGATTTGGTTTGATAATTGGTGTGACTTAAGCCCTCTCAAAAGGATGTTAATTGCGCGGGATATATCACGTTCGGGTTTTTCTTTACATTATCACGTTTATGATTTGATTGATAAAAGTATTTGGAGGTGGCCTTTGAATTGGTTTGTTCGAAACCTAGAGTTATCTCAAGTGAATGTTCCTAATATTCACGATGACACTTCGGATGTTATTCTTTAGCGTGGCCTTAATAGGCATCTTAGACCTTTTTCAGTGTCTCTTGTATGCAATTCTATCAGGCTTTGGGGTGAAGTTGATTGGTATCATATTGTGTGTTTTACTCAATGCATTTTGAGACATGCATTTCATATGTGGTTGGTTCTTAATCAGAAGTTGAAGACACAGGACATGTTGAGGCAATGAGATGTTGGTCCTGAGACTGACTTAAACCTGCTTTGATGTCCACTGTGTGGCTCAGTTCCAGATTCACGTATACATTTCTTCTTCGAGTGTACTTTTTCTATGCATGTCTGGTCTATGGTTTGTATTCTCTCTGGATTGGATGATATTCCTCCTCGATTGGCTGATGTGGTGGCATTTCTTATTCCTATTTCTAAGAGGCGTTCTGTTGTAAGTGTTGTTTCACGGGTTCTGGTTGCTGCTACTACCTATTACATTTGGCAAGAACATAATTCAAGATTGTTCAAGAAGAAGTCTATGTCTGCTTCTCAGCTTTATAATGTTATTGTTTCAAATGTTTGGCTCAAGCTTGTGACTATTAGGTTACATAAGGTCTCTCTTCCTGCTCGGTTATTACTTGATAAATGAAAGATTCCAAGTCTGTATATGATTCAAGATGGGAGTGCCACTTGAGAGTTGTACTCTTTTTTCCTTCACCAAGGGTTTTTCTTCTGGGTTTTAGTTTTTTAAGGAGACAATCTCATTTGGCTCATTATGCTCCCGTGTTGCTACTGGGTTGGTTTGGAGGTGTGTGTTTTTATGTATGGAACACTCCTGGATGATTTTTGTGGCGCTTTGGTTGTTTCTTGATGTTTTGTATTGGTTATTTAGTTTGTAGCTAGTGTTGTTATCGTTATGTGACATGTTACAAACGATTTACTGGTTGTTCAAGCGTTTGCTTGAGATTTTAATGTGGTATTTTAACCATATTCAATTATACTTAATTTTTGTGTGATTAATATACTTTATCGGGATAACTCTTTAATAAAATCAGAAAGACGTTATGGTCATTCACACGTCAAAAGCCATAGCGTGAGGTCAGAGCTACCATAAGAGCACAAGGTATGAGGTGCCATTGATATGCCAACCTTACCGGCTAACATGCCAAACTTGTGCCAAATGCACCCTTTTGTGTTTTGAGCCAATGCACTAACTCAAGCCAAATGCATCTTTGTGTGTGTGTTTGTTTTGTTTTTACTTGTATTGTGAGTGAGTGGTATATTTGGTGGGGTATTTTGCGGGACTTACAAGTGATGTTAGTGGTGTGTTATGAGGGAGCGTTGTTTGAGTTATTGGTGTGTTATTGGGAGATGTATGATGTGACGACATACCAATAACGCAATATCGGCCCTCAGACACCTCGCGCTTCTAACACCCCGTCTAAAATAAGTCACCTCTTTATCATAATTTAATACTCCTAGTTTACGTTTAAGTCAGGACACATGCTAACTTTCCATCAATCTTATATCAAAGTACAAGTCGATAATTGAGAAAATAATAAATGCAATAAATTCGCATACAACTTACCAACTTTTATGTCACAGTCAAGTGCTTCTGTCTCAAGCCAAAACACATGCCACGTATTTAAATATTTAACGTAAGAAATGTCAATGACAAGCACAAGTTTACCATGGGTACGACCTAAAAAACAAAAATATAGGTTTCAAAAATTGAAATAATTTATATCGACCTGTAAATTTGATTTTGACAAGTAATTACCGAAAAACTTATCACATCATTTTCATAAAATATTTCAAAACCAATCATTTTCTCGATACACCAAATGTAATATTTTAAAATATCTATACCATTTATCAATAATATTCAAATCACATTTTTTTTCTTTTCTTTTTTTATTTATTTATAATTTTAATTTTTTTTATTTTCTTTCTTTCTTGAAAACGGAATTCACACAATCTGTTATTCGAATTAATCTAACCCGACGGGGCTTATTCAGGTTGAATTATTCCGTTATAACCAATGAAAATTTATAATTGAGATTCGAGTTATTCGGATTTAAGTTTAACATGATACGAGTTAACTGAATTTGGTTCACCCAAAAAAGCCTTATTATGAGAAATAAAAAGATAAGTGTGTAATATTTGTTAAAGAAACAAGAAATATATATAAAGAAACTAAAATAATTCTAATTGAGTTTACCTGAAACCGAATGAATTAAGCTTGCTAACCCGAAACCCGACCTTGTTAACTATCCGGGTTAATTCAGATACACGTGAATAAACCGACAAGCTTATTCGGCTTCAGATTGGCTTCCGAGGGTTTGAGTGTTTTTTTGGCTGTCGACATGTTAAAAGTTAAAACCACCTGTTGTGTTGTCTCAAATTTTAAGGCTTTTATTCATTGAAACTTTATGAACCACATTCAATTATCAATCCTTTATTGTATCTTTTCTTTTTACATATATACAAGAAGTGTATCACTTTTGCTACTATAAAGTGATTAAAGTCTGTATGTATGTATGTATTATACAAGTGTGTATAAATATAATCATAGCTCTTAAAAAATCGAGCTACAATGTAAAAAGAATCATAAGCTATGACCAAGACCTAAACTAACACGAATGAATTGTTGCAGCTCTTGATGAATCCCAATTCGCCATCAAATTCGAGCTACTCGTTTCGTGGTACCTATGCATCATACGAATCAATGCTCGAGCTTTCTTACCCGCCTGTGAACCACTACTTGTCGACAACGTGTACAGAAAACCAATCAAGTTATCATTATTCGCTAAAACAGCAACCACTTCATTCCCCAAATTGTTGCATAAGGCTAACAAAATCGACACGCAGTACTCTTTTGCAGCTTGTGACGGGGACGTTTGGAGAGTCTTGATGAGTAATGCTAAAGATGAATCTTTCAAAATTGCGTGTGACCCGTCAAAGCTTTCGGCTAATGTGGCTAGAACAGCTAATGAATCTGTAATGATTTCGGGTTTATCTGAGGTGGATATGATACTTGATAGCAAAGGAACTATACCAGATAAAAGAGCGGCTTCGTGGTTTCGTGGGTAGAGTAAAATCCCGAATAACGCTGCTAAAGAATTCTTTTTACCACAAGTAGTCCCGGTTTTGATCAGTTCAATCAAAGCCGGAATGGCTTCTGGTATTTCTCCAATAAGCCTTTGATACGACTGAACAGACGATAAGTAAAATATCGTTGCAGCAGCAATCTGTTTCGCTTCCTGTTTCAAACCATTTTCCAAAACCTCAACAATCTGTTTCAGTCCATCATGATTTATTATAACCTTCTTCCCATTTGGATGCTTCGATAGCTTCAACAAACCAGCAATCGCGTTTTCTTGAACTGTTGCTTCAGACGACGAAAGTAGTTTCAACAGTAAAGGGATCACTCCAGCTTGGATTAAACAAAACCGATTGTATATATTCGATTTTGCAAGCAATCTGATCTCATAAGCTGCTTTACTCTTCTGTTTCACCGTCCCATTTTGCAATCTTCTCACCAAATACTCACTTAGAAACTTAATCGCCTCAGCAGCCGCAGGACTCCCTGGTAAAATAGTCGAAGAAATATCGCGGCTCTGCTTATGAAACTTCGATATCGGGACCCCATGATCAATACAATATTGCTGAATAACTTTCCTAAGGTTTACATTAGGGACTAACTCTGTTGATGCCAACTTTTCCCCTGTTTTCGGGCATATCAAATTGCCCGATTTCAACCATTTTTGTATCGAGACACGGTCATATGTCTGACCGGTGGAAACAGTCACCGGATCAGTCATTAATTCTAAAGAAATCGGGCATCGGAAATCCTCAGGATTTAAACAGCTGAGGATTTCCAAATTCCCTCTTTCAACTAATTGGTTTTCGTTATATTCGACTAAATTATTTTCGAATAAAACGCCTCTACAATACCTCATAAAACCAGCTAAAGTACCTAACAAATGTATATCACGCTCCCTATTATTATTCTCTGAGCAAATTTCATCATCTAGAAATTTTATTTCATTATGACAATCACTCCAAGTACTAATACGTAAATAATAAAGTACTCGTTTAATCATAATCGAATCAGGCTCAAACCTGTTTTCGAATTGATTCAATATCAACATAACACGCTTCATAGCATACTCGTCATCAGGGTCAACTTGGATATTAGCTTTTCGTGCTTGTTTCGCAATCATTTCGACCAATTCTTTTATTTCTCTCGATAAATCGAATACTTTAAAGTCGAGAATATCGAGCGTGGTTGCAATTGATCTGATCAAATTCGAAAACTGCGTGGCTACAAAGTGAGACTTCATCAATATATAAACTCTAGACCCGTTTCGCGTAACATCTTCTAGCAGAAACAATATCTTTTGTAACGAATGATGAAGTTCGGAAAAACACAGTATAGCTGAATCCGGAAATTCAGCTATACTGTTTTTTTCCATCACTTCGACGAAAAACATATTGAGAATCGATACTTGTCGTATCGACTCACGAGCGTTTCGTCTTTGTGAAGCAAAGAATTTATGCTGGTGACACATGATCGCGTTAGATAACGCGATCAGAGAGCTCACCAGCGTTACTGGATTAACATCTTGACATGGAACAACTGCCGGATAGTTAAAAATCCGACGATTGTTGCGATCAAAGTTTTTGTGCATTGTATATGAAGGAAACCTTTTTTTCAAAGTGTAGCCAAAAATGGTGGGAATAAATGAGTTATCAAATGTTGTATGTTCTTTCGGTTTTGGGGTTTTATAGATGGTTGAAGATTTTTCAAGGACACACGTGGCTATAATCTATGCGCGTCTTAAGATATGGTTGAAAAAAATTGAGTTGACGTTAGAATAGAAGACACGTGTTTGGGTCACGCGGGAAAAAACGATTGGACGGATAGATTTTAATTCTAAAGTGGGAGTTATTTTTTTATATTTTCATGCAGATGTATCGGATATATACAACGTATGTATGTAGTGATGTACTGTATATTGTCACGATTTTAGGAGCCGCAATGAAAAGGCTGCGTTATTAAATCATTTAATTATATTATCGGTAACATAAAATTTGTTTTTTTCTTCATGAAGTCAAAGAAAAAGGTTTTATGGTTATTAGACTATACACAGTAACTGGGTCGACCATGTGGGTGAAGGTAAGTCGCCGAGGGTCACCTTATTGCAGCATGAAAGTCGTCAAAGGCTGGTCACCATCATTTTAGATGAATAGGTCGAGCAGGCGACCAATGCCATTTTAGTGGTTATAAGCCTAAAACAGGGTGAATATAATCAATAGTCTAACTAATTATCAATTAATGTTTACTGGATATTAATTGAGATCATGCTCGGGGATCCCCATCTCCACCCACCCCTCCCTCCCCACCCACCCCTCTCCAACGACTACTCTCACTCCCTCACCCTCTCCACCATCGACCCTCACCCTCCATAGCCGCAATTCTTACCTTCCCCACCGGCGATTCGCAACACCGATTATTTACCCAAATTGATCAGGGCATTGTTTTCTTACTTCTTTTCTGGTATTGATATGGCTAGGTCAAATTTAAATTCAGATCCCAATGGTTGGACCTGGGTTTTCGGAAAAAGAAAAATCAACAATTAAAACCGATTGACAATCCTTTCGTCAAAGATGTGGAAAAAATTGCTACTTCCTTCTACATCACGAATTTTCCAAACTCCATGGATGCCAAGAATTTATGGAAGGAATTTCAACCTTTTGGGCGCATTGTTGATGCTTTCATCGCTAACAAAATATCTAAACAAGGTAAACGTTTCGGGTGTTAGATTTTTGGGTATTCATAATGAAGAGGTTTTTGCAAAATCCCTTTCTAATATTTGAATTGAGAATTATATATCATGTCTTTGTCTCGGTTGCTAGATTCCATCGTCACCCCAAAAGTGACTCGAGTGTTCTTAATAAACCCCATCTTATGAATCAACAATTGCCTAAAACCACTCGTGTTCGCCCGAACTTTATCGTCAATAGCACCTCTACGTTACCCTCAAATAAATCGTATGCTTATGTAGCTCATGCTGAAACAAGTTCAAAAGACACCCTTTCAACCAACCTGGATAATGTCAAGAGTGTTCAGTTATGTGAAGAAGATCTCATCACAGTGGATGACACATCTACAGTGGTTCTAGTTAAAGTGAAAGAGATTGACAAGATTAGCAATATGTATCACGTTTGTAAAACCTGGAAAATCTAAAACCTGACTAAAGACTAAAATACCCTTGGAATCGAAATTTATAAAATACGTAAAATACCTTTATATTATTTAACGAAATTTAAAACTTAACTTACGAATAAATAAAACTTAACGAATATATTACGTGATCGATTTTGGTACGACGAAGATTCAACGTCTCGCGTAAATAATTTGGGTCGTGTTTGTTTTGTGTCGTGTGGACTCAAGAGCCCAAGGGCGTGCGTATGGTTGTGTTCGGTTGGGCCAAGCCGAAAACCCAAGCCCCTCCTAAGCCTAAACCGAAAATACTACTACTATAAATACAATACATAATCACAAAAGTGAAACCTTAGTTTAGCTTTGCCTCTCTTTTCTTTTCTTTGCTCCATTCGGCCGAATACCAACAACCCTTGGTGTCGAGTTTTTGCTTCAACCAAGTCAAGGTATAACATATTCTCGTTTTCTTTTGATGCACCTTAAGTTATTGTATTGTAACTTGTTTCGTTTTGTCGACTTGTGTTTTCCTTTTCTTTGTGTCGAGCCGTATGAAACCAAAACAAGGCAAACCATATGATTTAAACCTTATAAGTATTAAAGAGCTATGTACGTAATATGTATTATTGAATCGGGTCATGACTATGTCGAGTTACATAAGGACCGAACCATATGTCTTATAACCGAACCATGTGTATAATTCGGCTAAGGTGTAAACTCGATAACTTGAATATGTAAAGTACGTAGATGAGTTAAGACTTGCGTAATAACCTATTAGCCGAAACCCTAGATTGAACCAAACCACATATGAGTTTTAAAAGTATATTAAGTAAGTAAAGGTCATGTAAATATAAACCTAGTTTGATATGTAAACCGAATAAGGTATGCCAAACCCAATGGTTTGTGAATCGTGTCTCATATCGTGCATTATTATAAGTCAAGTGAACTTGTAAATGTTAAACGTGAAATTAATACTGAGTAATAAGTATCTTGTATGTCACATAAAATTATAAACGTGTATGGTGAAACATAAAAGGAAAGATTGTTTTATGACGTGTTAAGTTAAGTAACGAGTCATTAAAAGACGTAACATGTAAGTAAATGCATATTAATAAGATATTAAAGAATGAGAAAACCCTAGAACATAAATGAGAGTCGATTAAGGTTTGAAGCTAAGTACATTAATTCGTTATTTCATGTGTGACTTATGACGTTTAAACTATTTTCACATTTAACCCTAAACTTTAATAAATGACATAATGAACCTTAATCTACGATATTGTTTATAAAACATTTAAGTCTCATTTAAATATTAAAACCCTAAAGTATAAAGATCATTTCGACGATTATGGAATCATAAATAACATGTACGACCGTTAATGTGTATAGGTTCTGTGAAGAAGGAGTAATCCTTTGCTTTCCTTGTTTCTACTTTTCGATCATTTGCTTTGGAATAAGGTGCATGATATTCGACCTTTTCGGAAAGGTTCCTTATAACGTTTTCTTTTCGTTAGCTTTTATATTAGGATTTCCTAAGCCTTTGCTATGAACCCTAATGTGTCTATTTGAGTGTTGCTTATCCGAACTTTGATTTTGAATCATAAAACATTTGATTTTGAACTATATGATATGAAACTTTTGATTTTGAAAACATGATTAAACATTTGATAAAGTATGATCTATGTCACTCATGACATTCTAATTTGACCTAAGATAGTTTGACACCGAGCCAATTATTAACTAGTCATGGGGTTCCATGTCCGTGTCGAATGCACTTGACATGACTCTAGGCGATGAGTGAAGTTACGCCACGTCCCTTATCTCGTTATTTGTTATGAGCTCAAATTATATTATATTATCAATGTATGTTTGTGGGGCGTATGGGTGCATCCTAGATCATTATATGTTATATATTATATGTTATATGCTATATGTTATCGATGATTGATGTTGCGTGCATGCGCCCTTCATAACTCGGTAGGTCTCCCTACAAATGTTGCCTTATATGATTATGAATATGTTATGATATGGCATATGTGTTTGGGCTCGAGGTAGTTAGCTATAAAACTTATTCTATTATCACGATTTATAATTTGAAATGATTATGATTTCACTATCTTTCTTTCACTTTATTTCGTATTCGTTCTCGTTTCGTATTCGTTTTGCTTGTATATCATTCACTTTGGGCTTTTGAAGCTCAACCGCATTTCTTTTCTTCCGCGTCAGGTATCTAAGCATTGGAGCTGGGTATTGCTTTGGGATGAGTGCTGTGTGGACTTACCTTAGAGATTTTTAGCTTTAATCTTATGATGCCATTTAAGACTTTATATTTTAGACTTTTCATTTGGAGTTTATTTTTTTCCGCTGGGACCTATGTATTGAAGTCTTTTGACTTGGATTATTTCAATATTTATGTTGAGATTTCTTTTGGATATTTATGTTTGCTTTGATATGACACCATTACTTGTGATTCCTTTACCCTTGTCGGGTCGGGCGTTACAATTTATGGCATCGAGCCTGTGTTTCTGACTTGTAGTCGGGACACATGACATATGGAGCCTAGGTTTTGAGACCTTAGAGCTTAGGATTTGACTGTGAGGATTTGGGTAGAATTTAGGATTCCTTCTGCGTACTTCCATTTCGTATCTCACCTTTGTTCATTTTGCTAATCGTTCGGATGGTTCGAACTCGTACTACCCAGTGGCGTGGATGGAGACGATGATGCTACTAACATGGATGTCTGCGATTGCTAATGCTCTCAACACTCTTTTCCCCGGTCTTACTACACGAGATGATGGAGCAGTGATCGGTAACATTCGTGAATCGGAATGGTGCTTGGGTAGTGGTGGAGGAAATCAACCCGTCGGTATTCACACTTGGCTCGGCGTTTGGTAAGCTCAAGCCTCTTTCGTTTAGCACTTCCGCTACTCCTACTCGAGGCCGAGGACTGGATCACTCATATTGAGAAGTCGTTGAAGTCTTGGGTTGTGGAGATGAGTTTAAGACTCGTTTGGTGCATTCAAATTGGAAGGTGATGCTTTAAATTAGTGGAAGGCACTCAAACAAGCAAGAGGAGGAGATGCTTTTCTTTGTGACTTGTACCGGACCGAGTTTGGACTATCTTCTATAACCGTTACTTCCACGATCTTTGAACGACAAAGGTATGAGAGTGATTATCAAGCAATCTACCGGTTTGATCATGAGAATTCCAATGAGTACATGAGTAGGTTTATGAGGTCAGGTGAGTTTTGTGGGAGCGATTCTTTGGAGATGGTAGGCGTCAAGCTAAGCACTTCAAGTGGGGATGAAGTAGTGGGTGTTGGACCGATTGCTTAATATTGAGTATGAGAATGTGTCGGCTGCAATGACGCACTCGTAACATTGAGATCTTTCATGAGGTTTCGGGTTCCAACAAGCGTAATCCCGATGGTGATCGGATTCAAGGTAGGACTCAAGGCAATGATTATAAGGGAAATTGGTAGGAGTTATGATTCGAGGAATCGGTGGATAGGAGTTATGATCGTGGGTCGGTCCGGGAAGGAATGTTGACATTTGGCGCCAGAGACGAGGAGTCAAGATAATAGAAATCTTTGGTAAGAATGGAAATGATCGTCGAACCAAGGTAACAATAACCAGCGTTACAACAAGGATCGGTCACCGAGGATCAAATCGGGTCGTGCTTGAGGATCTTGGTCAACAGAGGACAATCAAGTTTTGCCTCCCCACCTATTTGTACTACTTGTGGAAAGGCTCATCCGGATAGTGTTTCAAGGCCACTGGTGGTTGTTTTGCTTGTGGCTCATCGCTCACAAGATTAAAGATTGCCCTAAGAAGAACCCGCGATTCACGGAAACTACATCAAGCCGCCGACTACTCTTGGGCGTGTCTATGCTACTACTCGTAACCAAAGTGGAGCGCACTTCGTACCATTACGGGCACTCTTTTCATTGATGATTATGTTGTCTTCGTTTTATTTGATACCGTGCCACACACTCCATTATATCTATCACATTTGCTAAGAAACTTAATATGAAGCTCAAACCGTTAACAAATCACTTATCGATTTCTCGCCTATGAAAAACCACGTGATCATTGATCATAAACACGTTAAGTGTCCTCTTCGTTTTGATGATCGTATTCGCTTTGGTAAATCTGTATCCTCTCGATATGGTCGACTTTGATATCATTCTAGGCATGGATTGGTTGGCTTATCATAGAGCTTCAATTGGTGCTATGCTAGAACGGTGATCTTTGGAGACGTAAAACATCCCGAATTCGTTTATCATGGTTCTCAACCTCTCAAATCATAAGCTCATTTCCGCTATGAAGGCACGGACCATGATTGCTCATGGGTGCCAAGGTTTTCTAGCATCTGTTAAGGACACATCTTTGGAGAGTCCTAACATTGAAAATCTTTTGGTTGTTTGCGAATTACCGACATTTTCCCGATGAACTTCCTGGTCTTCCCCGCCTAGAGAAGTTGAGTTTAGCATTGAGTTAATTCACAGTCTTGAACCGATTTGAAGGCTCCGTGTCGCATGGCACCTATAGAACTGAAGGAGTTGAAGGAGCAATGCAAGAGATGATAGAAAATGGATTTATTCGCCCAAGTGACAAGTTCGTTATTGTTTTCATCGACGACATTTTAGTTTACTCCAAGTCCGAAGAAGAGCATGAAGAACATCTCCGGATAGTTTTGGAGATTTTGAGGAAGAAGAAGTTGTCGCCAAATTTTGAAGTCGAATTTTGGTTGAGACAAGTCGCTTTCCTTGGTCATATTGTATCGGTGATGGTATCACCATGGATCCGTCTAAAGTTGAGGCTATCACTAAATGGCCAAGACCTCGACGACGATCGAGGTCGGGAGTTTTCTAGGACTTCTTTGGTTACTACAGACGTTTTGTTGAAGGTTTCTCTCGCTTAGCTCTACCCCTAACCCAACCGATGAGGAAAGGTGAAAAGTTTGTATGGACGGACGAGCGAGAGAAGAGTTTTGAAGAGTTGAAGCGGAGATTGGTGTCGGCTCTATTTTGACTCTTCCAACTGGTTCGGAGGATTTCAAATTCTGATGGCGCATCTAAGAAAGGATTGGGTGTGTTTTGATGCAACATGGAAAGGTAATAGCTTATGCTTGAGGCGCTAAAACCTTATGAGGAGAATTACCCAACTCATGACCTTGAGTTAGGCTGCGAAGGTGTTCGCGTTGAAGATCCGGAGACATTACTTGTATGGAGAGCGTGTGATATATTCATCGATCATAAGAGTCTCAAGTATATTTTCACTCGAAAGGAACTTAACATGAGACAAAGAAGATGGTTAGAACTTCTTAAGGATTACGACACCAACATTAAGTACCATCCGGTAAGGCTAACGTAGTTCTTGACGACTTAGCGAAATCGGGCATTCTTGCAAGTATCAAGATTGAGCCTAAGATTTTGCGTGACTTAGAAAGTTTGGATGTTGAGTTGTGTATACGAGGTTTTGATGGATAATGGGCTAGTATGAAGGTGGAATCGAACCTTATACTACAAATTAAAGCTCGAAAGATGACGGTTTGTGGGCCGTGGCGCAAAATGTTGAAGAAGGTAAGCGAGACGGAGTTTAAGGTTGATAATGACGGTATTGTATGGTATGGAGATAGGCTTTGTGTTCCCAATGATCGGTGCCATTGAGAAAGTTATGATGAAGCTCATAGTTCTCCTTTCACTATCCATCCCGGTTCTACCAAGATGTATAGGGATTTGAAGCGATACTTTTGGTGGAGCGGCATGAAGCAAGATGTGGCGACGTTTGTGTCGAAGTGTATGATTTGTCGGCAGGTTAAGATTGAACATCAAAGGGCTAGTGGATTATTACTGACCATTGGATATTCCAACATGGAAGTGGGATAAGATATCTATGGATTTTGTGATTGGACTACCTCTTACTCGGAAGAAGCATGATGCGATTTGGGTAGTTGTTGATCGACTAACCAAATCGCTCATTTCTTGCCAATCGAAAAGGATTATGGTATTGGTAAATTGGCGGAGATTTTTCAACAAGAGATCGTTAGACTTCATGGTACTCCGGCATCTATTGTGTCCGAGCGGATCCGCGTTTTACTTTTCGTTTACGGAAAGGTTTGCAAAAGCTTGGGGTACTCGACTTAACTTTAGTACGGCATTTCATCCTCAAACGGATGGTCGATCGAGAGGACTATTCGGACCTTAGAGGATATGCTAAGGGCTTGTGCTTTAGAATGGACCGCGGTTGGGATGAATATTTATGTTTAGTAGAGTTTGCATACAACAACAGTTGGCATGCTAGCATTAAAGCGACACCGTTTGAACTTCTTTATGGAAGGAAATGTAGAGCACCTATTTGTTGGGATGAAGTAGGTGGCGCTTAATTGAAGGTCCGGAAATGATTGAGATTACTAATGAGAAAGTAGTCATTGCTAGAGAAAAGTTGAAGGAAGCTAGGTCTCGTCGGAAGAGTTATCTTGACAAGCATCGTCGTGATTTAGAATTTCGGGTTGGAGATCGTGTATTTTGAAAGTTTCGCCGTTTAGAGGTGTGAAACGTTTTGGAATCAAGGGCAAGCTCGGTCCTCGATTTATCGGACCTTTTGAAATTCTAGAGCGTATAGGAGAAGTTTCGTGTCGATTAGCACTTCCGCCTCGGTTATCGCATGTTCATGACGTTTTCCATGTATCACTCTAAGGGATACAACTATCATCCGTTACGTTGCTTCTTATCCGTTTGATCAAATTCAATCCGATATGTCTTTATCGAAGAACCGGAAGCTATTTTAGAAAGACAAGAAAGAGTTATGAGAAATAAAGTCATTCCGTTCGTTAAAATTCTTTGGAAAAATCATCCGGAACGTGAGGCTACTTGGGAAACCGAGGAGTCGATGCGAGCTAGTTATCCTCATTTCTTTGAATAGTTTGGTATGTTCTCATTTCGTTTTCGTTTCGTTTCATTTCAATTTTCGAGGACGAAAATTTTTTTCTAGAGGGGAAGAATTGTAAAACCTGGAAAATCTAAAACCTGACTAAAGACTAAAATACCCTTGGAATCGAAATTTATAAAATACGTAAAATACCTTTATATCATTTAACGAAATTTAAAACTTAACTTACGAATAAATAAAACTTAACGAATATATTACGTGATCGATTTTGGTACGACGAAGATTCAACGTCTCGTAAATAATTTGGGTCGTGTTTGTTTTGTGTCGTGTGGACTCAAGAGCCCAGGCGTGCGTATGGTTGTGTTCGGTTGGGCGAGCCGAAAACCCAAGCCCTCCTAAGCCTAAACCGAAAATACTACTACTATAAATACAACACATAATCACAAAAGTGAAACCCTAGTTTAGCTTTGCCTCTCTTTTCTTTTCTTTGCTCCATTCGGCCGAATACCAACAACCCTTGGTGTCGAGTTTTTGCTTCAACCAAGTCAAGGTATAACATATTCTCGTTTTCTTTTGATGCACCTTAAGTTATTGTATTGTAACTTGTTTCGTTTTGTCGACTTGTGTTTTCCTTTTCTTTGTGTCGAGCCGTATGAAACCAAAACAAGGCAAACCATATGATTTAAACCTTATAAGTATTAAAGAGCTATGTACGTAATATGTATTATTGAATCGGGTCATGACTATGTCGAGTTACATAAGGACCGAACCATATGTCTTATAACCGAACCATGTGTATAATTCGGCTAAGGTGTAAACATGATAACTTAAATATGTAAAGTACGTAGATGAGTTAAGACTTGCGTAATAACCTATTAGCCGAAACCCTAGATTGAACCGAACCACATATGAGTTTTAAAAGTATATTAAGTAAGTAAAGGTCATGTAAATATAAACCCTAGTTTGATATGTAAACCGAATAAGGTATGCCAAACCCTAATGGTTTGTGAATCGTGTCTCATATCGTGCATTATTATAAGTCAGTGGACTTGTAAATGTTAAGCGTGTAATTAATCGAGTAATAAGTATCTTGTATGTCACATAAAATCATAAGCGTGTATGGTGAAACATAAAAGGAAAGATTGTTTTATGACGTGTTAGGTTAAGTAACGAGTCATTAAAAGGCGTAACATGTAAGTAAATGCATATTAATGAGATATTAAAGAATGAGAAAACCCTAGAACATAAATGAGAGTCGATTAAGGTTTGAAGCTAAGTATATTAATTCGTTATTTCATGTGTGAGTTATGACGTTTAAACTATTTTCACATTTAACCTAAACTTTAATAAATGACATAATGAACCTTAATCTACGATATTGTTTATAAAACATTTAAGTCTCATTTAATTATAAAACCCTAAAGTATTAAGATCATTAAATATACTAAGTATGAGCGCCAAATATTAAAAGATCATTTCGACGATTATGGAATCATAAATAACATGTACGACCGTTAATGTGTATAGGTTACGTGAAGAAGGAGTAATCCTTTGCTTTCCTTGTTTCTACTTTTCGATCATTTGCTTTGGAATAAGGTACAGATTATTCGACCTTTTCAGTAAAGGTTTCTTATAACGTTTTCTTTTCGTTAACTTTTGTATTAGGATTTCCTAAGCCTTTGCTATGAACCCTAATGTGTCTATTTGAGCTGTTGCTTATCTGAACTTTGATTTTTAAATCATAAAACTTTTGATTTTGAAAACCTGATTAAACATTTGATAAAATATGATCTATGTCAATTATGACATTCTGATTTGACCTAAGATAGTTTGACACCCGAGCCAATTATTAACTAGTCATGGGGGTTCCATGTCCGTGTCAGTAATGCACTTGACATGACTCTAGGGCGATGAGTGAAGTTACGCCACGTCCCTTATCATTATTTGTTATGGGCTCAAATTATATTATATTATCAATGTATGTTTGTGGGCGTATGGGTGCATCCTAGATCATTATATGTTATATATTATATGTTATATGATGTATGTTATCGATGATTGATGATGCGTGCATGCACGCCCTTCATAACTCTGGTAGGTCTCCCTACAAATGTTGCCTTATGTGATATGAATATGTTATGATATGGCATATGTGTTTGGGCTCGAGGTAGTTAGCTATAAAACTTATTCTATTATCACGATTTATAATTTGAAATGATTATGATTTCACTATCTTTCTTTCACTTTATTTCGTATTCGTTCTCGTTTAGTATTCGTTTTGCTTGTATATCATTCCTTTGGGCTTTTGAAGCTCGGCCGCATTTCTTTTCTTCCGCGGCGGTATCTAAGCATTGAGCTGGTATTGCTTTGGGATGAGTGATGTGTGGACTTACCTTAGAGATTTTAGCTTTGATCTTATGATGCCATTTAAGACTTTATATTTTAGACTTTTCATTTGGAGTTTATTTTTCATTGGGACCTATGTATTGAAGTCATTTGACTTGGATTATTTCAATATTTATGTTGAGATTTCTTTTGGATATTTATGTTTGCTTTGATATGACACCATTACTTGTGATTCCTTTACCCTTGTAGGGTCGGGCGTTATGACTTTTGTACGTCAAAGAAATTGGTACTTGGAGCATTCATATCTCAAAAGAACTTGACTCAAATGATTTTGATGACGATTGTGATTTTGAGGAACGTCGATCAACTAATGAAGATGTAGACCCAAATGCGGCTCTTGATGATTATGTTCAACAGAGTGTAGAAAAGGAAGATGTTCTGAAAGAGCCCTCACAGGTAAACCACTCAGAAGGTTCTACCTCTACCTTTCTAAGAAAGATGCTACAAACAACGAAGAGGCTACTACACTAATAGCAGACGATGGTGTTATTCCCCTAACAGAAGCTATAAATAACGAATACATTGCTACAAACAATGACAAATCTGTTGAAGAGGATACCTCGGATATCTCCAAACCCCCTGGATTTGAAAATTTCATCAAGGAGAACAAAGATTGTGCTAGATCGTCCAATTCTTCAAGAACAGGTAAATGTTCCACTTCTTTTGGTAACTACAAAAGAAAATAGTTGAAAGGTTTTTCTTTTATAGATGAATTGAATAGAATGATTGAAGTAGTTGGGGCTCTTGGTTATGATGTTAGAGGATGTAAAAATCCCTTAGGCGGATGATTAATGGAATAGGTGTGTCGATGGTTGACAAATGAACATTCTTTCTATTAATATTCGGGGCTCTAAGAAGCGTAGGAAGCGAGTTTGGATCAAAGATCGCACAATATCCATATCCTTCGGGTTCAAGAGACAAAGATGACCAAAATGGAACTCTTCAAGAAAGATCTATGTGGGGAAATTTCAACTTCGATTGTGCATGTAGTATGGCGAGAGGTAGATCCGGTGGTTTAGTTACTATATGGAACCCCAATGTCTTCCTCAAAGAGAGAATGTGGTGTGGTGATAATTACATAATAATTGAGAGAGAGCGAAGAATTCATGGAGGACTTCTACATCTTCAATGTGTACGGCCCTCAAAATCAACCGGATAAATCAATCTTATGGTCTTTTTTACGTAATTTTATTCTAAATCATCCTGGTAAAGTTATCTTATTTGGTGATTTGAATGAAGTTAGGAATGAATCGGAAAGATTTGGCTCTATTTTCTCTAGTGTAGATGCGGCTATTTTCAACGATTTCATTCACTTACCTTGGTTTGATCAATCTTCCCATGGGCGGTAGAATTTTTACTTGGATGAACAAGGTTGGTTCTAAGATGAGTAAGTTAGACCGGTTTCTTATTTCGGATGATGTTTTTCAAAACATACCGAATTTAGAGGTTGTTGCTCTTGATAAAATGTGGTCTGATCATAATTCGATTCTTTTCCATTCCAAGAAATCTGACTTCGGTCCGACCCCCTTCAAAATCTTTCACTCTTGGTTTGATCGCCTTGATTTTGAAGAAGTTGTCAAAGAAAAGTGGGCTGCTATCTCAGGTGAAATATTGGGGTCTACAAAACCTCTTCATACCAAACTTAAAGAACTTAAATCTCATCTTAAACTTTGGTATTTTCACACTAAAGAGATCGACTTAAGCAGGTAAAAGTCTATATTGGCTGACTTACGGGATTTGGAGCAAAAAATGGATGATGGTCGCGCTTCTGATGAAGATAAAGCTAACCGTGTCATCAGGCTGCAAGATCTCGATAACCTTGAGTGATGATGTACCCTCCGAATAGCTCGAAGGAAACTCCTTCGAGACGTGTCGAAACCCTTCTATTCGAAGGCCCAAATTAGGTCTCCAGAATATTCATAGGCGTCAAACAATTCGTTATCACGAAGGTTACCTCAGGGGAATTCGCCATTCGAAGCCCTAAGCCCTTCGGGGTACGGTTGACGAAGGAGTAATTGATAGGAGAACCTCGACTTGGTCAAACTCACGATCTCCTCTCTTCCGGCTTCCCGCCAAGTTTGAGAACGTGGTCACTAAGCCCTAGCGGTTACCCACAAACATGGGACGCCCCCATGATCTTCGACATTTACGTGAAGTGCCTCTAACCCTATTTCTTCCACTATAAATAGGTTGGACGGGCAATGGATTATGGTATGCTCATTTCACACTCATCTCTTTACTTACACACTTATACAACCATAACTCATACTTACTCTCATGGGAGGTGGTTCGCGAGGTCCCAGCCAAGCGTAATCACTTAACGTAGTGTCTTCGTATTTCTTATTCTAAGGTGAAAGACAAGTCTTTGCTGGAACATACACACCTCATAACTTTGATCATCATCGAAGCCTGGTAGTGCAATCTATTGTACGATCATTGAGAAAATGGATTCGATGGATTTAGCTCAAAATGCGAGAGTAAAATGGTAGGTGGAGGGTGACGAAAACTCTAAATTCTTCCATGGCCTCATTAACTCTAAGAGAAATTCTCAAATGATTCACGGTATGCATGCGAGGAATGTGGTTATCCGAACCAAAAGATATTAAAGAGGCTTTCGTTAACTTCTACAAGGACAAGTTTAGTTGTCACGATTCACAAGTTTCTTTTCCACCAATTATACAAGCTCATCATCTTAACGCATCGATCCGGATTTTCTTGAGGCCTTTGTCTCTATGGACGAAATTAAAATGGCGGTGTGGGATTGTGGTAGCCATAAAGCTCCGTGTCCGGATGGTTGTATCGTTTATGTTCATTAAAAGATTTTGGGATCTTTTGAAGCATGATATTCAGGAGTTTGTGGTTAATTTCTTCTCTGTTGGTATGTTCCCTCAAGGTGTTAATTATGCCTTCATTACGCTTATTCCCAAGGTGTCTAATCCTTTGTTTATCAAAGATTATAGACCTATTTCTCTTATTGGTCTCCATAACAAGATTGTTGCAAAAATTCTAGCAAACAGATTGTCTAAGGTCATTGATTCTATCATTAGTCCCGAGCAATCTGCTTTTATTTCGGGTCGTCAAATTCTGGATGGTCCTCTTATTCTTAGCGAGATTATTGATTGGTACAAGAAAGCAAAAGAAGCTTATGCTTTTCAAAGTTGACTTCAAAAATCCTTCGACTCTATTAGTTGGAGGTATCTTGATTATGTTCTTGACAAGATGGGATTTGGTATTAGATGGCGACTTGGAATAAAAACGACAATGTCGGCTAGGACTTCTATCCTCGTTAATGGAAGTCCTACTTCGGAGTTCTCTTTAAGGAGAGGCTTGCGGCAAGGGGATCCTTTGTCTCTTTTCTTATTTATTATCGTCATGGAAGGTCTTCATATGGCCCTTAACGACGGTATGACAACCAATATGTTTCATGGTGTTAAGATTAGCCCCTCGAATATCCATCTTTCCCATCTTTTCTATGTTGAAGATGTTATTCTCCTTTCTGAGTGGAACCAAAATGATATGGAAAACAATATTTGGATTCTTAACGTTTCCCACATTGCTTCTGGCCTTAAGATTAACATTCACAAATCGAATGTTTTGGCGTTGGAGTTTCGAATAACGAGATTGTTTCCATGGCTGCTTGTACTGGTTGTAAAGCGGGGTCTTTACCTTTTTCTTATCTTGGTTTACCCATCGGTTCGATTATGAATCGAATAGAGAATTGGCAAATCCTCATAGATCGTTTTAAAGCTAGAATGTCAAGTTGGAAAGCTAACCTCCTTTCCATGGAGGTCGTCTTACTCTCATCAAATCCATGCTAGGAAGTCTTGGTATATATTATTTCTCCATTTTCAAGATCCCAAAATGGTTATTAGATCTCTTGAAAGCTTGCGTGCCATTTTCTTTTGGGTGGTCATGAGAACACCAAGAAACTAGCTTGGGTCAAATGGTCGAATATTCTTGCTTCTCTTGATAAAGGTGGCCTTGCCGTTGGAAGCCTTAAATCTTTCAATAAAGCGCCTCTTGAAATGGAGACGACGGCTCTTTAAAAATCCGAATGCCTTATGGGTTCAAGTGGTTAAAGCTTTACATGGTGAGAAAGCGGTATGGATCTTGAGGCTGCCAAACGAATGGGATTTGGGCTAAAATTGTTGGAACAATTAATCATATTCATTCGAGTGGTATTGTTCCCCTTAACTCCATTCGTTTTAAAGTTGGTGATGTCTCGTCTATCCGTTTTTGGAAGGATATTTGGTTAGGAGATGAGCCTCTTTTCATTAGATATAATACATTATTCTACCACAACAACGACAAAGATTGCTTTATTCGTAAACGTATTAATATTGGCTCTTGGGACTGGAATTGGAGCAGGCCGATAACTACGGGTAGATCGAAGACTGAATTTGATAAGCTTATTCTCGACATTGCAAATCTGGGAAGTGAAGAGATGGCTGATTCTGATTCTTGCGTTTGGAGTCTCTCCAATGATGATTCTTTCTCGGTGAATATGGTTAGGAAACATATTGATGAGCTTACTCTCCATACGCTATGTCCTAGCACTCGGTGGTATAAGACGATCCCTAAGAAGGTAAACATCTTCATGTGGCGGATGACTGTTAGATAGACTTCCTAACCGATTAAACTTGTCTTCCCGTGGTTTAGACCTGGATTCGATTGATTGTTTGGTTTGTAATAGGTCAGTTGAATCAAATGCTCATATCTTTTTCACATGCGACACGGCTGCTGCTGTTTGGTGTCTTATTCGATCATGGTCTGGTCTTTCCTTCCCAAGTTTCTGCTCATGTGAAGACTGGGTCAGTCGGTTCGATTCGTGGCATGCTCCCAAGGACAAAAGTCTCATGCTTATTCCATCTTGCGCTACTTATTGGATTCTTTGGCGTTTAGAAACAATATCACTTTCAACTCTCACTCTATGAGGAAAAGTGATATTTTGATTTTATTTGTCTTGCTTTTTTCTTGGGTTAAATATAGAGGTAATTTTTGTAATAGCTGGAACGATTGGTTACAATCGCCTTTATATTTCTAGTGCCTTGCTAGTTTCTCTTCTTTTATAATATCCTCAGCCGTTCAAAAAAAATTTGGAATCATGTTATCACTTTTTAAAGTAATCTATTCGACCATAATGCTGGGTATCACGAATATCTACTTGGGATAAGACCAAATGTGTGTTAGTGATTTAGGCACAAATAAATAACCCTTGCGTATCCAAGTGTTTAGTTCTCTGTGTATATACCTTCATGCATTTGTGTTGATCTCTATTTATACTAGAGATCACTCAAACCCTAGTTAATGGAATTATGAGTGATTAACGGTTCATTAATCATCACATAATTAGCCTCCATAATAGTAGGGATTAGTGGTTACACGACCAATTAAACGTGGTCATTAACGCAATTATAACCGCCACTTGAATAGGTCAAAACCGTTAAAGTTTACTAGTTCAGTCTCAGCAGTCATTCCTTCAGTCTCACTGAGTGATCAGCTAACCCACTGATGGGCATACAAGCTGAGACACTAAGTTCTGAAGAGACTCACTGAAGAGAGTAAGACTCTCTGATGAGATCACCCACTAAGAATACTTCCTCTGATGAGTTACTCCCTAATGAGATCCAGTTACTTCTAATCTCATCAGCCTGATGAATACCATTCAATCCGGAATGTCACTTCCTGAGGAGTGAACTCACTTGACTTCATCAGAGACCTAAACAACATGTTAAGTGTCACAAGTCCGAACTTACAAATTAGTGTTATATCACATGATAAATCATCGAACTCTTATACCAAAAAAATTTGTCGCAAGTATATAAAATATAATTAAAAGATATACCATGCATATTGAAATTTATAATCGTGAAATTTATTATGTCTAACGATTAACATGTTTTGAGATATATTAGTTTCAAAAAGATAGTGAAAGGGTTTCAATTAAAAAAAATATATGTGATGAGATAGATAACGTGGGTGTTTTATTTCAGTTAAAAATAAGTTGATAATATCCGTATTTCTAATAGTCTCTAAGAACGAAAGGTATCGTGAAGAGGAAGAGCTCGCCGTTGTGACGTGGCGGCTCTTCATTCCTCTTCGTTTCTCGCTACCACACCCATCCTGCTCTTTGTTGCTCATCGTTTGAACATTCGTCGAGGAAGTGAAGCACAAAAGACAAACGAGTTTTGCAGATGACTGTTTAATAAAGTTGTTTTTTTTTTTAATTTTTAAACACACTTTTACATTATAAATATTACCTCACTTAAAAAAAATTTATACAACTACTTTTTCAAAACGCTTAATTTTAACCGATAAATATGAGTGATTCATCCTATTGTGGTGGTATGTCTGATCTTGATGATATAGTTGAAATGGAGATGATTATGCAACAATATCGATATGAGCAATCGTTACAAGAACAAGAAGTTCGAAAGTTCAAACCGTAATTACATCTACCGTGAAAATTCCGTATTTAAATGGCGACAAGAAAGTGCTCGAAAAGACGTTGAAAGAGCCTTTGGTGTCCTCCAAGAACGTTGGCATGTTATAAACCGACCGACGCATGCTTCAATTGTCAACAAGTTACAAAAAGTCATGTACATGTGCATCATATTGCATAACATGATTTCAAAAGATCAAAAATTTGTGATATCCGAAATGAGCTAGATTTATATTTTTCCGTGAGTTAATTTTCAACGAGCATGGATCGAGCGATGCGAAGTGCAATGAAAAAAAAACTAAAAAACTCCGTGATAAACAAACACACGCAAGGCGTCAACGGAATATTATTGAGCATGTTTGACAACAACATCTAGAACATTAACAAAAATAATTAATTAATTAGTTTCTTTATAATTTGATGCATTTTTTTATTTTTTTGTGTTTCATAAGTTTTGTATTTTTTTCTCGTATCGTATTGTATTTTATTTGAATGAAATGAATTTAGTTTGTTTGAAAAATTAAAGAAAAAATAAAACTGGGGATGAGTGGGCCCAAATGAATAGTTTGTTTTGTGTTATTATCATGGTTCTAAATGTGCGTCATGGCACCACCAACTGTAAAGGAGCGTTTTAGCGTGAGATGAGGCATGGAGATGTTCGAAAAGACGCTGCGCAGTATGTGACGCTTTTTTGAATTTAATTACGATGAAAAAGATTTTTTTTTTTTTTTTAAATGAAGAAAATTACACGTATAAGGATAGTTTAATGAATTGGTTCTTTATTATAATATTTTTTGTGAACTCGATATATACGAAATATAATATATAATATAAAAATTATAAATATTTTCATATTTTTTATCGCTTTAAGTCGCGCCTTAAAACCTTAAAGCTTTATCATAGCTTTTAAGAAGTGAAGTTTAATCATATCGTCACGTTATGTCTCACGCTATCTATAATCATGGTAATGATACAAGAGATATTTTGAAAATGTAGTGTTAAAACGAGATGTCGCCGGTAGAGCATGAATTTCACCACACCTGTGCTCTAATAACTCAACTGTTATTATATACTTTCAATGATTTAAGGTACGAAGTACAAGATAACCAAAGTATCTACATCTATTTTTACGACCAATAGAAGTACGCCAAAAAGTTTGTTGAGTGAGGGAAGTTAATTGGGTCCCACAGATTGCCGACTTTCAAAGGGACACGTGGATGAAAGATAGTGACGTGTTGCTTGGGAATTTGGGAAAGTGTGACCAAAGCTCCAAGCAATTGTAAGGAAAGAGGCTTGGATATGTACAACTCGACTCAACTTATTACGTGTAATTTAGTTATCAATATAATTAATTAACTAGTTTAATAATGTAAAGATGAGGTGTTGTTTAAGGATTAGTAAAAGTATGTTATTAAATTTGTCATCTGACACTTGGAACTTTGATTATTGTCAAATTATAAATTGATGTCATCCCTCATGACTTGACTAATACGGAGTTGAGAGGTTACTTCGTATTTTGTTTTACAGTTTGAATTAATAATTCGTTTGTGTCATCCATGATTATAAGAATTTTAATGGCTTAAACTTGCCTCCAAGTGAGCCTTCAATCTCCTTCATTTTCACCGTCGCGTCGCCTTCTCTCTCTCTAACGACCTTCGATTAGGTCTTTTGAAGAAAGCGACCAAGATTTTTTTTTTTTTTTTTTTTTTTTTTTAAGCATTTTTAACAAAATAAAATTTCATTAATAATTAAAATGTTACATGATAATTCTAATAAAATAAAAACATTACGAAACTTATTAAAACATTACAACACTTATTAAAAATCTAAGTTGTGGCGATCGAGTCTTTGATTTCCTTCATTTTTATTGTTGTAGTACGGACAAAGATGAAATTATTGGCGTGCGATAGAATATGATGTCTTTATCATATTTCTTTGTCATTTCAAATTCAAGTTTTTCTTGTTCTAGTGCCAATCTTTGTCTTCCCTTTCGATTTCTTTTGCACCACTCCAACTCCTTTTGCCTTTGATCCACTTCTTTCTTCTTCAAATCATAGTATCCGTCTGACACTCCTTCTTCTGCTCGAATGCCTTGGACTCAATGTTTTTCCATTTCTGAACACCTTCCATATAGCTAGCTTTGGAACGCTCGAAGATTTCTTTTATTCTTCTTAGCGGTATCACGACCAATTTGTCGCCAGCACGTGCACGTGCACATCCGAGTGCACATCCGAGTCGGTTTCGAAGTCCTTGCTTTTTCCGACTCTCATCTTGGCTTAAAAAGCCAAGATCTCATTATCCTTCCAAACCGAATGGTCCTCAAAATTTCCCAACAATGTTCCAATACAAACGCATGATTACACACTACTTGGTATTCATCACACGCTGCCTATAAACAAGGAGGTCATTCTCACCACTTCAGTAATTCTTGTAAGCATTGTTGTAAATGGCACAAAATTGACCAACTCTAGGACGAATCCTATTTTTCCACTTGGTAATGATAGAGTTGTACGTTCTTTCTGCACCAACCTCCTTTTCAAAGTAAGCAATGACTTTCTGCCAAAATCCCTTAGCATTTTGGTTGTTTCCCGTTATACTATTCTCGGATACATCACACCAAGCATTGCACAACACGATCTCTTCTTCCTTTGTCCAAAGCGACGAATCATTCTTGGTTTCTTTCTCGACAACCTTCTTCTTCGCCTTTGTAGCTCGTTTTTTCGGTTTGACCGGTTACGTCTCTTCCGAAATAGTCTTCTCCTCATCATTCGTAACCGAATCGTGATACGATCCATGTGCCGAACCTTGACCCGAACCGTGATACTCTTGAGTCGGATAATCCGAACCGGTTCCAACATAAAAATCAAGATTGGTGTATAATTGTTCTTTGAAATCAAAAGCATCAAGATTGATACGTTAACCGGAGAATATTGTTGATAATTTGAATATGAAGACGTTGATGAATCCATTGTTAGACGATACACCGATTCGGGTGAGCAATACATAGATTGTTGGCTTTGACGGGAGTGGCTTTGTTGTTGTTGTTGTCGGATGTTTTGATACGGTAGAACAAATGGACGATTTATAGGATGGTTTATAAAAAATGAATTGTTAGTTTGTTGTTGTGGAGATTGTTGGGATTGATAATCGAAAGAAGCGGGTCGGAAATTGATGCTTGGTGAGACACCGGTTAACTGGAAATTCGGATCCAGAGTTAAAATATGCGGGACGTTTTGTGCCAATCGGGATTTTCGGCCTTTTTGTTGTGGTGTTTTCTTAGACATTTTGATAGAGATGATTATGAGATTTTTGATAGAGAAGATTGCGAGATTTGTGAATTTAATGTGTAAATATGTTGTGCATTTATAAGGTAGTTTAGTAGATTTTTTTTTAAACCCACAAACGGTCGAATTTAAGTGTAACGGTAGGTTTTTTTTTTTTTTTTTTTTTGAACAACTTTTGCAACGGTAGGATTATTAATTCCCCACCCACATTTTTTGCATATTAAATGTCCACACAATTCGATCGCATATACGACCGAGATGGGTAAATATTGTTGCTCGATCGATTTCCCACACTAATGTGATCGACAGGTGATCGATCGAACCACCTTACTGCGTCCAGCCTTATATATGGCTTGAATTTTCGTCATTAAAGTGGCTTACTTGTTAGACGACTTGGTGTCTTTATTAAGGTTTTGAGGTGTTCGAAACTCAATAGATAAAAGGGATGGTCATAGTAAGAGTTCGAAAATAATAACGGAAATACATTGATTTGGTCTCGTATATGTAAATAAAACACCTTACTGTATTTTTGAGCAATCTGAATAAAGAAATTTTGTGTTACTTGTACTAACGAGTTTATTTAGTTTTAGATAAGAGGATAGTTATTTTACATATTAAATTTTTTTTACGTATCAAGAAACTTATTCTCACCTTTCATATGAAAAGAAATCAATAGTTGAGATTATAAGCATTCTTATATTTCATCTATTTTATAATTTAAATATCTCTTAAACCTTAATCGTTAATCGAAAATAATTACAATATCACGACGAGCATTTAATTATCTTGAAATGAGCGAGCACTTTGATATACTTTCGGCAAAAAAACTTTTGTTCTCGTTTTCACTTTTTGTCATTTTTTCCCATTTTTCGTTGTTAAAACTTTGATGAGAAATCACATGTGATTAAACACTACTTTGAATATTCTAATAATATCAAATGTGATATTAGTATTAAATCATATTTGATATGTAATAAAATCATATGTGATTTAACACCAATATCACATGTGATTTTATTACTATATTCAAATTAGTATTTAACCATATATGATTTCTTCATGCAAATTTCAAATAACGAAAAAACAAAAAAACCGTTGAAACAGGTGAAAAAAATGAAAAAAAAAACAAAATTTTTCGAAAGTACATCAAAGTGCCTATTATAGAAAGATGGTTAAATGCTTGTCGTGATTGTATATTTTTTTCGCTTAACGATTAATGGTTTAAAATATATTAATATTTGGAAAAAAAATGAAAATGAGTTTTTTAAATTGTTGAAATTAATCTCATCAATTAGATCAAATAAAAATGCAGGTGAAGATTGATCCCTTGATATGTGAGAAAAAATTTGATATGTAAATGATTTTAATCTTTAGATGAATAGACAATTAAAAATGATGTATTATCCTACTTGAAATAATTACTCCTCCAAAATAGTTGTTCTTTTTTTACTTTTAAAGTTTATTTTTCAAAATATATGAATAAATTAGGTCTTAAATGTATTTTTATTGGTATAATTTTCATCGGTATTATATAACACAAATAAAAATATTTAAACGAAAATTGTAAAAAAAAACCCTTAAAATTTAAAAAAGAACAATTATTTTGAGACGTGAAAGAGTACATATTTGCATATATCTCCTATTTGTGATTACTTTTTCATACACATAACCTAACTTTTACGAATTATCACTTTATGTTATATATTGTATTCACAAGTAATCAGTCATATGGTTAAAAAGAAAGGATAAAATTGTAACACCCCAAAATCACAAAGTGACGGAAGACTATTTGGGGTATTACGTGAGGATCATAGTCTGAAGTTATAGAAAAGCGACTCTAAAGAGACGTTTTAATAAAAAGTAGTTACCATTTCATAAATCTCAAAGTTTAGGAACACAAAAGAAATACCACATGTTTTGGAGTTACACAAAGATAGTTTAAATATTTATGAAATGATAACTTTAAGTGAAATTGACACCACTTCAAGTGTCCCACGACGTCCGCTCACGCCTTCATGAAATTCTAATTTGTACCGAGATGAGCATGCTTAAAAGTCAACAAAAGTTGAGTGATATTCATAGGTTTAAATAATAAGTTGAACACAAGTAAGAGATGATAATTGCTTGAATACAATCACCATGGAAAACATAGATTATTATTATGCGCTAAGCTCATGACACCAAACTAATCGCATACACCTAATTCTTGGCGTAAGTAATAATATTGCCCTTAGAGATGGAATTGCCAATTCCATAGTTAACCAAATATAGTGCGCCCGGTTATTTCCGATAACCGAGTCGGGTCGTTAATTCCCATAGTACTATCCATGATATTCGCTTCACTAGCAAGTGATTAATGGTTCATGATGTAAGGGACTTATGGCGTGCAACTTAGGCTATAATAATAATGATCGGATAAGCATCTGCTTTAAGAAAAGACTTGTGTTCTAGTTTATAGCATGTATCTCCTCGCGGGTTTGAAAGAAATAAGTAAAGGCGAGGCTATGAACTCACCTTAGCAAGTGGTATCCGGTAGTGTAAGATCAAGTAATATGAGCACGAGTGCCGTCACGCGACCTATAATTAGCATGGCAAGTCTTAGTTTATTGTTTTTATCCACGGTTTAATGTATTTAAACGGTTGAAGCATTCCAGAGTTTGTGTTTAATAACGCTTATGTGCAATGGTTAAGTTTAAATAAGTTTCAAATGCTTATAAGTCTTTAGCTCTTGAAATAGTTTTACTGAAACATTCGTATAAGAGTTGGCTCGAGTATTTTTATTAAAGCGAAATAGTTATGAATCAACTTCTATTTATTGGATTTTAGTTTTGAAAAGTATATATATATATGTACAATATATATTTTTATCTAAGTTGCGAGAAAATATTATATTTAGAAAAGTATAATATTTTCTAGTTTATACAAATGTGGTTGTCAAAATAGAATATGTAAAATTTTATTTATGTGACGAAGACTTGTAGAAAATATAAGTTTATTACCTTTTAGAAATTTTAGGATAGGAAGCGTTAAGTGTAGATCTTGGAGGCCCAAGGTTGTAAAGGTTTATATAAGTTTCATATTTTATAAGCATTTTAAGAAGATGTGTTAAATGGTTCAAAGTAGAGGTGGAAATAGTATTAGTTTACAAAGGTCTTGAGTAGTTTGAGGAAAGGGTGAAGTTTGGGGACTAGTTGTGCCAAATTCAAAGTTACATGTATAACAAAAAAAAAGAAGAGGGCAACTGCCATGGGGCAGTTTCGAATATATATGTTTTGAAAAGTATATATATATATGTACAATAGTTATGAATCAACTTCTATTTATTGGATTTTAGTTTTGAAAAGTATATATATATATGTACAATATATATTTTTATCTAAGTTGCGGGAAAATATTATATTTAGAAAAGTATAATATTTTCTAGTTTATACAAATGTGGTTGTCAAAATAGAATATGTAAAATTTTATTTATGTGACGAAGACTTGTAGAAAATATAAGTTTATTACCTTTTAGAAATTTTAGGATAGGAAGCGTTAAGTGTAGATCTTGGAGGGCCCAAGGTTGTAAAGGTTTATATAAGTTTCATATTTTATAAGCATTTTAAGAAGATGTGTTAAATGGTTCAAAGTAGAGGGTGGAAATAGTATTAGTTTACAAAGGTCTTGAGTAGTTTGAGGAAAGGGTGAAGTTTGGGGACTAGTTGTGCCAAATTCCGAAAGTTACATGTATAACAAAAAAAAAGAAGAGGGCAACTGCCATGGGGCTTTCGAACCCATGACCTCCTCGGTTAGAGGCCGCTCCCACCAACTCGAGCTAGAGAGTCTTTGTGTTAGGATTTTCGCTTTGTTCAATTTAATGGTTCCGTCGCTTTGTTTCAAGTTAGTGTTAGAATTCTTCACGGTAGCCATTTCCTTTTGCATGCATTGCATGACTTCTTTTCTTGTTTGTTGGTTTTCATTTTTATTTCTTAGCAAGTCAAGTGTGAGTATCATTTGCATTTCATTTTAGTTTATGTAAAGCATGTGTTTAGTGTAGCCATTGTACCATGATTTCGAGTGATAGGAAAAACGAAAAACTAGTTTATTTTAAGACCAAATGTGTGACTTAGGAGGGGGTTTCGTGCTATAACGCATGAAACTTAGACCCAAAGTAAATAATAAGGCACTTGAACCGAAAATAAGCTTTAGTTAAGCTAATAGAAAGATTTTCCCAAGATGAGCCAACACTTTAGATCCATGTTTTATTAGTTGCTTTTAGTTCGAAAATAGTCTCAAGTCATGAAGGTGCCGAATGAGCAAGCAAATAAGCACTAGCTTATATTCTTTTCGAGATGCTTACAAGTAATAACAAGTTCAAGATTCTCACACAAGCTTTAAGCGCAAATCTTAGTTATTCTTGAATGTAAATAAATCGTGTATATGTATGTCGAAAGCAAGAAAAGTTTTTAAGAAACCCATTGTCTAGTTAAACATTAAGCATAACATGTTTGCACTTATAAGAAAACTCAAATGGAAGCACATGTTAAATGAGACCAACAAAATCTTTCACTCAAACTTGCATTCATGTGTGTCAATTGGCGTATATATAAAAGACACATTCTTAGTTTTGAAACTTAACAAAGTAATGAAAAGAAAAGGATGAGCTTAAGGTTCAAAACAAGAGAATGAAACACATGATAAAATGGAAGTTTGGATTCTTACAATGGAATAATGATTGAGTCGACCAAGATGAAACAAGAACTCAAGACTTTATAACCCAACTCCAAATGCTAGTTTGTTTACCCAAGATCTTCCAAATATTAAGCTTGTTTTTACCCAAGTTCCTCCAAGATCAAAATCTTTGAATTACTCTTAGTGGTTTTTGGTGAGATTTTGTAAGTGAAATGTGTAGTAACACTTATGCTCGTGGGTTTTTAAGAAGGGAAAGGGAAGAAGAGCTTTTGGTTATTGACCAAAGGTTTATGCATACCTAGATACATGCAAGGTTGATTTTACTATCCTCAAGGTAGTATTAAGAGAAACAATGCAATGGTTTTGTGGTTTTGTGAAATGTTCGGCAGCCACAAGGACAAAAGAGGACAAGAAGTGAGTTGGTTGCATGGGGAATTTGTTTGTTTAAGTTTCAAAGTCAACTTTCATAGATATATGATGGATATAGTGTTTATTTTCACTAACAATGTTCAAACTTAGTGCATTAACAAGTTTTGGTTGAGATGGGAATATTTGTGAGCCCATTCGGTTACAAGAAAAGAGAGGAAGGAAAAGACCTCAAATTTTAGTTCGTATATCGTGTCCCGTTTGAGTTTAAATGTGAGTCACGGTGTTCGGTTCGAGGTTTTAGACCAAGCGTGTAATAAATATATTTAGCATGTTTTATAAAGGAAATGAAAATATAAAATAAAATATTAATTCCAACTTGTAGAAATATTTATTTGACTTTGGCCATAATTAATTTAGTGTCAGATGCAGTGCGGCTCGTAAGACAAGAAAATTTCTTGTGAGGCTCGATTTGATTATCGATAAATATTGGGCATGATTAAATGAGACTACTCGAAGTTGCATAAATTTTTATGCAATAAAATGAAGTGTACATGCTAAAATGCTCAAATAAGTTTTGATAAACAATCTATTTTATTAATACGAAGGTTGATGATAGTGAAATTTTACAGGTGGCTACAAGAATTCTTTCATGTTTATTTTAATATGAGAGGTAATGTTGTGCTTATTGTGATTGCATATTGTTATTATTTCAAAACATTTATTTTATTTTAATTCAAATGTACAAACACAACATTACTTTTAATGTTCAAATTAAAATAAAATGATCTTATCAAAAAAAAAAAAAAAAAAAAAAAAAGCAATTAAATGGGCAAAATTTGACCATGCCCATTAGTGATAAATGATAAATAAAGATTAGACTATGTAAAATGATATTGTATTCATGAGTGTACTAATAAAAAAACACTAGTATGGTGTGTAAATTAAAAGCACGAGTTTTAACAAGTTGAGCTTTTAACGAGTTACTGAGCTTAATTTTGTTTAACTCAAGTCGAGCTACATAATTTTGAGCTCGAGTCGAGATTAAATATAGATTAGTGTTCGATTTGTCTAACGAGCCGAGTTTTTTAGAATTCGGTTTGACTCGTTCGAAAGCTCGTTTAATTAATAGAGTCGAGCTAAATGAGTTTCACGAGTCAAAGGAGCTTAACGAGTTGTAACACCCGCGATTTTTCAGATAATCATTTTACGAGGAATTATGCCTATATTTCATTTACGAACACTTTCGAGCTCATTTGACATGAAAAGGAGAAGTTATCTCGCGAAACGTGAAAATTAGACACAATGTGTACTGGCACAACCGAAAATTTGATTTGATTTTGGTATTATTTACGAGAAACTGGTCGTATGAATACTCGTTTTTATTGGAAAAATTATTCTGAATGCGACGGCGAAATTTTCGTAAGTTGGATCGATTGTTTGCTGGTCCAAATAAGCCCGAATCGTTAAATGTCAAGAGATTGCAACAATTACAGCTTTGGTCACTGTACATAAAGTTACCCCGTCGCCCTTAAACTTTCTGAATTGGCATAATTGGTCCCTATGGTTCACTATATTAAGAAAAATGTATGCTAGGGTTCCACATTTGCAAACCTTAATCCACCCCACTCTCTTTCTCTATTTCCGGCCGCCACCACGGCTGTCATCTCCGACGCCGTTTTCCAGCCAACGCTGCCACCCTCTTCCGCAACCTCAGCCGACACCTTGAAGCACGTGAGGATGGATCGGGTCTAATGGTAGTGTTTGGGGTCACGATAGAATTGTATTAGTTAATGGAATCAGGATATAAGACAAAGAAGTACAAGAGACAACTAATTGGCTATATAAAAAGTATATCATAACCAGATAACTTATTGGCTACATAAAAAGTATATCATAACCACGACGTGTTTTCTATTAATTACGAAAGTATATCGAGAAGATTGATGTGACAATTCAGGTCATTTCTCAACACTTTGAAAATTTTACTATTCATCTCGGGATTTTACTATTCATCGGTTAGTATTCATCATTTTACTATTCGTCGTTTTTTAAGTCGATTTGATATTTTGAGATGTTATTTCAAAATTTTACTATTCACAAAACACTATTCATTCTCGGAGAAAAATTTATATTCATGATTTTTATTTATCATTTTTCGTAAACTAGGTTCTACGAGTATCAAATTCACGTAACCACGAGGGTTGAAATTGCGTATGCATTGAACATCATTAAGAACATTTCATATAGACTAGAGTTAGTCTACATATCATCAGTAACATCATTTTCATATTAGTTCATGCATGTGTTTGCATATTTCATTAACGTATATTTATTTATTAAATAAACGCTATCGCACGATCATCTATTTTGAATAATTGATCCGACACTTAAGCAATTGTCACGATATATTTTTATAGTTATTCTAAGACTATAAAAAAATTATATTATTAGTTTACCCGATGTTTTGAATTTATTTTGGTATATAAAATGTTATATATATATATATATATATATATATATATATATATATATATATATATATATATATATATATATATATATATATATATATATATATATATATATATATATATATATATATATATATATATATATATATATATATATATATATATCGACGGTTTTAATAAATTCTATTCGATAATTATTTATTCACCCCGATACTTACGAGAAATGTAATTTTATAATTTTTATGACTTCAATATAATTCATTTTGTTCCGTTAAAATCGATTTCTAGCTAACGCTATACATAATAAATAAATATCTCCATAATCTACTAAATATAAACATTATTATACTTTTTAAACATCAAAATATACCAAATCCATCCCCATTCTACCCTCTCCCCCTTTGTCATCCTTTTATTAATTATCTTGTCCAAATAAGTGTACACATACTCACTTTGGCTAGATATTTGTATATTATACCTTTTATGCTAAGTAATACATACTAAATATCTTCAAGCAAAAACACTAGCCATTTTTCTCTCTTCTCTTTTGGGTGGATCGACCAAGCAAGAACATCAAGGAGAAACCATAGATTTTCCAAGATCAAGTGTTTAAACAACTCTAGTATGCTTCTATATTAGGTTTTGAAATAAAAACCAAGAAGATATTAAGCACCTTGTTACTTTAAACCTCTTCATATTACTAGTAAGTGTTCTAAATATTTTTTTTTCTAATCTTACATACTCCTATTTGATCTATTTTATGATCTAGTAAGAAAACATGTAAGTATACCATGATCCATACCACTTATACTTGATTTTACTACTTATAATGAGTTTTAATTATCCTATTAATATCCTTATGAACCTTATTATTTTTGGTGAATTTTAGGAACCCATGATGACTAAGAAGGTGTATGGTAGGTTTAGAATAATTTTGGTGTTGATTGGAAGGGTTTAGTACAAGCTTTGAACTAGAAAAATCATTTTCGACAACAAATAATTATTGGTGTTCCGTTATGTGAAATCTGGAAAAATCGGTAGGTCGGGGATATTTTGGGTTATATTTTCGTAAAATAGACTTAAAAAGCGAAACCGTAGTCACTTGAACGGGTTAAGACGGGTTTATAACGAAAAAGATACGTTAATTTCAAGTTTAACGACGAAAACTAATTTTCTGAAATAATACTTGCTGTCAAGGGAATTTTAAGGGGAAAAACTGAGTTTTAAACATAATCTAAATGAGTCGACTTATCAAAAATATATTAGTATGCATTAACATGAAACCAAAGATATATAGATTGTAGAAAACGGACCAATAACGACTAAGATATACGTATTTGAAATATGACGATCACAACTATTTTTTCTTCAACACTAACACTCTATATTCACTATTTTGCGACTAAGCTTCGCGAGGTTACTTAGTCATCTTCATGAGTTGTCAAAGTATATTATTTTACGATGAAAAACTATAAATTCTTGTTTTATTTATAAACGACTATCGTGGGATGTTGTTTCAATATTGATGACGATAGTCCGCATTGGTCATGAACCTACCAATGGACGCTACTAACACTTGAGCCTATTACGGTGGGATTATGAAAATTAATGGGAAATTTATAAAACTATTTTAAAAAATCTAAAATAACTAAAGAGAATTTTCAAAACTAATTTTGTATTTTTCTCGATTTATATTTTAATTTCTATGATTTAAAACTATTTAAAACTAATTAAATTGCTAAAATTACTATTTAAACTAGGAAAATTATAAAAAATATTTTTTTGGCTTTTTATATTTATCTTAATCTATGAAAATTGAAAACTTATTTTTTTTGAAGATTTTCTGATTTATTTGTATTAAAAGCTATTTAAAAAGTCTTAAAAACTGATTTAAAATAAGAAAAATAGCAAACAGTGATGAAAAATTATGAAAAATTCAGGAAAAATCTAAAATATAATTCTAAATCTAAGAAAAATATAAAAACTAGGGCTTATGTGTAAGAGAATGAAACTGAAGTGCAAACTGTTTGAGAATAAGCACTTAAAATAAGCTAATAAGCACTAGAAAGCACAAAATGAACACAGAAGCTAAACTAGGCTATAACTACTCTAAAACCACTCATTGCAACTGCTCCTAACCTCAAATAAGCAAATCACTAAGGATTTGAGCTAATTACCACTTAAGCGAAACGAATTATCCTGCTACTTTTAAGCTAAAGTACCAAATTATTCAATAAGCCAATGTGAAAACAAAATCGAGACCTAAAGACCACCCGACAACTATCTCAAGACCAAGTTTGAGACCCTAGTGATTAAAAACAAGACACGCACAAGGTCTGAGGTTGCTACGCACAACTCAACAGTATGCTTGAGCAAGACAGGCAGATGGTACCTAGTTGAGGAGCCGATTTGAAGCTTAAAGAGATTTGGAAAAATTTCACAAAATTCAGGTTTTAGAAACTAGACCATTCGACTTGTTAAATCCAAAATACCAAAAGCTTTTGACCGAAGATGAACAAATGATCATCCACAAAGTTTTGGAAAAAATGACTCGAGCAAATTTTGACTTTTAATGACCTGAATGAAAATTTGACTTAAGTGAGATTTGAGCTTATGTATCTTCTTCGAAAATGAAGTTTAATGACAAAGTGAGACCAAGTAAAGCTAACTTAACTATTTTTAAACCAAGATGCTTAATATGAGCAAGCGATTCATACGTAAATGGAAGTAAGTGGCGTTAAAAGAGATTTTGACTTCAGTGAACACATATACAATTTTATGCTTTCTCGAGACTTGAATTCTTAAGTATGACTATGTATGACACTTTTAACCACCTGAACTAACCTATAACTCGGCTAAACCAACCGGGCGAACCTCTCTTATAATCGCCTATGTGTAACTCTTCCACTTAACAAATCTCTATCATCAACCATGATTACTTCAAAGCGAATGTAGCACCTAAATTATGCAAATGAGACGAGAAACTAACACTAAATCTAACTAGCTATGATTATGCAGTTAAGCAAATCTGAGTCTAATTAAGCAGACTTACCTAGAAATGATGCAGAGATTACTTTTGGTAAACAATGATAACTACTAATCAAACAAGCTGGAAATCAATGAACTAAACTACAATAAGAATCAACAAGCAACAATCACTAAAGTTGTACCACTGATTAAGAACATAAAAGCAGAATTGGACTTACAAGTGTCCTGTCACAATGGCATGCACAATGAGATCAAGTAACCACTATCCTAACCTGTTCTCAACCTCAAATTAAATCAATTAACTAATATCCAACTCCATATCAGCTAACCAGATTCACTTCAACTCCAATTTCCACACCTTTGACTTTTATTGACCAAGTACCAAGTGCGCATTGTAATCGATTCTTGAGCTTCTGACAAGCTATATACTGACTTTAGTAAGCTTACTTAGATATAATAAAGCTTATTGAAGCTCGGATTTAGGACAATTAAGGCAGATTAAAGAGAAGAAAATTTAAAAATAAGAAACTTTAATCAAACTTTAAATTAGAACTTGAAATGAATTACAACTCGATACAATTTAGCTTCAGTTCAAAACAGGGAAGCTTTACGGTTACAATTTTCGAGACTAATCAATACATTAAAATTTAAAACGACATACAAGAAAAATTAAAAATAAAACTACTCTCATCTCTCCTTTTCTTCTTCTATTTATACAACAAAATGTCTTCCCACTTGCCTTCCCGAGTGTTTCCCACTTTTATTTTGAGCCATTGGACGAGTAGAATGGATTTTAATAGTTTGATGAATTTTAGCGCCAAAATGGTATATCAGCCTGGGGAGATTGAGTGCAAGAAGAAGAAGCATTTAATGATTCTTGGATTGTTGGGTGAGGTGGAGTGATAAGGTGCTGGTCATGTATTGAAACATGGTGATGGAGAGTGGTTGCAGAGAGTGGGTGAAGAAGATGAGGAAAAAGGAAGGAAAAATAGGGCGGGGTTCGACTGGGTTTGACTGGGGGTTTATTAATAGGGAAGGGTTCAAGTTGGGGGTCCACGGGGTATATTGTTGTGCGGTCAGGGTATATCAAGGTGGGTTGAAGGGTTTGGTATTAAACAACAAGGACCATTCTTGCAATTTCGAAGCTAGCAGTAGCGGTTTGGGCTTTACGAAGGCCCAAACCCGTTATTATTTATGGTCTTGATATTGGATATCTCTTATTGATGGGATATGCATCAACCGACCGACTTAGGCGGGATACGCGAAGGTTGCGAACACGAAACCAACAAGGATTTCGATGCGTATATAAAGGCATCTCGGCCTCATTAAAGGTACGATCACAAAACCCAACTCTCCACTAAACCTAAAATCGATTACTTACTCACGCGGGAGGATAATCGTGAGACAATCCCACGATAAGCCTAATTTGTTTTACTTTTCTTAGTGCGCAGGTCTCAAGCATCAAGGTTTAATTGATACGAGAACCGGGTCAAATAAGAACGCCAACTTTTGTATCAACAAGTGGCGCCATCCGTGGGACCAATCACTAAGAACTAGAATGACAAAGCACGGAAACCTAAACCAGCGATCGCATAGTGACCTACAAGGGAAGAAGCAGCAAAGCGAATTAGCCTCTAAACAGGCCTCTGGAACAACCGGTGCGACCAGAAACCAAGGGTCAGGCCCAGTCTTCAAGACAGTGGAACCACGCACGGGGACAACCCATGCCACTACAACAACCACCAGTGCAGAAGATCCACAACGCACCCTTTTTACTACTCCCCTGGTTGGTGCGAACGGACCCCACGGACCCGCCACGCGCTGGCGAAACAGGGTCTAGAGGTGGAAACAGACACACTCGCTAGAAGGAGTCACGCTGAACTAGCGCCAGTGACCGTGTCTCAAAATATGAAACCTTGGTGCGCCTCATGCAGAGGAAGCGAAAAAGAGGTCAGTCGAACTGCAAGCCCGACTCAACTTTGACTCGTAGTATGAGACATCCCCATCAGCGTCACCGGAGGAGAGGCACAAGAGGACACCGCCCCCCGGTGTTTACCGGGATCGGGAGGAGAGTTGTGAGCGATGAAGCGGTGACCCTACGATGTCCGGGAGAACACGAAGATGATGGACGGCACCAATGCCCATGCTAGGCTTGGTAGCCGTATGGTCCATGATGAGACTTGGACAACGACACTCCCCAGTAAGCTCTTGAGCTCGGATTACGAGGGCGGTCGGTATGCCGAAAGAGGGAAGCTCGTCCTCGGTGACTCCTCGGACAACGAGGACGGAGAAACAGGACATTGGAAGTCAGGAAGAAGATATCGACAAGGAGGATGAAGATATGTCTTTCCCTGCGCCGCCAAAGGTGGATGCGTTCACTTTCGGCGCATCGGTGATTTTTCGAAAGATAAGAGAAGTCGCATGCCCGCCAATGTGAAAACCTACGATGGAGCAGGTGATCCGGATGATCACCTAAAATTTTAGTCAGCTACCATCAAAATTGGCCACAACTTGTGGTGCCACATGTTTAATTCCACATTAGTGGAAATCATGGCCCGGTTGATGGCTCAGCGAAGCATTGGTGGTTTTGAAGAGTTGCGGGCGTTTACGCTGAACTTTACTCAAAGGAAGAAGTGCGCAAAATCTGTCGAACTTGCGGGGTAAAACAGCGCCATGGGGAATCTACAACCGCTTATGTGAAACGCTACAAAGGCGAATGCATACATGTCAAGGCATGCCCCGTAGTGCAAATGTAGGATCGTAAATATTATTGTGTTGATGATTCGGGTGGTATTGGATGATCAAAATACATGATAGCCATTTTAGAGAGAGAAAGTAGAGAGATGGGTGTTCAAGCTAGAGACTTGCTTTGTAAATTATGGAATGTTAGATTGAAGGCACCACCCCTTCCATGGATGGAAGGGGTATTTATAGTTACAATGAATCGTCCTTCATCGATTGTGGATCGGGCATACAGAGTGGGTAAAGACCGTCCTTCCTCCACGGTGTTACACTAAACTAAACTACGCTACAAACTAACTAATTAACTCTTGAATAACATAAATAACGACATGTCTGAGCTAACATATGCTAGACCATAATTGGGGTGACCGACACTTTAACATGGAATTTCCAATTCCTAACAATCTCCCTAAGGAGGTCACCCATGAAATACATTTTGCATCCTAGCATTCTTTCTTTGTCTTACATTACGAGCTCGTAGACTTCTATTCTTCAATTTCCATAATCTTTGTGTATTTGTAGCGATTCTTCAAAGTACGATTATTTTGTACTTTAAGTGGAGCCTTTAAGCGATCCACATCTTTGATGATCTTCGAGCTTTCTTTGAGATCATCACCATAACAAATCTCTATGGATCATCCATAGTTGTGTTGCCTTCATGAAGTTGTGACTTATGGACCGACATGCTCACACTTTTGAATCATGACATCTTTCCATCGTAGTAAGCGGAAGCTTTCTTTGGTTCATGATATTTGCAAAGCAGAGCGAAGCATAGTATAAAAATATCGAACCGGGTTATGTAGATATGCACCGTCATGATTTCTTCAATTAAGTGTGGATCTTTGTGAGCATGCGGCTTTGGATTGACTCCTCAATTACGATCGGTACAACCGTCCAAATGTACCTACAAACAACAGTTAGCAATAAAACACACGGAAGTGTCTTTGATCACTTTCGTTGAATTGAGGTACACGCCCACCGGTTCCCGTTGATCGATACAAATCTTGCTGCGATCGGTAGGATTCCAAATAATCTCCTTGACGAGGTTTCATGACTATTCTAGCCGTTCTCAAACCGAACGTCTCAAAGAAGATAACACGGAGTGAGTGAACCAATAATTGAGATTCAGCGATTGATGAAAATGAATTGAAAAACAATCGCGTATTGCTTAGAAGAAAGAGTTTTGCAATCTGACGAAGGTTTTATGAGAAAGATCAATTTTCAATCAAAAATACTTTTTGTATTTGAAAAGAGTACACATTCGATGTGCTAGATAAAGAAGAGATTCGCACATCGAAAGGTTTTCAAAATCATTTTTTCAATCGAGATACTTTTGAATATGAAATATGAATACATTCGATGTGCTAGAAAAAGAAGATTTGCACATCGAACGGTTTTCCAAAAGTATTAGCCAATTCCTTTCTGGACCAAGGTTGATTCAAGAATGAATCTCCTATTGTTTCTATCCGGTTGTCACAAGCTTGATCTTTAGAAAAGATCTCACATGTCACCCACCAAGAGCTTGTTTGATGTTAGCTCTAGAAGGATTTCCATCTTCATCGTGAATACTTTTACATATCACTCGGATGTTCTGGCAATACCATAAGGATAATGCGTAGGACTCTTAATTATATACTCACTTTCCACATTGTGTGAAACAACAAGTCTTCATTAACTTTGTGTCCTAACGAGATATTGTTGATGATCTCTTGGCTTTAGACTCAATCGTGCACATTTGGTTCCTATGCCGGAGACTAGGGAGAGGGTCTCCTTCTTCAATATCAATAATCTCTAAGAGAAAGTCGATAGATAATGTCGGTTCCCCGTGAGAATGAAACAAGCCCTTTTAAGAGGAACTTGAGTATCTTGGGAAGTTTAGTGCGATGCGTCACGGGTCCATGACGTCTTGTCTTCAATTCCAGTGTTACCTTAGTAACCACCGGTAGCATATGTATTGAACCCTTGCCATTGCCCTAAGGTTGAATTATTGGAGGCTATTTCTTTTCACCCTTTTCATATTCATTTCTTTTCATTCTTCAACCCTTCAGCCTTACCGAGACTTCATAACTAGAACCTTGTTGGGTTTATTCGGTTCTAGCTACATCTCGATCGCACTCTTCCCAATTCTCATTTTCTCCTTTATCATCATACCTAAGGACTTCTACACTATCTAGTGGATTGTCCTCGGTAGATCCCTCACAGTTACAGGCGGATCGTGAGAACTAATACCTAACCTCACCATCCTTATAACTCCATACATAAATTAAAATGGTCGGTCTTTTAGTGCAGCTTCATTCTTCCTTAAAACCAATTGAAAAATCATTTGGAAAAACAATCAAGGTACTTGTGATACGAGATCAAAGCATTTTGTACCTTAATAGTTTTGATCATTTGAAAACCTCCTTTCAACATGTGCATGTGATTTAGAAATAGTTTAGCACATGGAGGCAAAAGGACTTTGAAATATTTTCTTTGATCACAATTTTCATAGAAAAGCCATTTGATTTTCTTGGTAAATTCTCCCTCAATATGTGCATAGGATATTTGAAATCATTTTATCACATAGAGGCAAGAGTTCATTGAAGCACATCCACGAATACAAAGCCATTAAGAAACCATTTGCTCCCCTTCAATATGTGCATTGATAAGCGAAAAGTTTAGCACATATTAGAGAGAACTAACACTTTTGAATCAAATCGATCATCCTTTATCAAATTTCATTATTAAATCACAAATTCTCCCCGATCAAAAGTATCAAACCCTTTGAGATTTTGGATCCCAAGTGATTTAATAAGGTTTAGAAAACATGGAGAATATGTGCCTTGTTTAAATACTCATTTTGTTTTGGATAAATGCTTCCCTCAACATGTGCATTATGTGTTTAGAAATCGTTCGGCACATGGAGGCGGGGCGCTTTAAAGGACTAAACCAATTCCATTTAAACAAATTTGAGATTTAAATCACTATCTCTCCCCTGATAAAAAATTTCAAACCAATTGAGATTTTGGATCCCGATTGATTTAAATCATTTGGAAAAAATTTAGGGGAAAGACGTGGCAAAATTTAATTTTGAAAAATGACTAATGAGGACCAATTATAGATATTAAAGATTGTTAGTGTCAGGTATGATAGTTTTTAAGAGATCTTTAAGTAAAATAAAACAATTTCACAATCAAAGAAGAACAGAAAAAATTTCATTTTGAAAGATCTTGATTCTTAATGAAAAATCATACCATGACATAACATCAAATCTTTAGATCACCACTTATTTTGTATAATCCGGACTTTTATGAAGCAATATTGTTTGAAAATAATTTATTTTAAATCACTCTCCCCTCAATCGATGACCGTAGTCGTTGATTGAGTGACTTAGGTTTTGATAAAAATGAAGTCCGTTGATTTTCAAAATTAAGTCCAATTTATTTTCAAAACAAATATTTTTCCATTTTCAAAACAATATTAGTTAAAATTGTTTAAAGAAAATGGTATAATCACAATTATCCTGCACAAAGATCGTTAGGTGGTTGAGTTTACTACATTGATGTTCTTTCTTTGTAGGGCTTGGAAGAAAAACCGTCTGCGATGCGGTGAGACTTCTTACGTTACATTTTAATGCCAATCGAGGTCAAATTAAGCTCGTTTCTTCAATCACTTAGAAGAAAACCATCTCACGATGCGATGAGACCTCTTACGTTGCATTTATGCCAACTCTTCATAGAAGTCCAATTAAGCTCCGTTTCTTCATTTGTCAACCCAAGATATAGTTACCCTTTCCTTTTGGCATCCAATCATCTTCAATTGTGGGATCCGGATCGGAACATTCTTATATACCAATATACACGCATCGTTAGTGAACACACATACATATATATGGTGGTCGACATCACCCGAACAACAATCGACTAATTCCAAGTCAATTCAACATATCAATCGAGTTCATATAAGGTATGGGAATAATGTGTTCAAACTATAATCATCTAATCCCGACAATCACATCCTAGAAACCTAGTCCTTCAACATAGGCAATTATATATTTTAATTAAGCACGTGGGATAATTAAGAAAGTCCGTTAGATGATGTAAATTTGAAAACATTCTCCCCCGACCAATGACTTATTTTTCTAAAAGGTTAAAAGCGGCAAGTCATTGATTGAGTTTTCAATTTATAAACATTCGAAGCCGATTGTTTTTCAAGCAACTCATTTTCCACCAATTCGATTAAAACAAATATTTTTGAAGAATTTTAGAAGGAAAAATATTTAAGTAGGACAATGAGGTCCTTGACATACTTTCCTCATTTTGTTTTAGGATAAGTGCACGAGATTTAAGAAACTTGTTTTAACGCATCACTTTCCTTCCTTGAAGAGCGGGTTGCTATCGAAATAATAGCAAACCATTGTTTTAAGCACGGTTACTGATCTGAAATAACTAAGCCATATTTTGAACATGTTTAGGAAAAGAATATTTTTACACCTCCTGCTCGAACTTCATCTATGGTCCCGTACCATTATTGAATGACATTTCTAAGACCGAGATGTTATCGATACGGAAGACATGTCTTGAGAAAACATATTTTTGGTATTTTCAAATTTTCGATTTTTATGGGTTTTTGTTGATTTTATATTTTTCTATTTTGTTTTGCTGGTTTTATATTTTTGTATTTTGCTTTTTGATAAATATTTACAAAGATAGTTTAGATGATATGAGAAGATGATGATCTGATGCAGAGATAAGGATATCGAGCAGCCCCGTTGTAGAAGATAGAAGTCATCATCTCTTAAACATTCACCACCAAAGCTTCCAAGGCTCTTGAATCGAAGAGAGAAATTGAGCCACTTGAAAGTGAGACTTTGGTAGCTTCCCCCCAAACCGTATATCTTCTTATTGAGCAGATTCTAAGCTTTCTTTCAAGCTTGCCTTAGCCAGATGCACAAAGACGCACACCATATCATCGATCTTGCTGCTCCATATAAGAAGGATCATTGTAAGTCTCCGTTTGGGGTTATATCATCAAGAAGAACAGCAACGTATCATCCCACTCATAAATAATCTTCTCAAATTTCATAACCATCAAGTCTCGAAGCTATGCATCCCCAGCGAGTTGTCAAGAGACCACTTCCCCAAGTAGATGAATTGATGCGATGTGATCTCTTAGACTAGAGCTCACGAACCCGAATACACATACCAAGACAAAGAAACTTATACCATCAGTAGCGATTAAGTCCAATAGCCAAAGAATAACCTCGATGTATACTTTTCTCTCCCACGAATAAAGTGTATGAAGCTCACGAACCCAAAGTACACGAATGCCCAAAGAGAGAATAACCGATAACATTGAAGAAGCAGGCGAATCATCGATTATCTCTGCGGATGACTATCTCTCTGAGACGTCAACTCCGAATAAATGATTATATCTACGAATCAGCGATTAAGCTCTCAAGTGAGACAATGGCGCCCCAATGTACACAATTCTCTCCCATGATGATTGCGATAACATCGAAATCATCACACACTAATGTACCTCTTTTATCTTGAAACTTTCTACCATCACTTCCCACATAATTGGAATAAGAACACTAAACGCATGAGTCGACTTGAGTTTCTCTCAGTAATGACATATGTCTTCCGAATTTCTTCAATCACTTAGAAGTATTAAGCTCATCAAGTTTACTCGCGTTTAGATGCGTGTCTCCTTCCCCTTGCCGGTTTTGATACTTGGAATCAAGAACTCTTTGTAGGCCCGTATACTAGAAATGCATTGAGAAGAACACTTGAACTCTTGTGAGAATCAACTTGTTTGAAGAAAGTGAGCAAGTCTAATTGGGGATTAAATTCGCATATCACTCTCCCCGAATTAGTGCTCTCCCTAAACCGACAATCTGTTTGATAAACACCTGAATAGAAGAAGTCTTTGGATAATCAAATGCAACTCGCCTTTAGTCTTCTAACATGCAACGAGAAAATGTAGAACAGATCAGACTCGACTTCTTCAAGATTGTCCAATTGGGAATAGAAAGTCAACATCTTCAACTCACCAAATGCATTCCGTTAACTTTCAAATAGCAAATCCTTAAATCAAATCCTCCCAATCAAACAAGAAGATAAAGATGTTCATCAAGGAAATCAACCCATATTTGGAAGCACTTTGTCATTTAATCGTATCGTGCGTGAAGATGTCAACCAGCGGCTCTTAGAAGAAACTCCATGTAGAAATGACCCAATAAGAAGAAGCTCGGTTCTTACATGAGTTAGGAGCCGTTGACCATTTATTCTCGGATATCGATCAACCATGCGTAATTATCATACTTCTTTCTCCCCTCAAGAATTGCATACGGAGATGCCATTCTTGACTAAATAAGTGAAATCATCCAAATGTATTCTATTCACACTTCTCCCCATAAAATTAGCACAGGATGTCGCCATCGTCATTATGGTTGAGCAAGTGGAATAAGAAAACAATTAATGATAGTCTTGTTCACTTGATAATCGAAAGCACATGGAAAAAGCATGAAGCATGTTGATGAGAATGGTCATAATAGAGAAGATTTCTCTTCTTTCGAGGATAATGCATCTTGGAAGCGCATACATTTCTTTTCTTTAAGGTACGAGGCATGAACTGTTGTGTTCATACGTCATAAGAAGATTTCTCTTCTTGAAGATAATCGCATCGAAGCGTACACATTTCTTTTCTTTAGAGAACGAGGCTTGAGCTGTTGTGTTCAAGCGTCATAATCTCTCTCTTTTCATCTCTCTTGGCAAACATGTAATCAACCCATTATCATTCATGAGGCTCTTTGTTGTGACAAATGATGGAGAAAACCCAAAATGATGAATTTGACCACGAGTAAACTAACCCCGAACTCGTGACTTAAACTTGCACATATGTAACAAAGAGCGGTCTCGAGACTTCATCCTCCATTGAATCTCTAAGTACTCTATATTCTTTATCAACCAACCATCAAGTATAAGACGTACATCACCTCTTGAAAATCCATGATTGAATGCGACACCGAGCACTACAACGTAACTCCTTAAAGTGATAGTTATTTTGTGGTGGTGCGAGCCCAATTCCCAGTGGTAAAGAAAGGTAAAGACACCCAACAATAACTAGATTTCCAAGTCTTCATTTTAATTAATAATCTTGAAGAATCTTCATCCATCCATCCCGATACCTTCAGATACTAAGTACACTTGCCGGTGATATTTCACTTCAACCTCAAATAAATAATACCGAATTAACCCCGTTGTCACATCTTCTAGTTAAAAGCTCACATCTAGTCTCCTCTTACGCTTTAAGTGAACTATGATAATGGTTTCATCCCGACCATGGTTAAAAGTACATAACCCCGTAAAACTATGAAATAACCAAACTACCATGACGAACATCCAAACACACACATCCAATTCATGAAATACATCCTTTATCCTTCTTGAAGCAAAACCGTAGCACCAACATCAAGTAAGATCCGAATTACACTTTCTCTTCTCCAAGATGGTTCCATCATTACGGGATTTTACAACTCTATGGTTTAAACCGAGAAATATGTTAGAATTAGAAAATTCCATGTTAAAGAGCTCGGTCACCCCAATAATGGTCTAGCATATGTTAGCTCGTAGATTTGTCGTTGTTTACGTTATTTATCGGTTTATTAGTTAGTTTTAGTTTAGTTTAGCGTAGTGTAACACCGTGGAGGAAGGACGGTCTTTACCATCTGTATCCACGATCCACAGCCGATAGAGGTCGTAGTACTCAGTAGTATATATACCCCTTCCATCCTTGGAAGGGTGGTGCTTTTCTCATTTTAATCTAATCTTTCATTTGTGTAAACCTCTAGCAAGAACACCCTCTCTACTAACTCTCTAACTATGGCAAACATGTATTTTGATCATCCAAGACCACGAATCATCAACACAATAAATATTAAGATCCTACAATTGGTATCGAGAGACAGGTTGTTGTGTTTTGATGATTTCTTGTGGTTTTTATTCGTGTTTGATTCTGTTTATGCTGTTGGTGTACTTGATTTATTGACTGGAAAACTCTTTTTCATAAGTTTGTAGTTAACTGTTTTTACAAATGAGTTATTTGGTCATTGTTCAATAGTACAAATGGTTACATCTGTTTTTGTTTCAAAATGTTTGTCAAAACTGCAGTTGTAACTTCTCATCATCTTCTCTGACTTTTGTACCAATATTCGTGATACAATATATGGTCTTATTACGTGGTCAAACATGGTCAAACAGGGCAAAAAGGAAGCATTTTTATGTCTTTTCTGGGTTTATCATGAATTTGGTCGGATATGAGGTCGGAAAACTCATCTTAAAATGTCATATATGCTTGTTAGCGAGTTGGGTAAAAGGTCTTCAAATATCATTTTTTCTGGTTAAAATTAACTGTCATGTCACATGGTCTAAATGGGTCATCTGGTAACTTTTCATGGTCAAAACAACATAAAGTGTCGTCCTTTATGCGCTTTTTACGGTATGTATAAAGGTAAACGGAAAAGTGGTCGAATAATTATGAAAAAAAAGGTCATTTTTCAAGTTAGCGACTTGTCACTATTCGTCCAGATACAATGAATCTTGTAGCGACTTGTATTAACAAGTTAGCGATTTGTATAATGATGTGGCGACTTATTGAAGTAGCGACTTGGCTTAGCGACTTAGCTCGTGACTTGCCTTAGCGACTTGCCTTAGCGACTTGCCTTAGCGACTTGACGAAAAATAAGATGAAGCGGATGATTCAACATACCACTCAATCAAACATACCACCCACACTTACCTATACCATATATCATGACATCAAGACTCAAGACTCGACCCTAAACATGTCTCAACCTATCAACATATATCAACTAAATACAAATCAACAAACATCTACAATCATCACTACAAGCAGTTTCAACATCTGGTTCATGTCTCTTAACAACATCAACAAGATATCAGAAATTCTTATTCGTGGTTAAAAGTGTTCTTAAAGATCCATTTCGGATTCAAACAAACCACAAAGAACAAATCTATCGATCCAAAAGCAAAGTGTAGACTCATCTTATTCTTGATCTCAGTCAATGTTTTTCGTGTCACACTAAGTATGAACAAGACTCGAAGGTCTTTATTTACGAAAAACAATTAAACAATCATCGATCTACTACTCATCTATATTTCCGAATGTGTAAGACAAAGAGATATAACAATTTTGTTATTCTCTAAACTTGTTTTCGTTTTAATGATAAATAGTCACATACACATACAAAATATGATACAAAACCAAAGTTTTCACTTTCGTTGTGTTCGGTTAAAAGAACATATCAAAAGGAAAAGACTCCTTGAGATCTCAGCATCATTCTTTGTGTATGGTTCATAAAACCCATAGATCTAAAAGGATCTATACACATAAGAATGTAAACATCATAGATCAATGATCAAATCGTTTGTGACAATGTTCGAATTTGAGAAATGAGTATAACAACTTTGTTAATTCATTTTCTCGATTCGCTTTAATTTCATAAACAAGATGGATTGATAGCTACTTACCCGTGATCTCATTGAAAGATTGTGAAGCCTATGTCAAACCCTCATGCCATCCACGTGGCGAGGCTATCCGTTCTAGGATAGTTGTGATCAAATTTGTATGGCATACAACTGATGGGGCTGATTCATTTGTGAGGGTGATTGGGGTTTCGAATCATTTGGTTATTCATGGTTATATAAGTGGTGTTCGGATATTTGGCAGAAGTGGGAGTAAAAGGTTTTATCTTTATGACTGCGTTTTTTTTTGCTTATGATGTGAGAAGTACTGTATTAGGGCAAGTGAGGGAGTTGGTATGTCTCTTAAATACCCGTATGATTAGGGTTTGGCTGAGAATGGAACACGGATGTTTAATGTTGAGCTTGGGCTGCATTTGATTTTGTAATTGGGCTGTGGTGAACTCGTGTGGGCCTGCCATCCGAAATTTTATATGGTTGTGTATGGGATTGTACATTCTCGACTAGGCTGAATTTAACTTGGGCTGGAACCATATGATGCACCAATGTTTGGGCTTAACAATGGTCTATTTCCAAATTTGATTAAATTTGGTTATTATGGCTTTGTTTTTGGCGTTAATATTGGTAAAAGAGTGGTAATTTTTGTCGGATATAAATTTTCACGGGAGGATACAAAGTCTTGGCTTGTGCTTAATATTTGAGAAAAAGGATTATTGATATTGATGACGGTCAGATGGGCTTCTCAACATGAGATCTAATTTATGAAATTTGGATTGTTGAGATATGAAATGTACAATTTGATGATACGAGTTGAGATTTGATGAGAGTTGATAATGTGATTTGTTGTGTTATACGGTTGGATACTTTGGTATATACATTTTCATATGTGAACATTATGTCAAGACTTTAATTAATATTGGAAAATGTTGACTACGGGGTTGTTTGTACGGCATTTCTTATTTGAATTTGAAGTGAGGTTTTGCCGGACGCGTTTACTTATTTTCGTCTTCTTTCTTTCTACCCTTCCGCGAAGATGACTTGTTTGGGCGTTTATTGAGGGTGATAAAGACTTGGCTATTTAGTTACGGTAGTGATTCTTTCTCGCTTAACCCACAACGTAGCTATCACTTTGGTGTCTCACGCATTGAGGATACGTCAAGAGGTTTTGTACATTGGTTACACCGTTTCTTTTCACGAGGATTAGTGCAAGATTAAGTAACAAATCCGGGGAATGTTACTTCATGATCGAGTTTGGTATATCGGGTTTACTTCTCCATGTGGTCACAGCAATAGCCGACATAATATGTGAACGATGTGTTTTCCAGAGTATTTATTGGATGGTTGATGATACTGATGATGTTAATGAACCGTTGATGAACCACTGCATATTCCCCTAAAACAGATATTCACAGAAACCAAAATTGTCATAACACATTCAAGCTAACATTGTTTACGGTTTTGTCTTGATTTTGTAAAATCCATGAAAGAACCTATTTCTGGTTTAAATCATAGACATGTAAAATCCGTGACAATGGAAACATCCCGTATTGGTAAAGTGCATTTCGGATCATCTTACGGTTTATTCTTGGTTTTGTAAAATCCCGCGAAGAAACTATTTTTCGGTTTAAACCATAGAATTGTAAAATCCGTGATGATGGAACCATCACGGAGAATGAGAAAGTGTAATTCGGATCTTTTCGATGTTGGTGCTACAGTTTACGCTCAAGAAGGATAAAAGGTGTACTTCATAAATTGGATGTGTGTTTGGATATTCGTCATGGCGGTTTGGTTATTACTTGGTTTTACGGGGTTACGTGCTTTTAACCATGGTCGGATGAAACCATTATCATAAGTTCACTTTAAACGTCAAAGAAGGCTAGATTTGAGCTTTTAATCGAAGATGTGACAACGGGTTAATTCACTATTATTTATTTGAGGTTGAAGTGAAATATCACGGGCGAGTGTACTTAGTATCCGAAGGTATCGGGATGGTTGGATGAAGATTCTTCATGATCCTTGTTCGAGCTTATTATCAAAATCGAAGACTTGGAAATCTAGTTATTGTTGGGTGACTTTTACCTCTTCTTTTACCACTTGGGGAATTGGGCTCTTATCACCTCAAAATAACTATCACTTTAAGGAGTTACGTTGTAGTGCTCAGTGTCACATTCAATTGTGGATTTTCAAGAGGTAATGTACGTCTATTACTTGATGGTTGGTTGGTTGAAGAGTGTAGAGTACATAGAGATTCAATGGAGCATGAAGTCTCGCACCGCTCTTTGTTACATATGTGCAAGTTTAAGTCACGAGTTCGGGTTAGTTTACTTGAGGTCAAATTCATCATATTGGGTTTTCTCCATCAGCTGTCACTACAAAGAGCCTACTGAATGATAATGGGGTTGATTACATGTTTTGCTAAGAGAGCAGAAAAGAGAGAGATTATGACGTCTGTTCACATCAGTTCAGGCCTCGTTCTCTAAAGAAAAGAAAAGTGTACGTGTCAGTGCGCTTTATCTTCTGAAGAAGAGAAATCTTCTTATTTATGACCATTCTCGTCAACATGCTTCATACTTTTTCCATGCGCTTAAGTCATCAAGTGAACCGGGCTACCACTGATTGTTTTCTCATTCCACTTGCTCGATTATAATGAAGATGGCGACATCATGTGCTTATTTTGCGGGAGAGAAGTGTGAATAGAACATTCGGATGATTTTCACTTATTTAATCAAGAATGGCAACTCCGTATGCAATTCTTGAGGGGAGAAGAAGTGTGAAATTATCGCATGGTTGATTATTATTTGAGAATTTAAATGGTCATACGGCTCTAAACTCATGTAAGAACCGAGCTTCTTCTTATCGGGTAATCTTCACATGGAGTTTCTTCTTAAGAGCCGTTTGTTGACATCTTCACTGTCGATATGAGTTTATTGACAAAGTGCTTCCGGTTAATGCTTCACGTGCATCAACATGATGATTCCGAACAACCTTCATTCTTGTTTGATGTGATTGTTTGCTTGGTATTACCATTTTGTGTGTTCGTTGCGGCCCGATTGTCGATTTCCTTGATGAACATCTTTCGTTCTTGTTTGATTGGGAGGATTTTAGTTAAGGGATTTGCAAGATGTAAGTTGATTGGGATGCTTTTGGTGATGTTCTTGTTTTTGGTGAGTTGAAGATGTTAACTTTCTATTCCCCAACCGGACAATCTTGAAGAAGGTCGAGTCTACAATCGGTTCTACATTTTCGCTACATGTTAGAAGACTAAAGACGAGTTGCATTTAACAATCTAAAGACTTCTTCTTAATTCATGGCATTTATCAAAAGCATTGTCGGTTTAGGGAGAGCACTAATTGGGGAATGTGATATGTCGAATTTAATCCCCAATTAGACTTGCTATTCACATTACAATCTTGAAGAAGTTGATTCTCACAAAGACTTCAAGCTATATCTTCTCAACAAATTTCGAGTATTTGGGCTTCTAAAGACTTCTTCTTAAGTGTCAAAACCAAAGAAGGGTTTAAGGAGACACTAATTGGGGATATAAACACCCCAATTAGACTTGCTCATAGTAAACTTGATGAACTTAATTCTTCTAAGTGTTCTTCTCAATATCCTTGAAGACAAATGTTGCTACAAGTGAGAAAACTCAAGGTTTGACTCATGACGAGTAAACTTGATGAACTTAATACTTCTAAGTAATTGAAGATATCCCGGAAAACAAATGTCATGACCGCAGAGAAACTCAAGGTTTTACTCATCAAGGCTTTTGTGTTCTTATTTCAACTACGTGGGGAAGAGATGTTAGAAAATGTTTCGAAGATATAAGAGGTACATTGGTGTGTGATGATCTCGATGTTATCGCAATCATCGGGGAGAGAAAATTGTGTACATTGGGGATGCTCACTGTTTCACTTGAGGGCTTAATCGATGATTCGAGATATAATCACTTATTCGGAGTTGACATCCGAGAGATTGTCACCCGCAGAGATAATCGATGATTCGCCCGCTTCTTCAATGTTATCGGTTGTTCTCTCTTTGGGGAATGTGTACTTCGGTCCTTGAGCTTCATACACGATCATCGTGGAAGAAAGCCATTGTTTACCACAAACATTGGGAGGTGTTTTCCTTAGGGCATGATGTGTATTCGGGAGAGTTCTTGGATATTGGTGTACTTGGGTTCTTGAGCTTCATACACATTCATCGTGGATGAAAGATGTGAACATTGGGAGTTGTTCTTCATTACCCTCATGATGTGTATTCGGAGAGTTCTTGAGCATTATACAAAGAGACCGATCGCATCAATTCAACTACTTGGGGAATTGTTCTCTTGACACCTTTTGGAATGGATTGCTTCGACGTCGGTGGAAATGAAATTTGAGAAGTGTTATTTATGTGTGTGATGATACGTTCTCGATGTTCTTGTTGATGATATAACCTCGAATGGAGAATCTCGATTATCGGTCTTAAAAGGAGCGTGGGATTTATGATAATGGTGTGCTTCTCAGCACCGGCTAAGGAAAGCTTGAAATAGAGCTTGAATCGCTCATCAAAGGATTTTCGGTTTGGGGAAGTCGCCAAAGTCTCACTTTCGGATGGTTCAATTTCTTTCTTCAATGCAAGAGCCTCGGAAGCTTTGGTGGTGAATGTTTAAGAGATGATGACTTCTATCTTCTACAACGGGTTGTTCGATATCCTTATCTCGGTACTCGTATCATCATCTTCTTTAACTATATCATCTACTCTATCTTTGTATATATTTATTCGAAAATACAAAATATAAAACCAACAAAAGAAAATAGAAAAATATAAAACCAACAAAAGAAAATAGAAAAATATAAAACCTTCAAAAACCATAAAAATCGAAAATTTCAAAATACCAAAAATATGTTTTCTCAAGACATGTCTTCGGTATCGATAACATCTACGGTCTTAGAAATGTCATTCAATAATGGCACGGGACCATAGATGAAGTTCGAGCGAGAGGTGTAAATATTCTATTTTCTCAAAATATGTCTCAAAAAATATGGCTTCAACAAATGGCTTGCGATTACTTGATCAGACCCATGCTTATACAATGGTTTGCTATTATTTCGATAGCAACCCGCTCTTTCAAGGACGGAAAGTGCTACGCTAAACCATTTTTCAAATATTTCGTGCACTTATCCTAAAAACAAATTTGAGGAAAGTATGTCGAAGGATCGTTGTTCCTACACAAATGTTTTTCCGTCTAAAATTCTTCGAAAAATATTTGTTGTGTTCAAAATGGTGGTAAATGAGTTGCTTGTAAAATCAATCGAATCGAGTTTTCAGTAGTAATTTGCAAACTCAATCAATGACTTCGCGCTTTTAAAATTTTCAAAAAATGAGTCATTGATTGAGGGGAGAATGTTTTCAAATCTATATCATCTAACGAGCTTTCTTAACTATCCTCGTGCTTAATTAAAAATGATATTTGCACGTGTCGAAGGACTAGGAATTTAGGATATGATTGTTAGGTTTAGATGATTAGAGTTTGATTAACACATAAACCCCATGCCTTATATGATCCGATTGTTATGTTGAATTGACTTTAATTAGTCGATTGATGTTTGGGTGATGTCGACCACCATATATTTGTATGTGTGTTCACTAACGATGCGGTATATTGGTTATAAGAATGTTCCCGATCCGGATCCCACTATTGATGATGATTGGATGCCAAAAGAAAGGGTAACTATATCTTGGGTTGACAAATGAAGAAACGAGCTTAATTGGACTTCAATGGAGAGTTGGCATAAATGCAACGTAAGAGGTCTCACCGCATCGCAGATGGTTTTCTTCTACGAATTGAAGAAACGGAGCTTAATTTGACCTCGGTTGGCATTCAAAATGCAACGTGAAGAAGTCTCACTACATCGCAGACGGTTTTCTTCCAACCCTACAAAGAACAACAACAAAAGCTTCTCAACCACCTAATGTATCTTTATGCAGGATACCATTTTTAAAAATTTTGAATAAATTAAATTGTTTTGAAAATGGAAAATATTGTTTGAAAATATATTGAGCTAATCTTTGAAAATCACCGGACTTCATTTTATCAAAACTTAAGTCACTCAATTATCGACTACGGTCATGGATTGAGGGGAGAGTGATTTTAAATAAAATATTTTCAAACGATATTTCTTCACAAAAGTTCCGCTTTGTACAAAATAAGTGGTGATCTAAAGATTTAATGTTATGTCATGGTATGATTTTTTCTTTAGAATCAAGGTCTTTCAAAATGAAATTTTTTCTTCTTGTTTGATTGTGAAATTGTTTTATTTTACTTAAAGATCTCTTAAAAACTATCATACCGACACTAACAATCTTTAATGTCTAGAGTTGGTCCTTATCTCGTCATTTTCAAAGTTGAATCTTGCCACGTCTTTCCCCAAATTTTTTAAATGATTTAAATCAATTGGGATCACAAATCTCAAAAGGTTTGAAATTTTGATCGGGTAGAGATCGTGATTTAAATCTCAAATCTGCTTTTAAATGGAATTGGTTTTAGTCCTTTAAGGCACTCCTGCCTCCATGTGCCAAACGATTTCAATATACATAATGCACATGTTGAGGAGGAGGATTTATCCAAAACCGGATGAGTATTTAAACAAGGCCACATTTTCTCCCATGTTTTCTAAACCTAATTAAATCACTTGGGATCCAAAATCTCAAAGGGTTTGATATTTTGATCGGGGAGAATTTGTGATTTAATAATGAAATTTGATAAAAGTTGATCGTTTGATTTAATTGTGCAGTTGCTCTCTCATATGTGCTAAACGCTTTCGAATCTCGAAGCACATATTGAGGAGGAGCAAAACCATCGAGGTACAAAAGTTTTTTAAAGAGATTATAAAGTACCTTGATTGTGTTTTCAAATGGTTTTCTTAATGGATTTTGTGATTGTGGATGTGCTTCAAAGAACTCTTGCCTCTATGTGATAAAATGATTTCTCTTATCCTATGCACATATTGAGGGGAGAATTTTACCAAGAAAATCAAATGGCTTTTCAGATGAAAATTGTGATCAAAGAAAATATTTCAAAGTCCTCTTGCCTCCATGTGCTAAACAATTTCTAAATCATATGCACATGTTGAGGGGAGGTTTTCTAAATGATCAAAACTATTAAGGTACAAAATGCTTTGATCTCGTATCACAAGTACCTTGATTGTTTTTCCAAATGATTTTCAATTGGTTTCATGAAGGAATGAACAATACCAAAAGACCGACCAATTTACTTTATGCATGGTGTTATAAGGATGGTTAGGTTAGGTATTTGTTCCCACGATCCGCCGAACCGGAGGGATCTACCGTGGACAATCCACTAGATAGTGTAGAGTCCCTAGGTATATTGAAAAAATGAGAAAAGTGAGAAATGGGAAGAGTGCGGATCGAGACAGAGCTAGTAATGGAATAAACCCAACAAGGTTCTAGTTATGAAGTCTCGGTAAGCATGAAGGGGTTGAAGAATGAAAAGAACCGAATGTGAAAAGGGTGAAAAGAAATAGCCTCCATCAATTCAACCTTAGGGCGTAAACCGGGTTCAATACATATGCAATTGGTTGTTACTAAGGTAACACTGGTATTGAAGACAAGACGTCATGGACCCAAAGGACGCATTGCACTAAACTTCCCAAGCTACTCAAGTTCCTCTTAAAGGGCTTGTTTCATTCTCACGGGAACCGACATAATCTATCGACTTTCTCTTGAGATTGTTGATATTGAAGAAGGAGACCTCTCCTAGTCTCCCAAGACAGAACCAAAAGTGCACTATTGAGTCTAGAGCCAAGAGATCATCCACAATATCTCGTTAGGACACTAAATTCATGTAGACTTGCTTGTTTCACACAATGTGGAAAGTAAGCATATATTAAGAGTCCTACGCATTATCCTTGTGGTATTGCCGAACATCCGAGTGATATGTAAAATATTCACAATGAAGATGGAAATCCTTCTAGAGCCAACATCAAACAAGCTCTTGGAGGGTGACATGTGAGATCTTCTCGTAAGATCAAGCTTGTGACAACTGGATAGAAACGATGGGAGATTCAATCTTGAATCAACCTTGGTCCAGGAATGGAATTGACGAATACTTTTGGAAAAACCGTTCGATGTGCAAACCTTCTTTTCTCTAGCACGTCGAATGTGTACTTATGTTTTCAAATTCAAAAGTATCTCGATTGAAAAATACTTTTAGAAAACCGCTCGATGTGCGAATCTTCTTTTTACTAGCATGTCGAATGTGTACTCATTTCAAATACAAAAGTATTTTGATTGAAAATTGATCTTTCTCATAAAACCTTCGTCAGTATTGCAAAACTCTTTCATCAAGCAATACGCGATTGTTTTCAAATCATTTTCATCAATCGGTGAATCTCAATTTGTTTGGTTCACTCACTCCGTGTTGTCTTCTTTGAGACGTTCGGTTTGAGAACGACTAGAACAACAAGCGAAACCCCGTCAAGGAGATTCTTAGGAATCCTACCGATCACAGTGCGATGCTTGTAATTGATCAACGGGGAACCGTGGGCCGTGTACCTCAATTCAACGAAAGTGATCAAAGACACTTTCGTGTGCTTTATTGCTAACTGTCGTATGCGGTACACCCCGACGATTGCGGTGATCGAATTGAGGAGTCAATCCAAAGCCGCATGGTCACAACAACCACACTTAATTTGAAGAAATCATGACGGTGCATATCTACATAACACGGTTCGATATTTCATACTATGCTTATGCTCACTGCAAATATCATGAACCGAAGAAGGCTTCCGCTACTCGATGGAAAGATGTCATGATTCAAAAGTGTGAGCATGTCGGTCCAAAAGTCACAACTTCACATGATGGCAACACAATAAAGGGTGATCCAAAGATTTCTTGTGGCTGATGATCTCAATGAAAGCTCAAGATCATCAAAGATGTGGATCGTTCAAAGACCTCCACTCAAAGTACAAATCAATGCGGACTTTGAAGAATCGCTACAAAAGCACAAAGATTGCGGAAATGAAGAATTCAAGTCTACGAGCTCAAGAACAAAGACAAGAATAGAATGCTAGGATTCAAAATGTAAAACATGGGGTGACCTCCTTTGGGAGATTGTTAGGAATTAGAAAATTCCATAGTGAAGAGTCGGTCACCCCAAATGTTATCTAGCATAAGTTAGCTCGTAGACTTGTCGTTATTTACGTTATTTAGTTGTTTATTAGTTAGTTTGTAGCGTAGTTTAGCGTAGTGTAACACCGTGGAGGAAGGACGGGTCTTTACCCATCGTATCCTTATCCACAGCCGATAGGAGGTCATGTAGTTTGTAAGTATAAATATCCCTTCCA
>CM040242.1:72710734-72777829 GCA_022545495.1 Chrysanthemum lavandulifolium
GTCAAAAGGTTATCAAAGGGTTATCGACTTTGATGTTTCCTCTCAATGTTTAAATCTGATAAATTTCATATTATGGCTGTTGTGATTAGGTTAGGTTGTTGTTTTTTAATTGGATGATAAGAGAATAAATGAATGACGACAACAATGGATACAAGAGCTGCAATTGAAATTCCACAAATAAAAACAGAAAAGTTGTTTTTGAAACACGTACCTTATCAAATTTGTTACCGAGAACCTTTTAGGGTTCATATCGGCATCATTTTGATTCATTTCCGGATTACTTGATTCATCATGGAATTCCAAGGATTTTCTTTGAAATTGTGATCCTCTAATGTTTATCATTATGTTATGCTACTTTTATGGTTTTCAATTTTTATTAGTTATTGTTATGAGACTTTTTGTCTACTATTAAAAGATGAAAACATTGCTCTTTGTTTGCTACTGGAATGTAATGGAATTGCTTTTGAAATTCCGATTGTCCAGAATTCAATAATTTGGTTAAGTGCTTGATATATAAACTTTAGGAAAATGGTTAGCGCATCAAAAACTTTGTAAGGTTTGATTATTCGGATATTATTTGAAGTGTATATCAGACCAAATACTGAATTTAATGACATAAGTAGGCATTTACCACTTTGTGTTAATGCAAGTAAGATTTTACAATGCTAATGGATTAATGGTCTAACCTTAATTATCTTAATTCATTAACTTGAGTTTCATGATTTGATGTGAGTGTTACTCTTTTAATTCCCTCCACTTACGCTCATGTTTCTTCTTTCGACATTTCAGAGTCATTTATAGAACTTAAATGTTTGAAACTCTTAATAGTCTATGATAAAATCAATGGGTCTTAAAGAGAAAACTCATTGCATTCTTTCAAGTCACTGATTTAGACATATCTTCAAGTAATTGCATTTAGTAATTTGTAACCTAAATTTTACTCATCCATTCATTCATTTAGTGTTGAAGAAATAAATGATTAAGATAGTGAGCCAAAAGTTAGATAAAACCTTTCATTTTCTTTGATTATATCGTTACAAAAGTTAAAAAACAATGTCTCATTTGTAATTATAAATAGTAATTTTATTGCTTCTACTCAACTATAACATGCAAAAAAAGCTAATTAGTAGACTAAAGCTTTATATTTTCTGACTATTTTAGGTTCATGCAACTTATAAAGGAGCATTGCAGAGCTTTCACTCAACCCGAGCTTCAAGATGCGTCAGCCATACGCAGCTGAGGAAAAGTTCAAACTAATATCACACATTGAGGATAATGTTTTGATCATAATGTAGGGTGATGAGTGTGCGAAAATACTCATCGTTTTATATCATTTAAACCTGCAAAACTTCGAAAACACTTAGAAATGCATCAAATGATAAAAATCACAAATAAGTGTTTATGTATTTCAAATGCAAAATATCAAAATCGGATGAAAACGATCAGTTTGCATAATTGGCGCTTTAGTCCTCCAAGTTTCAAAAGTTGTCAAAATCGGTCCTCGGAAAATCAAAATAAAGAAAAATGTCATTTAAGGTCCATGGATTCAAAATTTGTCAAAATAAACCCTTCAAAGTTTAAAATTGCATAATTACAACTTTGGTCCTTAACTTTGAAAATTGTCATAAATAGTCCTTGGAAATTTTAAAAATGGAAAATAATCAAAATTAGTCCTTGTACTATTCATATTTGGCAGGAATGGTCCTTATTATAACTTTGGAAAAGTGGCGTTTGGTCCTCACTTTGCACAAATTACATGAATGGTCCTTGTGTTTAATCTATACCAAACGGACCTCTTTGTTATTACTAAACCCAAAACCAAATCCAATCCAATACCCGGTGGCCCAAGCCCAACCCGTTATTAATATCACTCGGTCAAAAGGTCAAACCCGCCAAACCATCATTATCGTTCATCATCCTCCACCTCAATTGAAAACCAAAACCGGGGTGGTTTTCCACCTTTTCACCTTTCCACCTCATTCCACAATTGTCTAACCACCCTTAACACATCCACAAAATCCAAGAAGCTTTAATTGAGAAAACCTGCTCAAGGAAAATTGGCGCCAAAATTCCACATGGACGATTATGATGATTTTGAAGAATCCAATGGCTGGAAATAGGTGGGAAAGTCTCAGAGATGTCGACAAAGCTCAATGAGATCTTTATAAACAAGTTTGGTGCAAGGGAGAAGACTATCTAGTGTAATTTTTAATTTCTCATGTCGTTTTAGTTAAAATTTAAATTCCAGTGTAATGTTAAGCTTTCAAATACTGTTTCTAGCAATTTCAGTGTATTGTTAAACTTTTTCAAGTATCAATTTCAAGTTTAAATCATATTTCCAGTTTATGCAATTTTTCAAGTTCAAAATCTCAATGTGTTCTAATGTTGTTGTTAGTTGTTATTAAGGGTGATAAGCCCACATAAGCTCCTAGATAGCTTATTTAAGCTATTAGAAACTCATAAAAGTCGGTTTAGAAGCAAAAAGAAAAAAAATAAAAAAAAAATACTAAAAAATAGTTGAAAAATCAAAAATCCATGGTGAAGGTTGTCAAGAAGCTGGAGCAAGGTTAATTTTGGATTGCCTTGGGTTTAGAGCTTTTTGGGAAGCTATAGGATATGTTCTCAGTCCTTGGTTCTCATTTTTCACTTGGAATCATCTTGTAAGCCTTTGTTCCATTTTTGTGCATTTCACTGTTCAAGTGTTAATTAGCTTGAATCTTTGTGTTTGTATGTTTCTTAGTTATAGTTAAGTATAATTAAACAATAAAATCAGTTGCTTGTTCTTTTTAATTTGAAGTTGTAAAAAAATTTAGTTTGACAGTTAAAATAGCATAAGTGTAATTTCTTAATTTAATGTTGTTATTATTGTTGTTTAATGCTTATATAGTCTCATATTATGATAATATAAAGTTTGTAATCAAGTGCATGGTCTAAATCTTTGAAACTCTTTGTAAATCACAAAAACAGTCTCATAAAAGCCTGTTTGGATTTGCTTGTTTAACTGTTTTAGAGAGTGTTTGTGTTGTTGCTTGTTATTGTCTTGTGTTACTTTAGTACCATATAGCTCATATAAACAATAAAATCCAGTCCTTAGTTGCTAGAAAGTCAAAATAACCTTTGATCTCATCTTGTTAACTAACTGTTGGATTTTTATGATCCATGATCTTGTTTTCATGATTATAAGTTGTTATTGTTGATCAAATCAGTCTTAATCCACCTTAATACATCATAATCAGTGATTAGGATTGATTCAAAGTTCATTTTAGTCAACTTATTTGGTTTTTATAAAAAGTCAAAATTTCGGTTTAGTCGTTTTGAATAAAATGGATAATTTTATATAGGACATAATATTAGCTTTCAAGATTTGAGCTTTTGGAATATTTAAATATAATCGCTCATCTTAATCATGTATTTTTATAATTTCCAATTAGCTTATTAAGCGACTTATTTTTAGCTTACTTTAGACCCTTGTTTGAAAACCGCCATGTGCTTGCAGTTTATGGTCATTTTCACAAGCTCATAAAAAGCTCATTAGTTAACTTTAGCTTTTGAATTTTGGTTCTTTGGAAAGCTAACCTAGCTGTCTTGAAGATCCAAGCTTAAGTTTTACTTTGTAGCTTATTTACTAGGGCAACAAAGCTTATTGTTTGTCCCATTTTCGTAAAGCGCAAACTCGGTGTTTACAAGCTACTTTCACAAGCTTACACAGAGCTTAATAGTTGGTCAAAACTTGTACACTTTGGTTTTTGGAAAGATCACCACTCATCTTGACACCTCGGTCCTTGTTTTTAGCTTTTCGACTTATTTAATAAGCTAAAATTGCCTTTAGATATATTTGAGAGCTTGTTTGTTTGATTGGTTTAGCATAAGTGCTTATTGGCTTAATATAGCTTATCGTGTGTTTCCTTTGTGCTTTTTAGCTTCATTTCAGTTCATTTAGCTTACTTGTACCTTATTTCACCTTTGTTTCAAGTTGTGAAGCTTGTTTAAGCTTAAACCATCCAAATAAACTTATAAGCTCTTTGTTGAGCTAATAAGCTCTCAAACAACTTATTTTCAAGTTTCAAAATTTTTGTTTTCATAAAAGTTTCTTACTTTAAGTAGTTAAATAGTTTTCAAAAAGAAATTTCACAAAAAACATCATTTTTAAAATAGTGATAGCGTTTATTTAATAGAAATTAGCTTTTTAAATTTTCTTTTCAGCTTATTATTAAGCACTTTGTGTTTTTATAATTTTCTTAGATTTCTGTAATCATAAGATATTTTTAGAAAAAAGTTTCAGAATTTTCTCTGTTTGTTTAGTATTTATTAAAATTCAAAATAGTTAAAAAGTATTAAATAATTAATAAAAAATAAATAAAAAGCATAAAAAATATATTTTCAGTTTTAAAATTAGTTTTATAATATTTTAGATTTTTCTAAGTTAAAATTTTATTTTTCCAGGTTAATTTTATATTTTATTGTATTAAAGTGTATTTTAAATAGTAATTAATTAATAATAAATAGATAAATAGTGTAAAAAATATAATTTCAATTTTAAAATAAGTTTTATAATATTTTAGATTTTTCTAAGTCATAATTTAATTTTTCTAGCTTTATTTCATATTTTATTATATTTTAGGGTATTATTAAATAGTTAAAAATAGTTTTAATTAATAATAATTAAGTAAATAGTTTTAAAAATAATTTTCTTTTTCCAATAATTTTTTTTATTATTAGGATTGTAAAATATCATTTTCATATTTTTAGGCCTTTTATTTCTTATATATCACGCTTTATTTAGTACGTTTCGTAGTTTATTAAACGTCACGTCATTTACGTTTGTCTTATCTCGATTGTTGTGCTTTATAATTACGTATCCGGATACAATTCCAATCAATCAAGAGTGTAATTATTCAGCAAAATCCTCACTGATCACTATCCTTAGTGATTATTCGACATCTGAATTTGTTCAAACACCATTAATCCTCCGTGGGACTTAACGACCCGGGAATCCATTATATTCCTCTGATCTTAATTGTATTGGTTTTAGACTGTTTTAATTTTATTACGGTTGACCATTCACAAGTGGTTGACTCGTGTGATAAACTTGACGGTTTGCCACCAATCATAGGGTAGTTAATCTAATTATATTTGTGATAATAAATTTATTTATTATTTAAAGATGGTTTGAATTATTTGTTGTGTTGCATACTTGCATGCATTATTAGCAACACGTATGTATATATGCACTTCAAGAATGGGAAAATTGCATAAAAGATACTCATTTTAGGTCCAATTTAGTTAGTGGTGCTACTCCTTTTTTCTCAATTTAAAATTATTCGACTTTTTTGGCCAATTTAGGTTTTTTTCTAACTTTCATTAACCATTTCGTTAGTAAATTACATGTTTGGTCCTTGAGTTTGTATAGGCATTTCATGTTTTGTCCATTTTCGCCCGTTTTCATACGTTTGCATAAGTTTTCGTCCGTTTTTATACGTTTTCGTCCGTTTTTACGTGTTTTCGTCAGTTTTTACATGCTTTTGTCCGTTTTTATACGTTTTCGTCCGTTTTTACACGTTTCCATCCGTTTTACACGTTCCGCCTGCTTTTGCACGTTTAGTATGTTTTTTTTACATTTTTTTGTCCGTTTTGCACGTTTTCGCCCTGCTTCGCACGCTTTTTATGCTTTTGTAAGTTTCGTCCGTTTTACACGCCGTTCGTTTTGCACGCCGCTTGTTTTAAACGTTTTCATCTTTCGATGTTTCGTCCGTTTTTGCATGTTTCTATAATTTTTTCCACGTTTTCGTCTATTTTTACACGCATTTGTCCGTTTTTACACGTTTTACTCCATTTTCGACGTTTCGTCCGTTTTTGCACGTTTCGGCCCGTTCTTACACGTTTTCGTCCGTTTTTGTTCATTTTCGTTCGTTTTTACACGTTTCCATACGTTTTTGCACGTTTAAGCCCGTTTTTACACTTTTCCGTCTGTTTTACACGTTTTCGTCCGTTTTTGCACGTTTTCGTCCGTTTCTACACGTTTTCGTCTGTTTTTTATGTTTCGTCCATTTTTTCATGTGTTTGTCCGTTGTTACACGTTTCCATCCGTTTTTGCACGTTTCAGCCCGTTTCTACACGTTTTCTTCGCCCGTTTTTGCATGTTTCCATCCATTTTTACACGTTTCCGTCTGTTTTTGCACATTTTCGTCTGTTTTTACAACTTTTCGTCCGTTTTTGCGGATGGAAGATGTGGCATAAATGGCATAAGGTAATTATGTAAACATGACTTTTACGATTGTGGTGTGTTGGGAAACTACGAGAATACACGATGGCAAGTCAAGATACATTGTCATGTAGGCTATGTGAGGCAATTAGTCAGTAGAAGTGGCAAAGATGCTACAACCAAATGATAAGTGAGGTGTAACATAATTCATATATGAAATATTTTTGGTTGAAAGGTTTTTGTTTAGGAAGAAAATATTAGGCAATTAGAGATAGATGGGATAACACATGTTTCATTCGTTGTATTCTTGGTTTATATAGATTGATATTTGGTCCGAATTTCAAGCCACATGAGTTGAAGTTATAAATTGTGCATTCAAACATTGGATTTGATACCATGAACTACAATTTTGATTCCGTCGCTTATTCGTATGCTTAAATTAAGATTTATGATTGAGAACATATGTAAATCAATGTTTTGCATGATAATATATAACATTCGCAAATCAAAGAGCAAAGAAGCTCGGAAAACAAGTCAAAGAACACACCGAAAACCAACAAAGCAAAGCCACACTTGCCATATATTACAAACATTTAACATTCCTTAATTTTTCGCTTACCCATGCCTCGGGTTATGTTCACAAGTTTAAAGTTTATACGGTTCTACATTCATAAAAATAAGCACACGTCTATTATCTATACACCCATCACATGCTAAAATCCAAACATTATCCGAACACCACAACTCTTAAGCAATTAAGATGGCTTCCATATTGTAAACACCACAATCGTAAAAGTCATTTAGCTATGAAATATTAGACACAGTCGGTGCATCACACGGGTTGAATAAAACCTCGTTTTCTAGAGTTAATTGGGTTTGGTTCACCCAAAGAAGCCCTATTATGAGAAATAAAAAGATAAGTGTGTAATATTTGTCAAAGAAACAAGAAATATAAATAAAGAAACTACAAATAAATTTAATTCGAGTTAATCCGAAACCGAAATAAATTAAGTTTGATGACCTGAAACCCGACCTTGTTAACCGTTCGGGTTAATTCACAAAACCCGAATACCCAATTGACGTATATACATGTGACAAACCAACAATATTAAGCTTATTCGGTTTCGGATTGCCCTATTATGGGAAATAAAAAAGATAAGTTTGTCATATTTGTAATGTTTCTTATACGGTTAAATCGGAGATTTTGAGTTCCTTGCCTTTTGTTGAAGGTACTCTTCCAGTTAAGTATCTTGGTGTCCCGTTAATTCTTTCTTAGTTATTATATAGAGATTGTAAAGTTATTGTTGAAAGGCTTCAAAATCATATTGCTGACTGGAAGAACAGTTTTTTGTCTTTTGCGGGTCGTCTTCAACTTGTTGCATCTGTTTTATCTTCCATGCGCATCTACTGGGCTACGGTCTTTATTCTTTCGGTTCGTGTTATTCATGATCTTGAGCAGTTAATTAGAGGTTTCCTCTTGTTCCAATGTGATATAAAGAAAGGTAAAGCGAAAGTGGCTTGGGAAAATATGTGTAAATCAAAACCTGAAGGGAGTTTGGAGCTTCGTCGTCTTAATGATTTTAATGTATCCCTTATGGCTTCTCACAATTTGGAACATCTTAACTCATAGGAAATCTTTATGGGTTAAATGGGTCCACACTTATAATCTTGATGGTCGGAGTTTCTGGGATGTTCCTTTTATGGCCGACATGAGTTGGGGATGGCAGAAGTTAATGCAAATTCGAGATTCTATTCGTCCTTTTATATGGCACAAGATTCATAACGGTAAGTCTACCTTGATTTGGTTTGATAATTGGTGTGACTTAAGCCCTCTCAAAAGGATGTTAATTGCGCGGGATATATCACGTTCGGGTTTTTCTTTACATTATCACGTTTATGATTTGATTGATAAAAGTATTTGGAGGTGGCCTTTGAATTGGTTTGTTCGAAACCTAGAGTTATCTCAAGTGAATGTTCCTAATATTCACGATGACACTTCGGATGTTATTCTTTAGCGTGGCCTTAATAGGCATCTTAGACCTTTTTCAGTGTCTCTTGTATGCAATTCTATCAGGCTTTGGGGTGAAGTTGATTGGTATCATATTGTGTGTTTTACTCAATGCATTTTGAGACATGCATTTCATATGTGGTTGGTTCTTAATCAGAAGTTGAAGACACAGGACATGTTGAGGCAATGAGATGTTGGTCCCAGGACCGACTTAAACACGCTTTGATGTCATTTGTGTGGCTCGGTTCAGCATTCACGTATACATTTCTTCTTCGAGTGTACTTTTCTATGCATGTCCGGTCTATGGTTTGTATTCTCCGGATTGGATGATATTCCTCCTCGATTGGGTCGATGTGGTGGCATTTCTTATTCCTATTTCTAAGAGCGCTTGTTGTAAGTGTTGTTTCACGGGTTACGTCTTGCTACTACCTATTACATTTGGCAAGAACATAATTCAAGATTGTTCAAGAAGAAGTCTATGTCGCTTCTCGACTTTATAATGTTATTGTTTCAAATGTTTGGCTCAAGCTTGTGACTATTAGGTTACATAAGGTCTCTTCCTTTCGGTTATTACTTGATAAATGAAAGATTCCAAGTGCAGATATGATTCAAGATGGGAGTGCCACGAGAGTTGTACTCTTTTTCCTTCACCAAGGGTTTTCTTCGGGTTTTAGTTTTTAAGGAGACAATCTCATTTGGCTCATTATGCTCCCGTGTTACTCTTGGGTTGGTTTGGAGGTGTGTGTTTTATGTATGGAACACTCTGGATGATTTTGTGGCGCTTTGGTTGTTTCTTGATGTTTTGTATTGGTTATTTAGTTTGTAGCTAGTGTTGTTATCGTTATGTGACATGTTACAAACGATTTACTGGTTGTTCAGGCGTTTGCTTGAGATTTTAATGTGGTATTTTAACCATATTCAATTATACTTAATTTTTGTGTGATTAATATACTTTATCGGGATAACTCTTTAATAAAATCAGAAAGACGTTATGGTCATTCACACGTCAAAAGCCATAGCGTGAGGTCAGAGCTACCATAAGAGCACAAGGTATGAGGTGCCATTGATATGCCAACCTTACCGGCTTAACACGCCAAACTCGCGCTAAACGCACTTTTGTGTTTTAGCCAACGACTAACTCAAGCCAAATGCATCTTTGTGTGTGTGTTTGTTTTGTTTTTCTTGTATTGTGAGTGAGTGGTATATTTGGTGGGGTATTTCATGACTTATGAGTGATGTTAGTGGTGTGTTATGGGGCGTTGTTTGAGTTATTGGTGTGTTATTGGGAGATGTATGATGTGTACGAGATGACATACCAATAACGTGTTATCGGCCCTCAGACACCTCTTGTCTTCTAACACTCGTCTAAAATAAGTCACCTCTTTATCATAATTTAATACTCCTAGTTTACGTTTAAGTCAGGACACATGCTAACTTTCCATCAATCTTATATCAAAGTACAAGTCGATAATTGAGAAAATAATAAATGCAATAAATTCGCATACAACTTACCAACTTTTATGTCACAGTCAAGTGCTTCTGTCTCAAGCCAAAACACATGCCACGTATTTAAATATTTAACGTAAGAAATGTCAATGACAAGCACAAGTTTACCATGGGTACGACCTAAAAACAAAAATATAGGTTTCAAAATTGAAATAATTTATATCGACCTGTAAATTTGATTTTGACAAGTAATTACCGAAAACTTATCACATCATTTTCATAAAATATTTCAAAACCAATCATTTTCTCGATACACCAAATGTAATATTTTAAAATATCTATACCATTTATCAATAATATTCAAATCACATTTTTTTTCTTTTCTTTTTTATTTATTTATAATTTTATTTTTTTATTTTCTTTCTTTCTTGAAAACGGAATTCACACAATCTGTTATTCGAATTAATCTAACCCGACGGGCTTATTCGAGGTTGAATTATTAGTTATAACCAATGAAAATTTATAATTGAGATTCGAGTTATTCGGATTTAAGTTTAACGTGATCTGAGTTAAGCGAATTTGGTTCACCCAAAAAGCCTTATTATGAGAAATAAAAGATAAGTGTGTAATATTTGTTAAAGAAACAAGAAATATATATAAAGAAACTAAAAATAATTCTAATTCGAGTTTACCTGAAACCAAAACACATGCCACGTATTTAAATATTTAACGTAAGAAATGTCAATGACAAGCACAAGTTTACCATGGGTACGACCTAAAAAACAAAAATATAGGTTTCAAAAATTGAAATAATTTATATCGACCTGTAAATTTGATTTTGACAAGTAATTACCGAAAAACTTATCACATCATTTTCATAAAATATTTCAAAACCAATCATTTTCTCGATACACCAAATGTAATATTTTTAAAATATCTATACCATTTATCAATAATATTCAAATCACATTTTTTTTTTCTTTTCTTTTTTTATTTATTTATAATTTTTATTTTTTTTATTTTCTTTCTTTCTTGAAAACGGAATTCACACAATCTGTTATTCGAATTAATCTAACCCGACGGGGCTTATTCAGGTTGAATTATTCCGTTATAACCAATGAAAATTTATAATTGAGATTCGAGTTATTCGGATTTAAGTTTAACATGATACGAGTTAACTGAATTTGGTTCACCCAAAAAAGCCTTATTATGAGAAATAAAAAGATAAGTGTGTAATATTTGTTAAAGAAACAAGAAATATATATAAAGAAACTAAAAATAATTCTAATTCGAGTTTACCTGAAACCGGAATGAATTAAGCTTGCTAACCCGAAACCCGACCTTGTTAACTATCCGGGTTAATTCAGATACACGTGAATAAACCGACAAGCTTATTCGGCTTCAGATTGGCTTCCGAGGGTTTGAGTGTTTTTTTGGCTGTCGACATGTTAAAAGTTAAAACCACCTGTTGTGTTGTCTCAAATTTTAAGGCTTTTATTCATTGAAACTTTATGAACCACATTCAATTATCAATCCTTTATTGTATATTTTCTTTTTACATATATACAAGAAGTGTATCACTTTTGCTACTATAAAGTGATTAAAGTCTGTATGTATGTATGTATTATACAAGTGTGTATAAATATAATCATAGCTCTTAAAAAATCGAGCTACAATGTAAAAAGAATCATAAGCTATGACCAAGACCTAAACTAACACGAATGAATTGTTGCAGCTCTTGATGAATCCCAATTGGCCATCAAATTCGAGCTACTCGTTTCGTGGTACCTATGCATCATACGAATCAATGCTCGAGCTTTCTTACCCGCCTGTGAACCACCACTCGTCGACAACGTGTACAGAAAACCAATCAAGTTATCATTATTCGCCAAAACAGCAACCACTTCATTCCCCAAATTGTTGCATAAGGCTAACAAAATCGACACGCAGTACTCTTTTGCAGCTTGTGAAGGGGACGTTTGGAGAGTCTTGATGAGTAATGCTAAAGATGAATCTTTCAAAATTGCGTGTGACCCGTCAAAGCTTTCGGCTAATGTGGCTAGAACAGCTAATGAATCTGTAATGATTTCGGGTTTATCTGAGGTGGATATGATACTTGATAGCAAAGGAACTATACCAGATGAAAGAGCGGCTTCGTGGTTTCGTGGGTAGAGTAAAATCCCGAATAACGCTGCTAAAGAATTCTTTTTACCACAAGTAGTCCCGGTTTTGATCAGTTCAATCAAAGCCGGAATGGCTTCTGGTATTTCTCCAATAAGCCTTTGATACGTCTGAACAGACGATAAGTAAAATATCGTTGCAGCAGCAATCTGTTTCGCTTCCTGTTTCAAACCATTTTCCAAAACCTCAACAATCTGTTTCAGTCCATCATGATTTATTATAACCTTCTTCCCATTTGGATGCTTGATAGCTTCAACAAACCAGCAATCGCGTTTTCTTGAACTGTTGCTTCAGGCGACGAAAGTAGTTTCAACAGTAAAGGGATCACTCCAGCTTGGATTAAACAAAACCGATTGTATATGTTCGATTTTGCAAGCAATCTGATCTCATAAGCTGCTTTACTCTTCTGTTTCACCGTCCCATTTCGCAATCTTCTCACCAAATACTCACTTAGAAACTTAATCGCCTCAGCAGCCGCAGGACTCCCTGGTAAAATAGTCGAAGAAATATCGCGGCTCTGCTTATGAAACTTCGATATCGGGACCCCATGATCGATACAATATTGCTGAATAACTTTCCTAAGGTTTACATTAGGGACCAACTCTGTTGATGCTAATTTTTCCCCTGTTTTCGGGCATATCAAATTGCCCGATTTCAACCATTTTTGTATCGAGACACGATCATATGTCTGACCGGTGGAAACAGTCACCGGGTCAGTCATTAATTCTAAAGAAATCGGGCATCGGAAATCCTCAGGATTTAAACAGCTGAGGATTTCCAAATTCCCTCTTTCAACTAATTGATTTTCGTTATATTCGACTAAATTATTTTCGAATAAAACGCCTCTACAATACCTCATAAAACCAGCTAAAGTACCTAACAAATGTATATCACGCTCCTTATTATTATTCTCTGAGCAAATTTCATCATCTAGAAATTTTATTTCATTATGACAATCACTCCAAGTACTAATACGTAAATAATAAAGTACTCGTTTAATCATAATCGAATCAGGCTCAAACCTGTTTTCGAATTGATTCAATATCAACATAACACGCTTCATAGCATACTCGTCATCAGGGTCAACTTGGATATTAGCTTTTCGTGCTTGTTTCGCAATCATTTCGACCAATTCTTTTATTTCTCTCGATAGATCGAATACTTTAAAGTCGAGAATATCGAGCGTAGTAGCAATTGATCTGATCAAATTCGAAAACTGCGTAGCTACAAAGTGAGACTTCATCAATATATAAACTCTAGACCCGTTTCGTGTAACATCTTCTAGCAGAAACAATATCTTTTGTAACGAATGATGAAGTTCGGAAAAACACAGTATAGCTGAATCAGGAAATTCAGCTATACTGTTTTTTTCCATCACTTCGACGAAAAACATATTTAGAATCGATACTTGTCGTATCGACTCACGAGCGTTTCTTCTTTGTGAAGCAAAGAATTTATGCTGGTGAGACATGATCGCGTTAGATAACGCGATCAGAGAGCTCACCAGCGTTACTGGATTAACATCTTGACATGGAACAACTGCCGGATAGTTAAAAATCCGACGATTGTTGCGATCAAAGTTTTTGTGCATTGTATATGAAGGAAACTTTTTTTTAAAGTGTAGCCAAAAATGGTGGGAATAAATGAGTTATCAAATGTTGTATGTTCTTTCGGTTTTGGGGTTTTATAGATGGTTGAAGATTTTTCAAGGACACGTGGCTATAATCTATGCGCGTCTTAAGATATGGTTGAAAAAAATTGAGTTGACGTTGGAATAGGAGACACGTGTTTGGGTCACGCGGGAAAAAACGATTGGACGGATAGATTTTAATTCTAAAGTGGGAGTTATTTTTTTATATTTTTCATGCAGATGTATCGGATATATACAACGTATGTATTATCGTATGGTAAGTCACATGTAGTGATGTACTGTATATTGTCACGATTTTAGGAGCCGCAATAAAAAGGCTGCGTTATTAAATCATTTAATTATGTTATCGGTAACATAAAATTTGTTTTTTTCTTCATGAAGTCAAAGAAAAAGGTTTTATGGTTATTAGACTATACGCAGTAACTGGGTCGACCATGTGGGTGAAGGTAAGTCGCCGAGGGTCACCTTATTGCATGAAAGTCGTCAAAGGTTGGTCACCATCATTTTAGATGAATAGGTCGAGCAGGCGACCAATGCCATTTTAGTGGTTATAAGCCTAAAACAGGATAAATATAATCAATAGTCTAACTAATTATCAATGAATGTTTATTGGATATTAATTGAGATCGTGTTCGGGATCCCATCTCCACCCACCCTCCTCCCCACCCACCCCTCCAACGACTCCACCCTCACCCTCTCACCATCGACTACTTACCTCACTCCGATTATTTACCCTCGGGCCTTACCATATTGATATGGCTAGGTCCTCAATGGTTGGACACCTCAACAATTAAAACCGATTGACAATCCTTTACGCAAAGATGTGGAAAAATTGCTTACTACTTCACGAATTTTCCAAACTCCATGGATGCCAAGATATGGAAGGAATTTCAACACCGATTATTTACCCAAGGTAAAGCGTTTGGTGTTAGATTGATCATAATGAAGAGGGCATTGTTTTCTTACATGTCTTTTCTCGGGTATTGATATGGCTAGGTCAAATTTAAATTCGAACTTTATCATCAATAGATACCCCGTATGCTTATGGTTGGACACGGGTTTTCGGTTAAAGAAGAAAAAATCACATCTATGTGGTTCTAGTTAAAGTGAAAGAGATTGACAAGATTAGCAATAATTTTGACGGAAAATCTAAAAACGACTAAAGACTAAAATACCCTTGGAATCGAAATTTATAAAATAAAATACCTTTATATTAAACAAAAAATTGAGGCACTAAATAAAATTAACCTAAGAATAATTCCATTATGCATTTGTTTTTTGATACCAAATAAATAACAACTTGGTATTCTAACCTTATAACCGAACCATGTGTATAATTCGGCTAAGGTAACAGATGAGTTAAGACTTGCGTAATAACCTTTTTTTCCTTTTTGTAATCATAGAGTTTCCAACACGTCATTAAAAGATAACATGTAAGTAAATGCATATTAATAAGATATTAAAGAATGAGAAACCCTAGAACATAAATTTTTTAAGACAAAAAACACATAAGGTGCAAATTATTACTAACATTTGATAAAGTAATGTGATAAAGTATGATCTTGCGATAATATCTCAAAATACATATAGCTAACGCTTTTGACGATTTGAAACTTAAAATACCTTTTTCTAGAGATTAGGGATTGGTTTAGCTTTTCAATAAATATATCGAGGACCAAATTGTGGTGAAAAGATAGGTTTGTCAAGTTGGAATATATAAATTTCCTAAGCCTTTGCTAAAATTGATGGTGCTAATTCTAATCCTAGATCCGTTATATGTTATATATTATACAAGTCGATGATTGATGTCATGCGTGCAAAAAGGTTGGGCCCCATATGATTATAACTTGGTACTATTTTCACACGGGCTTTTGAAGTTCTTTTCTTCAACACATTGGGTAGGTATTGCTTTGGGATGATCTTATTTTTCTTATGATGCCATTTCATAGAATTTGGAGTTTATTTTTTCCCTGGACCTATGTATTGAAGTTGAAACTATTTTATCTCTCTGCGTTACAATTTAAAAGTGTAGAGCTTAGGATTTGACTGTGAGGATTTGGGTAGAATATAATCTTCATCGAAATCATTTATTCATGGTGATTCAAATACTCTAAAATGATTTTATACTTCGATCAATGAAAGAAAGGTATGAGAGTGATTATGAATCTTTAAAAAGCGGGCCCCATCGGACGTGTCTATGCTACTACTCGTAACAAAGTGAGCGACTCGTGTACCATTACTGGCACTCTTTTCATTGATGATTATGTTGTCTTCGTTTATTTGAAAATGTCCTCTTCGCTTTGGTCTGTATCCTCTCGATATGGTCGACTTTGATATCATTCTAGGCATGGATTGGTTGGCTTATCATAGAGCTTCAATTGACCGCTATGCTAGAACGGTGATCTTTGGAGACGTAAAACATCCCGAATCGTTTATCATGGTTCTCAACCTCTCAAATCATAAGCTCATTTCCGCTATGAAGGCACGGACCATGCACATGCAAGAGATGATAGAAAATGGATTTATTCGCCCCGTGTTTCTCCATGGGGCACCTGTCTTGTGAAGAAGAAGGATGGAAGCATGCGCCTCATGTATCGACTACCGTGAACTCAATTACCATTCGTAATCGTTATCCTCCGCCACGCATAGATGATTTGTTTGATCAACGCAAGGAGCTCAGATATGGTCATTACGAATTCCTCGTTATGCCTTTTGGTTTGACCCGGACGATGAAAATCAACACATGGAAGTGGGATAAGATATCTATGGATTTTGTGATTGGACTACTTTACCGGAAGAAGCATGATGCGATCCGGGTAGTTGTTGATCGACTAACCAAATCGCTCATTTCTTGCCAATCGAAAGGATTATGGTATTGGTAAATTGGTGGAGATTTTTCAACAAGAGATCGTTAGACTTCATGGTACTCCGCATCTATTGTGTCCGCTGCGAGATCCGCGTTTACTTCGTTTACGGAAAGGTTTGCAAAAGCTTGGGGTACTCGACTTAACTTTAGTACGGCATTTCATCCTCAAACAGATGATCGGTCGAGAGGACTATTCGGACCTTAGAGGATATGCTCGTGGCTTGTGCTTTAGAATGGACCCGCGGTTGGGATGAATATTTATATTTAGTAGAGTTTGCATACAACAACGGTTGGCATGCTAGCATTAAAGCGGCACCGTTTGAACTTCTTTATGGAAGGAAATGTAGAGCACCTATTTGTTGGGATGAAGTAGGTGAGCGCTTGATTGAAGGTCCGAAATCAAAACCAATTGATATAAACCCTAGTTTGATATGTAAACCGAATAAGGTATGCCAAACCCTAATGGTTTGTGAATCGTGTCTCAACGTGAAATTAATACAGTAATAAGTATCTTGTATGTCACATAAAATCATAAACGTGTATGGTGAAACATAAAAGGAAAGATTGTTTTATGACGTGTTAAGTTAAGTAACGAGTCATTAAAAGACGTAACATGTAAGTAAATGCATATTAATAAGATATTAAAGAATGAGAAAACCCTAGAACATAAATGAGAGTCGATTAAGGTTTGAAGCTAAGTACATTAATTCGTTGTTTCCATTTAAATATTAAAACCCTAAAGTATAAAGATCATTTCACGATTATGGAATCATAAATAACATGTACAACCGTTAATGTGTATAGGTTCGTGAAGAAGGAGTAATCCTTTGCTTTCCTTGTTTCTACTTTTCGATCATTTGCTTTGGAATAAGGTACGTATATTCATTTAGTTTATTTTTCATTGGGACCTATGTATTGAAGTCTTTTGACTTGGATTATTTCAATATTTATGTTGAGACTTTTGGATATTTATGTTTGCTTTGATATGACACAATTACTTGTGATTCCTTTCGTGAAAGATGTGAAAAAATTGCTATGCTTGAACCCTACATCACGAATTTTCCAAACTCCATGGATGATTTTGAAAAATTTATGGAAGGAATTTCACCTTTTGGCCCATTGTTAGCTTTCATGTAAAGATCTACAGCGTTTATGTTAGATTTATGGGTATTCATAATGAGGTTTTGCAAAATCCTTTCTAATATGGGAATTATATATCATGTGTCTCGGATGCGATTCCATAACTCGTAGGTCTCCCATAAAGTGACTCGAGTGTTCTTAATCTCATCTTATGAAATTCATTATCGTGTTATGATTTGAACTTTATCTTTATTTCGATAGCAAGCGTTACCCTCAAATCAATGTTTCTTCAAAAATCTTTGTTAGAGACTTTCATTGCCATTTAAAAGTTCCTGGATCAAGTCTTTCTAGTTGTAGATTGATTAGTATCACATTTGTCAGGTTTCATAGATGTAAAGATACATTATGTAGAGGGTTATGGGTGTGGATGCGGTTCGCATCTGCGAAATCATGCCTTCAAATCAATGTTTCTCGAAAAAGCTTTGGACTTTCATTAAAGTGCCTTGAAAAATCTTTGAGCGAGTCATTTGGATTGAGATTAGTTATGTGCATGGGGATGCCTTCAAAAAGTTTTTTGGTAAATTCAATTTTTTGAGGTCGATGTCGAAGATTCCATGTGTATGGGCAGGGCCTGTATTACCACAAAAACTCAATCTCTCATATCCGAAAGGTTAATGTCACTATTAGAGGTGTGAACTTTAAAGTACACGTCAAAGAAATTGGTACTTGGAGCATTCATATCTCAAAAGAACTTGACTCAAATGATTTTGATGACGATTGTGATTTTGAGGAACGTCGATCAACTAATGAAGATGTAGACCCAAATGCGGCTCTTGATGATTATGTTCAATAGAGTGTAGAAAAGGAAGATGTTCTGAAAGAGCCCTCACAGGTAAACCACTCAGAAGGTTCTACCTCTACCTTTCTAAGAAAGATGCTACAAACAACGAAGAGGCTACTACACTAATAGCAGACGATGGTGTTATTCCCCTAACAGAAGCTATAAATAACGAATACATTGCTACAAACAATGACAAATCATTGAAGAGGATACCTCGGATATCTCCAAACCCCCTGGATTTGAAAATTTCATCAAGGAGAACAAAGATTGTGCTAGATCGTCCAATTCTTCAAGAACAGGTAAATGTTCCACTTCTTTTGGTAACTACAAAAGAAAATAGTTGAAAGGTTTTTCTTTTATAGATGAATTGAATAGAATGATTGAAGTAGTTGGGGCTCTTGGTTATGATGTTAGAGGATGTAAAAAATCCCTTAGGCGGATGATTAATGGAATAGGTGTGTCGATGGTTGACAAATGAACATTCTTTCTATTAATATTCGGGGCTCTAAGAAGCGTAGGAAGCGAGTTTGGATCAAAGATCACACAATATCCATATCCTTCGGGTTCAAGAGACAAAGATGACCAAAATGGAACTCTTTCAGTAAAGATCTATGTGGGGAAATTTCAACTTCGATTGTGCATGTAGTATGGCGAGAGGTAGATCTGGTGGTTTAGTTACTATATGGAACCCCAATGTCTTCCTCAAAGAGAGAATGTGGTGTGGTGATAATTACATAATAATTGAGAGAGAGCGAAAGAATTCGGCGGAGGACTTCTACATCTTCAATGTGTACGGCCCTCAAAATCAACCGGATAAATCAATCTTATGGTCTTTTTTACGTAATTTTATTCTAAATCATCCTGGTAAAGTTATCTTATTTGGTGATTTGAATGAAGTTAGGAATGAATCGGAAAGATTTGGCTCTATTTTCTCTAGTGTAGATGCGGCTATTTTCAACGATTTCATTCACGACACTGGTTTGATCAATCTTCCCATGGGCGGTAGAATTTTTACTTGGATGAACAAGGTTGGTTCTAAGATGAGTAAGTTAGACCGGTTTCTTATTTCGGATGATGTTTTTCAAAACATACCGAATTTAGAGGTTGTTGCTCTTGATAAAATGTGGTCTGATCATAATTCGATTCTTTTCCATTCCAAGAAATCTGACTTGGTCCGAGCCCTTCAAAATCTTTCACTCTTTGTTTGATCGCCTTGATTTTGAAGAAGTTGTCAAAGAAAAATGGGCTGCTATCTCAGGTGAAATATTGGGGTCTACAAAACCTCTTCATACCAAACTTAAAGAACTTAAATCTCATCTTAAACTTTGGTATTTTCACACTAAAGAGATCGACTTAAGCATGAAAAAGTCTATATTGGCTGACTTACGGGATTTGGAGCAAAAAATGGATGATGGTCGCGCTTCCGATGAAGATAAAGCTAACCGTGTCATCAGGCTGCAAGATCTCGATAACCTTGAGTGATGATGTACCCTCCGAATAGCTCGAAGGAAACTCCTTGAGGCGTGTCGAAACCCTTCTATTCAAGGCCCAAATTAGGTCTCGAGAATATTCATAGGCGTCAAACAATTCGTTATCACGAAGGTTACCTCTGGGAATTCGCCATTGAAGCCCTAAGCCCCTCTGAGTACGGTTGACGAAGGAGTAATTGATAGGAGAACCTCGACTTGGTCAAACTCACGATCTCCTCTCTTTCCGGCTTCCCGCCAAGTTTGAGCGTGGGTCACTAAGCCCTAGCGGTTACCCACAAACATGGGACGCCCCCATGATCTTCGACATTTACGAAGTGCCTCTAACCCTATTTCTTCCACTATAAATAGGTTGGACGGGCAATGGATTATGGTATGCTCATTTCACACTCATCTCTTTACTTACACACTTATACAACCATAACTCATACTTACTCTCACATGGGAGGTGGTTCGCGAGGTCCCAGCCAAGCGTAATCACTTAACGTAGTGTCTTCGTATTTCTTATTCTAAGGTGAAAGACAAGTCTTTCTTTGGAACATACACACCTCATAACTTTGATCATCATGAGCACGGTAGTGCAATCTATTGTACGATCATTGAGAAAATGGATTCGATGGATTTAGCTCAAAATGCGAGAGTAAAATGGTAGGTGGAGGGTGACGAAAACTCTAAATTCTTCCATGGCCTCATTAACTCTAAGAGAAATTCTCAAATGATTCACGGTATTATGCACGAGGGAATGTGGTTATCCGAACCAAAAGATATTAAAGAGGCTTTCGTTAACTTCTACAAGGACAAGTTTAGTTGTCACGATTCACAAGTTTCTTTTCCACCAATTATACAAGCTCATCATCTTAACGCATCTGATCTGGATTTTCTTGAGGCCTTTGTCTCTATGGACGAAATTAAAATGGCGGTGTGGGATTGTGGTAGCCATAAAGCTCCAGGTCCGGATGGTTGTACGTTTATGTTCATTAAAAGATTTTGGGATCTTTTGAAGCATGATATTCAGGAGTTTGTGGTTAATTTCTTCTCTGTTGGTATGTTCCCTCAAGGTGTTAATTATGCCTTCATTACGCTTATTCCCAAGGTGTCTAATCCTTTGTTTATCAAAGATTATAGACCTATTTCTCTTATTGGTCTCCATAACAAGATTGTTGCAAAATTCTAGCAAGCATTGTCTAAGGTCATTGATTCTATCATTAGTCCCGAGCAATCTGCTTTTATTTCGGGTCGTCAAATTCTGGATGGTCCTCTTATTCTTAGCGAGATTATTGATTGGTACAAGAAACGCAAAAAGAAGCTTATGCTTTTCAAAGTTGACTTCGAAAAATCCTTCGACTCTATTAGTTGGAGGTATCTTGATTATGTTCTTGACAAGATGGGATTTGGTATTAGATGGCGCACTTGGAATAAAAACAACTTAATGTCGGCTAGGACTTCTATCCTCGTTAATGGAAGTCCTACTTCGGAGTTCTCTTTAAGGAGAGGCTTGCGGCAAGGGGATCCTTTGTCTCTTTTCTTATTTATTATCGTCATGGAAGGTCTTCATATGGCCCTTAACGACGGTATGACAACCAATATGTTTCATGGTGTTAAGATTAGCCCCTCGAATATCCATCTTTCCCATCTTTTCTATGTTGAAGATGTTATTCTCCTTTCTCGAGTGGAACCAAAATGATATGGAAAACAATATTTGGATTCTTAACGTTTCCACATTGCTTCTGGCCTTAAGATTAACATTCACAAATCGAATGTTTTGGCGTTGGAGTTTCGAATAACGAGATTGTTTCCATGGCTGCTTGTACTGGTTGTAAAGCGGGGTCTTTACCTTTTTCTTATCTTGGTTTACCCATCGGTTCGATTATGAATCGAATAGAGAATTGGCAAATCCTCATAGATCGTTTTAAAGCTAGAATGTCAAGTTGGAAAGCTAACCTCCTTTCCATAGGAGGTCGTCTTACTCTCATCAAATCCATGCTAGGAAGTCTTGGTATATATTATTTCTCCATTTTCAAGATCCCCGAAATGGTTATTAGATCTCTTGAAAGCTTGCGTGCCATTTTCTTTTGGGGTGGTCATGAGAACACCAAGAAACTAGCTTGGGTCAAATGGTCGAATATTCTTGCTTCTCTTGATAAAGGTGGCCTTGCCGTTGGAAGCCTTAAAGCTTTCAATAAAGCGCTCCTCTTGAAATGGAGATGGCGGCTCTTTAAAAATCCGAATGCCTTATGGGTTCAAGTGGTTAAAGCTTTACATGGTGAGAAAGCAGGTATGGATCTTGGAGGCTGCCAAACGAATGGGATTTGGGCTAAAATTGTTGGAACAATTAATCATATTCATTCGAGTGGTATTGTTCCCCTTAACTCCATTCGTTTTAAAGTTGGTGATGTCTCGTCTATCCGTTTTTGGAAGGATATTTGGTTAGGAGATGAGCCTCTTTTCATTAGATATAATACATTATTCTACCACAACAACGACAAAGATTGCTTTATTCGTAAACGTATTAATATTGGCTCTTGGGATGGAATTGGAGCGGGCCGATAACTACTGGTAGATCAAGTGAATTTGATAAGCTTATTCTCGACATTGCAAATGCGGGAAGTGAAGAGATGGTGATTTCGATTCTTGCGTTTGGAGTCTCTCCAATGATGATTCTTTCTCGGTGAATATGGTTAGGAAACATATTGATGAGCTTACTCTCCATACGCTATGTCCTAGCACTCGGTGGTATAAGACGATCCCTAAGAAGGTAAACATCTTCATGTGGCGGATGACTATTAGATAGACTTCTAACCGATTAAACTTGTCTTCCGTGGTTTAGACACGGATTCGATTGATTGTTTGGTTTGTAATAGGTCGGTTGAATCAAATGCTCATATCTTTTCACATGCGACACGGTGCTGCTGTTTGGTGTCTTATTCGATCATGGTCTGGTCTTTCCTTCCCAAGTTTCTGCTCATGTGAAGACTGGGTCAGTTGGTTCGATTCGTGGCATGCTCCCAAGGACAAAAGTCTCATGCTTATTCCATCTTCGCGGCTACTTATTGGATTCTTTGGCGTTTTAGAAACAATATCACTTTCAACTCTCACTCTATGAGGAAAAGTGATATTTTTGATTTTATTTGTCTTGCTTTTTTTTCTTGGGTTAAATATAGAGGTAATTTTTGTAATAGCTGGAACGATTGGTTACAATCGCCTTTATATTTCTAGTGCCTTGCTAGTTTCTCTTCTTTTATAATATCCTCAGCCGTTCAAAAAAATTTGGAATCATGTTATCACTTTTTAAAGTAATCTATTCGACCATAATGCTGGGTATCACGAATATCTACTTGGGATAAGACCAAATGTGTGTTAGTGATTTAGGCACAAATAAATAACCCTTGCGTATCCAAGTGTTTAGTTCTCTGTGTATATACCTTCATGCATTTGTGTTGATCTCTATTTATACTAGAGATCACTCAAACCCTAGTTAATGGAATTATGAGTGATTAACGGTTCATTAATCATCACATAATTAGCCTCCATAATAGTAGGGATTAGTGGTTACACGACCAATTAAACGTGGTCATTAACGCAATTATAACCGCCACTCGAATAGGTCAAAACCGTTAAAAATTTACTAGTTCAGTCTCGTGATCATTCCTTGGTCTCACCGAGTGATCAGCTAACCCACTGATGGGCATACAAGTCGAGACACTAAGTTCAAGAGACTCCAAGAGAGTAAGACTCTCTGATGAGATCACCCACTAAGAATACTTCCTCTGATGAGTTACTCCCTAATGAGATCCAGTTACTTCTAATCTCATCAGCCTGATGAATACCATTCAATCCGGAATGTCACTTCCTGAGGAGTGAACTCACTTGACTTCATCAGAGACTGAAACAACATGTTAAGTGTCTGAAGTCCGAACTTACAAATTAGTGTTATATCACATGTGATAAATCATCCGAACTCTTATACCAAAAAAAATTTGTCGCAAGTATATAAAATATAATTAAAAGATATACCATGCATATTGAAATTTATAATCGTGAAATTTATTATGTCTAACGATTAACATGTTTTGAGATATATTAGTTTCAAAAAGATAGTGAAAGGGTTTCAATTAAAAAAAATATATGTGATGAGATGGATAATGTGGGTGTTTTATTTCAGTTAAAAATAAGTTGATAATATCCGTATTTCTAATAGTCTCTAAGAACGAAAGGTATCGTGAAGAGGAAGAGCTAGCCGTTGTGACGTGGCGGCTCTTCATTCCTCTTTGTTTCTCGCTACCACACCCATCCTGCTCTTTGTTGCTCATCGTTTGAACATTCGTCGAGGAAGTGAAGCACAAAAGACAAACGAGTTTTGCGGATATTTGTTTAATAAAGTTTTTTTTTTAATTTTAAACACACTTTTACATTATAAATATTACCTCACTTCAAAAAAATTTATACATCTACTTTTTCAAAACGCTTCATTTTAACCGATAAATATGAGTGATTCATCCTATTGCGGTGGTATGTCTGATCTTGATGATATAGTTGAAATGGAGATGATTATGCAACAATATCAGTATGAGCAATCGTTACAAGAACAAGAAGTTGAAAGTTCAAACCGCCGTAATTACATCTACCGTGAAAATTCCGTATTTAAATGGCGACAAGAAAGTGCTCGAAAAGACGTTGAAAGAGCCTTTGGTGTCCTCCAAGAACGTTGGCATGTTATAAACCGACCGACGCATGCTTCAATTGTCAACGAGTTACAAAAAGTCATGTACATGTGCATCATATTGCATAACATGATTTCAAAAGATCAAAAATTTGTGATATCCGAAATGAGCTAGATTTATATTTTTCCGTGAGTAAATTTTCAACGGGCATGGATCGAGCGATGCGAAGTGCAATGAAAAAAAAACTAAAAAACTCCGTGATAAACAAACACACGCAAGGCGTCAACGAAATATTATTGAGCATGTTTGACAACAACATCTAGAACATCAACAAAAATAATTAATTAATTAGTTTCTTTATAATTTGATGTATTTTTTTATTTTTTTGTGTTTCATAAGTTTTGTATTTTTTTCTCGTATCGTATTGTATTTTATTTGAATGAAATGAATTTAGTTTGTTTGAAAAATGAAAAAAAAATAAAACTGGGGGTGAGTGGGCCCAAATGAATAGTTTGTTTTGTGTTATTATCATGGTTCTAAAAGGTGCGTCATGGCAGGGTAAAGGCGCGTTTTGGCGTGAGATGTGGCATGGAGATGTTCGAAAAGGCACGCTAATGCGTGAGCCATGACGCTTTTTTTGAATTTAACTACGATGAAAAAAGAGTTATTTTTTTTTTTTTTTTTTTTTTAAATGAAGAAAATTACATGTAAGGATAGTTTAATGAATTGGTTCTTTATTATAATATTTTTGTGAACTCGATATATATGAAATATAATATATAATATAAAAATTATAAATATTTTCATATTTTTTATCGCTTTAAGTCGATACTTAAAACCTTAAAGCTTTATCATAGCTTTTAAGAAGTGAAGTTTAATCATAATCGCGTTATGCCCACGCTATCTATAATCATGATGGTGATACAAGAGATATTTTGAAAATGTAGTGTTAAAACGAGATGTCGCCGGTAGAGCATGAATTTCACCACACCTGTGCTCTAATAACTCAACTGTTATTATATACTTTCAATGATTTAAGGTACGAAGTACAAGATAACCAAAGTATCTACATCTATTTTTACGACCAATAGAAGTACGCCAAAAAGTTTGTTGAGTGAGGGAAGTTAATTGGGTCCCACAGATTGCCGACTTTCAAAGGGACACGTGGATGAAAGATAGTGACGTGTTGCTTGGGAATTTGGGAAAGTGTGACCAAAGCTCCAAGCAATTGTAAGGAAAGAGGCTTGGATATGTACAACTCGACTCAACTTATTACGTGTAATTTAGTTATCAATATAATTAATTAACTAGTTTAATAATGTAAAGATGAGGTGTTGTTTAAGGATTAGTAAAAGTATGTTATTAAATTTGTCATCTGACACTTGGAACTTTGATTATTGTCAAATTATAAATTGATGTCATCCCTCATGACTTGACTAATACGGAGTTGAGAGGTTACTTCGTATTTTGTTTTACAGTTTGAATTAATAATTCGTTTGTGTCATCCATGATTATAAGAATTTTAATGGCTTGTTGCCTCCGTGAGCTTCAATCTCCTTCATTTTCATTTGTCGCGTCCCTTTTCTCTCTAACGACCTTCGCGATTAGGTCCCCAAGAAAGCGACCATGATTTTTTTTTTTTTTTTTTTTTTTTTTTAAGCATTTTTAACACAAAATAAAATTTCATTAATAATTAAAATGTTACATGATAATTCTAATAAAATAAAAACATTACGAAACTTATTAAAACATTACAACACTTATTAAAAATCTAAGTTGTGGCGTGCCTTGATCGAGTCTTTGATTTCCTTCATTTTTTATTGTTGTAGTGCGGACAAAGATGAGTCAATTGGCGTGCAATAGAATATGATGTCTTTATCATATTTCTTTTGTCATTTCAAATTCAAGTTTTTCTTGTTCTAGTGCCAATCTTTTGTCTTCCCTTTCGATTTCTTTTGCACCGACTCCAACTCCTTTTGCCTTTGATCCACTCTTCTTCTTCAAATCATAGTATCCGTCGACTGACTCCTTCTTACGCTCGAATGCCTTGGACTCAATGTTTTCCATTTCTGCAACACCTTCCATATAGCTAGCTTTGGAACGTCCGAAGATTTCTTTTATTCTTCTTAGCGGTATCACGACCAATTTGTCGCTCAGCACGAGCACGAGGCACATCCGAGTGCACATCCGAAGTCGGTTTCGAAGTCCTTGCTTTTTCCGACTCTCATCTTGGCTTAAAAAGCCGCATCTCATTATCCTTCCAAACCGAATGGTCCTCAAAATTTCCCAACAATGTTCCAATACAAACGCATGATTACACACTACTTGGTATTCATCACGCGCCTGCCTATAAACGGTGAGGTCATTCTCACCACTTCCAGTAATTCTTGTAAGCATTGTTGTAAATGGCACAAAATTGACCAACTCTAGGACGAATCCTATTTTTCCACTTGGTAATGATAGAGTTGTAACGTTCTTTCTGCACCAACCTCCTTTTCAAAGTAAGCAATGACTTTCTGCCAAAATCCCTTAGCATTTTGGTTGTTTCCCGTTATACTATTCTCGGATACATCACACCAAGCATTGCACAACACGATCTCTTCTTCCTTTGTCCAAAGCGACGAATCATTCTTGGTTTCTTTCTCGACAACCTTCTTCTTCGCCTTTGTAGCTCGTTTTTTCGGTTTGACCGGTTACGTCTCTTCCGAAATAGTCTTCTCCTCATCATTCGTAACCGAATCGTGATACGATCCATGTGCCGAACCTTGACCCGAACCGTGATACTCTTGAGTCGGATAATCCGAACCGGTTCCAACATAAAAATCAAGATTGGTGTATAATTGTTCTTTGAAATCAAAAGCATCAAGATTGATACGGTTAACCGGAGAATATTGTTGATAATTTGAATATGAAGACGTTGATGAATCCATTGTTAGACGATACACCGATTCGGGTGAGCAATACATAGATTGTTGGCTTTGACGGGAGTGGCTTTGTTGTTGTTGTTGTCGGATGTTTTGATACGGTAGAACAAATGGACGATTTATAGGATGGTTTATAAAAAATGAATTGTTAGTTTGTTGTTGTGGAGATTGTTGGGATTGATAATCGAAAGAAGCGGGTCGGAAATTGATGCTTGGTGAGACACCGGTTAACTGGAAATTCGGATCCAGAGTTAAAATATGCGGACGTTTGTGCCAACCGGGATTTTCGGCCTTTTTGTTGTGGTGTTTTCTTAGACATTTTGATAGAGATGATTATGAGATTTTTGATAGAGAAGATTGCGAGATTTGTGAATTTAATGTAAATATGTTGTGCATTTATAAGGTAGTTTAGTAGATTTTTTAAACCCACAAACGGTCGAATTTAAGTGTACATGAGGATTCTTTTTTTTTTTTTTTTTTTTTTTGATTGAACAACTTTTGCAACGGTAGGATTATTAATTCCCCACCCACATTTTTTGCATATTAAATGTCCACACAATTCGATCGCATATACGACCGAGATGGGTAAATATTGTTGCTCGATCGATTTCCCACACTAATGTGATAGACAGGTGATCGATCGAACCACTCATCTGCGCCGAATTTTATATATGGCTTGAATTTTCGTCATTAAAGTGGCTTACTTGTTAGACGACTTGGTGTCTTTATTAAGGTTTTGAGGTGTTCGAAACTCAATAGATAAAAGGGATGGTCATAGTAAGAGTTCGAAAATAATAACGGAAATACATTGATTTGGTCTCGTATATGTAAATAAAACACCTTACTGTATTTTGAGCAATCTGAATAAAGAAATTTTGTGTTACTTGTACTAACGAGTTTATTTAGTTTTAGATAAGAGGATAGTTATTTTACATATTAAATTTTTTTTACGTATCAAGAAACTTATTCTCACCTTTCATATGAAAAGAAATCAATAGTTGAGATTATAAGCATTCTTATATTTCATCTATTTTATAATTTAAATATCTCTTAAACCTTAATCGTTAATCGAAAATAATTACAATATCACGACGAGCATTTAATTATCTTGAAATAGACAGGCACTTTGATATACTTTCGGCAAAAAAAACTTTTTGTTCTCGTTTTTTCACTTTTTTGTCATTTTTTTCCCATTTTTTCGTTGTTAAAACTTTTGATGAGAAATCACATGTGATTAAACACTACTTTGAATATTCTAATAATATCAAATGTGATATTAGTATTAAATCATATTTGATATGTAATAAAATCATATGTGATTTAACACCAATATCACATGTGATTTTATTACTATATTCAAATTAGTATTTAACCATATATGATTTCTTCATGCAAATTTCAAATAACGAAAAAACAAAAACCGTTGAAACAGTGAAAAAATGAAAAAAAAAATTTTCGAAAGTACATCAAAGTGCCTATTATAGAAAGATGGTTAAATGCTTGTCAAATGATTGTATATTTTTCGCAACGATAATGGTTTAAAATATATTAATATTTGGAAAAAAAATGAAAATGAGTTTTTAAATTGTTGAAATTAATCTCATCAATTAGATCAAATAAAAATGCAGGTGAAGATTGATCCCTTGATATGTGAGAAAAAATTTGATATGTAAATGATTTTTAATCTTTAGATGAATAGACAATTAAAAATGATGTATTATCCTACTTGAAATAATTACTCCCTCCAAAATAGTTGTTCTTTTTTTTTTTACTTTTAAAAGTTTATTTTTCAAAATATATGAATAAATTAGGTCTTAAATGTATTTTTATTGGTATAATTTTCATCAGGTATTATATAACACAAATAAAAATATTTAAACGAAAATTGTAGAAAAAAAACCCTTAAAATTTAAAAAAGAACAATTATTTTGAGACGTGAAAGAGTACATATTTGCATATATCTCCTATTTGTGATTACTTTTTCATACACATAACCTAACTTTTACGAATTATCACTTTATGTTATATATTGTATTCACAAGTAATCAGTCATATGGTTAAAAAGAAAGGATAAGAATTGTAACACCCCCAAAATCACAAAGTGACAGCGGAAGACTATTTGGGGTATTACGTAGAGGATCATAGTCACAAGTTATAGAAAACGACTCTAAAGAGACGTTTTAATAAAAAGTAGTTACCATTTCATAAATCTCAAAGTTTAGGAACACAAAAAGAAATACCACATGTTTTGGAGTTACACAAAAGATAGTTTAAATATTTATGAAATGATAACTTTAAGTGAAATTGACACCACTTCAAGTGTCCCACGACGTCCGCTCCACGCCTTCATGAAATTCTAATTTGTACCTGAGATGAGCATGCTTAAAAGTCAACAAAAGTTGAGTGATATTCATAGGTTTAAATAATAAGTTGAACACAAGTAAGAGATGATAATTGCTTCGAATACAATCACCATGGAAAACATAGATTATTATTATGCGCTAAGCTCATGACACCAAACTAATCGCATACACCTAATTCTTGGCGTAAGTAATAATATTGCCCTTAGAGATGGAATTGCCAATTCCATAGTTAACCAAATATAGTGCGCCCGGTTATTTCCGATAACCGAGTCGGGTCGTTAATTCCCATAGTACTATCCATGATATTCGCTCACTAGCAAGTGATTAATGGTTCATGATGTAAGGGACTTATGTGCAACTTAGGCTATAATAATAATGATCGATAAGCATCTGCTTTAAGAAAAGACTTGTGTTCTAGTTTATAGCATGTATCTCCTCGCGGGTTTGAAAGAAATAAGTAAAGGCGAGGCTATGAACTCACCTTAGCAAGTGGTATCCGAGTAGTGTAAGATCAAGTAATATGAGCACGAGGTACCGTCACGCGACCTATAATTAGCATGGCAAGTCTTAGTTTATTGTTTTTATCCACGGTTTAATGTATTTAAAACGGTTGAAGCATTCCCGAGAGTTTGTGTTTAATAACGCTTATGTGGCAATGGTTAAGTTTAAATAAGTTTCGAAATGCTTATAAGTCTTTAGCTCTTGAAATAGTTTTACGAAACATTCGTATAAGAGTTGGCTCGAGTATTTTTATTAAAGCGGAAATAGTTATGAATCAACTTCTATTTATTGGATTTTAGTTTTGAAAAGTATATATATATATGTACAATATATATTTTTATCTAAGTTGCGAGAAAATATTATATTTAGAAAAGTATAATATTTTCTAGTTTATACAAATGTGGTTGTCAAAATAGAATATGTAAAATTTTATTTATGTGACGAAGACTTGTAGAAAATATAAGTTTATTACCTTTTAGAAATTTTAGGATAGGAAGCGTTAAGTGTAGATCTTGGAGGCCCAAGGTTGTAAAGGTTTATATAAGTTTCATATTTTATAAGCATTTTAAGAAGATGTGTTAAATGGTTCAAAGTAGAGGTGGAAATAGTATTAGTTTACAAAGGTCTTGAGTAGTTTGAGGAAAGGGTGAAGTTTGGGGACTAGTTGTGCCAAATTCAAAGTTACATGTATAACAAAAAAGAAGAGGGCAACCGCCATGGGGCTTCAATATATATGTTTTGAAAAGTATATATATATATGTACAATAGTTATGAATCAACTTCTATTTATTGGATTTTAGTTTTGAAAAGTATATATATATATGTACAATATATATTTTATCTAAGTTATGGAAAATATTATATTTAGAAAAGTATAATATTTTCTAGTTTATACAAATGTGGTTGTCAAAATAGAATATGTAAAATTTTATTTATGTGACGAAGACTTGTAGAAAATATAAGTTTATTACCTTTTAGAAATTTTAGGATAGGAAGCGTTAAGTGTAGATCTTGGAGGCCCAAGGTTGTAAAGGTTTATATAAGTTTCATATTTTATAAGCATTTTAAGAAGATGTGTTAAATGGTTCAAAGTAGAGGTGGAAATAGTATTAGTTTACAAAGGTCTTGAGTAGTTTGAGGAAAGGGTGAAGTTTGGGGACTAGTTGTGCCAAATTCAAAGTTACATGTATAACAAAAAAAGAGGGCAACTGCCATGGGGATTTCGAACCCATGACCTCCTCGTTAGAGGCCGCTCCCACCAACCGAGCTAGAGAGTCTTTGTGTTAGGATTTTCGCTTTGTTCAATTTAATGGTTCCACGCTTTGTTTCAAGTTAGTGTTAGAATTCTTCACAAGTAGCCATTTCCTTTTGCATGCATTGCATGACTTCTTTTCTTGTTTGTTGGTTTTCATTTTTATTTCTTAGCAAGTCAAGTGTGAGTATCATTTGCATTTCATTTTAGTTTATGTAAAGCATGTGTTTAGTGTAGCCATTGTACCATGATTTCGAGTGATAGGAAAAACGAAAAACTAGTTTATTTTAAGACCAAATGTGTGACTTAGGAGGGGGGGGGGTTTCGTGCTATAACGCATGAAACTTAGACCCAAAGTAAATAATAAGGCACTTGAACCGAAAATAAGCTTTAGTTAAGCTAATAGAAAGATTTTCCCAAGATGAGCCAACACTTTAGATCCATGTTTTATTAGTTGCTTTTAGTTCGAAAATAGTCTCAAGTCATGAAGGTGCCGAATGAGCAAGCAAATAAGCACTAGCTTATATTCTTTTCGAGATGCTTACAAGTAATAACAAGTTCAAGATTCTCACACAAGCTTTAAACGCAAATCTTAGTTATTCTTGAATGTAAATAAATCGTGTATATGTATGTCGAAAGCAAGAAAAGTTTTTAAGAAACCCATTGTCTAGTTAAACATTAAGCATAACATGTTTGCACTTATAAGAAAACTCAAATGGAAGCACATGTTAAATGAGACCAACAAAATCTTTCACTCAAACTTGCATTCATGTGTGTCAATTGGCGTATATATAAAAAGACACATTCTTAGTTTTGAAACTTAACAAAGTAATGAAAAGAAAAGGATGAGCTTAAGGTTCAAAACAAGAGAATGAAACACATGATAAAATGGAAGTTTGGATTCTTACAATGGAATAATGATTGAGTCGACCAAGATGAAACAAGAACTCAAGACTTTATAACCCAACTCCAAATGCTAGTTTGTTTACCCAAGATCTTCCAAATATTAAGCTTGTTTTTACCCAAGTTCCTCCAAGATCAAAATCTTTGAATTACTCTTAGTGGTTTTTGGTGAGATTTTGTAAGTGAAATGTGTAGTAACACTTATGCTCGTGGGTTTTAAGAAGGAAAGGGAAGAAGAGCTTTTGGTTATTGACCAAGGTTTATGCATACCTAGATACATGCAAGGTTGATTTTACTATCCTCAAGGTAGTATTAAGAGAAACAATGCAATGGTTTTGTGGTTTTGTGAAATGTTCGGCAGCCACAAGGACAAAAGAGGACAAGAAGTGAGTTGGTTGCATGGGGAATTTGTTTGTTTAAGTTTCAAAGTCAACTTTCATAGATATATGATGGATATAGTGTTTATTTTCACTAACAATGTTCAAACTTAGTGCATTAACAAGTTTTGGTTGAGATGGGAATATTTGTGAGCCCATTCGGTTACAAGAAAAGAGAGGAAGGAAAAGACCTCAAATTTTCATTCGTATATCGTGTCCCGTTTGAGTTTAAATGTGAGTCACGGTGTTCGGTTCGAGGTTTTAGACCAAGCGTGTAATAAATATATTTAGCATGTTTTATAAAGGAAATGAAAATATAAAATAAAATATTAATTCCAACTTGTAGAAATATTTATTTGACTTTGGCCATAATTAATTTAGTGTCAGACGCGTGCGGCTCGTAAGACAAGAAAATTTCTTGTGAGACTCGATTTGATTATCGATAAATATTGGGCATGATTAAATGAGACTACTCGAAGTTGCATAAATTTTATGCAATAAAATGAAGTGTACATGCTAAAATGCTCAAATAAGTTTTGATAAACAATCTATTTTATTAATCTGAAGGTTGATGATAGTGAAATTTTCACAGTGGCTACAAGAATTCTTTCATGTTTATTTTAATATGAGAGGTAATGTTGTGCTTATTGTGATTGCATATTGTTATTATTTCAAAACATTTATTTTATTTTAATTCAAATGTACAAACACAACATTACTTTTAATGTTCAAATTAACATAAAAGGATCTTATCAAAATAAAAATAAAAAAAACAATTAAATGGGCAAAATTTGACCTTGCCCATTAGTGATAAATGATAAATAAAGATTAGACTATGTAAAAATGATATTGTATTCATGAGTGTACTAATAAAAAAAACACTAGTATGGTGTGTAAATTAAAAGCACGAGTTTTAACAAGTTGAGCTTTTAACGAGTTACTTGAGCTTAATTTTGTTTAACTCAAGTCGAGCTACATAATTTTTGAGCTCGAGTCGAGATTAAATATAGATTAGTGTTCGATTTGTCTAACGAGCCGAGTTTTTTTAGAATTCGGTTTGACTCGTTCGAAAGCTCGTTTAATTAATAGAGTCGAGCTAAATGAGTTTCACGAGTCAAAGGAGCTTAACGAGTTGTAACACCCGCGATTTTTCAGATAATCATTTTACGAGGAATTATGTCTATATTTCATTTACGAACACTTTCGAGCTCATTTGACATGAAAAGGAGAAGTTATCTCGCGAAACGTGAAAATTAGACACAATGTGTACTGGCACAACCGAAAATTTGATTTGATTTTGGTATTATTTACGAGAAAGCGGTCGTATGAATACTGTTTTATTGGAAAATTATTACGAATGCGACGAAATTTTCGTAAGTTGGATCGATTGTTCTTTGGTCCAAATAAGCCCGAATCGTTAAATGTCAAGAGATTGCAACAATTCTGACTTTGGTCCTTGTACATAAAGTTACCCGTCGCCTTTAAACTTTACGAATTGGCATAATTGGTCCCTATGGTTCACTATATTAAGAAAAATGTATGCTAGGGTTCCACATTTGCAAACCTTAATCCACCCCACTCTCTTTCTCTATTTCCGGCCGCCACCACTTTGTCATCTCCGACGCGTTTTCCGATACGCAGCCACCCTCTTCCGCAACCTCGGCCGACACCTTGAAGCACGTGAGGATGGATCGGGTCTAATGGTAGTGTTTGGGTCATGATAGAATTGTATTAGTTAATGGAATCGGGATATAAGACAAAGAAGTACAAGAGACAACTAATTGGCTATATAAAAAGTATATCATAACGGATAACTTATTGGCTACATAAAAAGTATATCATAACCACGGCGTGTTTTCTATTAATTACGAAGTATATCGAGAAGATTGATGTGACAATTCGGGTCATTTCTCAACACTTTGAAAATTTTACTATTCATCTCGGGATTTTACTATTCATCGGTTAGTATTCATCATTTTACTATTCGTCGTTTTTTAAGTCGATTTGATATTTTGAGATGTTATTTCAAAATTTTACTATTCACAAAACACTATTCATTCTCGGAGAAAAATTTATATTCATGATTTTTATTTATCATTTTTCGTAAACTAGGTTTACGAGTATCAAATTCACGTAACCCTGAGGGTTGAGCTGCGTATGCATTGAACATCATTAAGAACATTTCATATAGACTAGAGTTAGTCTACATATCATCGATAATATCATTTTCATATTAGTTCATGCATGTGTTTGCATATTTCATTAACGATATTTATTTATTAAATAAACGCTATCGCACGATCATCTATTTTGAATAATTGATCCGACACTTAGGCAATTGTCACGATATATTTTATAGTTATTCTAAGACTATAAAAAATTATATTATTAGTTTACCCGATGTTTTGAATTTATTTTGGTATATAAATGTTATATATATATATATATATATATATATATATATATATATATATATATATATATATATATATATATATATATATATATATATATATATATATATATATATATATATATATATATATATATATATATATATATATATATATATATATATGACGGTTTTAATAAATTCTATTCGATAATTATTTATTCACCCGATACTTACGAGAAATGTAATTTTATAATTTTATGACTTCAATATAATTCATTTTGTTCCGTTAAAATCGATTTCTAGCTAACGCTATACATAATAAATAAATATCTCCATAATCTACTAAATATAAACATTATTATACTTTTAAACATCAAAATATACCAAATCCATCCCCATTCTACCCTCTCCCTTTGTCATCCTTTTATTAATTATCTTGTCCAAATAAGTGTACACATACTCACTTTGGCTAGATATTTGTATATTATACCTTTTATGCTAAGTAATACATACTAAATATCTTCAAGCAAAACACTAGCCATTATTTCTCTCTTCTCTTTTGGGTGGATCGACCAAGCAAGAACATCAAGGAGAAACCATAGATTTTCCAAGATCAAGTGTTTAAACAACTCTAGTATGCTTCTATATTAGGTTTTGAAATAAAAACCAAGAAGATATTAAGCACCTTGTTACTTTAAACCTCTTCATATTACTAGTAAGTGTTCTAAATATTTTTTTTTCTAATCTTACATACTCCTATTTGATCTATTTTTATGATCTAGTAAGAAAAACATGTAAGTATACCATGATCCATACCACTTATACTTGATTTTACTACTTATAATGAGTTTTAATTATCCTATTAATATCCTTATGAACCTTATTATTTTTGGTGAATTTTAGGAACCCATGACACCCTAAGAAGGTGTATGGTAGGTTTAGAATAATTTTGGTGTTGATTGGAAGGGTTTAGTACAAGCTTTGAACTAGAAAAATCATTTTCGACAACAAATAATTATTGGCTGTTCCGTTATGTGAAATCTGGAAAAATCAGTAGGTCAGGGGATATTTTGGGTTATATTTTCAGAAAATAGACTTAAAAACGAAACCGTAGTCACTTGAACGGGTTAAGACGGGTTTATAACGAAAAAGATACGTTAATTTCAAGTTTAACGACGAAAACTAATTTTCTGAAATAATACTTGCTGTCAAGGGAATTTTAAGGGGAAAAGCGAGTTTTAAACATAATCTAAATGAGTCGACTTATCAAAATATATTAGTATGCATTAACATGAAACCAAAGATATATAGATTGTAGAAAACGGATAATAACGACTAAGATATCGTATTTGAAATATGACGATCACAACTATTTTTCTTCAACACTAACACTCTATATTCACTATTTTGCGACTAAGCTTCGCGAGGTTACTTAGTCATCTTCATGAGTTGTCAAAGTATATTATTTTACGATGAAAAACTATAAATTCTTGTTTTATTTATAAACGACTATCGTGGGATGTTGTTTCAATATTGATGACGTATAGTCCGCATTCGGGTCATGAACCCTACCAATGGACGCTACTAACACTTGAGCCTATTACGGTGGAGCTAGCAGTAGCGGTTTGGGCTTACGAAGGCCCAAACCCGAAGTTATTATGGTCTTGATATTGGATATCTCTTATTGATGGGATATGCATCAACCGACCGACTTAGGCGGGATACGCGAAGGTTATGAACACGAAACCAACAAGGATTTCGATGCGTATATAAAGGGCATCTCGGCCTCATTAAAGGTACGATCACAAAACCCAACTCTCCACTAAACCCTAAAAGCGATTACTTACTCATGGGAGGATAATCGTGGGAGACAATCCCACGATAAGCCTAAGCGGTGTTTTACTTTTCTTAGTGCGCGGTCTCAAGCATCAAGGTTTAATTGATACGAACCGGGTCCAAATAAGAACGCCAACTTTTGTATCAACAAGTGGCGCCATCCGTGGGACCAATCACTAGAACTAGAATGACAAAGCACGGAAACCTAAACCAGCGATCGCATAGTGACCTACAAGGGAAGAAGCGAGAAAGTTTAATTAGCCTCTAAACAGGCCTCTAGAACAACCGCCAACCAGTGCGACCGAAACCAAGGGTCGGGCCGGTCTTCAAGGCAGTGGAACCACGCACGGGACAACCCATGCCACTACAACAACCACCGCGGAAGATCCACAACGCACCCTTTTACTACTCCCCCTGGTGGTGCGAACGGACCCCACGGACCCGCCACGCCGCTGGCCGAAACAGGGTCTAGAGGTGGAAACAGACACCCTGCGCTAGAAGGAGTCACGCGAACTAGCGCCAGTGACTTCGTGTCTCAAAATATGAAACCTTGGTCGCCTCATGCAAGAGGAAGCGAAAAAGAGGTCAGTCGAACTGCAAGCCCGACTCAACTTTGACTCGTAGTATGAGACATCCCCATCGCGTCACCGGAGGAGAGGCACAAGAGGACAGTACCGCCCCCGGTGTTTACCGGGATCGGGAGGAGAGTTGTGAGCGATGAAGCGGTGACCTACGATGTCCGGGAGAACACGAAGATGATGGACGTACCAATGCCCATGCTAGGCTTGGTAGCCGTATGGTCCATGATGAGACTTGGACAACGACACTCCCCAGTAAGCTCTTGAGCTCGGATTACGAGGGCGTCGGTATGGCCGAAAGAGGGAAGCTCGTCCTCGGTGACTCCTCGGACAACGAGGCGGAGAAAGCAGGACATTGGAAGTCGAGGAAGAAGATCGCGACAAGGAGGATGAAGATATGTCTCTTCCCTGGCGCCGCCAAAGGTGGATGCGTTCACTCGGCGCATCGGTGATTTTTCGAGAAGATAAGAGAAGTCGCATGCCCGCCAATGTGAAAACCTACGATGGAGCAGGTGATCCGGATGATCACCTAAAATTTTAGTCACCGCTACCATCAAAATTGGCCACAACTTGTGTGGTGCCACATGTTTAATTCCACATTAGTGGAAATCGCGAAACCGGTTCATGAAGCTCAGCGAAGCATTGGTGGTTTTGAAGAGTTGGAAGGCGTTTACCTGAACTTTACTCAAAGGAAGAAGTGCGCCAAAAATCCTGTCGAACTTGCCAGGGTAAAACAGCGCCATGGGGAATCTACAACCGCTTATGTGAAACGCTACAAAGACGAATGCATACATGTCAAGGCATGCCCCGAAGTGCAAATGTAGGATCGTAAATATTATTGTGTTGATGATTCGGGTGGTATTGGATGATCAAAATACATGATAGCCATTTTAGAGAGAGAAAGTAGAGAGATGGGTGTTCAAGCTAGAGACTTGCTTTGTAAATTATGGAATGTTAGATTGAAGGCACCACCCCTTCCATGGATGGAAGGGGTATTTATAATTACAATGAATCGTCCTTCATCGATGTGGATCGTGCATCATGCTGGGTAAAGACCGTCCTTCCTCCACGGTGTTACACTAAACTAAACTACGCTACAAACTAACTAATTAACTCTTGAATAACATAAATAACGACATGTCTCACGAGCTAACATATGCTAGACCATAATTGGGGTGACCGACACTTTAACATGGAATTTCCAATTCCTAACAATCTCCCCCTAAGGGAGGTCACCCCATGAAATACATTTTGCATCCTAGCATTCTTTCTTTGTCTTCTGTTCTGAGCTCGTAGACTTCTATTCTTCAATTTCCGCAATCTTTGTGTATTTGTAGCGATTCTTCAAAGTACGATTATTTTGTACTTTAAGTGGAGCCTTTAACTGATCCACATCTTTGATGATCTTCGAGCTTTCTTTGAGATCATCAGCCATAACAAATCTCTATGGATCATCCATAGTTGTGTTGCCTTCATGTGAAGTTGTGACTTATGGACCGACATGCTCACACTTTTGAATCATGACATCTTTCCATCGTAGTAGCGGAAGCTTTCTTTGGTTCATGATATTTGCAGCAACAGAAGCGAAGCATAGTATAAAAATATCTCGAACCGGGTTATGTAGATATGCACCGTCATGATTTCTTCAATTAAGTGTGGATCTTTGTGAGCATGCGGCTTTGGATTGACTCTCAATTACGATCACCGCAACCGTCCAAATGTACCTACAAACAACAGTTAGCAATAAACACACGGAAGTGTCTTTGATCACTTCGTTGAATTGAGGTACACGCCCACGGTTCCCGTTGATCAAGTACAAATCTTGCTGCGATCGGTGGGATTCCAAATAATCTCCTTGACAGGTTTCATGACTATTCTAGCTGTTCTCAAACCGAACGTCTCAAAGAAGATAACACGGAGTGAGTGAACCAAATAATTGAGATTCACCGATTGATGAAAATGAATTGAAAACAATCGCGTATTGCTTAGAAGAAAGAGTTTTGCAATACGACGAAGGTTTTATGAGAAAGATCAATTTTCAATCAAAAATACTTTTTGTATTTGAAAGAGTACACATTCGATGTGCTAGATAAAAGAAGAGATTCGCACATCGAAAGGTTTTCCAAAATCATTTTTTCAATCGAGATACTTTTGAATATGAAATATGAATACATTCGATGTGCTAGAAAAAGAAGATTTGCACATCGAACGGTTTTTCCAAAAGTATTCGCCAATTCCTTTCCTGGACCAAGGTTGATTCAAGAATGAATCTCCCTATTGTTTCTATCCAGTTGTCACAAGCTTGATCTTTAGAAAAGATCTCACATGTCACCCACCAAGAGCTTGTTTGATGTTAGCTCTAGAAGGATTTCCATCTTCATCGTGAATACTTTTACATATCACTCGGATGTTCTGGCAATACCATAAGGATAATGCGTAGGACTCTTAATTATATACTCACTTTCCACATTGTGTGAAACAACAAGTCTTCATTAACTTTGTGTCCTAACGAGATATTGTTGATGATCTCTTGGCTTTAGACTCAATCGTGCACATTTGGTTCCTATGGGAGACTAGGAGAGGTCTCCTTCTTCAATATCAATAATCTCTAAGAGAAAGTCGATAGATAATGTCGGTTCCCATGAGAATGAAACAAGCCCTTTTAAGAGGAACTTGAGTATCTTGGGAAGTTTAGTGCGATGCGTCCGGGTCCATGACGTCTTGTCTTCAATTCGGTGTTACCTTAGTAACCACCGGCAGCATATGTATTGAACCCTTCATCGCCCTAAGGTTGAATTATTGGAGGCTATTTCTTTCACCCTTTTCATATTCATTTCTTTTCATTCTTCAACCCTTCATTCTTACCGAGACTTCATAACTAGAACCTTGTTGGGTTTATTCGGTTCTAGCTCTTGTCTCATCCGCACTCTTCCCAATTCTCATTTTCTCCTTTATCATCATACCTAAGGACTTCTACACTATCTAGTGGATTGTCCTCGGTAGATCCCTCTCAGTTCTCGGCGGATCGTGAGAACTAATACCTAACCTCACCATCCTTATAACTCCATACATAAATTAAAATGGTCGGTCTTTTGGTACAGTTCATTCTTCCTTAAAACCAATTGAAAAATCATTTGGAAAAACAATCAAGGTACTTGTGATACGAGATCAAAGCATTTTGTACCTTAATAGTTTTGATCATTTCGAAAACCTCCGCCTCAACATGTGCATGTGATTTAGAAATAGTTTAGCACATGGAGGCAAAAGGACTTTGAAATATTTTCTTTGATCACAATTTTCATAGAAAAAGCCATTTGATTTTCTTGGTAAATTCTCCCCCTCAATATGTGCATAGGATATTTGAAATCATTTTATCACATAGAGGCAAGAGTTCATTGAAGCACATCCACGAATACAAAGCCATTAAGAAACCATTTGCTCCCTTCAATATGTGCATTGATAAGCGAAAAGTTTAGCACATATTAGAGAGAACTAACACTTTTGAATCAAATCGATCATCCTTTATCAAATTTCATTATTAAATCACAAATTCTCCCCGATCAAAAGTATCAAACCCTTTGAGATTTTGGATCCCAAGTGATTTAATAAGGTTTAGAAAACATGGAGAATATGTGCCTTGTTTAAATACTCATTTTGTTTTGGATAAATGCTTCCCTCAACATGTGCATTATGTGTTTAGAAATCGTTCGGCACATGGAGGCGGGATCGCTTTAAAGGACTAAACCAATTCCATTTAAACAAATTTGAGATTTAAATCACTATCTCTCCACGATAAAAAATTTCAAACCAATTGAGATTTTGGATCCCGATTGATTTAAATCATTTGGAAAAATTTGGGGAAAGACGTGGCAAAATTTAATTTTGAAAAATGACTAATGAGGACCAATTATAGATATTAAAGATTGTTAGTGTAGGGTATGATAGTTTTAAGAGATCTTTAAGTAAAATAAAACAATTTCACAATCAAACAAGAACAGAAAAAATTTCATTTTGAAAGATCTTGATTCTTAATGAAAAATCATACCATGACATAACATTAAATCTTTAGATCACCACTTATTTTGTATAATCCGGACTTTTATGAAGCAATATTGTTTGAAAATAATTTATTTTAAATCACTCTCCCCCTCAATCGATGACCGTAGTCGTTGATTGAGTGACTTAGGTTTTGATAAAAATGAAGTCCGGTGATTTTCAAAATTAAGTCCAATTTATTTTCAAAACAAATATTTTTCCATTTTCAAAACAATATTAGTTAAAATTGTTTAAAGAAAATGGTATAATCACAATTATCCTGCACAAAGATACGTTAGGTGGTTGAGTCGCATACATTGATGTTCTTTCGCCGTAGGGCTTGGAAGAAAAACCGTCTCACGATGCGGTGAGACTTCTTACGTTACATTTTAATGCCAATCGAGGTCAAATTAAGCTCCGTTTCTTCAATCACTTAGAAGAAAACCATCTCACGATGATGAGACCTCTTACGTTGCATTTATGCCAACTCTTCATAGAAGTCCAATTAAGCTCCGTTTCTTCATTTGTCAACCCAAGATATAGTTACCCTTTCCTTTTGGCATCCAATCATCTTCAATTGTGGGATCCGGATCGGAACATTCTTATATACCAATATACCGCATACGTTAGTGAACACACATACATATATATGGTGGTCGACATCACCCAAACAACAATCGACTAATTCCAAGTCAATTCAACATATCAATCAGTTCATATAAGGTATGGGAATAATGTGTTCATCAAACTATAATCATCTAATCCTGACAATCACATCCTAGAAACCTAGTCCTTCAACATAGGCAATTATATATTTTAATTAAGCACGTAGGATAATTAAGAAAGTCCGTTAGATGATGTAAATTTGAAAACATTCTCCCCCGACCAATGACTTATTTTTCTAAAAGGTTAAAAGCGCCAAGTCATTGATTGAGTTTTCAATTTATAAACATTCGAACCGATTGTTTTTCAAGCAACTCATTTTCCACCAATTGATTAAAACAAATATTTTCTGAAGAATTTTAGAAGGAAAAATATTTAAGTAGGAACAGCAGTCCTTCGACATACTTTCCTCATTTTGTTTTAGGATAAGTGCACGAGATTTAAGAAACTTGTTTTAACGCATCACTTTCCTTCCTTGAAGAACGGGTTGCTATCAGAAATAATAGCAAACCATTGTTTTAAGCACGGGTTACAGTCTGAAATAACTGTAAGCCATATTTTGAGACATGTTTAGGAAAAGAATATTTTTTACACCTCCTGCTCGAACTTCATCTATGGTCCCGTACCATTATTGAATGACATTTCTAAGACCGCAGATGTTATCGATACCAGAAGACATGTCTTGAGAAAACATATTTTTGGTATTTTTCAAATTTTCTGATTTTTTATGGGTTTTTGTTGATTTTATATTTTTCTATTTTGTTTTGCTGGTTTTATATTTTTGTATTTTGCTTTTTGATAAATATTTACAAAGATAGTTTAGATGATATGAGAAGATGATGATCTGATGCAACGAGATAAGGATATCGAGCGGCCCGTTGTAGAAGATAGAAGTTATCATCTCTTAAACATTCACCACCAAAGCTTCCAAGGCTCTTGAATCAAGAGAGAAATTGAGCCACTGAAAGTGAGACTTTGGTAGCTTCCCCAAACCGTATATCTTCTTATTGAGCGGATTCTAAGCTTTCTTTCAAGCTTGCCTTAGCGGATGCACAAAGACGCACACCATATCATCGATCTTGTTGCTCCATATAAGAAGGATCATTGTAAGTCTCCGTTTGGGGTTATATCATCAAGAAGAACAACAACGTATCATCCCACTCATAAATAATCTTCTCAAATTTCATAACCATCAAGTCGAAGCTATGCATCCCAACGAGTTGTCAAGAGACCACTTCCCAAGTAGATGAATTGATGCATCGATCTCTTAGACTAGAGCTCACGAACCCGAATACACATAACCAAGACAAAGAAACTTATACCATCAAGTAGCAGATTAAGTCCAATAGCCAAAGAATAACCTCGATGTATACTTTTCTCCCCACGAATAAAGTGTATGAAGCTCACGAACCCAAAGTACACGAATGCCCAAAGAGAGAATAACCGATAACATTGAAGAAGCAGTCGAATCATCGATTATCTCTGCGGATGACTATCTCTACGGACGTCAACTCCGGAATAAATGATTATATCTACGAATCAGCGATTAAGCTCTCAAGTGAGACGGTGGCGCCCTAATGTACACAATTTCTCTCCCATGATGATTGCGATAACATCGAAATCATCACACACTTGTGTACCTCTTTTATCTTGTAAACTTTCTACCATCACTTCCCACATAATTGGAATAAGAACACTAAACGCCATGAGTCGGACTTGAGTTTCTGCGGTAATGACATATGTCTTCCGAATTTCTTCAATCACTTAGAAGTATTAAGCTCATCAAGTTTACTCGCTTAGATGCGTGTCTCCTTCCCCTTGTTGGTTTTGATACTTGGAATCAAGAACTCTTTGTAGGCCCGTATACTAGAAATCATTGAGAAGAACACTTGAACTCTTGTGAGAATCAACTTGTCAAGAAAGTGAGCAAGTCTAATTGGGGATTAAATTCGGCATATCACTCTCCCCCAATTAGTGCTCTCCCCTAAACCGACAATCTGTTTGATAAACACCCAGAATAAGAAGAAGTCTTTGGATAATCAAATGCAACTCGTCTTTAGTCTTCTAACATGCAACAGAAAATGTAGAACAGGATCAGACTCGACTTCTTCAAGATTGTCCAATTGGGAATAGAAAGTCAACATCTTCAACTCACCAAATGCATTCCGTTAACTTTCAAATAGCAAATCCTTAAATCAAATCCTCCCAATCAAACAAGAAGATAAAGATGTTCATCAAGGAAATCAACCCATATTTGGAAGCACTTTGTCATTTAATCGTATCACCGTGAAGATGTCAACCAACGGCTCTTAGAAGAAACTCCATGTAGAAATGACCCAATAAGAAGAAGCTCGGTTCTTACATGAGTTAGGAGCCGTTGACCATTTATTCTCGATATCGATCAACCATGCGTAATTATCATACTTCTTTCTCCCCTCAAGAATTGCATACGGAGATGCCATTCTTGACTAAATAAGTGAAATCATCCAAATGTATTCTATTCACACTTCTCCCCATAAAATTAGCACAGGATGTCGCCATCGTCATTATGGTTGAGCAAGTGGAATAAGAAAACAATTAATGTGAGTCTTGGTTCACTTGATAATCGAAAGCACATGGAAAAAGCATGAAGCATGTTGATGAGAATGGTCATAATAGAGAAGATTTCTCTTCTTTCGAGGATAATGCATACTGAAGCGTACACATTTCTTTTCTTTAAGGTACGAGGCATGAACTGTTGTGTTCATACGTCATAAGAAGATTTCTCTTCTTCAGAAGATAATGCGCACTGAAACGTACACATTTCTTTTCTTTAGAGAACGAGGCTTGAACTGTTGTGTTCAAACGTCATAATATCTCTCTTTTCATCTCTCTTGGCAAACATGTAATCAACCCATTATCATTCAGTAGGCTCTTTGTTGTGACAGCTGATGGAGAAAACCCAAATGATGAATTTGACCCTGAAGTAAACTAACCCGAACTCGTGACTTAAACTTGCACATATGTAACAAAGAGCGGTGCCGAGACTTCATCCTCCATTGAATCTCTAAGTACTCTATATTCTTTATCCAACCAACCATCAAGTATAAGACGTACATCACCTCTTGAAAATCCACAATTGAATGTGACACCGAGCACACAACGTAACTCCTTAAAGTGATAGTTATTTTGTGGTGGTACGAGCCCAATTCCCCAGTGGTAAAAGAAAAGGTAAAAGACACCCAACAATAACTAGATTTCCAAGTCTTCATTTTTAATTAATAATCTTGAAGAATCTTCATCCATCCATCCCCGATACCTTCAGATACTAAGTACACTTGCCAGTGATATTTCACTTCAACCTCAAATAAATAATACTGAATTAACCCCGTTGTCACATCTTCTAGTTAAAAGCTCACATCTAGTCTCCTCTTACGTTTTAAGTGAACTATGATAATGGTTTCATCCCGACCATGGTTAAAAGCACATAACCCCGTAAAACTATGAAATAACCAAACTACCATGACGAACATCCAAACACACATCCAATTCATGAAATACATCCTTTATCCTTCTTCAAGCAAAACCGTAGCACCAAAGATCAAGTAAGATCCGAATTACACTTTCTCTTCTCCAAGATGGTTCCATCATTACGGGATTTTACAACTCTATGGTTTAAACCGAGAAATATGTTAGAATTAGAAAATTCCATGTTAAAGAGTCGGTCACCCCAATAATGGTCTAGCATATGTTAGCTCGTAGATTTGTCGTTGTTTACGTTATTTATCGGTTTATTAGTTAGTTTTAGTTTAGTTTAGCGTAGTGTAACACCGTGGAGGAAGGACGGTCTTTACCCACTGTATCCACGATCCACAGCCGATAGGAGGTCGTGTAGTCTCAGTAGTATATATACCCTTCCATCCTTGGAAGGGTGGTGCTTTTCTCATTTTAATCTAATCTTTCATTTGTGTAAACCTCTAGCAAGAACACCCTCTCTCTCTACTAACTCTCTAACTATGGCAAACATGTATTTTGATCATCCAAGACCACCCGAATCATCAACACAATAAATATTAAGATCCTACAATTGGTATCAGAGACAGGTTGTTGTGTTTTGATGATTTCTTGTGGTTTTTATTCGTGTTTGATTCTGTTTATGCTGTTGGTGTACTTGATTTATTGACTGGAAAACTCTTTTTCATAAGTTTGTAGTTAACCTTTTTTACAAATGAGTTATTTGGTCATTGTTCAATAGTACAAATGGTTACATCTTTTTGTTTCAAAATGTTTGTCAAAACTGCATGTTGTAACTTCTCATCATCTTCTCGACTTTTGTACCAATATTCGTGATACAATATATGGTCTTATTACGTGGTCAAACATGGTCAAACAGGGCAAAAAGGAAGCATTTTTATGTCTTTTCTGGGTTTATCATGAATTTGGTCGGATATGAGGTCGGAAAACTCATCTTAAAATGTCATATATGCTTGTTAGCGAGTTGGGTAAAAGGTCTTCAAATATCATTTTTTCTGGTTAAAATTAATCTGGTCATGTCACATGGTCTAAATGGGTCATCTGGTAACTTTTCATGGTCAAAACAGTCATAAAGTGTCGTCCTTTATGCAGTTTTTCTGGGTATGTATAAAGGTAAACGGAAAAGTGGTCGGAATAATTATGAAAAAAAAAAGGTCATTTTTCAAGTTAGCGACTTGTCACTATTCTGTCCAGATACAATGAATCTTGTAGCGACTTGTATTAACAAGTTAGCGATTTGTATAATGATGTGGCGACTTATTGAAGTAGCGACTTGGCTTAGCGACTTGGCTCAGCGACTTGCCTTAGCGACTTGCCTTAGCGACTTGCCTTAGCGACTTGACAGAAAATAAGATGAAGCAGATGATTCAACATACCAGTCAATCAAACATACCACGACCACACTTACCTATACCATATATCATGACATCAAGACTCAAGACTCGACCCTAAACATGTCTCAACCTATCAACATATATCAACTAAATACAAATCAACAAACATCTACAATCATCACTACAAGCGCTTTCAACATCCGGTTCATGTCTCTAACAACATCAACAAGATATCGAAATTCTTATTCGTGGTTAAAAGTGTTCTTAAAGATCCATTTGGATTCAAACAAACCACAAAGAACAAATCTATCGATCCAAAAGCAAAGTGTAGACTCATCTTATTCTTGATCTCATCAATGTTTTTCGTGTCACACTAAGTATGAACAAGACTCGAAGGTCTTTATTTACGAAAACAATTAAACAATCATCGATCTACTACTCATCTATATTTCCGAATGTGTAAGACAAAGAGATATAACAATTTTGTTATTCTCTAAACTTGTTTTCGTTTTAATGATAAATAGTCACATACACATACAAAATATGAAACAAAACCAAAGTTTTCACTTTCGTTGTGTTCGGTTAAAAGAACATATCAAAGGAAAAGACTCCTTGAGATCTCAAAGATCATTCTTTGTGTATGGTTCATAAAACTCATAGATCTAAAAGGATCTATACACATAAGAATGTAAACATCATAGATCAATGATCAAATCGTTTGTGACAATGTTCGAATTTGAGAAATGAGTATAACAACTTTGTTAATTCATTTTCTCGATTCGCTTTAATTTCATAAACAAGATGGATTGATAGCTACTTACCCGTGATCTCATTGAAAGATTGTGAAGCCTATGTCAAACCCTCATGCCATCCCTGTGGCGAGGCTATCCGTTTCTAGGATAGTTGTGATCAAATTTGTATGGCATACAACTGATGGGGCTGATTCATTTGTGAGGGTGATTGGGGTTTCGAATCATTTGGTTATTCATGGTTATATAAGTGGTGTTCGGATATTTGGCAGAAGTGGGAGTAAAAGGTTTTATCTTTATGACTGCGTTTTTTTTTGGCTTATGATGTGAGAAGTACTGTATTAGGGCAAGTGAGGGAGTTGGTATGTCTCTTAAATACCCGTATGATTAGGGTTTGGCTGAGAATGGAACACGGATGTTTAATGTTGAGCTTGGGCTGCATTTGATTTTGTGGTTGGGCTGTGGTGAACTCGTGTGGGCCTGCCATCCGAAATTTTATATGGTTGTGTATGGGATTGTACATTCTCGACTAGGCTGAATTTAACTTGGGCTGGAACCATATGATGCACCAATGTTTGGGCTTAACAATGGTCTATTTCCAAATTTGATTAAATTTGGTTATTATGGCTTTGTTTTTGGCGTTAATATTGGTTAAAGAGTGGTAATTTTTGGTCGGATATAAATTTTCACGGGAGGATACAAAGTCTTGGCTTGTGCTTAATATTTGAGAAAAAGGATTATTGATATTGATGACGGTCAGATGGGCTTCTCAACATGAGATCTAATTTATGAAATTTGGATTGTTGAGATATGAAATGTACAATTTGATGATAACGAGTTGAGATTTGATGAGAGTTGATAATGTGATTTGTTGTGTTATACGGTTGATACTTTGGTATATACATTTTCATATGTGAACATTATGTCAAGACTTTAATTAATATTGGAAAATGTTGACTACGGGGTTGTTTGTACGGCATTTTTATTTGAATTTGAAGTGAGGTTTTTCCGGACGCGTTTACTTATTTTCGTCTTCTTTCTTTCTACCCTTCCATGAAGATGACTTGTTTGGGCATTTATTGAGGGTGATAAAGACTAGGCTATTTAGTTACGGTAGTGATTCTTTCTCGCTTAACCCACAACGTAGCTATCACTTGGTGTCTCACGCGATTGAGGATACGCCAAGAGGTTTTGTACATTGGTTACACCGTTTCTTTTCACGAGGATTAGTGCAAGATTAAGTAACAAACCGGAATGTTACTTCATGATCGAGTTTGGTATATCGGGTTTACTTCTCCATGTGGTCACAAAGAATAGCCGACATAATATGTGAACGATGTGTTTTCCAAAGTATTTATTGGATGGTTGATGATGTTGATGATGTTAATGAACCGTTGATGAACCACGCATATTCCCTAAAAGCAGATATTCACGTAAACCAAAATTGTCATAACATTCAAGCTAACATTGTTTACGGTTTTGTCTTGATTTTGTAAAATCCGCGAAAGAACCTATTTCTGTTTAAATCATAGACATGTAAAATCCGTGACAATGGAAACATCCTGGTATTGGTAAAGTGCATTTCGGATCATCTTACGGTTTATTCTTGGTTTTGTAAAATCCCGCGAAGAAACTATTTTTCGGTTTAAACCATAGAATTGTAAAATCCGTGATGATGGAACCATCACGAGAATGAGAAAGTGTAATTTGGATCTTTTCGATGTTGGTGCTACAGTTTACGCTTGAAGAAGGGATAAAAGGTGTACTTCATAAATTGGATGTGTGTTTGGATATTCGTCATGGCAGTTTGGTTATTACTTGGTTTTACGGGGTTATGTGCATTTAACCATGGTCGGTATGAATCCATTATCATAAGTTCACTTTAAACGTCAAAGGAGGCTAGTATTGAGCTTTGAACCAGAAGATGTGACAACGGGGTTAATTCGCTATTATTTATTTGAGGTTGAAGTGAAATATCACGGGCGAGTGTACTTAGTATCTGAAGGTATCGGGGATGGTTGGATGAAGATTGTTCATGATCCTTGTTCAAGCTTATTATCATAAACGAAGACTTGGAAATCTAGTTATTGTTGGGTGTCTTTTACCTTTTCTTTTACCACTTGGGGGAATTGGGCTCATACCACCACAAAATAACTATCACTTTAAGGAGTTACGTTGTAGTGCTCGATTGTCACATTCAATTGTGGATTTTCAAGAGGTAATGTACGTCTATTACTTGATGGTTGGTTGGTTGAAGAGTGTAGAGTACATAGAGATTCAATGGAGCATAAAGTCTAAATCACCGCTCTTTGTTACATATGTGCAAGTTTAAGTCACGAGTTCGGGTTAGTTTACTTGAGGTCAAATTCATCATATTGGTTATCTCCATCACATTTGTCACTACAAAGAGCCTCTTGAATGATAATGGTTGATTACATGTTTTGCCAAGAGAGCGAAAAGAGAGAGATTATGACGCCTGCTCACATTCAAGCCTCGTTCCTCAAAGAAAAGAAAAGTGTACGTGTCAAGCGCTTTATCTTCAAGAAGAGAAATCTTCTTATTATGACCATTCTCATCAACATGCTTCATGCTTTTTCCATGTGCTTCGATTATCAAGTGAACCGGCTACCTGTTGATTGTTTTCTTATTCCACTTGCTCAACTATAATGAAGATGGAGACATCATGTGCTAATGTTGCGGGGGAGAAGTGTAAATAGACTACATTTGGTTAAGATATTCACTTATTTAATCAAGAATGGCATCTCCGTATGCAATTCTTGAGGGGAGAAGAAGTGAATTTTTGCATTGTTGATTGATATTAGAGAATATAAATGGTCATACGGCTCTAAACTCATGTAAGAACCGAGCTTCTTCTTATCGGGTCATCTTCACATGGAGTTTTTCTTCTAAGAGCCGTTGGTTGACATCTTCACTCGGATTGATGAGTTTATCGACAAAGTGCTTCCGGTTAATGCTTCACGTATACATCAACATGATGATTCCGAACAATCTCCGTTCTTGTTTGATGTGATTGGTAGTTTGGTGTTACCATCTTGTGTGTTCGTTATGGCCCGATTCTTGATCTCCTTGATGAACATCTTTCATTCTTGTTTGATTGGGAGGGATTTTAGTTAAGGGGATTTGCAAGATGTAAGTTAATTGGGATGCCTTTTGGTGGGATGCTTTTGTGTGAGTTGAAGATGTTAATTATCTATTCCCCAATGGACAATCTTGAAGAAGGTCGAGTCTACTGATCGGTTCTACATTTCTTGCTATATGTTAGAAGACCAAAGACGAGTTGCATTTAATGATCTAAAGACTTCTTCTTAATTCATGGCATTTATCAAAAGGATTGTCGGTCTAGGGAGAGCACTAATTGGGGAATGTGATATGTCGAATTTAGTCCCCAATTAGACTTGCTCACATTATTCATCGGTTCTAAGATGTTGATTCTCACAAAGACTTCAAGCAATCTTCTCAACAAATTTCAAGTATTTGGGCTTACAAAGAGTTCTCGATTCGAAGTGTCAAAACCGAAAGGCGTAAGGAGGGGAAGGAGACACGATATAAACAAAAGCGAGTAAACTTGATGAACTTAACTCTTCTAAGTAATCAAGACATCCCGGAAGACAAATGTTAGTTGAAGAGGTTTGACTCATGGCGAGTAAACTTGATGAGTTTAATACTTCTAAGTGATTGAAGATATCACGGAAAACAATTGTCATGACCGCAGAGAAACTCAAGGTTTTACTCATCAAGGCTTTTTGTGTTATTATTCCAACTATGTGGGAAGTGATGTTAGAGAAAGTTTCGAAGATATAAGAGGTACACTAGTGTGTGGTGATTTCGATGGTATCGCAATGATCGGGAGAGATATTGTGTACATTGGGGATGCTCATTTGTTTCACTTGAGTGCTTAATGTGTGATTCGAGATATAATCACTTATTCCGAGTTGACATCCGCAGAGATTGTCACCCGCAGAGATAATCGATGACTTGGCCCGCTTCTTCAATGTTATCGATTATTCATTCCTTGTGTATTGGTATACTTGGATCCTTAAGCTTCATACACATTCATCGTGGACGAAAGATGTTTGAACATAGAGAGGTGTTTACATTACCTCATGATGTGTATTCGGAGAGTTCTTGGATATTGGTGTACTTGGTTCTTGACTTCATACACATTCATCGTGGATGAAAGATGTGAAAATTGGGAGTTGTTCTTCATTACCCTCATGATGTGTATTCGGGAGAGTTCTTGAGCATTATACAAAGAGACCGATCGCATCAATTCAACTACTTGGGGAATTGTTCTCTTGACACCATTTTGGAATGGATTGCTTGAGACTTGATGGTAATGAAATTTGAGAAGATTATTTATGTGTGGGATGATACGTGTCTTTTGTTCTTGTTGATGATATAACCCGAACGGAGAACCTCGATTATCGGTCTTTAAATGGAGGAGCAATGGATAAATGATAATGGTGTGCTTGGTGCACTGCTAATGGAAGCTTGAAAGAAAGCTTTGAAACTGCTCAATAAGAAGATTTACGGTTTGGGGGGAAGCTACCAAAGTCTCACTTTCAAGTGGCTCAATTTCTCTCTTCTATTCAAGAGTCTTGGAAGCTTTGGTGGTGAATGTTTAAGAGTTGATGACTTCTATCTTCTACGACATGCTGCTCGATATCCTTATCTCGGTACTCGTATCATCATCTTCTTTTACTATATCATCTTCTCTATCTTTGTATATATTTTTCAAAAAGCAAAATACAAAAATATAAAACCAAAGAAACCAAATAGAAAAATTGAAAACCTCAAAAGAAAATAGAAAAATATAAAACCTTAAAAATCCATAAAAATCGAAAATTTCAAAATACCAAAATATGTTTTCTAAAGACATGTCTTCCGTATCGATAACATCTGCGGTCTTAGAAATGTCATTCAATAATGGCACGGGACTTTAGATGAAGTTCGAGCGAGGAGGTGTAAATATTCATTTTCAAAACATGTCACAAATCAAATGGCTTGCGTTATGGCTTGCGCTATCGTGACCGTGCTTATACTATGGTTTGCTATTATTTGAGATAGCAACCTGCTTTTTTAAAGAAGGAAAGTGCTACGCTTAAACTATTTTCAAATATTTCGTGCACTTATCCTAAAAACAAATTTGAGGAAAGTATGTCAAGGATCGTTGCTCCTACACAAATGTTTTTCCGTCTAAAATTCTTGAAAAATATTTGTTGTGTTTTCAAAAATTGTGGAAAATGAGTTGCTTAAAATCAATCGATTCGAGTTTTATGTAATTTGCAAACTCAATCAATGACTTGGCTTATAAACTTTTAGAAAATGAATCATTGATTGAGGGGAGAATGTTTTCAAATCTATATCATCTAACGAGCTTTCTTAATTATCCCACGTGCTTAATTAAAATGATATTTGCACGTGTCGAAGGACTAGGAATTTAGGATATGATTGTTAGGTTTAGATGATTAGAGTTTGATTAACACATAAACCCCATGCTTATATGATCCGATTGTTATGTTGAGTTGACTTTAATTAATCGATTCTTTGTTATGGGTGATGTCGACCACCATATATCGTATGTGTGTTCACTAACGATGCAGTATATTGGTTATAAAGATGTTCCCGATCCGGATCCCACTATTGATGATGATTGGATGCCGAAAGGAAAGGGTAACTATCTCTTGGGTTGACAAATGAAGAAACGGAGCTTAATTGGACTTCAATGAGAGTTGGCATAAATGCAACGTAAGAGGTCTCACCGCATCAGATGGTTTTCTTGACGTGATTGAAGAAACGGAGCTTAATTTGACCTCGGTTGGCATTCAAAATGCAACGAAGAAGAAGTCTCACTTGCATCTCGCAGACGGTTTTCTTCCAACCCACAAAGAACAACAACAAAAGCTTCTCAACCACCTAACGTATCTTTGTGCGGGATACCATTTTAAACAATTTTTGAATAATTTGATTAAATTGTTTTGAAAATGGAAAATATTGTTTTGAAAATATATTGACTAAATTTTGAAAATCACCGGACTTCTTGTTATCAAAACCTAAGTCACTCAATTATTGACTACGGTCATGGATTGAGGGGAGAGTGATTTTAAATAAAATATTTTCAAATGATATTTCTTCACAAAAAGTCCGTTTGTACAAAATAAGTGGTGATCTAAAGATTTAATGTTATGTCATGGTATGATTTTTTCTTTAGAATCAAGGTCTTTCAAATGAAATTTTTTTCTCGTCTTGTTTGATTGTGAAATTGTTTTATTTTACTTAAAAGATCTCTTAAAAACTATCATACCCGACACTAACAATCTTTAATGTCTTATAATGGTCCCTATCGTCATATTTCAAAATTGAATCTTGCCACGTCTTTCCCAAAATTTTCTAAATGATTTAAATCATTGGGATCACAAATCTCAAATGGTTTGATATTTCGATCGGGTAAAGATCGTGTTTTAAATCTCAAACTGCTTTTAAATGGAATTGGTTTTAGTCCTTCAAAGGCACTCCCGCCTCCATGTGCCAAAAGATTTCAAATACACAATGCACATGTTGAGGAGGAGGATTTATCCAAAACCGGATGAGTATTTAAACAAGGCCACATTTTCTCCCATGTTTTCTAAACCTAATTAAATCACTTGGGATCCAAAATCTCAAAGGGTTTGATATTTTTGATCGGGGAGAATTTGTGATTTAATAATGAAATTTGATAAAAGTTGATCGCTTTGATTCGAAATTGTGCAGTTGCTCTCATATGTGCTAAACGCTTTCGAATCTCAAGCACATATTGAGGAGGAGCAAAACCATCGAGGTACAAAAGTTTTTTAAAGAGATTATAAAGTACCTTGATTGTGTTTTCAAATGGTTTTCTTAATGGATTTTGTGATTGTGGATGTGCTTCAAAGAACTCTTGCCTCTATGTGATAAAATGTTTTAAAATATCCTATACACATATTGAGGGGATAATTTTACCAAGAAAATCAAATGGCTTTTCGTATGAAAATTGTGATCAAAGAAAATATTTCAAAGTCCTCTTGCCTCCTTGTGCTAAACAATTTCTAAATCATACGCACATGTTGAGGGGGAGGTTTTCTAAATGATCAAAACTATTAAGGTACAAAATGCTTTGATCTCGTATCACAAGTACCTTGATTGTTTTTCCAAATGATTTTTCAATTGGTTTCATGAAGGAATGAACAATACCAAAAGACCGACCAAATTTACTTTATGCATGATGTTATAAGGATGGTTAGGTTAGGTATTTGTTCCCATGATCCGCCAGAACCGGAGGGATCTACCCAGGGACAATCCACTAGATAGTGTAGAGTCCTTAGGTATATTGAAAAAAAAGGAGAAAAGTGAGGAATGGGAAGAGTGCGGATCGAGATGAGCTAGTAATTGGAATAAACCCAACAAGGTTCTAGTTATGAAGTCTCGGTAAGCATGAAGGGGTTGAAGAATGAAAAGAACCGAATGTGAAAAGGGTGAAAAGAAATAGCCCTCCATCAATTCAACCTTAGGCGTAAACCGGGTTCAATACATATGCTACTTGGTTGTTACTAAGGTAACACGGTATTGAAGACATGACGTCATGGACCCAAAGTGACGCATTGCACTAAACTTCCAAGCCACTCAAGTTCCTCTTAAAAGGGCTTGTTTCATTCTCACGGGAACCGACATAATCTATCGACTTTCTCTTAGAGATGGTTGATATTGAAGTAGGAGACCCTCCTAGTCTCCCAAGACAGAACCAAAATGCACTATTGAGTCTAGAGCCAAGAGATCATCCACAATATCTCGTTAGGACACTATATTAATGAAGACTTGCTGTTTCACACAATGTGGAAAGTAAGATTATATATTAAGAGTCCCACGATTATCCTTGTGGTATTGCCGTAACATCCGAGTGATATGTAAAAGTATTCACGATGAAGATGGAAATCCTTCTAGAGCCAACATCAAGCAAGCTCTTGGTGGGTGACATGTGAGATCTTCTCGTAAGATCAAACTTGTGACAACTGGATAGAAACGATGGGGAGATTCATTCTTGAATCAACCTTGGTCCAGAAATGAATTGACGAATACTTTTGAAAACCGTTCAATGTGCAAACCTTCTTTTCTCTAGCACGTCGAATGTGTACTTATGTTTTCAAATTCAAAAGTATCTCTCGATTGAAAAATACTCTTAGAAAAACCGTTCGATGTGCGAATCTCTTCTTTTCGCTAGCATGTCGAATGTGTACTCATTCTCTAATACAAAAGTATTTTGATTGAAAATTGATCTTTCTCATAAAACCTTCGTCAGATTGCAAAACTCTTTCTTCAAGCAATATGCGATTGTTTTCAAATCATTTTCATCAATCGCTGAATCTCAATTCTTTGGTTCACTCACTCCGTGTTGTCTTCTTTGAGACGTTCGGTTTGAGAACGGCTAGAGCATTGCGAAACCCCGTCAAGGAGATTCTTAGGAATCCTACCGATCACAGCAAGATTGTAATCGATCAACGGAACCATGGGCCGTGTACCTCAATTCAACGAAAGTGATCAAAGACATTCGTGCGCTTTATTGCTAATCGTCAGATGCGTGTACACCCGACGATTGCGGTGATCGTAATTGAGAGTCAATCCAAAGCCACATGTTCACAAAGAACTACACTTAATTTGAAGAAATCATGGTGGTGCATTTCTACATAACACGGCTCGCTATTTCATACTATGCTTATGTTTGCTACCGCAAATATCATGAACCAAGAAGGCTTCCGCTACTCGATGGAAAGATGTCATGATTCAAAAGTGTGAGCATGTCGGTCCAAAAGTTACAACTTCACATGATGGCAACACAACTAAGGGTGATCCGAGATTTATCGTGGTGATGATCTCAATGAAAGCTCGAAGATCATCAATGATGTGGATCGGTTCAAAGGCCTCCACCGAAAGTACAAATCAATCACGGACTTTGAAGAATCGCTACAAAAGCACAAAGATTGCAAAATTGAAGAATTCAAGTCTACGAGCTCAAGTCTAAGTCAAAGATAGAATGCTAGGAAGCAAAATGTATTTCATGGGGTGACCTCCTTGGGAGATTGTTAGAATTAGAAAATTCCATGTTAAAGAGTCGGTCACCCCAATAATGGTCTAGCATATGTTAGCTCGTAGATTTGTCGTTGTTTACGTTATTTATCAGTTTATTAGTTAGTTTTTAGTTTAGTTTAGCGTAGTGTAACACCGTGGAGGAAGGACGGGTCTTTACCTACTGTATCCCTGATCCACAGGCCGATAGGAGGTCGTGTAGTCTGTAAGTATATATACCCCTTCCATCCTTGGAAGGGGTGGTGCTTCTTCTCATTTTAATCTAATCTTTCATTTGTGTAAACCTCTAGCAAGAACACCCTCTCTCTCTACTAACTCTCTAACTATGGCAAACATGTATTTTGATCATCCAAGACCACCCGAATCATCAACACATTAAATATTAAGATCCTACAAAATAGTTTCTTTCGCGGGATTTTACAAAACCAAGAATAAACCGTAAGATAGATCCGAAATGCACTTCACTATTACCCGATGTTTCCATTGTCACGAGGATTTTACAAGTCTATGATTTAAACCGAGAAATAGGTTCTTCGCAGATTTTATAAAACCAAGACAAAACCGTAAACAATATTAGCTTGAATGTGTTATGACAACTTTGGTTTCGGTGAATATCTTGTTTTAGGGGAACATCCAGCGGTTCATCAACAGTTCATTCTCCAACATCAACAACATCATCAATTCAATCAGTAACATAATATCTTTCGTGAAAAATGTAGAAACCAAAGAATCAACAAATCTCAACATCACATCAACTCTTCATCAAGTATCATCGTCAAATCACATTGTCAGAACTCAATGTCAAATCTCCCAATCACATCACAAAATATCCAATACAAAAATGTACATAGGATATTAAGTCAAGCCTTAATCCAAGTCCATTCCAATCCAAATCCCGACTCACAAGTTAGCATAGACTTGATCAATAACTTGTCAAATCACACGACACAATGCTGATAAACATAAGTCGCAAATTAGGATTTTACAAATAATTCATATGCGTTCAATCATATGTAATCGAAAATTCAGATATCATCCAAATGAAATAGTCCCACACGTCAATAGACCCGTGTATTCAACTTCAACCAAAACCAAACGACAAATTGTAATCCACTCGGCCCATGATTAGAAGGATATCCAAAAATCCAGTCCATATTCATAGTAAGAGGCTCAAATCCATTCCATGCAAGCTTAAGCCCATCCTCCATTCCACATCTCACTGTTAACCGGTTATAAAACATAAGTTACCCTAGAAATTAGGTTTTCTTATCCAAACCCTAAACACTTATTCGTTTTTGTCCGCCCCTCTCACAAAAACGCTCTCACATCTAGTCACCAAACCCTAATCACACTCCTCTAATATTCTCACAAGATACATCCGCCTCTCATCTTTATCCTCAAAATGATAATCAAATCTCATCAAATACTTTTAATCTTTTACATTTCATCAATAACAAAAGCAAGTTAAGTACTTCGAGTTGGAATCAAGATGAACTTAGAAACACAAGTAAAGCCACATGGATGGCATGATGTACATGATTCGAGTTAGCCACATGGTTGGTAACGATACTCACAAATAAGCTTCAGGTCCAATCAAACATGCACGGTAGGTTTTCATCTTGAATCTTCTTTGAGTCTTGAGCGAACATAACGAAAAAGAGATAACATAGTTGTTATACTCTTGTCTTTATATTCGGATAGTAAACATAAGTTATGGATCAATGATGGATAAGTTTGTGTGAGAGATCTTTTATGGTCCTATTGTTAGTAAACACACAAATTATCCGAGATCTTTAGAATAAAGGTGAGACATGATATGATTAATAACTTAACGAATCAAGATAAGGATGTAACATTCTTGTTAACATCTCTATCTTTAGCCGAAAATTAAAAATTAATCTTCCAAAGATGATCAATGAAGCATCGTCCATATGAATAGATTTATAAAGATCTATGTGTTTGAATTAACCACTCACACAGGAACAAAGCTGAGATCAATGATTGTTATGATATGAGATTTGAGTTAAGATTGTCTTGGATATGTGATGATTTGTTCTTTTCGTGTTTAGATCTTTAAGATTTATGGCATTAGTTGTACACGACAAAGAAAAACTGAGATCAATTATCTTTTATTCACCTTTTAACGTTTTGATCTTTTATCCATTTTGAGCGAGATCTGTGATGTATGGTAACTGAGGTCCAGAGTCTTGTTGTTTGGTATTAATGGTCATGAGGTCGAGTCATAAACGTTTACGCATAACCTTTCTTCAACTTCTTCTCATTAAAGTCGCTACGACTGTTGACTAAATAGTCAAGTCGCTAAGAATAAGCAAGTCGCTAGATCCGAACACAAGTCGCTAGATATGAGTCAAGTCGCTAGCCATTTTTCAAAGCAAGTCGCTACCCATTTTTTCAAAGCAAGTCGCTACTGACTTTAAAAAAAAAAACAAATCTCCAAGTCGCTACTGCAATAGATGTACAAGTCGCCACTTGTTAAAGAACAAGTCGCTACCCAAAATTAAGAGCACAAGTCGCTAGTTAGATTCAATGAATCTGAACAATTAGACAAGTCGCTAGCAATATTTTAGACTTTTTCCAGCGAGTAATTCCGACCATCTTCAAAGAAACCCAGAAAACTCAAAAAACTGCAGTAAAAACTGCATCTTTTTGACAGATTTGACCACGAATATGACTGTTTGACCACAACATATTTTCACAGATAATGGTACAAAAGGACATATGAATGATTGAAAAAAACTGATATGGACAAGAACAATGACATAAGACCAGATGTACACAAAAACCCACATGACATTTTATGACCAAGAATGATCCAAAACAGACAACATGTAAAAACATTTTATTACAAAGATATGAATAATATTAATCCGACCAAGAACAATACCAAACCAGTTCGACTATGAACAATACCAAAACAGTTTACAACAAGGTACAAAAACCACAACAAATCCACACAACACAATAACCTTGGCTCTGGTACCATTTGTAGGATCGTAAATATTATTGTGTTGATGATTTGGGTGGTCTTGGATGATCAAAATACATGATAGCCATTTTAGAGAGAGAAAGTAGACAGATGGGTGTTCAAGCTAGAGACCGCTTTGTAAATTATGGAATGTTAGATTGAAAGCACCACCCTTCCATGGATGGAAGGGGTATTTATAGTTACAATGAATACGTCCTCTTATCGGACTGTGGATCAGGCATACAGTGGGTAAAGACCCGTCCTTCCTTCACGGTGTTACACTAAACTAAACTACGCTACAAACTAACTAATTAACTACTGAATAACATAAATAACGACATGTCTACGAGCTAACATATGCTAGACCATAATTGGGGTGACCGACACTTTAACATGGAATTTCCAATTCCTAACGACTAAAGATCTCGGGGTTCATGAATGGAATCAATAACCCGAACTCATCAAAAGTTGAGCGACAAGGTTCCCAAACCTTTGATGAACTTATAAACGCACAAGGTCCTTTATCCAAGGAGAAGTTGTTGCGGCGGACAACAAGAAAGGCTACTCAAACTATAGGTCATAAAAATGACCTAGAAACAATCCAATGACGGAGTAACAACCGCAATGTGGGAGGCGGACAGAGAATGACAAGTATGCCCTGCTAACCAAGACTCAAAGGAGATATTTGCAGCGGAAGGCGAACTTCCCGAGACCCCACCAATGCGCACCCCGTAAGAAAGCGGCGGCGTGGGGAGCGGATCTGCGACTATCATAGATGAAGGGCCACACCACCAATGAGTGTGTTCAATGCACTAACTAATTGATAAGCTAGTAAAACAAGGCAAATTTGACCATTTAGTTAAGAACATCAAGGATGGGAAAGATAAGCAAAAGACTGGGAACAAGAAAGAAGCACCCAAAGATAAGGCTGATACCATTTACATGATACAATCATGGCAGCGAAAGACTAGGCGGAAGGTCACCAAAATTTTCCTGTGGAAGCGAAATTTCTTTCCCTACCTTGGCTGCGGACAACGCAGATGGTAGAACCACTTACCATCGATATTAATGCGGTCACGATATCCACCGCATGTATGTTGATGGAGGAGAATCCGCAGATATAATGTATGAACATTGTTTCAAGCGATCGCGACCGAGATACGGTTAGTTAAGTTCGCCATGGCGTCGTTGATCGGTTTTACGGGAGAAAAGATATGGCCCATGGAGAAAATCGCCTACTAGTCAATGTTGGTAATAAGGAACACTCCACGACGGCTGGATGAAATTTATGGTGATCGATCCCTTCGCCATACAATGGAATTATTGGAAGGCGAGGGATATCAACCATCTGTAGCGGTCCGATCCTACAAAGACATGGGATACTCAAGTTCCGGTGGAGGGGCATTGTTACTCTCTATAATACCTTTGTACCACACGGATAATGTAACACGATTACATGTGAGACGGCACACACCCTAACAGTAGCGAAACTAAAGTATCAAACACGAGGGTCGCAATTCATCCCGATTACCTAGAGCAAGAAGTATCGATCGTGGGATCATTTGTCGATAAAGCGGGGGCGGCCGTGTGCACTCTTACAAAAGAATCCGGATATCTTTGCATGGGAACCAAGCACATGATCGGTGTCCGCGCCGATTCTGAACACAAGTTGAGAATCCGACAAGGATACTCCCGATCTGACGAAGAAGAAGCGGCCGGGCTCCGGAGCGCGCAAAGCCATTCGGAGGAAGTACACAAACTTGTGGATGCGGTATCATACGGAAGTCTATTACCATGACCGGCTTTCCAACCCAGTGATGGTCAAGAAGAGCGATGGTAGTTGGCGGATGCGTGGACTTCACGGATCTCAACAAAGCATGTCCACAAGATCGCTACCCACTACCGAGATAGATTGGAAGATAGAATCTTTGTGCGGATACCCACTTAAATGTTTCTTAGACGCATACAAAGGGTACCACCAAATCCAAATGGCTAAAGAAGATGAGGAAAACGGCTTCCATACAAGCCAAGGCGCCTATTGTTATACAAAGATGCCCTTTGGTTTGAAGAATGCAGGCGCCACCTACCAACGATTGGTAGATAAGGCATTTGAAAAACAGGTGGGCCGCAACCTAGAGGTTTATGTTGACAACCTTGTCATAAAAAGTCATACTGAGGACGAATTGGTGCGCGACACTGAGGAAACATTTAAGACATTAGGAAAGATCAACATGAAGTTAAATCCTAAGAAATTCACCTTTGGCGCTATAGAAGGCATGTTCCTTGGATATTTGATAGAGCCCGATGGCATTAAACCGTGTCCAGAAAAAACGAAGGCTGTCATCCAACTTCCTTCACCACGCACGTTGAAAAGACGTTATAATGCACAAGTGGTATTAAACCGTGTCCAAAAATATATATAAGCGTAAAGTATTTTATAACTTGACAAGACGTTATAAACTTATTTTTCGACGATAAACTTTATTTTCAAATGCACAAGTGGTATGGATATCATATGAGTTTGCATGCACAACATTATTTCATGACTTACATTAGAGCATATCATTCATATTAGGTTGCAGATAGAGATTGCACCTTATTTCAGTGTATCCCCTTTTGTCATCATAATCATTGTATCAAGTGAGTATTCACAATCCCCTTTTTACCGTTTTTACTATATTTTGGGGTGGAATGCATGAATCATACTCGAACTAAATTGCGAACTTATGAACTTGAATCAAACCCTTGAACTTAATTACGAACTTATGACTTGTTTGAACTTAATGAACCATACATACTATGACCTAAAAGTCTCGCCGTTTTGGTGGAGCGTTCTTGACCTAAAGTCTCGCCTTTTTGGTGGAGCGTGCAAAGTCTTCCATGTTCGGAGCGTTCTTAATTGTATATAATAGTTATATGATGTACCATTCGTACATTCGCATTGTTAGTCTCCTATCAGAAGGTAGTATGGATAACGCTATTAGAGGTCGGCCAACCTCTCGTTCACTACGTTAGGGGACGCATATTATTTATTCTAGGGGCTTTGCCTGGCATACATTATTATATATGTGGTGTTATATTGTGAACTATTATGACAACGTATACTTGACTACTAGACATACTAATTTTATGCAGTGGGTTGTGAACACATAGGTTACAAGTCTTGTATGGGCGGGACTTGCAACTGAATGGATTGACAACGACTTTGCTTTGTGGACTATTCTCAATGACCAAAACTTAGGCTCTCTTAAGAGTTTTCATATTATATGAAACGTGTGTACTCACCAACTATTTTCATAGTTGACCCGCTTTCTCTTATGCATTTCAGGTGATCGTCAATAAGATTTTCTTCAAGGTCTTTGCATAATGAAGTTTTCACATGTCACTACTAATCATTATGTATTAAAACGCAATCTTTTGGGAACTAAACTTTATATTATATTTGCCGATGTCGGCTAAACTAGTATTGTAATGATGTATTCTTTCCTTTAAATTTTAAACGTTGGTATGTTCTATTATCTTATGCTTGTGTTCCTTTCCAGTTACACCTCGTGTTTCCGCCTTCGGCGCGGTGTGACAATTGAATGGTAAACGATAATTTATTATTGTCGTAATATGTCTTTTTAATTTTTACAGGTTATTTATATTTAGTGAAGTTTAAAGTAATAAATGAAAAAGTACACATATCAAAATAGTACACTTTGAAAAGTACATTGCTATTCTACGACTTAATCCCTTAAATTAATTACAAAAGCCATCCAACTTTTAATATTGTTTTATTCTTCTGCAAATGTTCAATAAAACTATGTTTAAGATATTTATATGTGCATTATTTTGTTGTACATTAACAATAAGTACCCACCTTTTGAGTTTAACTAATCTCAACTAGCTTATTGTACTACCAACTTATGCATACGTGAAATAAAACATATGTCATAAAATAATAACAAAGTTTAAAAAGTGGTTAGTTCTGATCACTCAAACATAAAGTTTCACAATAATTGAACACTATTAAAATTTTGAGTGACTAAATCGAAGCAAAGTTAAACCCTGAATACTATTTTACGATCAAAAGAAAATTAAAATGACTAAATTAGACCAAAATTCAAACTTAGTTACTATTTTATGATTTTCACCCCGAAAATAAAGATAGGTAGATACTCTTATTGCAGGCCAGGTCACCAGCATACAATGATTCTTAGGGGTGTTCACAGGACGGTTCGGCTCAGTTCGGTTAGAGATTTTAACTATCCATCGCGGCGGTAGTTCATTTTACTATCCAAAACCGAATCGTACTAGGCGGGTAACCGGACATGCGGTACCGAATGAGCTTGTTACCAGCGGTTCGGGTCCTGATTAACCATTTTAAAAATTAATCGAATCGAATCGGGCGAACAATAACATAAATTAGAACGTAATATGTCATTTTAGTAAAATTAAATAACATTGAAGAGATTAGAGTAATATTAATGTTGTTCCATCCCAATAAAAACATTCAAATTACCATAAGTAACAAAATAACTAATACTAATTATTTGACGTTATAGATTACGATCACATTAATCATATATAATCCATCATGTCTCAACCACCATGCTCTAACTATTTCCCTCGCACTTATAATCATCAACAACAACAACAATTAACTCCACAGCATCAACAATGGAATCAACAACAAGCTGTTTATCAACAACAATTTAATCGAGAACATACTCGCAACTCGGTGCAATTCCACAACCACAAATGGTTCAACCATCACCAAGTCTTCAAGTTCTACCCTACACAAACGATTTCAATCAACATCCATCACGAAGCACTATGAAGGAACCCACTTGGTTTGTAAAGATGTGTGAAGCTTTTGCAATCTTCAATGAATTCATGAAGCCGATCACTGATAGACCTCCGATGCTCACTCCAGAAACTTCGATCAATGGGTGATAAGGTTCTTTAGGTTTGTGATGCGAAGAAGCCACATGGAAAGTTCTTAAAGAAGGTTATCTTGGAAGGTCCATTTGAGATCCCCACCGTCATTGTACCAGGAGATCCAGCTTCTTGTTCCACCAAGAGATGAACAAACCAACGCTGCACAGTGCGATTTAAATCCTCTGTAACTACTACTATGGTGATGAACTTGCAATGGAATACATCCTCTTAGGATTACCAAACCCGATTCTTCGTAGTGTTGATGCTCAAAAGACCGCCCAAAAATGTGGGATCATATTAGGCCTTCTTATGGAAGGATCTCATGCTCGATCGAGGATTTGAATCCAAAATTTACTTGGCTTATGAACACTTCATGATTGAACACGAGAGACACTAGAGTCCTATCATCATCGATTTTCGAGATATCATCAATGATTTGGATAAACACAACATCATCATGCCAAGAATTGCGGTGAATACTAAGTTCTCGAGTAGTCTTGGTCCGAATCGGAGAAGTATGTCATTTTTATTCGTCAAGCGAAGAATATGCATCATTCTACTTATGGATTGTTGTACGATTACTTGAAGCCTCATGAAAAGGAAGTTGATCGGGAAAGGATTCTCCGTGCTCAAATTGCTAAGCAGTACTGGCTGACAATCAACAACTTGCCTTGTATGCTCAGCGAATATCCCTATCAACCGGCCTGACTCAACCAGCCGCTTTAAACACACCTTCACAAATACAGCCTCAACAAAATCAATTGGTTCCATACAAAGAATAATGCTCAACATATATCGTTGAAGCGGCCGAGGAAGCAGATCCGTTTCGCATTGCAACAAGGATTTGTGATGATTGCTAATGCTTTTGGCTGCATATACCAACAAATCCAATAATCGTATTACGTTCCTCATCTAACACACGGACTCGTCAAGCTGAACAATGGACGTGTTGAAGTTCGAGAATCGTGATTATGGTCGTCGGATGGGCAGTGGTCGAGGGTTTAATGCGTGGGGTGGGAATAACAACGAGCTCAAGTGGTGGAGCAGGAAATGCCGAGAATCGGTTAAATGGTCTCAGATGCTACAAGCGCAATGAGAAGGGACACACGCTAATGCACGCCCAAAGCCAAGGACTGAGGCAAGGTTATTTCAAAGAGGCCTTACTTTTGGCTCTTAAGGATGAAGTCGGTAGATCTCTCACGAATAAAGAACGAGCTTTATGGAATCTGCGACTCGAGATGATGATATGGAGGACTTGCGGTGCTACGTATTTAAGATGTTGATAGCTAATATGCATGAGCCGCATATGAGTAATACTGAGGCCAGCGAGTGACACCGATGGCTTGTCTCGTGCAACGACAAACCATCATCATGTCCGAACCAATATCTCCGCCAATATCCCCGAATCCGGCGCGGATCGGGTACGCTCAAAATTAGTCTCTACATCTCTTTCTTATGATTTTCAAGTTAACCACAGCAGTTACATTGGGCGATCAAGATGACCTTCCTTCCTTTGATAATCAAATTGACTCCCTGGTGGATACTCGAGGATCTAAAGAATGATCATGTTGAGACTCACGCTGAGCTAAGATGATCTGGTGCCTCATCCGGATTTTGCTCGGTTAATTCAAGACCATAAAATCAAAATGGAGGAATGTTATGCATTAAATCGGCCCTTAAAAGGTAAAATCTGCTGTTAACCAAGGATTTTGAATGTTTACAAATGCAACTCAACTTTTTCAAAACTCAAGAAAGTCAGGAAAAAGGTTTTGAAGCCGCTTTGCAAAATCTCATCAAAAGCGAAAAATATTTAGAGACAGGTGCGTGATCTAGCCGCCTCGAAGAATGCTTTGTTGTCCTAATTAGAACAAGCGAAACATGAACATAAAAAGCAAATTAACGCCTCTCACCTTGGAAAATCAAAAAGCTAAGGCCGAAGTTGTTAAATTGTCAAAAGCAGTTCTCACATACAAAAAGTATTCAATGAATCGGGTAGATGACCTTTTTGCGTAAATTCTCGCTTTGTAAAACAAACTTAAAGAGTTTAAAAGCATTGTTTACAAACATGGTAGAATCGAGATGACTATTGAAAAGTTTACCTTAAAACCCAATCCAAATGGATATGGAAAAAATCTAGTCGACATAAACCAAAGCTTTCACTAAAAACATTTCAAACCAACTCACACGAAGTTTCAAGTCTGAGAATACAAAATTGATAATATT